>BSBK01005497.1:845000-2045000 GCA_027943335.1 Chamaecyparis obtusa | reverse complement strand
ATCATCAAAATACAATCCTCACTGTCTCGGTCAAGCAATGGCGTTGTCGAAGCCTTCTTTACTGCCCTAGATTGATTGATCAAGAGTGTTTCTTGAAGCCTGAGAAGGGTAGCGAAATCCCCATTGGACTCCGAATTTCCAAATGGACATTCCTTGAACACAGTCAAGGAATTCCCTGACAGAATACCATGGTTTTGATAACATGTGAGTTCATTTGATATTGTAGTAAAAGTCGGTCTAGATCTTAAGGTGTTTGCAAGTTAGCCTAACTGTCAACCCCCGAAGTCTATGACAATTTGTTCTTTACCAATTAAGATGCTAATGCAGTAGCAAGACTGTTTGAGTGTATGACTATTGTTTCGAGGTATCATGTTGTGTGTTGAAGGGGTTTTCAAATTGAGACTATTCTGCCAGACCGAGTATGTCATAGTGTTATCTCGGTGATTTTATACACGAGTCTGTTGCAACAGAGGATTGACTAGTCCATTCATGTGGGTATGAGCAGGTTGGATACAAATATCTAACAACTGTGGAATCATCAAATTATTGTCTGTGGCAGTGGGGGTCTGACTTGACCATTTATCATTTCTAAACTTCTCTATTTTCCTTGGTGATCCATGTGAAGGAGGATTGAACTACTGTTGTAGCCTATGTACGTGTTCATCAACCAGTGATTGGTGGGTTTGTGACTTAATTGGGACTCGGTGATTGGGTACCCAGTTGTAAGGTTGTGATAACCTAAACTGAAATTAGTCACAATTCCTAGAGAACCGAAAGCGGGACATTACAGTGGTTAATACAAACACTACCAATTTCACTTGCACTATCTTCACTTGTATCCTTGTGGATTTGGATACTTCAAGAGATCTTCTAGCTATTATCACATTCAAGGTTGCTAAACAATAGTTGGTCACAATCTCTAGATTACAAAGTCTTGTTCTTTCAATACATTGTTATCATTGTTTGACCCCTCCCACCAATCACATTAGCCACAGGGTGGGAGAGTCAATCCATTTAAGGAGACTTCAAATCCCAAAGTGTTGATTGCAATCCAAAATCCATAAACAGTCAAACACAACTTTGTAATCTTCCTTCAAATCTTAATGAAACATGAAGATATTTGAAAGGAAATGTAAGTAAACCAATCAATGTGGTTCTTCCCTAGCTAGGTTTTCCATATAAATCTAGTGTTCACTTGTGCAATTGTGTAGAATTCATTATTCTTTCATTGTTACATTGTTGCTGATTCATGAAGTAAATATTTTGACATACGAAGTAGTAAAAAAATTAAGGTTTTATCATACAATTTATTCAACTCCCCCCCTTTTGTTGTCTTGTGTGCTCAAAAATAAAGAAATACTACAAGAAGATCAAAAGAGAGCTTGACAAGTGTCCATATTATAATGAATGAGACAACACATGTTGAATAAAACTCAATCTAAATTGCACTCCTATGTTCAAAGAATAAATGAATAAAGAACCTTTATATAACTAATTAGATAATTTGTCCTAATTACCCCCAACATATTTTATTCTTTTGGCTAGCCTCATTCCTTTTAAAATGACATTTTTTTGTGTCTCTCTCTTAATCGTAAAGTCTTAACTTTGGATTCACTTCAAAGAAGTGGATGGTAGAGCTCTCATAGGTATATTCTAGAATGTAGAGGTTATATAGAAACAACTATTGTATTCTATTTTATCCTTCTACCATCCATATTAGATTTGATTTTGAACTAACAACATCATAAAGAAAACTTCAAACTACCAAACTGACTGTACCCTACTAGTCATTGTCCTAGGAATACCAGTCCAATATTCCTAATTCAAAATGCAATGAAATAGTAAAAAGAAGGCGTGGAAAGGTAAGCAATAACTAATACAATGTTTTTACATTGAGAACCAATCCCAAACATGTTTTAATCCATCCTAGGAACTAACTATTCCTGGACTCTATCGTGAGACAGAGTATATTACAGAGAATAAATACAACGATGAGGTGATTAAGAAGCACAGGGATTTAGTGAGTAATTTTTTTCAGAGTGCAAGAATGATTTTGAGATGTATTGGTGAAATCCATGTGAAATCTAAGTGTAATATTATCTCTTCTTATTTGAATATTTTTTAATTGGATGTGGTAGTTTATCTAAGTTATTATTAGAGAGCCCTTAATTTTAAATGTCATGTATTAGGTAGACATAGTAGACATACACTATCAAGCAAGGAAGAGGTTGTGATCAAGGACATAGTAGACATACACTATCAAGTCAATGGTATTAACTGAAATTTCTCTTTGCCTTTGTGAAATGAAATGATTATAGTGGTATTTTTATGCTGATCTTTTAAAGGATTATAGTGGTATTTTTATATTTTTTCTCTTTTCCATTACTCTAACGACATATTCTCATCTTTGTAACCATTTTGTTTATATTAAGCCACTCTTTCAAGTAACCATTAGAGCTATTTCATATGCACAGGTAATGAACATGCATATTTGTATAAGCACTACTGGGAGCTTACCATGCAACACATGTACTATTGTGAAATATCATCACAAGTCCATTTGTTGCAGGGTTGAGCTCCCAATAATGCTTGGTCGATAAATCTACATGTTTTTCACCTATGCATATACCTTCTTTGATCGACTCTTATATGCACATGTAGTATTGTGAACATGCAGATTTCCTATAGTTGTAATGATTTTTCTTATTTCTTGTCTTTTGTCCCTTTTTTATTTCCTATGTATGTACTTGGTGACAACATTTTGAACATTGTTGACATACTTAAATGGAATACACAATACCAAATGATGAATGCTCAATTATTGTAATAGCAAAGCATCAGAACCATCCATTTCTAAACTTTGATTTTGTATGATAAATGTCCCTTTGCGTTGAGAAAATTATAGTTGAGAAAATGGTTGTTCAGTAACGATTTGTATCTGCAGGTTGCAAACAAATCATCCTTCTTCCACCAACGAGTCATTCCATTCAAGAAAGACCATGTTTGATGATATCAACGCACAAAAAAATAGGGAGACAATTGCTAGACTGTGGTCTAACTTAAAAAGAAAAGGTGATGGAAAATGTTATTGTCCTTGCAAAATTTGTAAGGGCTTAAAGACTCAGAGATATCTAGTCAAAACAATTGAGGAACATTGTAGGCAACATGGTCACATTGAAGGGGGAAATGAATTTCGTCCATTGGTATGTATTTTAATAATTTATAAAATACATAAGACATGATTTGATGATGACATCATGGTCATGGTTAATATAAGGTCATCATTTTCATATAGGTCAACCTCCCTAGGTTTCATGTTATGGACCATGACAATCCGGAGAATGTGGATTTACAAATGAGGGAACATGGAGGTGTGAATATAGAAGTAGAAGGTAATGATCCCATGGAAGGAGACCATGATGATGAAGAAGATCACAATGATCAAGATGATCATGATGATCATGATGATCAAGATGATGATGATGATGATGATGTTGACACAGACCTTGATGTACCTATACTTGAGAAGGCACACGAGCCCCTATATGAAGGCTCCCAAACAACTCTTCTTGTCGATGTATTTTTGTTGGTGAACTTGAAGCTTATGAATGGTTTATCCAAAGTAGCAATGACATGTATGTTAAGGTATGCCATCTTTTTTCATTATTTTAGTCGTAATTCCCTTACAATTAACATTGGGTGAATCGTGTAGCAATTAATATTCTTTAAATTAACAAATTATATTTTTGGTCGTAGGTTGATAGGTGAGTGTTTTTTATCACCATCAAACATTCTACCTCGCTCGTACCGAAAATTATCTGCCATTATGAAAGATATTGGAATGGAGTATCAAACAATACATGCATGTCTGAACGATCATATTATATATCATAAACATCATGAATTTGTAGTAGAATGCCCTATTTGTCATATTAGTAGATATCAATCAAATTGAATAACAAAAAAGGTGCCTCGCAAGGCTCTTTGATTTATTCCCATTATTCCACGTTTGCAATGATTATTCTGGTGCAATAGCTTGGCACAATTTATGGGTTACCATGCACACAATAGAAGTCAAGATGACATTATGCGAATGCCTGCAGATGGTTCAACATTTAAGGAAATAGAGGAAAAATGGCCACACTTTAAAGAAGAACCTTGTAATCTCAAGCTTTCATTGGTAGCGGACAGTGTCAATCCGTTTGGAGAGATGAGATCTACTTACTCAATGTGGCCTATTTTTGTTATCAACAATAACATTCCTCCTTGGTTGTCCATAAAGAGGGAGCACATAATGTTGGCACTGATTGTTCCAAGTATTTTTTGATTTAATAGTCATCTAAATTAATTTATTATAAATAATCCATCAAAATGCTCATAATAATTATGTAATGTTTTTGTTCATTCAACTAGGTAAGTACCAAGTTAAAGATATCAATGTATATATTGAGCCCCTTATCGACGAGTTGATGGTGTTATGGAATGGGGTCACTATGTATGACATCTCTAGACCAATAGGATAAAGACAATTTCAATTCCATGCAATGCTTGTATGGACAATACATGATGCCCCTGGGCTAACACATTTTTGTGGTATGTTCTCTTCTTAACACCTCTTTTTTGGTATGTTATAGTGCTAACACAAAGTTAACATATTTAATCCAATTATACATGATCTTGTAGGTTTTCAGACAAAGAGAAAATTTGCATGTCCAGTTTGTGGTCTAAAGATGAAATCTCATCATTCAAAAAGTTTAAGAAAGCAGGTGTTCGATGAGAATAGACACTTTCTCCACATAAATCATAAGTACCGAATTACTAAAAAATATCTTTTTAATGGGAAAGAAGAGACTACATCAAAGCCACGGAGAATGACACCTCACCTATGGAAGTCGACATACAATAAAATAAATCGTTGAGGTAATGTCATTCCATCTAATGATTTTTGTTTGAAATTTATATTTTGATATTGTGTTTTGTTTACTGATGATGTAATTGATGCTCGTGAAGGTCGCCAAGGCATCAATGACCAACTTCCAAAAGGACTAAAAAGTTATCCTACGCAATTTAGTAGGTTGTCGTACTACGAGCAACTCTCAATCATGCATTTGTTTGATCCTATGCATATTGGAAAGAATGTAACAAAGACATTATGGAAAATCTTGGATGGAAGGCGTGACAAAGACAAAATTGTCAAAATTTGTAGTGATATTGAAGAATCCAACCATGCAATGAAAAATGTCATTCGATCAAATAACAATAGAGACCAAATTCATACAAGTGCCCTTAGTTGGTTATTGTTGGAGCAACAGAGCAATGCTATAAAAGAAGTCA
The DNA here is from genome assembly GCA_027943335.1 of Chamaecyparis obtusa. Lineage (NCBI taxonomy): Eukaryota > Viridiplantae > Streptophyta > Pinopsida > Cupressales > Cupressaceae > Chamaecyparis > Chamaecyparis obtusa. The sequence continues at coordinate 2,039,666 of BSBK01005497.1, read as the reverse complement.
TAAAAAAAATACGATTTCCCACAGGATTTGTTGTGAACATAAACGATCTCATATCAAAGAAAAGTGAATTTGGGCCAGGGATGAAAACACATGATTGGCATACATTTAGTAAGGTAATTCATGTTATTTGGTATTCACTATATATTTATATACTACATGTAGTTTTCATTGCATTCTTTTATAAAATATTGATAAGATCATTTTATAAATATTGTAGTACATTTTACCTCTATCTCTCCCACACCACTTCGCCAACAGTGTCAAACAAGTTATATATGATCTTGGAAAATACATGAGGTGGTTGTCATTAAAAGAAATCAATAAAGAAGATATAAAATATTGAAAGAGAAAAATTCCTCTTCTTATGTGTGAAATGCAAAAGTGTCTACCTTCAAATTTTTTCAATGCACAAAAACACTACCTCATACATCAAGTTGAGGAGATTGAATTGTGTGGACCTGTACCAACTAGGTCAATGTGGATGGTTGAGAGGCACTTAAAATTTTTGAAAGGCTTGGTTTGACATAGAACACATCCTAAGGGTTCTATGGTGGAGGGATATATGGTATACCAAACCATAGTGTACATTAGTGAATATCTTCCTAAGTTTACAGCAAAGATCCATGTAGATCGTATTTGGGATCCCAACTCCATTAACAAATTTGAAGGGGAGTACTTGATGGGAAAAGGTAGAATGAGGAAAGTGAGAGGTAAATATAAGATGTTATTGTAGTTAATTAATTCTTATAAATCTTCAATATAATTTATTTATAATTGGTGTATTTTTTTTATACAGTTGGTCAAGAGTGGGATGCAATACATTTGTATATTGCGAACAATCTTGATTGGATGACGATATGGATTGAACGATGTCAACAAAATAGTTGCTCATTAACATGAAAATGTGTTGCTTCATTGGTTAGAGAAGCTCATCGTAATGGAGATTCCAATGTTACGTCAATGGTAATTGATCTAGCATATAGTTTAAGAGGTAGAGAGGTACGTACAAATTTATTAATGATCATGACTCGTATGTTTCGTATCAACTCACGATGAAAATAATTTACACACGCTTGAAAAATTGTAGGTCAAGCACCACAAAGCTATGTACTATCATGGCCACAAATTTCACATAAAAAAGTTGGATGACACAAAGAAAACTTGTGATTCTGGGATAACTGCAATTTTTGAGGTCACTAATATATCATCTAGAAATGACATACATCCTCAACAATTTCAAAATCGATACTATGACATCTTGGATGATATAATTGAGTGCGACTTTAACTCCTTTAAAGTAGTTCTATTCATCATCAAATGGTACAGGCTACAACTGAATCAAAATGATCCAGATAGAACTATTAGTCAACATGATAATAGATTTACAATGATTAATACAAAGTCGTTTGAGCCAGTTAGAGATGAGCCCTATGTTCTTCCAAGCCAATGTGAGCAAGTGTTTTACTCAGAGGTTCCACATAAACAGGGTTGGTCATTTGTTGTTAGACATGATCCAAGAGGAAGGCCGATAAAGTATAATGTTATGGAAGAAGAAGATATTGAAGATGATGAAGAAGCAGATGATGAAGATCAAGATTATGGTGATAATGATGATGATGATGATGGTGATGGTGATGATGATGGTGATGTTGATGCTGATGCTGATGCTGATGCTGATGATGATGATGATGATGATGATGATGGCGATGGTGATGATGGCGATGATGATGGTGATGATGGAGATGATGATAGTGGTGATGATGATGATGATGACGACGACGATGATGATGATGATGATAAGATGGATGAAGAAAATGATCAATGACAAGATTGAAATGATCAATGAAATGATTGACATGATTTATTGATTTCAATTGTAATGATTACATATTTATTGTGTTCAATTATAATGATTACAACATATGTGATTTATAATTACCAATGTTTTGCTTATGATGCTCAATTAATTGTTGTTGATACATGTATATATTGTGTTTGATTATCACCCTTTTTGCAAACAGGCAATTGACTACAGACATCGTCACCCCTTCTGTTGACGATCTTGCATTCCATATATAAGGTAAATTTGTTCATGTTTATGATGTTGCATATTGTTCATGTTGTCTTCTAAGTTATTTGTAGCATATGTATCATGTAATTTTTAGCTAACTTAAGATAAATGATTAACATATGCAGGAAATTTAACCCCTTTGGCGTGGATCATGTACAGTGACATGGATCAACAGGTATAAGTCAATAAATAGACATAATTTTTTTATATTCTTCTTGTTTATCACTGAGCACGTATGTTATAAATAGACATATTATATAATCATATAATGTATATATAAACAAAGAAGAACCATATAGAAATATAATTATATAATCACTTTCAACTTAGTACATTTTATATCTCCCTCATATAGACAAAAAAGAACCGTACATATGGGTCACGACTTGATTATTCTATATATATTATTTAAATATTATCAAAATTCTATTTGAAGCGGGGACGTGACAATATCTCATTTGATGGATTGCAGGACCCACCAAATAGGTACTTGTCAGATCTATCTACATCAAATGAGAGAAATGAGGGAATGGTAAATGAAAGTTCTACATGTAGTACGGCTAAAATAAGGAGATCAACTAGAGGTCAAAATATTAGAAAAAATTTTGATAAACACATGTAATTTTTCCTTGCTAAAGGGGGGTCATGTTCTTATGATGATGAGACCAAAGGCGACATCAAGGTACCCTTTTGGTACACACATATTGAGAAAGAATGGGTACCCAATGAGCTACCTCCAATTAACACTAATTTTTGTGTTAATGAGAGGATATATCGCATAGCTCCATCCTCATTACATGGTTTGGGCCTATTTTCCATGGATGGGATAAAGGTATGTTACAACAAAGTTGTTGAATTGTTCAAGTATGTCGGTCTGTGTTACAATTACAATGATTGGATGCAGATTGTTCAATATAAAAAAAGTATGCATAGGTATGCACTATTAGCAAATTATATACAATGGAAAGAAAATGATCAAAGTAAAAGATTTGCAATGTACATTGATGGGAGACCAAAAGCAACAGGTAATATTGTAGGTTTTATAAATAATACGCAACCTTCCTCAACTAATAAGCAACCCAATTGCATATTTGAGGTGCGTGAGGGGAATCAAGTTTTTGTATGTGTGATAAAATCAATAAGTGTAGGGGAAGAACTGCTAATAGATTACCATTTAAATCGCATAGATATAAACAAAGTTACTATCATGAGGGTGGTAAGTACTATATACCATTTTATTAATAAGTTTTTTTTGCTAAGTCTATTGCTTTCAATTTGTTGAAGTTTTTATATTTAATCTTTGTCATAGGACGATATGGATCCTGCACATGATAGAGGCCATGAGGATGTTCCTCCCACCCATTCTTCGGCAAGGGTAAACCTTATTGAAATTGTACAAATTAGATAGTTGAAAAATGTTATATTATTATGTTATTTTATTTATGGTTTTGGAGTTTTTATGATAGTTTTATTGATATTCCTATCACAATTTGATGTTCAAGATAGTGGAAAAGCACCTACAGTAACAGAGGCAATAGCTACCCCTTCTGATGATGATATCGCAGAAACACCTAATGTAACAATTATGTTGAGGAAAAAACTAAAAAAAATCAATTTAGAAATAATGAGAATTTTGGATGAAGCAAATATTCCAACTGAGGAGATGTTGAAGAGGCTATCTAAATTGAAAGCGCAAGCACGTCGTTATGAAGTAAGCAGTAATGAATCTTTAGTTATAACAAAATTTCAATAAAGGTTTATATTTTATACTCTTTTATGTTGTGAAGTAAAATATGTAATATGTGTTCTTGTTACAGGATTTTTTGGAAACTGATCTAGAACCTGGTCAAGGACAACACGGTGAGGCCGATACTAGCAGAGCTCTGGCCACCTCAGATAAAATAATCCTTTAGTTGACAAGTTACAAGGAATTTTTTCTTTGGAACATTCAAAAACTTCTTAAGTTAACTCTTACTTTTATTATTTCAAAATGTATTTGCTAACAATGTATTGTTCAGGTCATCAAGTGCAGGAGACTCCTCCTAGGAGGTTGACGGACGTCCATCCAAGATTGTCGAGTGCAATGTAGGCAACAAGGGGCATGCAAACATCGATGCCTTCACGGTCTATGCCTGGTAAATCCTTGTTTTGCTATATTTGGTTTTTTGTTAATTATGATTTGATAATTTGTACTTTAATCTAGGGTGCATACTTTAATTTGTACTTTCCTAAAGTGTGATTTGTCTCTTATGTTTTTGATTGGCTTTTTAGCTTATATTTTCTATTTTATACCTCAAAATCAGAGACCGTATGATTGTCTTCTTTTCTTTCATCATTATATTTGTATATATTCAATATTCAAACTGAAATGGTGCTTTTGTTTTAAAGGATGGACCCTCTATAAGATTGTTAGATATGCTCTTGTGCATAACTGGACTGCGTATGAAGAGGCCTTGAAGACAAATCTTGTTTTAGCAAAGATGGCGATAAGTGGTGCTGTCTATTCCTTGGGAGATTGGATTGCACAGGTCTAGTGTATCTCAAAATTATTTGTTTGTATCCTTGTATGCATGTCATGGTTCGATCTATGTTCCCTCTTAATTGCCAATGTCATTGTGTGATGGTGAAATTGTGGTAGTGTGATTCTTTCCATCATGTTCAAACCCCCACTCCTTGATCTTGACTTTTGGTTTGACTTCTCTTTGCAACATGAACACCTGCTTCTCTTTGTTGGCCATCAACAACTTCCTCTTCCTGTTTTGAACCTCTACTTTTGCATACATCTAAAACTTCAATAAATCTACTTTCCAAAGACACTCCTCTTCCTTGACACCATCAACATACCATGCCTCCATGCTTGGAGAGTAAACAATCTCTTGAGCCATTTCATGGCCAATCATCATAGCTAACTCATCCTTAGTCTCTTCCCTTGAGACCAACTCAACCCTCACCAACTGATCCTTACTCTCATGTCATTCCTCTTAGCATACCAAACAATCATCAACCTCCATGGCCACATCATTACCCTCACTATGTGATGTCATAGGAGTAACTTTCATACTACCCTTATCTTCCTACAAAGGAAACAACATAGTGCCTACCACAATTGACTCATCACTCTCAAGCCCTTCAAGACTTGCTTCTTTGCTATCTTCACTAGCATCTTACATCTCTGAATCAACATCAAGAACATTTTCATTGATTGATTCCTTGTCTTTCTCATCCACCAACTTTCCTCTTTCTACTAGCCTTTGCACAGACCATTGCACCTTCTTCTTGACACTCAAATGCCAACTTTTCACTACCTTCAATGACCTTTCTCTCAAGTGCCTATATTTTTCTGCAAACCTATCAGTATTCCTCCTATCCTTCTCCATGAGTTCTTTCAAATTCCTTTGCCTTTCTGTACTTTCCTATAATGCTTTCCTTAAGCTTCTTATCTCCTCTTGTCTCCTTTCCTATTCTCTTTTCTTGTCTTTATCTATTTTCTTTGTTCCATTCTTTAGGTGCTTTTTCAACACCTTTACCATGTCTGTCTCTATCTTTTTCAATTTCATCTTCACCTTTTCTAAGATTCTTCTCAATATTTAACTTGCAAATATCTAGTCCCTTTCTCTGATACCACTATGATGCAAAGGCATAGTGGGCCCAAACACATATCCACTCTTTAATGAAAAATATCATAAACTGTGATGCCCCCATTCTGATTAGTATTTAATAGAATTTCTAATTACAATAAACAACAGTAGCGAGACGGTATAGGAAGGCCTGATAAAGTAAGACAAGCAAAGTTAAAATATAATTTGTCTAAACATATAATAAATTATATTATAAATAGTGATTGCTGACCTCGAATATATGACAACGACCATGAAATGTGAATACACGTCAATTGGTCTTTATACTCACATCAGTTTGTTAGTTTGGGGAAGCCACGATGAATATACCCATGATACAAGGATAAGACATAAGATTATTGAATTGTTATGATTGAAAGAGCATATTATTAATAAATAATACGATGGTCAACATATAAATTTAATTTGACCGATGGCTATTGAAATTGTTTTGAAGAATAAATACAAAAAGAGACATCGATTAATTTGGATAACAATGATGATGCTAACCAATAACCATTGTTAATAAAGTTGATTATTCATGAAGAGAACCGCTTGGTAAGAGATGCAACATTTTAGTTCTGAAAGGTATAAATGGAACATTGACCACAATCCAATGAAGGGAACCTCCCAGTCTTCATAAAAAGATTCATAATATTCCACCAACACTTTTCCACCAACCAACTACAAACTTCTACACCTTTCACTATCCAATGTTACAAACATGTCTCTGTTGTAAAGATAGTCACTCTTTTGGATTCAAACAAATTCTCAACATGCATCCTAGCACTTTTCCACCAACCAACTACAAACTTCTACACCTTTCACTGTCCAATGTTACAGACATGTCTCTGTTGTAAAGATAGTCACTCTTTTGGATTCAAACAAATTCTCCATTTATCCTCAATCATCACAACCCTTACACTTCTTACAAATTCTCACTAACAACCCACAATATTCTTCACAAATGCCTTATATGATCAGGCTGACTACCAAATCCCAAATATCTCATTTTGTAATAGTTTCATACCTTCCCTTCATTGGACCCACGTGATAAATTGTGCATGGTTCCCTACAACATGAAACACATAAAATACAATATATTCCCCATCAAAATACCACTTGTGGGGTCATTGATCTATATTGAACACAAGGCTTCTACATTTTAGTTGCTTTTTGATTACCCTGATTCGGGGTTAGTACTAAAAATACTTAGATATTTGAAGAGCACTTTGATATAGGCAATCAACAAAATATTTAGATATTTAGATATATCCTAAAACCTTGTAACCAAATAGACTACATGCATTACGTTAGGCCTATATGCAATTAAGAATAGTAGACCCCTAATCATGGACCTATATATAGTGTCTAATAAACCAGATTATTTCCTTGACATTTCCTTGACATATACTTCTTGATCAATAAAGATATCATTATCTAACTAAGTATTTGAATTCCAAGAAAGAATGCTAACTCACCTAACATAGACATATATCAAACTCTTTCTACATTTCTTCAACAAACTTCTTATGTATTTCATCACCTCCGCCAAAGATTATAACATCTACATATACAACAACTATTAAAATATATCTTCCTTAATTTTTATGTAAAGATTACTATCTATGGTACCTTTCAGCTTGAAGGCTTGCTAGAGTAAGTACTTATCCAATCTTGCAAACCAAGCCATAAGAGCTTGTTTGGGACTATACAATGTCTTCTTAAGTTTGCCTACCATGTTTGAATCTTCTAATAGATGAAATCTATCAAGTTATTTTATGTAGACTTCGTCTTGGTCTGTATTCAAGAGAATTGATTTGTTCGTCCATTTGATATACTATGAATTTCTCGTGAACTATATATGCAAAAATTCATAAATTGATTGTTTCCATTCTTGCTACCAAAGAAAATATCTCTTCAAAGTAAATCCCTTCAACTTGTGAATAGCCTTTACAAAGTAGCCTTGTTTTTTTTTCTCATCACTTCTTTGTCTTCATTCAATTTATATCTGAATACCAATTTTGTTCTTATCACATTGTCATTTATAGGTCTTGGAACTAATTAAGTCTAATTTTTCTCAATTCGATTTAACTCTCCTTCCATTTCTTGTATTCAACCATCATCCTTTCTAGCATTGGTAAATTTCTTTGGTTCTATCTTCAAATTTATTTGGTTCTATCTTTAATAGCCTTTTAAACTGTTCAACATTTACGTACAGATTTGTGTGCTTGTCTGAGTTTGATACGTAGATCAAGTTGTACGACCTTACTTGAACAAGATATGTTCTGAAGGTTGTACAACTTGATTTGCGTATCAAACTCAGACAAGCACACAAATCTGTAAGTAAACGAAGCTTTCTTAGTCAGTTTGAATTTTCTTGAGGCTATGAATATATACACAATGAAAATGCTCTGTTCAATCACCGTCACATTTTTTTAACCAAAAATTAGTATTGGTCAATTTTTCGACGTTTTAATATTACTAGGTTTGACGAGAATGCTATGCATTTGATGTCGATTTTGACGAACTTTGGTTGAAAATGCGACACACTGGTGGTCTCAATTTTGACCTTTAAATATTACTAGGTTTGACCAAAATGCTATGCATTTGACGTCGATTTCGATGAACTTTGGTAAAAAATGCAACACACTGTTGGTCTCAATTTTGACCTTTAAATATGAGTAGGTTTGACGAGAATGCTATGCATTCGACATCAATTTTGACCAAAGTTAGTCTCAATTCTTCCAGTTTCAAGTGATTACTTCAATGACGATTCGGTTGATAATTCGACCACTAGGTACGTCAAAATTTTGATGATGGTTTTTCCTGTAGAATAATCAATGAAAAAACTTTGACAATAGTTTTAGTCATCTATTCGACCAATTGGTATCAAAAATTTGACATAACCTCGTCGAAAAATAGGGTAAAATTTACTAGTGCCATCAAAAGTTTACCTGTAGCAATTTTAAATTAATTAGATTTAGAAATTTAGAAGTGTTAAGAAAATCTTAAATAAATTCATAGATGCCTCTCCATCAAAACTTAAAAAGTTATAAGTTTACCTGCAACAACATAACTTGCTGCATTATCAGTCACCACTTGCACCACATTTTCTTCTCCCACCTCAAGTATAACTTCCTCAATAGCCGCACATAAGTATGTGGCATTCTTCACATGTGAGGAAGAACATGGTGATTCCTGAATATAAAGAAAAATAATTATTAATTATCATGGATCAATCAAAAATTCAAAATCAAAATTAAATTATTCAATGCATTTGGGGAAGTAGAATTCAATGAACAATCACCTACGCTGGATACAAGAAAATTTAGGAGTGTCCTATTCCTCATGTCCGTCCAACCATCTGTCATGATGGTGCAACCATTTTTCCTCCAAGACTTCTTGTGGTCCTCTAGCTCAAGTTGCATATCATTAACCATGTCTAACAAGAGGGGGCCACTTAACTCAGTCTCAGTAGGGGCTTTAAAGCCCACCCCACAAATGGTTACAGAATCTATCATACCTTGCCAATAAGGAGACCTATCACAAATAGATTACGATTAATCATTAGAGTCTTAGACAAAGCATAGTTCAACTTCAAAATATAAAATATAAAATTTAATTTTAAACTTGAAGAAACTTAGAAAACAAATAAAAGAGAATTACCTGGCAGCAAGAAATGGAATGTTGCAAAAGTACCAAAACTTGCAAATTTGTTTTTGGGCAGCATCATGGACCTCCTTGTTCCAACCCATGCTCTCAACCGAGGGTTGTGCACTAGGAGTAGTGTGTGGCTCAAAATAACTGTCCAACCTTGATGATTTTCGGACTCTAGGGCCAAGGGTAATTTTGCCACTTGAAGGAGCAGTAGTAGAAGCACTAGCAGTAGCACTAGGATAAAAGAGAGGCTTGGAAGAACCCTCTCCAACATAGCCTACATATGTGGATGTGGATGCGGATGCAGGTGTGGATGAATGGGAGCTAATAACATTTATCTCTTCCAGTTGCCTCTTTCTAGTTTCCTTGTCTTCAACATATTTTTCTAACTAGACATAACAAAAATGAATTGCCTTGGGAGTTGTCATAGTACATGCCTCAACATCATTGCCAAGTATGCCGACAATATGGTATTTAAGCTTGATGCCACCATGAAAAATTTCTTTACAAAAGGTGCATTTTGTTTGGTTTTTTGTCTACCGAGAAACTCTTTGGAATATTTCCAACATGGACACTTTGGAGGCATTGGGAAGAATTAATGTTTTCAAAACTTGGAATGTGGCTGCAATAAAATTTTAAAAATTTCAAAAAAAAATCTAAAAATAATGGAAAACCATAAACATGCAAGCAAAAATCAATAAAATCTAAAAATGTAACACTTACCTCTTTCAAATGAGTTGAGAGTAGCTGCTATGAGCTCCTTGATGCTCTCAATGCTTCCCCAATCCGATTTTGTGGACTCCTTGATGCTTTTCTTCCCAGTTGGTTGCAACCCTTTGGCTTCTTTTTTTTCTTCCTCTCTCTTTTTTTTTCTCTCTTCTTCTCCTACAAAGAAACTATAATGCCTTTTAGGGCAAATAACAAAAGACTTATGCGAAAAAAAGTAAAAAAAATTAAAGTTTTTTTAATGTTTTTTAAAGGCCAGCTCAGGCCTGCCGCAACGCTGGTCATGAGCCTCGGACTTGGCGAGTCATGGCATGACCCGCTGACTCGGCGAGTCATGCGGGTCATGACCCATGACCCACGGGTTGACTCGATCAGGTCATGAAAACCTAGGAGCAACCGCTCAGCCCGTGAGTCATTAAAACTCGCGTGACTCGCGGCGAGTTATGTTACTCTGATTCTAACATAAACACTTCTATTTTTGCAATTTCAATTTTTTTTTTCTTTTAAGTGTTAGTGGGTATTTATGTCTTTTGAGTCTTGACCAATGACTCTAAAAATGGCTTAAGGGGAAGAGTTTTTAGAGTTGTATTAATAAAGAGTGAGAGGGGTGCCTAAAAACAATTTGATTATAGATGGAATAGAAGAAAGAATGCAGAAAAACAATGGTCAAAGGACTCTAAGATTGAGAACAAGAGGTTTAATGAAGAGGGTATGGAGAAATAGTTGGAAGAAGCTAGTGTGAAAGAGGAGAAAGGCATAAAGAAAAGGAAAATCAATTTTGTGGAACCTATGGTTGGGGGGCCTTCCCAAGGATTTTGGATCCCTCATTGCTACTGCCTCTTCTAGAGAGGAGCTCTTTAAGGTTCATAGATATTATAAAGGAGGCATTTTCTTCCCAACTCACCATGACCAAATGGTTCTATGTAGAAATAAATAGAATTAATATTTGTACACACTAAAATGGTGCACTTCTATGAACCATTGCATGCAAGGTTGCTCAAGAATGAGGCCTCACAAAGCGGCTCATAGCTCTCTATGCATGGAGTTGCAAGGGACTATGATGTATTTGCTCTCAGCTAGAGCTACAAGCTTGTGACCTTGCTAGTCAACCACACAATGAGAGATTCAAGTGAGGATAAGGGCAAGAGTGCCAATATCCTCAAGAATCACTATGAAGATGTAATGCAAGCTATATGATGATGCAATCTAAACTATGAAAGGAAAGTACAAACTATGCTATGAAAGGAAAGAACAAGTATTATCAAGCCTTCCTATTTAGACTATGTGAGCTTATTCTATTGCATAAAAAGAAATCTACACTAAGAATGCCATTATCATGCAACTATGAAAGCAAATATGCAACTAAATGATGCAATGAAGCAAGTCTTCAATATCCTCAAAAGCTCCAAATGTACCTAAAACCTACAGCATAACATTAGCATAAAAACATGGTATATAAATGAAGGAGAGAGCTCTCCTTTTATAAGAAATGCAAAGAAATGGACCATGGAGATTAAGAGGCAAAAAGTCTTCATCAGCGGTGGAGCTTGAAAGAGGAGCAATCCATGTGCACACATATCCTCCAATGAGAGTGAAGTGTTGACTTTTGAGCCTCATGTGAGACAAAAAGTGCTTTTTTTCTTTTTGTAAAATAGGAATAATGCTTTATTTGTGCAACTTAGGATAAGAGGAAAAGGTGGGCTTTTTATTTAATCAAAAGGGGAGGAAATATTCCTTTTAATCAAATAAAGACTTAGGATAAATGATTAGCCCATAGGATAAAGATCCAATATATGATCGAAATTAAGACTTGATCAAGAGATTGATATTGTTGAAAATATTGATTATTGATAAAAATGATTCAGGATTGATAGATCAAATAAATGGGGCCCAAAGTCTAGGCGACCATTTTTGGGTGTATACATTTGCCCCTCTTTGACTATGTGTGAACGATTTGGGAACACATGTAGTCAAAGAATGAAGTTGAAATGTGAGATCGATTTGGGATCACAAAACAACTCAAATATGAGGTCGATTCGGGATCATATCCGGACAAAGCATAAACAAAGGCCTTTGAACATGAGGTCGATTCAGGATCACATTCAAAGTAAGAGATAAGAATCTCAAGCTTGAGCGAAAACTCACAAAAGGATAGCTGAATCAAGAAGATCAAGGAATCAAGGATTAAAATCCAATAAGTACTCCCCCCTCGGAATCAAAATCGAAATCAGGTCGAGGAGAACAACAGATTGATAAAAGATGATCAAATCATAATGAAAGCACAATTGAAGGTAAGGGTCAATAGGTTAACCATTAGGCAATGAAAACATGCCCCAGTGAAGATGTAGAAGAATAGAAATAGGAGACTAGAAATAGAGTGAATGAAAGACTAGAAAATTTGAGAGACATGGAAGGAAAAAATTCCATCAAAGATCGAAGAATTATGCCTCAAAAGGTTAGTCAACTATGTAGAAGAATGAGAAAACTTGGAAACGTGACTCAGATTTTGATTTTGAGTCCGAAAATGGATAGAAAATGATGTGATATGAAAGACCAGAAATGAAAGATATGATCAAGAAGAATCAGAAAATGAGCACAGTTGACCAACTAGTCCGTAGATGATAAAAAGGAGAGCTCTCTCCATATGCAAGATGCAAAAATTAAACTATGATGAACCTAAGAATGCAAGCTACTATGAAAGTGGTTGACTTGCAAGGTCACAACGCCTATAGACATCTAATTATCATCATCGAACGTTATTGGTAGCGTCGTAAGATCATACAATGCACACTAGCATAACTATGTGGATATGAATATGATCTTTATCAGATAGAAATGTGGGGATCTCACCTAGGCATCAAAGACATATAGGTCAAGATGACTAATGCAATGAGATCACCTAAGTTTGATATGGTAAGATTATGCTTGTATCAAGACACATGAAAGTCAGGATAGCTAGAAGCATGCACTCGCAAAACAGTCAAGGATAATACCTTGTCAATCCATAGTGTCAAGTAAGACCAGCATAAATGCTCATGAAAGTTAGGATCAACAAAATATACCCACAAGCAGATAAAGAAAGAAAATGTGTTCTCATTCCCTCAGTCTTCTAGCTATGCATCATTGAAAACTTCTCAGGGAGAGATCACTCATCAAAGAAATCCTTATAGACAGCACACAAAGAAAAATAAAGTCATCATATCATCAGCGAGTTGATTGTTTAAGTGTGTGTGTGTTGGTCATAGAGTCAGACTCTAAGTATCGCATCTGCACATGAGCACTATCGCATCAGACTTAGACTATAGGCAAGACATCTGATAAGTGTTAAGAAACACTCGACGCAAGGGTAGTGTTAAAAAACACTGTTTGGGGTGGTGTTGAAAAACACCTATTGTGAAATGCCCCAAGAGACAAACGCACCTAAAAGACCAATGCTAACAGTTATGCCCCCTAGACAAAGACAAAGACCAATTCCAGACTAAGCCAAATAAGGTCAAGGCATGATGGAAAGTGGCTAAGTGTCAAGGATGCATGCTAACAAATAGGGGTGCAAAGGCCTCAAGTAGCGCTTGTTTCCAGGTTTTCATCACTTGGATTCTTTTTTTCATTTTTCATTTTTTTTTTATTTTTTGGATTTTTGCTACCAAGGCGCCTATTGCTAGGTTTTCACCAAGGAACTTTTTCTTCTTTTTTTAATTTTTTAATTTTTTAATTTTTTTGTATTTTTTCAGGACTTTTTATGCTGTTTAGGATTTTTTTCAGCATCATATATCAATTTTTTTGGTATTTTTTTCAGGATCATAAAATATGTACAAAGGATGCCCCCAGACAGAATGGGCATCAAGGATAGAACTTCTTGAGGTGCACAATGTTGATGGGATCAGGGAGCTGTTCTCCATCAGGATCTGACAGTAAATACACACCGGTACCAAAAGCAGCTGTGATGACATATGGTCCAAGCCAGTTAGGTTCAAACTTTCCCTTTTTCTCTCTGTTCTGTTGGTTCTTAGGGTTCTCTCGCAAAACAAGATCACCTATTTGAAATTCTCTAGGGTGAACCTTCTTGTTGAATGCCTTGGACATACGCTTTTGATACACTCTCATATGATCAAAGGAAGCCTTACGCTTCTCATCTAGAAGTTCTAGTTCCTGTAACCTCATGGCGCGGTAATCCTCATCTGTAATCAAACCTTTGAGTGAGACTCTAAGTGATGGTATCTCGACTTCTAAAGGCAATAATGCTTCAGCGCCATAGGTGAGAGAGAAAGGAGTGGCTCCTGTAGGTGTGCGAATGCTTGTTCTATAAGCCCATAGTGCTGGATTGATTTGTAAGTGCCAATCCCTACCATTCTTGTGTACTGTCCTATGAAGAATCTTAAGAATGGTTTTGTTAGAGGCTTCTGCCTATCCGTTTCCTTGTGGAAAATAGATGGAGGACCAATGTTGCTTGATTTTAAACTTTTTGCATAGATGCTTTAGGTCCTTATTCTTAAATTGACCTCCATTGTCAGTGATGATCTCAGAAGGCACTCCAAATCGGCAATTAATATGATTCAATATGAACAAAGAAATGGTCCTTCCTGAAGCAACAGAAAGTGGCACAGCTTCCACCCATTTTGTGAAGTAGTCAGTGGCAGTAATAATGAACTTGTGTCCACCTGATGAGTTGGGATGAATCTACCCAAATAGATCAAAGGCCCAGCGCTGAAATGGCCAATGAGAAACAGAAGGGATCAGCTCCCTACCTGGAGCATGAATCAGGTTTCTATGTTTCTGACATTTTTCACATGACTTAGCAAAGGTGACTACGTCTATCTGCATTATGGGCCAATAATATCCCACCCTAAGCAACCTTCGGGCCATGGCAAGACCATTAGAATGTCCACCACAAATGCCCTCGTGGATGTCAGCTAACGCTTGGTTGGATTCCTCCTTTTCCAAGAACCTAAGGAGCGTCCCATCTAAACCCCTCCTATATAAATCACCAAAGATGAGGGTGTGGTGAGAGGCGTTACGGATGAGGTTTCAACATTCAGAGCGGTTGAATGTGTCAGGGATAATGCCATCACGAAGGTATGAATAGATAGCACCATATCAGGAAGACTCGTGTGTGATAATGGCACAGATGACATGGCTTTCAGATGAGTCAAAGATGGGATGGTGTAGCTCTTCCACCAGGAATTCAAATCTGGATTCATGTGTCTCCAACTGAAGAAGTGAAGCTAATGTGGCCATGGCATCTACAGCTTTGTTCTCTGTCCTAGGGATCTGTTGAAATGTTACAAAGGTGAAGTAGCATCTCAAAGAATCAACCATCTTTTTGTAGGGTATCAATTTGTCATCCTTGGTTTGATACTCTTCATTGACTTGGTTGATGATTAACTAGGAATCCCCAAAGACATGTAACTCTGTGATGTTCCATTCGATAGCCATCCTCAAGCCATTAGTTAAAGCTTCATATTTTGCAATATTATTGGTACATGGGAATAAAAGTTTGTAAGACTTTGGAATATTGTACCCATGTGGAGAAACAAATAACACTCCAGCACTTGATCCATTTTGCATGCGGGAACCATCAAAGAACATTGTCCAAGTGCGAGTAGTCGTATACAAGATGTGTTCATCTGGGAATTCCACTTGAACTGGCATACTATCCTGAATTGGGAAATCAGCTAATTGGTCAGCAATAGCTTGCCCTTTTATTGCCTTCCTTTCAACGTACTCTATGTCAACTTTAGTTAGGACCATCATCCATTTAGCGAGTCTACCCGTGAGGGCAGCCTTACTAAGCAAGTATTTAAGAGGATCAATTTTGGCAACCAAATGTATGGTATGAGCAAGCATGTAGTGGCGCAACTTTTGAGAAGCAAACACAACCGCGAGACAAGACTTCTCAATATTATTGTAATTGATCTCATAGGAGACTAGAGTACGGCTGATATAGTATATGGCCCGTTCTTTCCTAGTATCATCTGATTGAGCCAACAATGCCCCCAGGGAAGTGTCTGTAGCTGAAATATATAGGATCAATGGTTTTCCTAGAATAGGAGGCATGAGAATTGGAGGATTAGCCAAGTATTTTTTGATCTGATCTAGGCTCTTTTGACAATCCTCGTTCCAAACACAAGAAGCACCCTTATGCAATGTCTTGTTGAAGGGTTGCGCTCTATCTGCAAGCTAAGAGATAAACCTCCTAATCGATTGAAGATGTCCCTAAAGACTTCTCATTTGGCTGATATTTCGAGGAGGTGGCATATCTAGGATTGCTTGGACCTTTTCGGGGTCAACCTCAATACCTTTTGCTGATATTATGAATCCTAAAAGTTTGCCTGAGGTGACGCCAAATGCGCACTTCTTTGGATTCAATCCGAGTTGAAACTATTCCATTCGATCTAGAATTACTTCTAGATCATCGAGGTGTGTGTCCCGTTTTCTTGATTTTGCCAGGGTATCATCCACATAATCTTCCATATTTTTGTGCATCATATCGTGAAAGATAGTGGTCATAGCTCTTTGGTAGGTTGCTCCCGCATTCTTTAATCCAAATGGCATGATGTTCCAGCAATAAGCTCCCCATGCACATGTGAATGCTATTTTCTCTTGGTCTTCAGGAGCTATTTTAATTTGATTATACCCTGAGAAACCATCCATTAGAGAGTATATCTCATAGCCCGCTGTCATGTCCACTATCATATCAATGTTTGGAAGTGAAAAATCATCCTTTGGGCATGCTTTGTTTAAATCTCTGAAATCTGTACATACACGAATGGACCCATCATGTTTGGAAACTGGTACTATGTTTGAGATCCATTCTGCATAATCGATGGCTCTAATGAATCCAACTCTCAAAAGTTTTTCTAATTCCCCTTTGACAAGTAGAGCTACATGTGGATGCATTTTTCTGAGTCTTTGTTTTACTGGCTTGACTCCTGGAGCTATGGATAAGTGATGCATTATGAGATTCGTGTCAAGCCCTGGCATGTCTGAATAGGTCCATGCAAAATTAATTTTCTTTTTTTGTAAAAATTGTACATATGCCTTGGTCTCTTCTTTTGATAAAGACTGAGCAAGGTGGACTATTTGAGGATTTTCTTTTGTGTTCAAATTGACTAGCTTTGTTGGCTCAATCAATACTGATGATCTATCCTGGAAATAACTCGGCAAGTTATTAAGTACCCCATCCTTAGGTGCCTCAAAGAGGTTTTCACCCTCGGATACGTCATTTCTTTTTACTATTTTTGGTTCTGACACCGCCACAAAGTGGTTTTCACCATCAGACCTATTTTTCTTTTTCTCTTTTATTTTGAGACTGAGGTACTTAATATCAGGCTCTGTCATGCTGGTTGTTGGTTCACTGGTGGAAGAAGCCACGGGTTCAAGAGCATTCAGATAGCAGGCAATTTCATAATCATTCTAAAAGGTGAGGAATGTAGGCTCTTGATGGCGCTAAGACCAGTCAATTAGGTCAAAGTGAACAAGGGGTAGGTCAATGAATGGTTCAATGTTGTTTATGTGAAAAGTGTCATCTTTGGTGACCATATAATCGGAGTTCATCAAGTCTTCTCCTAAGATACCCAAATTAGGACTCATCCTATCAAACGAAGCATTGTCCACTAAGGCAATTTGAGGAGTGCAATCCTCTAGTCCTACACTAGGATCGTCAGTTGCATCGGGTGGGGTACTATAAGCATGGACAATATCTACGTCCAGATCAACTGTTGCATCTGAAAGTGAGTCCCATTCATATTCATGGGAGTCTGTGTCTGAGTCATCATTTGGGCCTCGTGATGTAGAAGCCTCAAGGTTAGGAAGGGTTTCCCCCTCTCTAGTGCTAGTATTGGTACTATCCGTCGCAGCTAGGACAGTAACACTTTCCTTTATCGATCTAGCAGTCATACAGTCACTATCCGTCGCAGCTGGGATAGTAGGACTATCAAGTATCAAATCTGTGGAATCTCCCCAAAGGAGATTCATTGAGGGCACCCAATCATCAGACACATCTTGTTGATTGGAAAGATCAGGGGTATAATCTGAGTCACTGTCACTGTCCATCGCAGCTAGGACAAGGACACCTTTCTTCTTCTTATTCTCAAAACCTAAGCCAACCGTGGACTTATTCTTTCATCCAAAAAGAGCATGATCAAGAGGCTCAGCTTTAGTGTCCAACCTATGACTAAGGGGACCATATCCCGGATATCCCATATTTTAAACCAGTGTATACCCTTTCCCATAAGCTTTAGGTGAAGGAGCAAAATTCTCGTTGTGTTTGTATTTTCCCTCGTGATAGATCCAGTCCCTTACGACAACTTCCTCTTTTTCTTCCTGAATGGGAACTGAAGACTCAACAAATTTCCCAAATAATGTCATTGCTGATGACGAAGGCTTCACATTTGTTGATGGTCTCCCATAAGACCTAGGAGAGATTGGCATGTTTGTAAAAGAATCAATTTTGTAATCTCCCATCCCAAGATCTATGGTCTTGAACTTCTACTTGCATTGTTCAAGTGAACTACTAGGACTGTCAGCTTCCCTATTCAAAGGTACATGTGATCCCGCAGAAATGTTATTAACTGATAAAGCACTATCTCCAGGGATGTAAATTTCTACACCGTTATGGGGAAACTTAACACACTGGTGATATGTTGATGGGACTGCTTGCATTTCATGAATCCATGGCCTACCTAGCAAAATGTTGTAGGCTAGAGGTCCAACATCAACAATTTGAAATAATATATCTTTTTCTACTGGACCAATGCGAATAGGCAAACTAGCCAATCCCTTAGAACTTCTTTCTGCTTCGTCATATGCTTTGATTGTGATCCTTTTTCTTGTGTCAATGATGTTCTCAGAATATCCTAGAGCTAGCAACAAACTTAGGGTACAAATATTGAGCCCCGCACCCCCATCTATCAGTACACGCCTAACACGGGTTTTATGAATCATGACTTCGATGTGTAAGGCCAAGTTATGTGGGTGACTGATGGATTTGTCGTCTTCTTCGGAGAAGGTGAGGTAATGAGGGCTAGCCAAATGGTTGACCATGTTCTGGAATTGATCAATATCTAAGTTGTTAGGAATGTTGGCTGCTCGCAAAGCATCCTCAAGGACGCGCTTGTGCTTAGGAGACAATTCTAAAAGCTCAAAAATGGATATCTGCGCGGGTGTACGTTGTAGCTGGTCAATGAGATTATAATTGGAATTAGGACCAATGGTAAATTTGGGAGGAGCACCTTTGGACACGGGCTGCTTAGACTTGCTAGTGCTAGGACCTCTAATGATAATGGGCGCTTGGGCCTGCCCCCTAGTGACAGCATTGAGGGACGGGGGCGTTCTTTGTGAGTGAGGACCTCTTATCACCACAGCGGGTCTTTCATCAGTCATAGGAGTTGAGTCCACATTATGTCCATAGGAATCTTTCCCTCTCATCATGTTGACACTATCATCCACAACTTCAAGCATGTTAATAACGTTCTCCGCATTTGTGTAGGTGTAGTTGATAGCCGCCTTCCTGTTCTTATTGTTAGAATTCTCTCCTTTCTCATATTTAGGTAAGGGCTCTTTAAAGGCTTTATGATCCGCATTAGTGGTTAACCCATCCACTTGTAATTGTCCTTTTTCAATAAGGTCTTGGACAAGATGCTTGAGTTTAAAACAATTTTCTATGTCATGTCCAATCCCATTATGGAAAACGCAAAAAGCCTTAGCATTCCACCAATGAGGTAAAGGATCCGGTATGCGATGTTTTGTAGGATCCTGTGGGTGTGCCAAATTATGAGAAACTAATGTCTTAAAAACATCTGCATAAGTTTCTCCCAATTTGGTAAATTGTCTTTTCTCCGTTTTAGATCTCTTTTGATACTTAGGTTTATCTTGTTGTGTTGAAGACGTTTGCAGCTTCATAGCTTGAACTGCATGAGAGAGGTTAAGAACTCCTTCATTTTTTATTTGAGATGAGTCAACAACTCCATCGTTGACCACTTGCTTGTTTTTGTTCCAATAGGAGTTCTTTTTGTCCTTGTTACCATTAGTATTGTTATTTTGGCTATTGTTGTTATTTGTTGATTTAGCCAAAATTCCTTGTTCTTTCAGGACATCCTCAATGCGACATGCCACCTCTACCATAGTATCAAAGGAATTAAATGGGATTTTCTTGACTTCATATCTTAGTTCTGGTATTAGATTGCTCACAATGATATCAATTCTCTCCTCTTCAGGGATTGTCCTTGGGTATTTCGAACACAATCACCTCCATCATTGTAAAAATGTGACAAAAGATTCCCCTTGATTTTGCTTAAGTTTACACAAATCAAGCATTGTGACCGACCTTGATAGGTTGTAAGAAAAATGCTAAACAAACCTTTGGACAAGTTCTTTAAATGTCTTTACTGGAGGGGAAAGATTAGTGAACCACTCCATGGCTTGACCTTTTAAACTCCTTGGGAATAATCTCATCAAGTAGGAGTCTTCATGGTGAAAGGAAAAGCTCATTATGTAGAACTGTCGAACATGGTCATGAGGGTCACCAGTGCCATCATATTTGTCATATGTTGGAAACTCAACTTTCTTAGGGAATTCTACCATCACCACACTTTTGTCAATGGGGTTAGGACATATGGAGTCCAAATGAAATGTGCTCTTGGGAGCCTTCATCCTGTCTATATCCTTTTGCATTTGTAAAATCACCTCATCAGTGGAAGGGCTCTGTTTCTTGATCTTTTGGTGAACATCAAAATTATATGAAACTTTAGCACCTTTGTTAATAAGACTTTCCAAGAATTGGTCTTTGTTTTGTTCCACATATTGCTCCACGTATGCTTGAAAGGATGGTTCTTGTTGCATACTCATGAAGTCCATATGATCAAATTTAGCATAACTTCCTCCATGTTGTGAGCCATGATGTGCTCGTTGGGAGGGTTTCTTTGAATGTCTATGAGACGACTGTCTCCTATGATGGTCATATCTTGAAGCCCTTCTTCCTCTAGGACTCGGGGATCATGAGGGTGTCCTTGATCTTCTTCTAGGGCTAGGGGAAGGGGTAGACGGGGGTGAGTTGGTCCCACTATTGGCTCCCCTCCCATTAAATCGGCTTTGGAGTTGTTGTGCATAGAGTCTATCTTCTTCTTCTTGGGTGACTCTTTTCTGTATATCCAACAATGCACGTTCTTCTTCCTCTAGTTGTCTGAATTTTTCCTTTTTAGCAGCCTGTTCATCTAAGTAGGCTTGCTTCTCTCTCTCAATGCTTCTCAACCTTGTATTTGCATATCAAGAGGTGTCTTTAAGTGGGGAGGTTTGTCTCGAATGCCTTATTGCATTAGATGCGTTTATGTGGTGATCACTAGATTCGTTGTTCTGGTCTTCGTGTTGTGACCCTGAATCTGAGTGAGATTGCTTATGATGTCTTTCAGCTCGTTGATGAGCATCAAAATACCTCACATTTTTGGGAGGTGACCCAGGTGGACTAGCATGAGAAGAACCACCATACTCTCCTCTGTGTTGTTGGAAGATATCCTTGAGAGTTTGATTCATGGCTTCTCTTTGTTGTCGGGTAAAAGTGTAACTCATGTCCATGCTTGATGAAAGTGGTATGAAAGAGGTGCTCACTTCACTAGGATTAGCTCCTGGATTAAAACAGACCTCAGATTCACTCTTAGGAGATTGATAAAAAAGGGGTCCTTTTCCCTTAGGTTGTCGACGAGTCTTGACAGGTGGTAACTGGCTAAAGGCAACAGGGGGTCACTTCCCTTGATTGACTTGATACCTTGTCATAACTGACATGAAAGAAAGATACTCTCAATGAGAAGGTGACCTCTCAAAGTGTCAATGCCAAACTAGGATAATTAAAGTCCTCTATTGTCCAAAGAGAAATGAAAAGAAAAAAAAAGGGGCTTTACCAACACTGTCAAAGAGGTGCTTCAAATCAAAGGGTGACTACCCTTGCACTTTTGAATCAGGAGGTTGGACTAGGCCAAAAGATAATTGAAATTGAGATTTAAATGAAAATGATTTGGACAATAAGAGTACTAAAATTTTCCAAGAATGTAGCTAACAATCTTAGAGATGAACCTTGGCACCAAGAATGACCTTCTAACTTGGCAATTATTTCAAAGTGATTTCGTAAATCAAATGATGCTATCCTGGAGGACTAAAACTAGAAATTTAGAGTCAAGACAGGCCTCAAATGTCAGGGTGAGAAGCCTACTCTAAGACCTAGCCTGATTAACAGCAATTGAAACTGACCAAAATTTAAGCACGATAGAAATAAACCAGGCAATATACTCAAGGCTACTAGGGCGATATACCTATAACCGCGCGATACTTCGCCCGAAGCCAGGCGATATACCTCAACACTGGCGAGCGATATACTCCAGGCGGGTCGGGTGATAGTCCGTCAGGGGCGAACTCTCGTGCGATATTTCTCTTCAAAGCAGAGGATATTTCTAGCAAGCGCGAAGTATCGCGCGATACTATTGCAGATTTGTTTAACTCTTGACCAGAATTGTGTAAAATTTGCATTTTTGGGTCTGTTCGGTCAAAATTTCTAGTCTGAGGGTTGATGTTTTCAATTTTAGTCACAATATCAGCAGAATTTCGGCAAGTTTGCAAACAGTAAGGGATTAAAACATGGTCTCAAACACTTGAAACAAGGGCAAAAGCAACCTTGCCAAGACAAACACTTGTGATATCAAAATTGAAAAAGCACCCTATGAATGCTACCGATTATTTGTATGTAAGAACGTTTGCACTGGTATCACACAACCGAAGATAATTCAAGAAAATCTATCCTAAAAAGTCAAGGCTCAATACTTACCAACTTAGCCCACAACTTGATGCCCCCTCGCCTCACACCAAGTGGTTACCCACAAGAGATGTTGGTTTTGTCGTGGAAATGTCAAATGACACAACCAAAGGGACACATATGGTGAGTATCTTAAGGTGATCCGGGTAAACCACTTGGATCAATCCTTGCACTAAGAAGATAAGCGGCTAAAATAAGGTGGCTTCTATCTAATGGTTCTTAATAAGGATTTCCGTTCACAACACCCCTCTTGCTCCTCATAAAGGACTAGGACCTCACGGCCTCAAGAGTACCTTAAGCATTCTTGTTCAATGTTTTCCCCATGGTCGCAATCCCATGAGCTACTCACATCAAACAAAAACAAGTGTTATATCTAGCAAAGTTTTTGGTGTCCTTGATAGCCTTGAGATTATAGTGAGTTGGAATCACTTGCCACCAAGGAAAATGATGACAAGGTTGTCCCCACTTGAGTCATTCCTCTTGATTGCTCAAGAGCAGGCCCGCTAAAGGATCCTAAACTACATAAAGAATAGATCAACTCTTGAGGTTCAAGGTTTTTGGTTCACCACAAGGGTGAAGAGCATACTCCCCTATCTCAAGAATCTCTCCCAAACACACCAAGCAAAGAGGTTCAATTACTCCCTTGCTTCCAAAACTTTAAGATGGGTCAAGATTTTCTGGTTCACCTAAAGGTGAAGAGCATACTTCTCCTACCACCTCAAGATCCCTTTCACAAGGTATTAAGATTCCTAATACAATTAGTGAATGCCACACTTGAAAGGAAAGCAAATAAACAAGCAAGAAATTTTTTTTTGTTTTTATGCTTGGGCAGCCCTGCAAAAACTGTTAGTAGCCCTCTTTGACATGAGTTTTTAGCAATTTTCAAGCAAATGAGAGCACCTACAAACACAACTTGTTAGACTCACAAGGTTAGCAAAATCCAAATCCAAATGTAAACATGCAATAAACTGCTAGATTTAAGCTAAAAGATGCAGGTTAGACCTATCTAAACACAACAAAATAAAACAATAAACTAAAAAAGATCAAATTCGGATGAGAAAACTGGAAATGCAAATCTCTGTCAGACCAGGCGATATTTCTTAGACTTCACCAGTATCGTGCGACACAGTTTCCTATAGCCGCGCGATATTTCTCAGTCTGGGCGATACTTCTCACTATGGGCGGGCGATACTTCACCCGATAACAAGCGATATTTCTCAATACTAGAGGGCGATTCTTCTCTTCGCGCAAAGTGTCGCACCGCTATACAAAGGTATATCACGCGATATTTTTGAGAAGTATCGCGCGATACTCTGAGACAGAAAACCAAAGACTGAAAATCAAGCCGAAAATTGACAAAAATTTTGACAGAAAATGCAGAATTAAAGGGACAAAGCTAATCTACTCTACCCCACGATGGGCGCCAAAAATGTACACACTAAAGTGGTGCACTTCTATGAACCATTGCATGCAAGGTTGCTCAAGAATGAGGCCTCACAAAGCGGCTCATAGCTCTCTATGCATGGAGTTGCAAGGGACTATGATGTATTTGCTCTCAGCTAGAGCTACAAGCTTGTGACCTTGCTAGTCAACCACACAATGAGAGATTCAAGTGAGGATAAGGGCAAGAGTGCCAATATCCTCAAGAATCACTATGAAGATGTAATGCAAGCTATATGATGATGCAATCTAAACTATGAAAGGAAAGTACAAACTATGCTATGAAAGGAAAGAACAAGTATTATCAAGCCTTCCTATTTAGACTATGTGAGCTTATTCTATTGCATAAAAGGAAATCTACACTAAGAATGCCATTATCATGCAACTATGAAAGCAAATATGCAACTAAATGATGCAATGAAGCAAGTCTTCAATATCCTCAAAAGCTCCAAATGTACCTAAAACCTGCAGCATAACATTAGCATAAAAACATGGTATATAAATGAAGGAGAGAGCTCTCCTTTTATAAGAAATGCAAAGAAATGGACCATGGAGATTAAGAGGCAAAAAGTCTTAATTAGTGGTGGAGCTTGAAAGAGGAGCAATCTATGTGCACACATATCCTCCAATGAGAGTGAAGTGTTGACTTTTGAGCCTCATGTGAGACAAAAAGTGCTTTTTTTCTTTTTGTAAAATAGGAATAATGCTTTATTTGTGCAACTTAGGATAAGAGGAAAAGGTGGGCTTTTTATTTAATCAAAAGGGGAGGAAATATTCCTTTTAATCAAATAAAGACTTAGGATAAATGATTAGCCCATAGGATAAAGATCCAATATATGATCAAAATTAAGACTTGATCAAGAGATTGATATTGTTGAAAATATTGATTATTGATAAAAATGATTCAGGATTGATAAATCAAATAAATGGGGCCCAAAGTCTAGGCGACCATTTTTGGGTGTATACAATATTAAGCTAGAAGCACTGTAGAAAAGAATGGGGGTCAAATGGTAGGGATAGACCTATTCAATATTAACAGTGAATTAAAGTCTGAACTAATTGTGGTGTAGAAATGGAAACAAGATGTCGATGATAGAGCTATCTTTATCAAGAAAGCATGTTATGCATATAAAATAGCATTTCCTTCATCCATAAAATTTTGTTGCCATCAATAAATGTCATCTTCCTCAATTTGTATTACACTAGAGCTTAATACAAAGGACTATTCTTGCAAGTAGAAAATGGCCTATGTGACCTTCAAATTCTAAAGATCAAATTTCTCCATCCCATAGTTCTTCAACAGTCTTGTAGGGGCTGGTCGTTCCATTTACAAAACCATCCCCTCGATATAACTTAACCTGCTTAAGCATGCCAATCTTATCATGATCATCGACAGTCAAAGACCAATAAAAATTTTGAAAATTTGAAAATATTCTATCTGGGTTATAGCTCTTGGGCAGCACACTCACTCCCTGTTCAACCCCCCACCTTAACATAACTTGCAATTACATGACGATAACATGAATTTTCAGCCCAGGTTAGTAATCTCGAGAAAAAATCCAAAGATTCAGACACGATCGAGTACCTGGGCTCTAGTCTTTCCATACTTTTGAGAAATTTCATGGATGAGGGGATCATCCATCACTAGATTTGAGCCCCATGGAGTATTTGGAGCTCCCAAAGGAGACCATGCACTCACATGAATGTTATGCTTGCTGCAACACTCTCTCAACTTCTTTTGCTGCCATTGTGGATGCATCTCCACCTGCAATTCCATTCCACAGACCTTAAAGAAATCTACATGACTTTCTAAGAAGAAATTTAATATGAATGGCATGGGGAATGGCAATTTGAATTATCTAAATAGTTTGTTAATTTTACCCATTGATTCACAAGTGTAGACTCATATTAAGTAACTCATTACCTGATCAACTACAGGAGGGATCTTAGCATGGCTCAATAAATCCTCAATCTTTTTAGAGGAAAAGTTACTAACCCCAATGGCTTTGGTAAGCCCCATCTCCAAGCACTCCTCCATGCCCTGCCAAGTAGACTTCATATCTAAGGGCAAAAAGTCTTCTTCTTTAGGATTGGCCACATAAATTAAAACTTCTTCTCTTAGTTTAAGAGGCCAGTGGACAAGGTAAAGATCAACGTAATCCAGTTCCAAATTCCTAAAAATTAGAAATAATTTGGAATAAGGAGTTCTGCAATATGAAGATAATATAAAAGGTTGAAATTTTAAGAACGAAATCATACTTCAAACTACTCTTGATTGCAGTGACTGGGTCGTCGTGTTGGGTATTCCATAGTTTGGTAGTGACAAATACATCTTCCCTGTTAACAAGTCCATTTTGAAAGGCCGTATGTAGAGCTTTCCCTAATGGACGCTCTGAGTTGTAAATTCTTGTTGTGTCAAAGTGTCGATAACCTACCTACAAATATAATTATTTGAAAGAAGTAATCCAATTGCATTAATGCTCACAGATTTCATCATAGGTTCATTGTGCTAAAAAATAATATGTATCTTAGAATAGAAAGGGTGCCTACAACATAAAATGTTATGCCAAAATAATACTTCAAATTAGTAAAACTATACTTACAGTTAACATTTAAAATCATCAATCACACTCCCTAGCAATGTTTCCAACCAGTCTCAGCTTGTAGAAGCTGAATATAAATGAATTTTTTTCCCCAATATGATAAATGTTTAATCACAAGTCAACGCTACTGCTAGAGTATATCTAGCATAGAATAAACAAGGCAAAGGCCTTCTGCGAAATACAATTTTGCATCTCTCATTATTATATCAAAGTCAATGGTGCTGCAAAAACTTTTATATAACCTTGGATATAGAAGTGATGAAATGTAACTCTATTTATTTTGGGTTTTATATCATTTATAAGTTTGTTTTGTTATTTGATATGGAAGTACAAGTTATGTTGATATCTTTCTGTTAAGAATTAAAGTTTCAAGATATCCTTTATGTTAAAGTTTTCTGGTGCACAATTTTAATTTTATTTCTTAGATCATACCTTCGGGGGTTTTACACCTTGGTGGATGGCCTAATCAAAGAACGTGTTGGTTCCTTTTCTTTATACTTGTAGATTTACAATTTGATTGACAAACTAACGTCACTGACTCTATCACCACTCTAAATCTGACAAGGAAAATGGCCAATTAACAAGGATCAAGAGAATGATCATCCTACACTTTGGGATTTAATGCTCAGGTGGGTATACCTTTGATTCACTTCTTAAAGGAATCAAAAAATATTAAGCATTAATGTCCTTGACACATTGATTTAAAGATTTTATCAATTATATGTTGATTGATGATGAAGAACTACTTCCTGAGAATAGACCAGTGTCTTATCCTATGGAAAAGAGTCAAATACAATATACCTCAATAGAAAACTTAATTCAAACACACTCAAATCCAGAATAAGTGCTTTGCCTATTATTCCTTTCACTCTCACACTTGGACATCAAATTCTCAATCAACCATGAATTCTCTAAAACTATCTTTAAGGATTTAATCTCGACTTTGGAAGGAGCTCAAAGACAATTTCACAATTTACTTTGTAAACCATACATTAACTTACTTTGTAACATTAACATATAAGAATTCAAGATCAAAACAAGAAGACATACACAAATCTAAAATTGAAATTCAAGTGTATTCTCATTAAAATTTGAGTATCAATACATAGAAAAATGACAAAATGCTAGAACCAAACCCTAAATCCAAGCTCTCTCTATTGATTTACCAATTTCACCATCCTTTTGAAAATACAATCAACTACAATATATAGTCACTAGTCATCTTGGGATCCTTGAAAATCAAGATTCAACAAGCTACGAATGACTATGATAGGGTTAGGGTTTTCAACCACTTTACCAACTAGATAATCAAGAAATTATAGCAGAAAAGACATACCAAGCAATCCGAGGCAAATCAGGTCCTAATTGATCTTCATTTATGCCAAAATATTGTATGGTACATTAGAAACTAGAAACTGCACCATTTTAGTCCTCTATTTACTTTACCTGCATCATAATGGCGTGATTGATTCACCCATTTTTCCATGTCATGGATAACCTCCATTGACAAAAATCATTTCTGGACCATGCTGTGATAGTGGATAAGAAAAAATCAGGTAGATTGACTGCCCAAGCATTAAATAACCAGTCTTCAACTCAGAGAAAAACCCTTAAATAATTCAAATTTTGGTAGCAACAGTCAATCAGATATGTTTAAAACATGACCATTGATCTCATCCCTTCCTAGCATATCGGACGGCTCTTGAAAATCATCAAACAGTCGACTAAGCCCTTTAAAATTACTCTGCTACACATCTATCCCAGCAACCAATCAGGAGCAGACACACCAATAACACCTGGCAGCAGACCCATTTTCTTTTACCATGGCAAGCACCTTAACCCTTATTCATCTAGTGAACATGTGATTGAAGACATTCGCTAGGTCATTGAATGAAAACCTTAACCTTGGTCTGGTCTGGAGATCACATGAACAAAGGCATTCACATGATCATTGAACATTTCTTTGACCCTGGGTTCCATCAAGAAAATAAGCGACCACCGCCTGATCAATCTCATCAACGGTTTAGATTCAATCTCCAAGTTCTTTGTCTTAACTCATCCTCGACCTGGCAAATACATGACCAAATAATCCTCATGATCGCTTGATGTTTAGCCTAACCCTAGTTTAATCCTGAGAATATGCAAATAAAGCATTCGCCAAGTCACCAGATCTTTCACTTAACCCTAGTCATATCTCGAGATCAAGTGCTGACCATTGATCTTGTCCTCATCTTGTGGTCCTCGTTGAATCCTTAAACCTTAGAACTTAACTCACCTTGGATCTGGAGATTACGCGACTGAGCAAATCTCCAAGTCGCTGAATAAAAACTTGACCTCGGGTTAGATCACAAGAACATGCAAAAAGCCTCAATCGCGTGTTCACCAAATAGAAACTTGACCACCCAGGACCTAACCTTTGACTTAACCCAGGCCATCTGGAGATCACGTGAACAAAAGACTTCACATGATCGCTAAATCATTTACTAACTAGGTTATATCTAGAGAACTAGCGATCTAGATCTGCATCCACAACCCCTGTTTAATCTCTGAAAGCCTCCTTCCTTGACCGTTTCATCTGGAGAATCAATGACTGAAGGAAAAGATCACCGCCCGCTACGTCGCTAGATTCTAAGCCTTTGACCGCCAGAATCAGGAGACCATGCGAATACCACAGTCGCCAGATCACTAAGTAGAAAGATAAATGCCTGGGCTGGGAAATAAAACATGTGCAGGAATAGGACTTAAGTGGCTCGAAAAGGTAACGAGGAAATAGAACAAAGATAGGGTTTTTGGACTTAGACAATTTTTGAAACCCTGGACATGGATAAACCCTATCTCTTAGCCCTTAAAAATGCTATATCTCCCTGGTTTTTGCAATTAAGCACATGCGCCATTGACTGAAGCTTGCACAAACCCTGAACTATCCTAGGCTAAGGGCATAAGCCATAAAACCTGATAGATCTTCTTCACAGATAAAAACAAATTTCAGTGAGGGCAAGACAAATTTCACAAAATTTTGCAGGGCTAGACCATTTTCTTAAGATTTTGGCTAAGACAAGAAAATGGCCTAATAGTGGCTCTATTTGGGGATGATGGGTAACTTGTGCCCATGCAAGGATTCAAAATTTCTGGGGAAAGAAGACCACCTACTGAAATAGGACAATTGCAGAGAGCACTTGGACAAAAACCTACTAACAAAGGGAAAACCAGACATAAAGGAAACACAAACCTAACTACTGTTCATGGAGAGAAAAATACCTTTAATTGAACTATTTCTTCAAGAACTGTCCATGAACAGGAAATTCTTAAATGTCACCATTGAGCTCTTTGTTAATGTATGAATCTGGTCCCCATTTTTCATGAATCAAATATGGCCCTAACCAGATTGGATCAAATTTTCCATGTTTTCCATTATCTTCCAATCTGGCATTCTAGAGTAATACCAAATCATTTGGCTCAAACTTCCTTTCTATAGCCTTTTTGTCATACAAGGTTTTGACCTGCAATTGCAACTTAGCATTCTTTGAAGCCAATTCTCTTTTGGTTTCATCTAGCCTAATAAAATCCTCAATCCTCAATTGCATTTCATCATCCGGATCATCATCATACAATTGAAAAAACTTGTACATTTCTAATAGGTTGTTCTGAGGCATCCTTGCATGTATTCCATATACCAAGTCAAATGGTGCACATCCAATTGCCTTCTTAACAGTTACTCCGTCAGCCCACATAGCCAATGGAAACTTTGAATTCCATGCCTTTTTATTCTTTTCAAGAATCCTCTTGAGAATCTTTATCAAGCTTTTGTTGGATGATTCTACCTGTCCATTTCCTTGTGGATGATAAGGTGAGGAATATGACATCTGGATTCCTAAAAACTTACAGAATTCCTTGTATTCAGCAAACCTGAAGCACATTGCATTATCACAGACAATCCTTTTAGGACAACCAAATCTCGTAACAATATTATTCAATAGGAAATCAGTCACCACTTTTCTAGTTGCATTCCTTGTAGGAATAGCCTCTACCCATTTTGTAAAATAATCAGTGGCAACCAAGATCCAAGAATGTCCTCCACTAGATTTGTTTGGTATTTCTCCTATAAAGTCCATCCCCCATTGTTGGAAAGGGGCTTGCACTTCCATTGGCCTCAGTGGTACATTTCCTGAGAACTTGAGCTTTCCGAAAAACCTCTAACAAGCATCACACTTTCTTACTAATTGTTCTACATCTTTGAAGATTGTGGGCCACTACAACCCTGCTCTCAGAATCTTTTGAGCAGTAGTTTTACCCATGTAATGTCCACCACATATCCCCTCATGCATTTCCTTCAGTAATCTATTTGCCTAACTTTCATCTACACATTTCAACAAAATGCAGTCCAGATTCCTCCTCCAAAACTTGCATTTGATGATAACATATTTTATTGCTTTCAACTTTAGAGCTCTTTTCTTGCTATCATCCAATCCTGATGGAAATTTCATATTCCTTAAATAATAGATAACATCTTGATACCAGATACAATCATCCATGTCACATATATAATCAATGTCAGTTTGGTTTATTTGATTCACATCAAGATTAGACTGAGCCATTGGTTTTGCCAATCCTTGGCCTCTAACTAGCTTGGTAATTTGAATATGAATGTTAAACTCCTGGATTCTATTTATCCATCTACATCTCCTCCCAGACACTTCTTGCTATGAAAAGATGTCCTTTACTGCAACATTTGGTACAAAAGCAATCATAATTTCTCCCATCAGATAGCATCTAAAAGCGTTAACAACCTTAACAAGTGCATATGCTTTTTTTTCATTGATATCATACTTTAATTCAATAGCCTACAAAATTTTACTAAAAAATGTAATAGGCTGTTCAAAACCTTCTTTATTTTTCTGCAACAAAACTGCAGCAACAGTGTGAAAAGAGGCAAAAGAGAAAATATGCATTGGAACATTATAATCAGGTGCTTTAAGCATAGGTACATCTTTGATATTCTTGAAAGCTTCATTAGGCTCACCTTCCCACTTGATCTCAAATCCCTTTTTTAACATTTTGGATATTGGCCTAGTAACTACAACAAAGTTAGTAACAAACCTCCTTAAGAAATTTACCTGACCAAAGAAAGATTGAATTCCCTTAACATTTTTTGGTTTCTAAATTTGGTCAATGACTACTACCCTCTCTGGATCAATTCTTACTCCTTTCTTTCCAACCAGGTGTCCAAGCAACTTGCCTTCAGTTATTCCAAATGCACATTTCCTTGGGTTCAAAGAAATGCCATATTCCAGAGCCCTCACAAATATCTTCTCTAA
Organism: Chamaecyparis obtusa; assembly: GCA_027943335.1. Taxonomy (NCBI): domain Eukaryota; kingdom Viridiplantae; phylum Streptophyta; class Pinopsida; order Cupressales; family Cupressaceae; genus Chamaecyparis; species Chamaecyparis obtusa. Next base: position 2,007,438 of record BSBK01005497.1, on the reverse strand, counting down.
ATGAGAACAATGATTTTCTTATTTTTTGGAATATGCAGTTAAGTCATCCTGATAAACAACAAGGAAATCATCTATAAAATCTGCAAAGGCAACATCCATTGCTCTTTGAAAAGTTACACCAACATTTGTGAGACCAAAAGGCATCCTTACATAAACATAGGTTCCCCAAGGTGTTGTAAAGGCTGTCTTAAATTGTTCTAATTCTTTCATAATCACCTAGTTGTAGCCAGAAAAATCATCCATCATGGACATTAGATTAGATCCAATTACTCTTTGCAGCATTGCTTCCATGTTGGGCAAGCAGTAGTTATCCTTCAGAGAAGAGATGTCTAAGTTTCTGAAATCCATACATAATCTAATGTCTCCATTCTTTTTCCTGGCTGGGACTAAGTTTGACACCCAAGAAGAATTCTTGATAGGCTTTATGATTCCAACATCTCTCAACTTCATCAATTCTTCTTGCATCTTGGGTGCTAGAGTAGGATTAATTGGCCTCTAGTTTTGTCTGAAAGGTTTATCATCTTTCTTCAAAGGAATAATATGCTGGAACAAGTCTTCTCTATAAACCTTTAGGTCATCATATGACCATGTAAAAAGATGCTCAAATTTTCTTAGCAGCTCAATCAAAGTTTTCCTTACCTCTGGGGATATCTCTTTTCCAATGTAGACCTTCTTAGGTGTCTCTTGTGTACCAAGATTAATCTCCTCCAGGCCCATTTGGTCTTTTTTCTTGGTGTCCATCTGAACTCTATCCTGATTATCAAATACAGTCTTGAAAACAAAAAGTCCCCTGGGAACCTTGTTGGTCTTAAGTTGTATGACTTCATTTCCAAAGACAACTTCCTTCCCTTCCATAGTTTCCACCAAGGCCAAGCAATCTAATTCCTGACCATGATATTGATCTTCACAATTCATAAATCTCAAGATATCTTGGTCATCCTTAAAAACTTGCCAGTTTTCAATGTTATCTAGTATACTGGCTAACAGGTCAACCATCTTATTGTTGCTTCTATCCTTCCATACAATATTAAAGGCATCAAAACATTCAATCATGTCCCACACTGCATTCCTATACTGTTTCAACCTTTTGTTCTTGGAAGCATAAACTGTTCTTACTTGAGACACAACTAGCTCCGAATCACCAACAACATGCACACATTTAATTCCATGCTTGTGTGCTAACTTCAAACCTATCAATAGTACTTCATATTCTGCTATGTTGTTTGTGCATGTGAAAGTCAATGTAAAAGAAAACTTATATGTGTTTCCCTAAGGAGAAATGAGTAAAATACCTGCACTTGAACCATCCTTGCAGTTAGCACCATCAAAGTACATTACCCATAGATCACCCTTCTTGAACTTAGTATTTACTTCCACAGTGATAGGGTGTAGTGTAGGTTCTTTTTCTAGCATAGTGACCTCTTCTCTGAAAGCATTAATGTCAGTATCCACAAAACAATTAATCTCATTGTCAATATTCTTTTCAATCATATGGGTCACCCTTGGCTCCCTTTCAACCCTAATATATTGATCATCAATCTTGAAAGTTGCAAAGGACAAGTCACACTGCAGACTTCCACCCATGGCAGCACTCCACTTCCTAGATAATAGCATCCCATAATGAGGAGGAATGTCTACCACCAAGACACTCATGGTCAGTTCTTTCTCTGGATAGGCTGCCAATTTGTAAGGCAGTGCATTTATATTCCCAATGACTGGTACCTCTCTTTGATCCATTGCACAACATCTACCCTGGACTGTATCAACCTTAAGGCCCAACTTTTCCATGATCTTAAAAGGCATGACAATATTTGAGGCACCTGAATCAACCATGCAATTCCTTAATGTCATTCCATTCACTATGATACTTAAGAAGAATGGATCTATGTTTTCAAGGCTAACATTGAAAGAGTTATCCAAGTATATAGGTGGTATTTGAGATACCATTCCCTGAACTTCCACTTCTTTCATAAGCTTAGCCTGGGGTTCATTAGCATCACAAGCAACATTATTGTCACAGACATTATCTACCCATGCTAGTACCCTATCCTTATGTTCAGGGATTCTTAATAATTTTGACAAAGGAACTTTGGCAGTTACTTGGGACAAAATTGATAACATGTCAACAGGGGCAAAAGAAGGAATCTCAACCTGCATTGCTCTAGTATCCTTTTGTTTCTCGGATACATCAACTGTAGTTGTCATCTTCATTTTCTCAGTTATAGCCATTATACTAATTAGATTCTCAACTTCCTTTTGGTTGTCTCTGTCTTGGACAATAGACATCTTCACAACTCCAACTCCCTTTGGCTCCCACTTCTTACCCCTTACATTTTTGAACTTCACTAAGTAATCATCTTTTGATTTGTTTCCAGTGGGTCCCTTGGAGCTGGTATTTTTTATGAACATCCCTGTAGCTTTACCCATGCCATCATTTGATGTCATGCTTCTTGTTTGAACTTGGGCAACCATTTCTACAGTGATCCTTGCAATTTCCTCTTTAGAAGGTCTTCTCAAATTTACTGGCTTTGAGGAAGAATTCATGTTACATGTCTTTTCATCAATGTCTTCATCATTAGAGAAGACTTCTTGGTGGAATAATGCCTTACCGTGTCTTCTCAAACACACATCAGTTTCTCCATCAACATCAGAAACATCTTCATGTCCCCAATATGAAGTAGTCATGTTACACCCAATATCATCGTTAGTTTCTTCTTGACCAAGATCTTTAGCTTCATCACTTTGGTAAGCAGATATGGACTGTGCAACCACACAATGTTCTACAGAATGAGGAGATTGGCAAGCCATACACCATGGTGTATCCTCCATGACATTTACAGAAGCTTTTTGTAAAGGATCAGAGATAACTTTGTCATTATTTCCTTTTGCAGCAGGGGCAATAGGTTTTCCATCCTTCCATTGGGTGTTGTAAGGGTAATTTTGTAGCCTATTCTGTCTATTAAAATTGTTGTTGAAATGAGGCTTTTCACCAGTAGAGACCTTATCATTTCTATTACTAGGTGATTTCAAGTCTTTTAGTGCATTCAATACTTTGTCTAACTTGTCCTCTTCTTGCTTCTTATTTCCAACATTTCTTTCATTATCCCTTTTATATTTTTTTGTCCCCAAACAATTTAGGATCATCTCTTTTCCCACCCAATTTTTCTGATATTTTCATATTGTTCTCAATGTTGACATCAATTCTAAAGGCATCCCTGAGAGTTCTAGGTTCTTTGTCTCTCAGTAAGTATCCCATATTTCCATCAAAGGCATTGAAGTATGTGGTCAGACAAACATTGTCATCTAATCTCATAACTTGAAACAACTTATGCATACCCTTCTAAAATCTCATGTTGAACTCAGCTGCAGACTCATTTTGATTCTTCCTTTATAGTGTTAAATTTATTTAGCATGAAACTGGCATTAGGCTTATCACCATATTTCTCCTTGAAGCATTTTTCAAAAGCATCCCATGTATCAATACAACAGCCAGGGAGTCTTTTGAACTAGTATCTAGCATCTTCCACCAAAGACTGAACAAATAGTTTCATGACTACATCCTCATGCTCAATTTTATAGTCATTTAGCATATCAAAAAATAACCTAAGGTGTTCTTCATAACTAATGGCATTATTACCAGAAACTTCAGGTATCTTGTCTCTTATATCAGCTGGAAAAGCATTTGGGTAACCTGGTATTCCATCAAAGCTAATTTGCCTATACCCTTCTAATTGCATAGGTCTTCTTTGAAAATTGAAACCAGTGTTTCCACTGAAACTAGCATTTACATCTATATTTCCACCTACTTGTACATTTGACTGTTGTTTAGGATCAACATTTAACTTGGTAGATGAAGCAGAAAGTGGATTATGAGTAGTAACATTACCAAGGGGAACAGTATTAGAAGTTGTAGATGGCATACCTATTTCAGTGGTAGATGGTCCAAGAGTGTTTGCAGAAGAAGCCTTCAAGAACTAGATCTTCCTTCTTGTTTTTGCAATAGAGGTTTCAACTTCATCCTTCTCCAATTCCCTATCTAGATCATCTTTTAATTTCCTTCTCTTCTCCATTTCTATGTCTTCATTTGAAACAGGTAGTGGGATAATAGGTCTTGCCACAAGCTCATTTATTTGAATCCCAACCATATTTTTCTTTCCCTTTTCATTAACAATAGCAGTAGGTTTGGTAGTTTCACTTTCATTTTTATCTTTAGGTAGAGAGGCATAACTTTGGACTTGTCTAATCACAAGGCCCTCTTGTTCAAACTCATGACATTCTTTTTCACTTCTCAAAGCATCAAGATCACCGAAAAATCTCATGCTACAAAGATTTAGGAGCAGAAGCAAGCATTTTATTTCTCTCCTTTAGCTCATTAATCTTTCTAAGTAGAGACTCTCTTTCTATTAATGCATTCATTTTCTCAGCCTCTCTTTCTTTTTGTAATCTCTTGTATATTGCATCTTGCTCTGCTAACTATAATCTCAATGCACCCAAATCATTTAGGTCTATCATAATATCTTCAGAGCTTGATGACTCATCCATATCAATGAGACTTTGATATGGGAAATGGACCTGCCTTGGCCCCATGGGTTGCCTTCTAAACATGTCCTCATCTTGATCTAAATTTGGCCCAAAGCCCCTTTCTCTTGCCTGTACATTTTTATCTGTAGGTAGTGAGATTTTGTCTTGAAATAATATTTTTGGGGTATCGTAAAAATTATCTCCTGAGCAGCAACTATTAGATTTAGAACTTTCATACTGTAATTCATCCTCATTAGAAGATGTATGTTGTGCCCTATTTCTAGCATTATCCTGTTCTCTTACAGGGGCACTAGTAGATTCCCCATCTCTTTTAATCCAACTTTTCTTTCCTGACCTAGGCAACTGCTCTAGAGTACCCTCTGGATGCTTCTTGACAAAAGAAATAGTATTTCTTCTTTTGTCCATGGTTTGTAATTTGTAAACACTGGTTCTAACCCTTTGAGTCACCGCCCACCTAGTGGGAAATCTTAAGAAACAAACCTTGAGAAACTTAAAATAAAAACACAAGCTGAGATAGGAGAAACACAAGAATCTTGCTAAAATTTATTTTTCTTTATACTCTCCTCAATGGAGTCACCATTTTGTTGGTTCCTTTTCTTTATACTTGCAGATTTACAATTTGATTGACAAACTAATGTCACTGACTCTATCACCACTCCAAATCTGACAAGGAAAAGGGCCAATTAACAAGGATCAAGAGAATGATCCTCCTAAACTTTGTGCTTTAATGCTCAGGTGGGTATACCTTTGATTCACTTCTTAAAGGAATCAGCAAATATTAAACATTAATGTCCTTGACACATTGATTTAAAGATTTTATCATTTATATGTTGATTGATGATGAAGAACTGCTTCTTGAGAACAAACTAGTGTCTTATCCTAGGGCAAAGAGTCAAATACAATATACCTCAACATAAAACTTAATTCAAACACACTCAAATCCAGAATAAGTGCTTTACCTATTATTCCTCTCACTCTCACACTTGGACATCAAATTCTCATTCAACCATGAATTCTCTGAAACTATCTTTAAGGATTTAATCCCGACTTTGGAAGGAACTCAAAGACAATTTCACAATTTACTTTGTAAACCATACATTAAATTACTTTGTAACATTAACATATAAGAATTCAAGATCAAAACAAGAAGGCATACACAAATCTGAAATTGGAATTCAAGTGTATTCTCATTAAAATTTCAGTATCAATACATATAAAAATGACAAAATGCTAGAACCAAACCCTAAATCCAAGCTCTCTCTATTGAGTTACCAATTTTACCATCCTTTTGAAAATACAACCAACTGCAATATATAGTCACTAGTCATCTTGGGATCCTTGAAAATCAGGATGCAACAAGCTACGGATGACTAGGATAGGGTTAGGGTTTTCAACCACTTTACCAACCAGATAATCAAGAAATTATAGTAGAAAAGACATGCCAAGAAATCCTGAGCAAATCAGGTCCTAATTGATCTTCATTTATGGCCAAAATCCTGATTGGTACATTAGAAATTGGAAACCGCATCATTTTAGCCCTCTGTTTACTTTACCTGCATCATAAATGGTGTGATTGATTCACCCATTTTTTCACATCATGGACAACCTCCACAGACAAAAATCAATTCTGGACCATGCTGTGACAGTGGACAAGATCAAATCAGGTAGATCAGCTGCTCAAGCATTAAATAACCAGTTCTCAACTCAAAGAAAAACCCTTAAACAATTCAAATTTTGGTAGCAACGGTCAATCAGATATGTTTAAAATAAGACTGTTGATCTCATCCCTTCTCGGCATATCAGACGGTTCTAAAAAATCATCAAACAGTCGACTAAGCCCTTTAAAATTACTCCGCCACATCATCTATCCTAGCAACCAATCAGGAGCGAACACATCAGCAACACCTGGCAGCAGACCCACTTTCTTTTACCATGGCAAGCACCTTAACCCTTATTCATCCAACGAACACGCGACTGATTACATTCGCTAGGTCGCTAAATGAAAACCTTAACCTTGGTCTGGTCTGGAGATCACACGAACAAAGGCATTCGCATGATCGCTGTACATTTCTTTGACCCTAGGTTCCGTCAAGCGAACAAGCGACCATCACCCGATCAATCTCATCAACGGTCCAGATTCAATCTCCAAGTCCTTTGTATTAACTCATCCTCGACCTGGCGAACACGTGACCAAAGCATTCTCGTGATCGCTTGATGTTTAGCCTGACCATGGTTTAATCCTGAGAATACGTGAATAAAGCACTGCCAAGTCGCTAGATCTTTCACTTAACCCCAGTCATATCTCGAGATCAAGCGCTGACCATTGATCTTGTCCTCATCTTGTGGTCCTCGTTGAATCACTGAACCCTAGAGCTTAACTCACCTTGGATCTGGAGATTACGTGACTGAGCAAATCTCCAAGTCATTGAATAAAAACTTGACCTCGGGTTAGATCACGAGAAAATGTGAAAAACCTCAGTCGCGTGTTCGCTGAATAGAAACTTGATTGCCCATGACCTAACCTTTGACTTAACCTAGGCCATATGGAGATCACGCAAACAAAATAATTCGCATGATCGTTGAATCATTTACTAACCATGGGTTATATCTGGAGAACTAACGCCACTCATCGATCTAGATCTGCATCCATGACCCTTGTTTAATCTTTCAAAGCCTCCTACCTTAACCGTTTCATCTGGAGAATCAACGACTGAAGGAAAAGATCATCGCCCGCTAGGTTGCTAGATGCTAAGCCTTTGACCACCAGGATCAGGAGACCACGCGAACACCACAGTTGCCAGATCGCCAAATAGAAAGATAACTGCCCAGTGCCCAGGCTGGGAAATAAAACATGTGCAGGAATAGGACTTAAGTGGCTCGAAAAGGTAACGAGGAAATAGAACAAAGATAGGGTTTTTGGACTTAGATAAATTTTGAAACCCTGGACATGGATAAACCCTATCTCTTAGACCTTAAAAATGCTATATCTCTCTGGTTTTTGCAATTAAGCACATGCACCTTTGACTGAAGCTTGCATAGACCCTGAACTATCCTAGGCTAAGGGCGCAAGCCATAAAACTTGATAGATAGATCTTCTTCGCAGATAAAAACAAATTTTAGCCAGAGCAAGACAAATTTCACAAAATTTTGCAAGGCTAGACCAATTTCTTAAGATTTTGGCTAAGACAGGAAAATGGCCTAACAGAACATGTCATGGCCCTCACCAAGTATGCTCAACCAATTGAACTTCAACTCTTTGATATTTCTTGTAAACTTTAAAAATTAATGGTACTAAATTAGCCATTTGCAATTACAACTAATTAATATAATAGAAAATTGATCAATATTGTTTCTTTGATATATTGTGTGAGAGTTTTTGATTTAATATTAAGAGTGGTCAAAGGACTCTAAGACTGAGAACAAGAGGTTTAATGAAGCGGGTCTAAAAAAATAGTTAGAAGATACTAGTGTGAAAGAGGAGAAAGACGAACAAGAGGTTTAATGAAGCGGGTCTAAAAAAATAGTTAGAAGATACTAGTGTGAAAGAGGAGAAAGACGTAAAAAAAGGAAAATCAATTTTGTGGAACCTATGGTGGGAGGGCTTCCCCCCAAGGATTCTGGATCCCTCATTGCTATTGCCTCTTCTAGTGAGGAGCTCTTTGACGTTCATGAAATTATAGAGGCATTTTCTTCCCAACTCACCATGACCAAATGGTTCTTTGTGGAAATAAATAGAATTAATATTAAGCTAGAAGCACTGCAGAAAAGAATTGGGGGTCAATATTAACAGTGAAATTATTAATGTCTGAACTAATTCCGGTGTAGAAATGGAAATTAGATGTCGATGATAGAGCTATCTTTATGAAAAATGAATTGATCATCATAAAAGACAATCATGAGCATGTTGTGCAGATTAGCAAATGTACGATTAAAAACAATGTAGCTGGAATCAAATTTCTTAGCAGTAAGCTTAGGGATCATAAAGTCAATTATATGAGGAGATTGACAAAGCTGCTCTGGGGTAAATGCCATAAATTTCTACTAGGAGGAGATTGGGTCTCTGTTTTGTCTTTTTTTTCTTTTCGTTGCTTATTGGGTCTTATTTTGTGTTGGGGTTGCTGTTTTGAATGTTTTGTTGTTAATCTGTCTCTTGTAAAGACTTTCAAGACTCTTTCGAAACTTGTTTTACTTCTAAACAACCACAATACTTTACTCATCATTATCATATGTTTTTTAATATGATATCTAACCATATCTATTTGTGTTTATTTTAAACATATGCTTAAAATACTTTAAACAGAACTTAGAGGAAAAGCCTACTACATGATAGCATCACAACGTGTTACTCCAGTTTGAACATTACATTTCTACCATATTTTTTATAACATTGCATTTCTAACATATGTTTGAACTATAACTCCTCCACGAGCTTAAATATTGCTGAAATGAAACCACAATCAAGAAAGCATATTATGCATATAAAACAGCATTTCCTTCGTCCATAAAATCTTGTTGCCATCAATAAATGTCGTCTTCCTCAATTTGTATTACACTAGAGCTTAATACAAAGGACTATTCTTGCAAGTAGCAAATGGCCTATGTGACCTTCAAATTCTAAAGATCAAAGTTCTCCATCCCATAGCTCTTCAACAGTCTTGTAGGGGCTGGTCGTACCATTTACAAAACCGTCCCCGCGATATATCTTAACCTGCTTAAGCATGCCAATCTTATCATGATCATCGGCAGTCAAAGACCAATCAAAAATTTGAAAATTTGAAAATATTCTGTCCGGGTTATAGCTTTTGGGGAGCACACTCACTCCCTGTTCTACCCCCCACCTTAACATAACCTGCAATTACATGACGGTAACATGAATTTTCAGCCCAGTTTAGTAATCTCAAGAAAAAATCCAAAGATTCAGACACGATCGAGTACCTGGGCTCTAGTCTTTCCATACTTTTGAGAAATTTCATGGATGAGGGGATCATCCATCACCAGATTTGAGCCCCATGGAGTATTTGGAGCTCCCAAAGGAGACCATGCACTCACATGAATGTTATGCTTGCTGCAACACTCTCTCAACTTCTTTTGCTGCCATTGTGGATGCATCTCCACCTGCAATTCCATTCCAGGGACCTTAAAGAAATCTACATGACTTTCTAGGAAGAAATTTAATATGAATGGCATGGGGAGTGGTGATTTGAATTATCTAAATAGTTTGTAAAGTTTACCCATTGATTCACAAGTGCAGACTCATATTAAGTAACTCATTACCTGATCAACTGCAGGAGGGATCTTAGCATGGCTCAATAAATCTTCAATCTTCTTAGAGGAAAAGTTACTAACCCCAATGGCTTTGGTAAGCCCCATCTCCAAGCACTCCTCCATGCCCTGCCAAGTAGACTTCATATCTAAGGGCAAAAAGTCTTCTTCTTTAGGATTGGGCACATAAATTGGAACTTCTCTTCTTAGTTTAAGAGGCCAATGAACAAGGTAAAGATTAACGTAATCCAGTTCTAAATTCCTGAAAATTAGAAATAATTTGGAATAAGGAGTTCTGCAATATGGAGATAACACAAAAAAGGCTGGAATTTTAAGGAGGAAATCATAATTCAAACTACTCTTGATTGCAGTGACTGGGTCATCGTGTTGGGTATTCCATAGTTTGGTAGTGACAAATACATCTTCCCTGTTAACAAGTCCATTTTGAAAGGCCGTATGCAGAGCTTTCCCCAGTGGACGCTCTGAGTTGTAAATGCTTGCTGTGTCAAAGTGTCGATAACCTACCTACACATATAATTGTTTGAAAGAAGCAATCCAACTGCATTAATGCTCACAGATTTCATCATAGGCTCATTGTGCTGAAAAAGAATATGTATCTTAGAATAGAAAGGGCGCCATAACATCATCAATGGTGAGTTATATAGAAGAAATAGGAATAGAAAATTGTTGACCTACAGCATAAAATGATATGCCAAAACAATACTTAAGATTAGTAAAACTATACTTACAATTAACATTTAAAATCATCAATCACACTCCCTAGCAATGTTTCCAAACAGTCTCAACTTGTAGAAGCTGAATATAAATGAATTTTTGTTGCCCCAACGTCATAAATGTTCAATCACAAGTCAATGCTACTGCTAGAGTATATCTACCATAGAAAAAACAAGGCAAAGGCTTTAATGTTTAAACCCATCTGCGAAATACAAATTTGCATCTCTCATTGTTATATCAAAGTCAATGGTACTGCAAAAAATTATATAACCTTGGATATAGAAGTGAGGAAATCTAACTCTATTTACTCTGCATTTTATATCATTTATAAGATTGTTTTATTATTTTATATGGAAGCACAAGTTATGTTGATATCTTTTTTGTTAAGAATTAAAGATTCAAGATATCCTTTCTGTTAAAGTTGTCTGGAGCACAATTCTGATTTTATTTTTCTATCATATCTTCGGGGGTTTACATCTTGGTGGATGGCCTAATCAAGGAACGTGTCATCACCCTCATTAATTATGCTCAACCAATTGAACTTCAACTCTTTGATATCTCTTGTAAGCTTTAAAAATTAATGGTACTAAATTAGCCATCCACAATTACAACTAATTAATATAATAGAAAATTGATCACTATTGTTTCTTTGATAGAATTTGTGTGAGAGTTTTTGATTTAATATTGAAGATCACACTTCATGATCCATCAAAATGTTACAGAACTACAAGAAAAATTGATCAGAAACCTTAATGCAAAAATTGTTACACAACCTAATCCAAAAACAATAATGATTAATATCATAAATTATGAAAATCTGATATCTTTACAAATTAGAAAATCTTTTGACACCAATGTTTCAGATCAGGCTGAAGGATCCATCAGAATGAAAACAAATCAAACAGTGTAAAAAACCAATTAATCAGCCTTCAAAAGCATCAGAGACACTAACTACTAATTTCAACAGGAGTTCCAAGCCAACCCAACTGTAGAACTGTAAAAACTACAAAACAGAAGCTAGAGTGTACTAATCTATTTTGTTAATTGGTTTTAGAGAGGATAATTGTTAAACTTATATTGTGGACATTGAAATACACCTGGAGAGCTGTAGTCACGGCTGCCTTAACGGTCTCCTCATTCTGATCAACAGCAACAGTGCCCAGCCCAATCATTGGAATTTTGGCTCCTGTATTCAGTTGAACAGTTCTTTTGAAATCTTCCATTACTTGTGCAGAGTACTCTGCAACCATTCAAAAGGCAGTACCCTTAGTTTTGAATCATGTCCATCAACGACAGATTGAAATCTACATAATCAGTCTGAAAAATATAAAGAAAATTTCTATCCATGTTGAGTGGCTGGGTAAAGCTGAAAAGATGTGAGCGCTGTAATGCCACGAGGAAGTGACAAATCCAACAAACTTAAATGACATACATGTGGGGAATTCTAAGTGGCTTCTAAGTGGCATGGGCTAAGTTCCTTACAAAAATTATCAAAGATAAAAAAATGTTAACTTTTTTTTGGTCAATGGTACATTTTGTAAGGAGCTTAGCCTCATCCATTCTAAGGAAATTCGTATATTTTATTATGTTTTATGTTTATTTTAAGAGAATGATTTAATATATTTGTATATTGAAAAATGGTGGGTATAATTTTGTATTCATTTGGAGTTCTTTAAGCTATTATTTATTTTTGATGATTATTTGGAGTTCTTTAAGCTATTTTTTTATTTTTGATTAATAGGCCTTTTCATTATAAGATAATTAAATATATACTATTCACAACGGCCTTTTCACTATAAGATAATTAAAAATATACTACTTACGAAAATAAGTTGGAGGACATAAAATCAATGTGCATGAGAGTCACTCGAACAGAGCCTAGAAAGACAATTGAAAATCATAAACATGGGCAAACCTTAGAAACAACAACAAACTGCTTAAGCAACTAAGGTGATGTCTGCAAATGGCATGTTATCATTATATAATTTTTCCAGCTTCATGCTAACATGAAGCTGGAAAATGATCCAGTTTAGAGACCTGATGGTTAGGTTTTATGGTGAAAACCCTAGGTTTGATGGAAGCCCTAGTTGGTCTTAAGCCTTGTTATAATTTTGCGTTACCTTTTCAGCTCACAAATTCTCCAAAATACGCATGTGCTAATCTTCAACCCCTTTAACCCATCGCTTTACATGTTATATCGTTAGGTTGTCAGACGGGGTACCTTTTTAGTTTTTCTTTCAGAGCCTAAGTTTTTGATTAATTTTTCAATAGTATCAAACCCCTTTAAATATTTGGTTGTCGTTAAACCGCAAGACCGCCTTTTGTTAGAATGTCTGACATGCGCTTTAGCAACGAAGCGCCACCTGTCCAAGCGGGCCCGTTTGGTAAAGGGTGTGTTGGCAATTAAACAACGGATCAGATCAACAGTTGTCGCTATACCGTTGGACCAAGATGATAGCCTTTTAAGCATCGTGCTTTAGCGATAGGCGTCTGATCAAACTTCTCACTGACAGCGGCAGGTTCTGGCTTGTTAGTCTCCGTGGCATTTCTCTTGGGTTGACATCTGTCTTTAGTGACGTAGCAGCTGTGGGGTCACACTTTTCAAAGGTTAAAGCTCAAATTAATTTGACGGCTGTCGCTATACCATTGGAGAAAGATGTCAGAAATTTAAGCCTGTGCTTTAGCGACAACCGTTAGATTCTCTTAAAGGAAGATGGTTTGCAGTGGGCCCTAAAGGTGCCAGGTCACATCGATGTGTTTGTTTTCTATTGATCACTAAGGTTATGATGTGGCAGTTGTCAGGATGATCATAACCGAGGAAGCAAAGTCAAAGGTCCCACCTACTGGTTTTTCGCGATGTGGCAGTTTTTGATTCAACAGGAAGATAAATGAGGTGTCATGGTAGGGCCTATTTTCTCAGAGGGTTAAGGACCGATAAGATCTGATGGCTGTCATTGTACCGCTGGTATAAAGTGCATGATATTTAAGGTCAACGCTTTAGCGATAGCCGTTGATCTTGTTTGATGACTGGAACTAAAAGTGGGTCCTTCTGTCGATGACTTGGTTATTTTTAATTGGCTAAAAGGCAGTGATGACATGTAAGGTTGTCAGTTTACTTAACACTGGGGATAAAGGTGGGGTCTTCCACCTGCTGACCTATCCGACTTGGCATCTTATGATTTGATAAGGGTTTGTAAGGCAAACTATGGGGCTAAGATTTTATTGAAATATGGCAATCATTCGATTAAATGGCATCGACGGTTGTCGTTATATCTTGATTTGGTTTTTCTAACAGTTTTGGGTTAGTGCTTTAGTGACAAGGCGACACCTGTCCACTTTGTGCAAAGTAGAGATAAGTTGTTTATTTCCTCACATGGCAATATTGAAATGTTCTCATTGGTCAAGAACTGACTTGGGAAAAATGTAATGAAGGGTTATGTCGTTAAAATTGTCAACCGTTCGATGCGCCTAAGAGGAAATAAATCAGACGGTCTGAATTCAAATTTCTACTCTATGACATTTTTCACGTCCTATGAGTGCTGAGGCCGCCAACTTTCAGTAATGGCGGAATTAATGAGCTACGTGTGGACGGATTGTAAGCAGTTGGCAATGCGATACATCAAAATTGAATCATTGTTTCTCTTCACCACTCTCATAAGCTTTTCTGGCGAACTGGATTTTCCTCAAGGAGCGATTTTAAGCAAAGAACTTGCAGGCGCCTGGTAGGTCTCTTTTTTGAGTTTAAAATTGCTTGAAGTGTGTGAAGGAGTTGCAAGGAAAATTGTGTTGCCAACTGAAAGTATTTAGGGTTTTCCTCAGGTTTTTATATATTGTTCTAAGAAGCCCTAGTATAAAAATGCCACCAAAGAGAGCACTATCAGGGAAGACAGAGTACAAAGACAGAGGTGTCTTTGAGGATTTAATGCAATTACTACCTCATTCAGATAATGGGGCAGCTAGATTAAAGGAGCTAGTTCCGAGAAACCCTAGGGATTCTGTTGCAGATGGACTCCATGATAGAGGGAATTGGATGAGAGATGCCAGGGTGGGTAAAGATCATAATGGGCTAATTTTATTTAGATCAACATACTCACAGAGAAATTCCTGTGCCCCCCTTAGTAATATTTGGCAATTTGATATAGGGGTTCCTGGAGTATTCATGGATGTAGAGTTGCTGATCCAAATTGCCAAATGTTATGATCCTGTGACAAAATGTGTCAAGGATGTAAATGGGAAGGACCTAATCAGCATCATGGATGATGAGATTAGGGAGGTTTTTTCACTGAATGACCCTTCTGTAGGGTTAGAGAAGATTGATTTCACAGAGTTTACAGAGATATATGAAGCACATAGGGATTATTTGAGAGCAAGGCCTCTAAGGGAATTTTTGGAGGAAATTGGATCCATGTGTGTCATCAGTCCAAGCACACCAGAGCCTTTTAGGCTGGATTTGTTCAGTAAGAGAGCACAAGAGGTCTATAAGTCATTAACTTTTATTCTAGGGCATGATGAAGCAACTCATATGCCAATACCATACATGTTTATGATGGTACAATCACTCCACCCCCAATTGGCGCTGATTTTTGATTTTGCATCTCATTTGGCTGATCTTATTCATGAAGGATTGATGGGAATCAATAATATGAAGGTTAGTAGGCCTTTTGGATGGTATTCAATGCTCATGCATATGTTCTTATACAAGGGTGAGAATTTCTTCAGCTCAACAGTCGACATTGTGAAGGAGAGATATGGAGAAACCCTTCCAGTCCAATTGTGGACTACAGTTTTGTCATGGGATAGAGTTGATGCTAGTTACATTGCTTTTGACAGGGATTTTGCTTCAAGGCTTAGAACTCTGTTATTTTTTGATAATCCTAGAGTCCCAAGGGAGTTGTTAAGGTTGATTAGACCAAAGGAATACTGTCAGGACATTACTATTGTCCATAATTTTGGGGATATCATCTTGTATCCTTTTTCTACAGTATTTAGGGTTTATGGTTGCAGAAAGGCACCATACATTTTACCTTATCAGGTCCCCTTGAAGGTAGGGTATGTTGAAATATTAAGATAGATTGGTGACTTGCAGGAAACCACTCTCACTGGTAAGGGAAGGGGAACTTTCTTCCCAGACATAACTATAGCACATCAGTATGTTATTACTAAGGGAGGTTGGGTCCATTTGAATAAAGTTCTACAGCCCTACAGAATGACAATGGCCACCATCAGACGTGCAGATAATGAGGGCTTTCTATCAGGAGTGTTTAGAGAAAATGTGAGGTGTGCTCTCATAGAACACCAATTCAATTTTCTTGAGGATATCATAAGAAATGAGTTTGACCTCCAAACTCAAGAGATAAAAAAGGAAAAATGGGTAATCTACAAGAAATCTGTAGATTTCATTAAAAAATTTGACAAAGCTTATGACCCATTAAAAGGCTTTGAGCCATGGGCAAGAAAAGTAGATGCCCTTATGGAACATTTTGAAGGCATCATGCATGCAGTGAATGAGAAGAGGGCTGATGTGAGTAAAATAGACCCTGAAATGGCTAAGAAAATTTTGAGCCAACCAAGATATATGAAATTGACTCCAAAGGGAGTTTATACAATGTAGAAGAGGAGTGGTTATAGTGTCCTTTTGCCAACTCAGTAGAGCAGTGAGGATCTTCCTTCTACCTCAAAAGGAAAAAGACCCATGGATGATCCAGCAATGCAGGGACCCTCTCCTAAGAGGTCAAGACAAGAAGAATCAAGACTAGGAGAGAATGTCTATTCTCCTTCTCAATCCCCTATCCAATTAGATGAACATGGGGTAGTAGAATAGTTAGTACAGTTGAGAAATGAGGGAAACATTTTTGTTTCCAATGATGAATTGCAAGAAGGGATGTCTGAGGCACCTAAGGAGGTGGCCATGGACCTTACTATTGATGAATTTGAGGGAAAACAAATGGACCCTATCTTGAAACGAGCCAGTGATTCTTTCATAGTTGATGACAAATTTGTCAAAACTAGGGCATTCTCCCAATTTTTATGGAGAATGAAAATAAATTAGTACAAAGAAATCTGTGAAAAGAAAAAGGAGGAATCCTTTGACAGGGATATCATAGAAATAGAAAATGAGACCAAGGCAGAGATGGTCAAGTAGTTTGAAAAGATTACTCCTGAGGAGGGCAGGGCTATGGTCCACACTCCAGGGGTGCTAATTTTGCCAGAGTGGGACATTATTGATGCAATTGTTTTTTATCAAGTCACGAAAAGCAAGATAAAGACTCTTGCTACTACAGATCAGGCACAACAGGTTGCTAGAGGAACTACTTTCTCAGAGGATCATGCAGCCTTGGTGATGTGGTCCCTTAAAAGGGAGGAGAACAAAGGAAAAAGAGAAGCCCTTACTATAGAATATGCAGGAAACTTATTAGTACAGAGAGTAGGAGAGACTTCTGGTATAGAAGCATCAAATTTAATTTAGAAACTGCCAAGTTCAACGTCAAAGTGGCAGAAAAGGATGCCCAAGAAAAAGTAGAACTAAGGGATAAATTTGAGATTGTCCTTAATTCCTATAGTGATCTCATGATGAAATTGATTCAGAAGGATAAATTGATTGCTTAGTTATCTGGACCCCAGGACCACAAATCTCCACAATTGGCAATCTTGGATAAGCCTGTAGTGGCTTCATCCTCAAGCCCAATTGTTGAGTTTCCACCTTCATCGCTCCCAGAGACAAGTATGGATGCGAAGGTTAGTTGGGAGAAACAAAGATTAACAGAGGAAACTAATAAATTGAAGGGAATAAGAGTACAACTTGAAAATGAAAAAGATGAAAATGTGAAGGCCACAGCTTTGGCAAACTAGAAGTATGAAGAAAAATTGACAGATGCAATAATGCAATTTGCATATGATTTGAAGCCCTCCATATTCTTCAATCATGTCAGTAAGTTACATGTTTTATTTGCAGCTTTGAATAAGGAGAAGAATGAGATGTCACCGGTTTTGAAGAAATGGATTGAAAGGTCTCCAAATGTGAAATTGTTTCGTATGTTATCAAAGGGCCAAGAAGACCCTGATCCACTGATTAAGCTACTGCATCAGGCTGTGAAGAAAATGGTGCAGTATGATATCATTTTGGATAATTTTATCAAAAAATCAAGTATGTTGAAAGCTGAATTAATGCTTTCAAACTATGAACTGATGCCCACTATTGTCACAGACAAAGGAAAATTTAAAGAATCATATCAGTGGAGAGAAGAGATGGATGCACTTTTATCAGAAAGAGTGATTGGTGTCTTAAATGAAACTTATTCTATTGGCGGCACCATCAAATTATTAATAAATGCAAAATCAATGTTTGATACTGTTCAGCATAAGGTCAGTCAAATAGAGAGTGAATGGGAACAATTGTCTAGCAAGAAGGCTGAGTTTGCAAATTTTGAGTTCCCAAGCGAAGAGGTGTACAATAAATGGATGTATCAGTACATACCTCATGTTGAAAAAGTTAATACTCCGCCAGCCTCTTAGAGCAAGTAAAGGCAGTTACTTTTTGAGTCATAAAGGTTGTTGAGATGTAGGAAGACATTCATTGGAGGATTGACTACGAGATATTGTGATCTGATTTGTTGAAAGAAGCTAAGGATAACATTGAAGACATAAAGCGGGGCGGCTCAGCTACAAATATCTCACCTGCTTGATCAGTTTATTTATTGTAAACCTTTTGAGGTTGTTGTAAAGTTTTTAGGTTAGGAATTTTGTAAACCCTAGAATGATCGGTAGCTTGTTGCATCTCCTTGTATATAAAGGATTTTTCACGATCATTCTAGGCATCAAGAGTTTAGAAGTTGAAAAGATAGAATTTTTGAAAACCTAGCCCTTAGTTGAGGATTGTAATATTTTGTATCATTTTATCAGAGCAATAGAGAAGAAGTACAGGTTGCTGCTATTATCTTGCATGCTTACTGATTAGAACATATTCCATACAAAGACAAAAGGTTATACTTAATACGAATTTCAAAGTTTTTTCCTCTCCATTGTGTTTATTCTATGAATTTTTAAGTCTCTTGGAGGTTTATATGTATGTATTTTGCTTTGAGTTCTGATCTAGGATTGGATTAAATATTGCTCAGGGTGAGGTACATGTTCATTGAATTCACATAGGGATTATCTGCAAGTAGGGATAAGTTGAAATATTTGTATTTATGTTTAGAGATTAGTTATTTCAAGAATCTTTGTGTTGACTCTATTTTCTGGTATTGTTTGCCCAATGGATAAGGCACTGGCCTGTATTCACCCATCTTTTCTTTGTGGGGAATGATCAAAATCATTGTAATCATAAACATTAAATCACTACCAGTCTTTTACATTTTATTTACTTTATATGTTGTTCTACCCAGTGATGGAGAGTCAATGAGTAATAGGTTGTTACTTAGTACTTTCTCACTGTCATCTGTTGTAAGATCTAGTATTAGGTAAAGAACAGAGTTATATCTATTGGATCAGGTGTACTCACCTTGGTTTTGCAGAGCCAGAAGTGAAGAGGGTAGTCTTGTCCCTATAGTTGGTCCAGTTGCTTATAGATTTCCTACATTTGGAATTAACCACTCCTTAACATTAGTCATAAGCATACTGGTATCTCCTGGAGTGTAAAATCTTTTGAAGAACCAACATGGTAGAGGATCTTGATCATCATTTTTACCCCATACACCAGCAAGGTTAGGATTAGGATCCGGAAGCGACCAACCCAAGCTATTATAGATATGTATTTATAAAGTTCTATACATTTATTGGCATCTTAACTTCAAGACATGCACATTGATATATTCATTCAACATGTTTATCATGCCAATATGTGTACTCTATACATTATGTTATCTATCTAATTTTACCATTTTCACGTGCTAGTCTTTTTTGTAGGTGTAGGGTTTAGCCCATAGTCATAGACTTGACCCCTAAAAATATTAAATTTTAATTTCAACCATGCACCCCTAGTCATAGATTTAAATCCTAAATTATTAAATGTTTAATTTTAAATTTAAATATTGGTTGGCTAATGACTATTACTTTCCCACCTAGGATTGACTAAGCACATGTTTTGTGCAATATATTTACATGCTTGTATATTCAAAGACCTTCAATTGCATTCATTTTAAATCTCATCCCATTCAATCATTCACATTATTGGTGTACTAAAACTAATCTAGATCTGCATACTCATCCTAGAATATTTATGTGGCTAAAGCTTTCTATCTTCAACTCATATAATCTTTTGGGAATTGACCTTGGAGAACATATCCCTTACCAACATACTATAATCCTCAACAAATATTTTCAAATACCTAATCTAGATAGAAAAAGAAATAGAGCCAAATCAAATGAATAAGGAGACCAATGTGTTTGGACTACCATATTGTTTCTATAATCACTTCACATTTCTATGGTTGTAAATCTAACTCTAATCCATGGACTTGATGCACCATAATGCAAGTTGAGAGTTTGGTTCTCAAGAAAATTTTCTAAGGAAGACTCATCATTTTCAATCCTCAAGCCTTCCAAATTCAACATTTACAATAAATATCGTGTCCTATTTGTCGAAAGTGAAACTATACTCTGAGAGGGGGAGGGGGTGAATTAGAGTACTGTAAAACTTTAGCTCAATAATAATTTTAACAATATATCATAACCAGAAAATACTTGAATGAACAATGACTATTTTAATCATGACAGATCATGTATGTTTCAGACAAAGTAAAAGAACCAAAAAACTATAACACAAGAAATGTGCTGAGTGGAAACCCTCAGAACCAAACTAGGTTCTATCATAGGGAAAAAACACTCCGTAAATCCTTTATTAAACCAATCCAATATCCAAATGTGTAGTTACAGCTGTAGGAGCTACAACTCCTTACAAAATTGTTTCAAAGGTTTGGAATGATGCACAAACCATTTATTCCAGTTTTTCACAAGCTCAACATTGCTCATGATATTTCATTTCCACTGTTTATCAAACTTGAACTCTTAGTTTTCATTCACAACCATTATTTTTCAACAATATAAACACACACATATATATCTCTTCCAAAACCGTTGGATTTATACATATATGTGAGTATATCAAAACAAAATACAACTGTTGAAAATATAGTTCAACTGTCAAAGAAAACTGTGACCATTTTAGTTACAGAACCAAACTAACTGTAATCTGAATGCATCCTTTCTCACAGTCCATTGAGTGAAGCTTCCAGCAACAAAGAAACCAACAGCCACTTTAGGGCATCAAAAGACAACCAAAAACCTTTCATACTATGCCCTTTGCGAAAACACAAGATAATTTGAGATCCGTAAAAGACTTTAATCTTTAAGTCCGTGAACTTTAACTCAAGCACAAACTCAAGTGCTTTACCCAAGTCAAGCACCGTAATCATGAGTGCCAAAAACAATGCCACGTAAAATATCACTTCAAAATAGGTGTCTATAGATATTCCAAATAATATGCACGTGTCTCACAAAGTCATCAAGGACAAACTAGCGATGGGGTCAACAAACTCTCCCTTTGTCCTTGATGACAAACTGCCATCAAGAAATTAGTAACAAACCTTTCAAGAGAAATAAGAACAAAGTTGAACTAACAAAGAAACTCAACATCCAAACTGAAAAAGCCAATGAGTAATCTATCAAAGATGTACAAGAAGAAACATCCAATAGATCTTTCAAATGAATATACTTGACTGTCCAAGTGAAAAACCTGTGAGAGACATATGAAAAATCGGCACCATGCATATTAACTGCAAAAATAAGACAAAACTGTCAACCTGTCAAATGAGTAAAAACTTTCAAGAATGTAGTCTGAACCCGTAAACACCAATGATGCCAAATAGGAATGACCAATGCCAAATATCAGAGTTTGATGCCATGTAACCAAAGATATGCCAAAACATCATCAGCCAACCGTACTGAATACCAAGAAGCAACTGAAGACTAAATATCAAAGTTTGATGCCATGTAACCAAAGATATGCTAGCCAGTGCCATGAGTAACCAATACCATGAGTAACCAAAAATATGCCAACTGATGCCATGTAACCAAAGACCAAAGATGTATACCAATTGATGCCATGTAACCAAAGATATGTAGAATAACCAATGATATTCTCCCCCTTTTGTCATCAAGGACAAAAAGGACCAATATGGGAAGAGAAAGAGAAGCTCCCCCATATGTAAAGAGGGTCAAAGCAACATAGCAGATTGAGAGTATACTCCCAATCGATCTCGGAGGGAAGAAAAAATATCTTTTGTTAAAGCTTTGGTGAAAATATCAACAACTTGACCTTGAGAAGACACATGAATCAGAGTAATTTCTTTTGCAGACACCTGATCATGCAAATATTGTAACTTAATAGCAACATGTTTGGTGCGAGAATGCATGACCGGATTTTTGGAAATTTGTATTGCACTGGTATTATCACAAAATAAAACATAGTCAAGGGTTTTGATACCTAAACGTGCAGATCAGTCAATTGATATGACATCCAGAGCATTTGAGTACAAAAGGCAGTAGCAGCAATGTATTCAAACTCAGCAGTGGATACGGTAACACAATCTTGTTTCTTACTATGCTAGGCAACTAATCGATTGACAAGAAAGATAGCTGCACCACTGGTACTATGCTGATCATCAACACAACCTCCCCAATCTGTATCAGTGTAGCCAAGCAAAGTAAAATCATCATATTTGGGATACCATAAGCCAAAATCAAGAGTTCCTTGGATATATTTGAAAATTCTATGAACGACATTTAAGTGAGACTTCCGGGGAGCAGATTGATAGCGGGATACCTTACAGACATCATGCATTAAATCAGGTCTGGATGCGGTAAGATACAACAAGCTACCAATCATAGATTTATATGTACTTTGATCAACTAGAGGAGAATCGTCAACTTTTATCAGTTTACAACTTGTTTCCATAGGCGTACTGATAGGATTACAATGATCCATTTTGAACTTCTTTAACATTTCTTTGGCATATTTAACTTGGGAAATAAAAAGACTATGTTCTAATTGTGAAACTTGAATACCCAAGAAGAATGTCAAAGGACCAAGCATTGACATTTCAAACTTAGATTCCATAATAGTAGAAAAACTTTGTGATAGTTCATTATTTGTAGATCCAAAAATTATATCATCCACATAGATTTCAACAGCCAATAAATCATCATTGACAAGTTTAGTATACAGCGTGTTGTCTACACTGCCTTTGGTAAAACCATTTGCTAACAAATTTGCATCTAGCCTAGAATACCATGCATGAGGTGCTTGTTTAAGACCATAGAGGGCCTTTTTTAATTTGTATACATGGTCGCGATACATAGAAGCTTCAAAACCTTCTGGTTGCTCCATATACACTTCTTCCTCTAAGTATCCATTTAGAAATGTAGTTTTAACATCCATTTGATACACTGTAAAGTTTTTAAAAGAAGCATATGCAAGAAACATTCTGATGGACTCTAATCGAGCCACGGGAGCAAAGGTTTCACCAAAATCTATTCCTTCCTGTTGAGCATAGCCTTTGCACATGAATCTGGCTTTATTTCTAATAACCTTACCAGATACTTCCAACTTGTTTCTAAAAATCCATTTCCCACCTATTACATTTTTGTTATCAGGATGGGGAACAAGTTCCCATGTTTTATTTTTCTCACTTTGATTAATCTCTTCTTTCATAGCATTTAACCAAGAATTATCTTGTAAAGCTTCAGACACATTTTGTAGTTCAAAATTTGTAACAAGACAAAAATGCTTAGCCATTTGAGCTTGTTCTACCAGTTTTGCCTTTCCACGGGTCAATATACCAACATTTTTATCACCCATAACAAGTGTATTAGGGTGTCTTTTGGTGATTATCTTGGAAGGTGTCTTTTGGGGTATATCTATTCTGGAATTTGAAATTTCTTCTTGGCTGTTGGAATCAGTTAAATCAAAAGTGGTAATGTTTGGTTCAATTGAGGATGATGTATTTCCAAGTTCCAACTCATCCTCTTCTATATCTAGATTTTGATTTTTCATCATATTATGATTCTCATTGAAAATCACATTTACTGATTCAACAATTTTATTTAAGCGTTTGTTAAAACACTTATATGCTTTACTACTAGAAGAATAGCCTAAGAAAATTCCTTCATCAGACTTTGATTGAAAACTATCAAGAATTTCAGAATCATTCTTAATAAAACATTGACAACCAAAAATTCAGAAGTGCTTAACAGAGGTTGTTTTGCCATACCATAGCTCATAAGGAGTACATGTTGTTCTAATTCTGATTTGAACTCTGTTTAAAACATATACTGCTGTATGTATAACTTCTTTCTAGAACTTATTTGATACATTTGACTCGTTCAACATAGTTCTTGCCATTTCTTTTACCGTTCTATTCTTTCCCTCAACCACCCCATTCTGTTGAGGAGTTCGGGTAGCTGAATATTGTCATTTGATTCCATGACTTTCACAATATTCAACAAATTCCTGAGATGTGAACTTACCTCCCTTATCTGACCTTAGACATTTTAGCTTAATATCAGACTCTTTGTCAACCATTTTCCTAAAAACTTTAAATTTAACAAATGCTTCAGATTTGTGTTTCAGAAAGGTTACCCAAACCATCCTAGTGTAATCATCCACAAACAACATGAAATATTTTTCACCATTCATTGCCTGAGTTTTTGTTGGTCCACATAGATCTGTGTGTACAAGTTCTAAAGGTCTGGTAGATAAGAATTCTTTATTTTTAAAAGAAGATTTGGTTTGTTTTCCCTTTATACATTCACTGCAAACAGAATTAACCAGTCTACTGATTAAAGGTAAACCTCTGACATTTCCATGCTTACTGATCCTGATTAGATTATCAAAATTTACATGACCCATTCTTTTATGCCACAACTAATTTTCTTCTACACGACTCATTAGACAAATACCTGTATCTTGTTCCTGATCACTAGAGTCAAACAAATTATACAAGTTTCCAGGAGTCCTGAAACCTCTTGCAACAGTCTTACCTGATGATCTTTTAATAGTGCACCCATAAGAATCAAAGGTTACATAATATCCACTATCACAAATTTGACTGATACTCAGCAAGTTATATTTAAGACCTTCAACATAGTAGACATCATGCATGGGTGTATCCTTATTTATCATTACTGTTCCAGTTCATGTTATATAAAGTCCACTATTATCACCAAACTTCACAAAACCACCTGGATGTTTCCTTAATTCTAAAAATTTGTCTTTGTCCCCAGTCATATGATGAGAACATCCGCTATCAAGAACCCAAATAGCAGATTTTGTTGAAATAAGGGCTGTTTTGACAAGCATTGATTGCTCTAGTTTTGGTTTCCAAACTTGAACTATTTTTTTAAAAGTTCTACAATAGTTTGCTATGTGACCAAATTTATAGCATTTAAAACATCTTAAATTTCTGAAGAAACCAAATGACTGCTTATGACCAAAAGTGGGAGTTCTAAGCATCATGCAGTTATTCACCTTATGTCCAAATATTTTGCAATAGTGACAATAACCATGAAAGAATATATTTTTATCAGTAACAGATGAATAATGTTGATTTGAACATTCCCCCTTTTCAATTGTTTTTCCATCTTGTTTAAGATGTTCAAGAACATAGACTTGGTTTTGTAATTTAGTTATTTCTTGATCCTTCTCTTCAATAATTTTCCTTTGAGTTTCAACAGTCATATTAGCAGTGTTAAATCAATCTGCAAAACCTGACTCATGTTTTCATAAGAAAGTACAAGTTTCTTAAACCTTTTAATTTCTTGAAGAGCACACAAGAGTTCTTCCTCAAGATTTACATCCTCAACCTCAAGATCAGAGCCTACTTCAGATTTTGACTTTTCAAATTCAATCTCAGTCATAAACAAAGTTTCACCATCTTCACAATTAGAGTTATCTGAATCAACTTCAAATTCTTCTTTAGATACAAGACTTTTCTTTTTGAAATTATTAAACCTCTTATTTGGATTCCAAGGTTTCTTGAATTGTTTTTCAGAACTGTCATCTTTTATTAAGATCTAAATAAGGACGTTTTGCAGCAAAATGACCAGCTTTGCCACAACCAAAACATTTTAACGGTAATTTTCCTTGATATTTCTTTCTAAGTTTTCTAACCAGCAAAGCTTCAAACACATCAGACAAATCTGAATCACTATCATCCTTTTTCTCAGCTTTAAAAGCTGTTTCTTTAGAAGTAGAAGGAACACTACCTATTCTCATTTCATAAGCTGTGAGAATGCTTTGTAATTTATGCACAGTCATAGAAGAAAAATGTTTTTTTTTCTTCAAGAGCAGAGATTTTGGTTTCAAACTTAGGTAATAAGGTTCTGATAACTTTAGCAACAATATCATATTCCTCTATTTTTTCCCCAAGTCCTTTTCTAACATTTACAAGCTCATCTACACGAAGAAAATAATTTGCCACTGATTCATCATCATTCATTTTTAAAGCATCAAATTGTGTCTTTAAAGTAATCAATTTAGATTCTTTAACCTTTTCATCTCCTTGATAAATAGACTCAAGATTTCTCCATACCTCATTTGCTGATTTGAAGTACATAACTTTAACAAACACATCTTTTGATAACCCACATAGAATAGCAAAACGTGCCCTTTTATCAATCTCAAATTTTGTTTTCTCATCTACATCTGTAGGAACAGTAGAGGGTACAATATATTTGTTAGCCACAACATCCCACATTTGGACATCCAAAGAATTTATAAAGGCTTCCATTTTAACCTGCCAAAAAGTATAATCGGTACCATCAAACAAAGGAGCTCTTGTGAGTGAGGCACCTTCCAACTGAGCCATTTCACTTTCCAAGACCTAGAATCAGTCCTCAAAAGAACTCTTGGCTCTGATACCAATTGTAGAAAGTGAAACTGTACTCTGAGAGGGGGAGGGGGTGAATCAGAGTACTGTAAAACTTTAGCTCAATAATAATTTTAACAATATATCATAACCAGAAAATACTTGAATGAACAATGACTATTTTAATCATGACAGATCATGTATGTTTCAGACAAAGTAAAAGAACCAGAAAACCATAACACAAGAAATGTGCTGAGTGGAAACCCTCAAAACCAAACTAGGTTCTATCATAGGGAAAAAACACTCCGTAAATCCTTTATTAAACCAATCCAATATCCAAATGTGCAGCTATAGCTGCAGGAGCTACAACTCCTTCTTACAAAATTGTTTCACAGGTTTGGAATGATACACAAACCATTTATTCCAGTTTTTCACAAGTTCAACATTGCTCATGATATTTCATTTCCACTATTTATCAAACTTGAACTCTTATTTTTCATTCACAACCATTATTTTTCAACAATATAAACACACACATATATATATCTCTTCCAAAACCGTTGGATTTATACATATATGTGAGTATATCAAAATAGAATACAACTATTGAAAATACAGTTCAACTGTCAAAGAAAACTGCAACCATTTTAGTTATAGAACCAAACTAACTATAATCTGAATGCATCCTTTCTCATAGTCCGTTGAGTGAAGGTTCCAGCAACAAAGAAACCAACAGCCGCTTTAGGGCATCAAAAGACAACCAAAAACCTTTCATACTATACCCTTTGCGAAAACACAAGATAATTTGAGATCCGTAAAAGACTTTAATCTTTAAGTTCGTGAACTTTAACTCAAGCACAAACTCAAGTGCTTTACCCAAGTCAAGCACCGTAATCATGAGTGCCAAAAACAATGCCACGTAAAATATCACTTCAAAATAGGTGTCTATAGATATTCCAAATAATATGCACGTGTCTCACAAAGTCATCAAGGACAAACTAGCGATGGGGTCAACACTATCTTCATACCTAAATTTAAGTGTCTTATCTCTCATATGTACTTTTCTAATCTAGCATTTAATATTCTATTTTTTTCCATATTCATTGTCCATAGCTCAATTTCTAAAATAGTCCATACTTCTACTAAGTGTCATAATTGATTTGTGTAAATAATGCAATTATTAAAGAAAAATTGTTCAAATTCACCTTTATATATTTGGTCAACCCAATTGATCTTACAGAGCCTTCTTTTCTTTTGGGGATTTCTCATTCATAGTAAGATTTCCATATTTAATATAGCTTTGATTTTATGATATTTATGAGGGGCTTAATTGCATTTTGATGCAATTAAGAATAGAGGATCCAAGGAAGTATTATCCTAATTCATCCCAACACAACTTGAGGTGATGCAGGGGCTTCCGCATGGAGGAGGAGACACTTCAGTTTTTAAAATTTCATTTTTGTTTTGGGTCTTGACCAATGACTCTAAAAATGGCTTAAAGGGAAGGGTTTTTAGAACTGCATTAATAAAGAGTGAGAGGGGTGCCTAAAAACAATTTGATTGCAAATGGAATGGAACTAAAGAGTGCAGCAAAACAGTGGTCAAAGGACTCTAAGACTGAGAACAAGAGGTTTAATGAAGAGGGTCTGGAGAAATAGTTGGAAGAAGCTAGTGTGAAAGAGGAGAAAGATATCAAGAAGAGGAAAATCAATTTTGTGGAACCTATGGTTGGGGGGCCTTCCCAAGGATTCTGGATCCCTCATTGCTACTACCTCTTCTAGAGAGGAGCTCTTTTAGGTTCATGATATTATAAAGGAGGCATTTTCTTCCCAACTCACCATGACCAAATGGTTCTATGTGGAAAGAAATATAATTAATATTAAGCTAGAAGCACTACAGAAAAGAATGGGGGTCAAATGGTAGGGATAGACCTGTTCAATATTAACAATGAATTAAAGTCTGAACTAATTGCGGTGTAGAAATGGAAACAAGATTTCGATGATAGAGCTATCTTTATCAAGAAAGCATATTATGCGTATAAAACAACATTTCCTTCGTCCATAAAGTCTTGTTGCCATCAATAAATGTCGTCTTCCTCAATTTCTATTACACTAGAGCTTAAAACAAAGGGCTATTCTTGCAAGCAGCAAATGGTCTATGTGACGTTCAAATTCTAAAGATCAAATTTCTCCATCCCATAGTTCTTCAACAGTCTTGTAGGGGCTGGTCGTGCCATTTACAAAACCGTCCCCGCGATATAACTTAACCTGCTTAAGCATGCCAATCTTATCATGATCATCGGCAGTCAAAGACCAATCAAAAATTTGAAAATATTCTGTCTGGGTTATAGCTCTTGGGCAGCACACTCACTCCCTGTTCTATCCCCCACCTTAACATAACCTGCAATTACATGACGATAACATGAATTTTCAGCCCAGGTTAGTAATCTCAAGAAAAAATCCAAAGATTCAAATACGATCGAGTACCTGGGCTCTAGTCTTTCCATACTTTTGAGAAATTTCATGGATCATCCATCACCAGATTTGAGCCCCATGGAGTATTTGGAGCTCCCAAAGGAGACCATGCACTCATATGAATGTTATGCTTGCTGCAACACTCTCTCAACTTCTTTTGCTGCCATTGTGGATGCATCTCCACCTGCAATTCCATTCCACAGACCTCAAACAAATCTACATGACTTTCTAAGAAGAAATTTAATATGAATGGCATGGGGAATGGTGATTTGAATTATCTAAATAGTTTGTTAAGTTTACTCATTGATTCACAAGTGCAGACTCATAAGAAGTAACTCATTACCTGATCAACTGCAGGAGGGATTTTAGCATGGCTCAATAAATCTTCAATCTTCTTAGAGGAAAAGTTACTAACCCCAATGGCTTTGGTAAGCCCCATCTCCAAGCACTCCTCCATGCCCTGCCAAGTAGACTTCATATCTAAGGGCAAAAAGTCTTCTTCTTTAGGCTTGGCCACAGAAATTGGAACTTCTCTTCTTAGTTTGAGAGGCAAGTGGATAAGGTAAAGATCAACGTAATCCAGTTCTAAATTCCTGAAAATTAGAAATAATTTGGAATAAGGAGTTCTGCAATATGGAGATAATATAAAAGGCTGAGATTTTAAGGAGGAAATCACACTTTAAACTACTTTTGATTGCAGTGACTGGGTCATCGTGTTGGGTATTCCATAGTTTGGTAGTGACAAATACATCTTCCCTGTTAACAAGTCCATTTTGAAAGGCCGTATGCAGAGCTTTCCCCAGTGGACGCTCTGAGTTCTACACGCTTGCTGTGTCAAAGTGTCGATAACCTACCTACAAATATAATTGTTCGAAAGAAGCAATCCAATTGCATTAATGCTCACAGATTTCATCATAGGTTCATTGTGCTGAAAAAGAATATGTATCGTAGAATAGAAAGGGCGCCATAACATCATCAATGGTGAGTTATATAGAAGAAATAGGAATAGAAAAATGTTGACCTACAGCATAAAATGATATGCCAAAATAATACTTAAGATTAGTAAAACTATACTTACAATTAACATTTAAAATCATCAATCACACTCGCTAGCAATGTTTCCAAACAGTCTCAACTTGTAGAAGCTGAATATAAATGAAATTTTTTTTCCCCAATGTCATAAATGTTCAAGCACAAGTCAATGATACTGCTACAGTATATGTAGCATAGAATAAACAAGGCAAAGGCTTTAATGTTTAAACCCATCTGCGAAATACAATTTTGCATCTCTCATTATTATATGAGAAGTCAATGGTACTGCAAAAAAATTATATAACCTTCGATATAGAAGTGAGGAAATCTAACTCTATTTATTCTGGATTTTATATCATTTATAAGTTTGTTTTGTTATTTGATATGGAAGCACAAGTTATGTTGATATCTTTTTGTTAAGAATTAAGGATTCATGATCTTCTTTCTGTTAAAGTTTATTGACGCACAATTCTGATTTTTTTTCTTATATCATACCTTCGGGATCTTACATCTTGGTGGATTACTTAATCAAAGAACATGTCATCACCCTCATCAAATATACTCAACCAATTGAACTTCAACTTTTTGATATTTCTTGTAAGCTTTAAAAATTAATGGTACTAAATTAGCCATCCACAATTACAACTAACTAATATAATAGAAAATTGATCAATATTATTTCTTTGATAGACTTTGTGTGAGAGTTTTTGATTTAATATTAAAGATTACACTTCATGATCTATCGTTAAAATATTACAGAACTACAAGAAAAATTGATCAGAAACTTTAATGCAAAACAACCTAATCTAAAAACAATAATGATTAATATTATAAATTATAAAAATCTGATATCTTTACAAATTAGAAAATCTTTTGACATCAATATTTCAGATCAGAATGAAGGATCCATAGAATGAAAACAAATCAAACAGTATACAAAACCAATTAATCAGCCTTCAAAAGCATCAGAGACACTAACTGCTAATTTCAACAGTAGTTCCAAACCAACCCAACTGTAGAGCTGAAAAAACTACAAAACAGAAGCTAGGGCGTACTAATCTATTTTGTTAATTGGTTTTAGAGAGGATAATTGTTAAACTTATATTGTGGACATTGAAACACACCTGGAGAGCTGTAGTCACGGCTGTCTTAATGTTCTCCTCATTCTGATCAACAGCAACAGTGCCCAATCCAATCAATGGAATTTTGGCTCCTGTATTCAGTTGAGCAGTTCTTTTGAAATCTTCCATTACTTCTGCAGAGTACTCTGCAACCATTCAGAAGGCAATACCCTTAGGTTTGAATCACGTCCATCAACGACCTATTGAAATCTACATGATCAGTGTGAAAAATATAAGGAAAATTTCTATCCATGTTGAGTAAAGCTGAAAAGATGTGAGTGCTAGAATGCTACGAATCTGGAAAAAAAGAAAGTTTGACATTTTTTTGTCTTTAGTGCGTTTTGTAGGGAGCTTAGCAACTGCCATTCTAAGTATGATCATATTTAAGACATTTAAAATTATTATAATTGTAATGATGAAACTCGTATATTTTATTATGTTTTGTGTTTATTTAGAGAGAATGAGTTAATATATTTGTATATTGAGAAATGGTGGGTATAATTTTGTATTTATTTGGAGTTCTTTAACCTATTATTTGTTTTTGATGACTATTCACAAAGACCTTTTCATTATAAGATAATTAAAAATATACTACTCACAAAAAAAAGTTGGAGGACATAAAAACATTGCATGAGAGTCACTCGAACAGAGCCCAGAAATTCAACTAAAAATCATGAACATGGGCAAAGCCTAGAAACAACAACAAACTGCTTAAGGAGCTAAGGCAGTGTCTGCAAATGGCAGAGGATCTTGATCGTCATTTTCACCCCATACATCAACGGGGTTAGGATTAGGGTATGAAAGGGACTAGCCCAAGCTATTATAAATATGTATTTATACGTTTCTATACATTATTGACATCTTAACTTCAAGACTTGCACATTCATAAATTCATTCAACATGTTTATCATGGCAATATGGGTACTCTATACTTGATGTTATCTATCTAATTTTACCATTTTCATGTGCTAGTCTTTTTTGTAGGTGTAGGGTTTAGCCCATACTTGACCCCTAAAAATATTAAATTTTAATTTCAACCATGCACCCCTAGTCATCTATTTGAATCCTAAATTATTAAATATTTAATTTGAAATTTAAATATTGGTTGGCTATGCCTATTACTTTTCCACCTAGGATTGACTAAGCACATGTTTTGTGTAATATATTTCCATACTCGTGTATTCAAAGACATTCAATTGCAATCATTTTAAATCTCATCCCATTCAATCGTTCACATTATTGGTGTACTAAAACTAATCTAGATCTACATATTCATTCTAGAGTATTTATGTGGCTAAAGCTTGCTATCTTCAAGTCATACAATCTTTTGGGGATTGACCTTGGATAACATATCCCTTAGCAAAATACTATAATCCTCAACAAGTATTTTCAAATACCTAATCTAGATAGCAAAAGAAATAGAACCAAATCAAATGAATAAGGAGACCAATGTGTTTAGACTACCATATCATTTCTATAATTACTTCACATTCCTGTGGGTGTAAATCTAACTCTAATCCATTGACTTGATGCACCATAATGCAAGGTGAGAGTTTGGATCTCAAGAAAAATTTCTAAGGAAGACTCGTCATTTTCAATACTCAAGCATTCCAAATTCAACATTTACAATAAATGTTGTGTCCTATCTTCATACCTAGATCTAAGTGTTAAGCCTCTCACATGTACTTTTCTAATCTAGCATTTAATATTCTATTTTTTTTTTAATTCATTGCCCATATCTCAATGTTCATACTTCTACTACGTGTAGTAATTGATTTGTGTAAACAACACAATTATTACAAAAAAAATGTTCAAATCGACCTTTATATATTTGGTCAACCTACTTGATCTTACACAACCTTCTTTTCTTTTGGGGTTTCTCATTCATAGTAGGGTTTCCATATTTAATATAGCTTTGATTTTATGATATTTACGAGGGGCTTAAATTACATTTTGATGCAATTAAGAATAGAGGATCCAAGGAAGTATTGTCCAACCATGCACCCTAGTAAACAAACACTAAAAAAATCATAAAATAATGATAATAACGACATAATTTTTTTATTCACAATCTCGATTATAATTTGTTATAATAAGTTCTTACGAGATGAGGCATCCACCTTTAGAGACACATATGAGAACAATTGTGTGATTTATAGAAACCTCAAGTGATATTGCAATATGAAGCTCATGTTGTACTAGTCCTATTAAGTTAGCTCCTTCTAGATGATCTGTGTGGTACTTATATAGTGAGCTTTAGCCTCAAGGATGTTTTATGTTAGCCACAAGGAGGTGCAAAGCTCAATGTTGTATGTAAGGTCTAATTGGCCAAATTTGCAGAGAAATTTTTTTGGAATGAATGTAGTGATGATGGTTCAATGAATCTTGATGTAGTTCATACCCTAAGATCTTTTTGGACCAATAAGTATGGAGAAGCATTCCATTATTAGCACACATTTTGTAAATGTGTTGAAAGATTTAAATGATGAAACTAGTTGTTATCCTCTCATGCCCAATAGTGGATTCAAAATTCAAATATGCCTTTTTGGTGGTCTCAATATCCTAGAATATAATGTTCTAGACTTGATGTAGAACATGTTCCCCAATCATGATGTGAAATACGCAAATATTATAGAATGCAAACGGATTCGTGGTGCCTAGATAATGACTAGAATATTATGAAAACTTTCAATCAAATAAAATGAAATGCATAATTTGTGGGTGATACAAGAATACTTTTACACACAAAGACACTATTGTTTTAGACACTTTTGATAATTTAAAAAATGTTTCACTCTCTTTATTGTAGTTAAAAGGAAACCAAGATATTATACGTCAACCTTAGAAATTAAAGATGAATCTTTAATCAACCTTCCTTTCCATTTCGCCAAATACTCACACTATCTATTTTTTTATACTTCTACAAATCCTATTGTTGAAAACCTCCTCAATCTCCTCTATTTTTTGTTTTGATATTATTAAGCTCGCTAAAAATTGAATGGGTTGATATAAGTATTTGATAATGATTTAGAAATCTACCCACGTGGCATGCTCATTTCACCCAAGGAATATTTAGATTTCTTTGTGGAATATTCGTAGTCCTTAGCATCCTCTTTCATGTGTCTCTCGCCCTTAATAGAAACCCTCTTAACTTCTTTTTCCTCCTCACCTTTTGAATTTGAGATATCTCATCAATAATTAGTTGGCAAACTAGGAGACCTTAGAGTTTCTTGGATTACCCATGTTAAGTTGTGAGGTCAACCTTCACTAGCAAGAGTGTGACCCACCACCTAATAGGGATGACCCTATTATGTTTTGGAAAACATGTGAATTTCCTAGTTCTAATCATTTTTTCTCTAATTTTCCTTAAGATAGGTGATTATCTCAAGCCTTGGATGTCATCCCTTCCTTCTAGCTATCAATTGTATCCCATTAGCAATTCATTAAATGGCGTTCTCTCCTTTTTTCCTATTTATAAAACTCATTTTTTATTCATTTAAGAGAGGAGTTTATAAATTAGAAGAGAGAACATTGAAGATAATTTTGAGCTTAGCAATTTGAAGAAACCATTAATTGAAGTAAAATAGGATATTAAGATTTTTTTAATTTCTAGAACATTTTGCTAGAATCTTTACATCCTATCCCCAAGGAATAAGATTACTTTTACAAATCCAAAAGCCTCTTTTCAAATGCAATTCTCCATATCTTCAATTACTAGGCTCTAACCTACCAAAATCCTTTTAAGCTTTTCTTCACACAAACTAATTTCCAATCTAGATCTTTCCCTTCCATCAAGCAAAGTACCCTATAGTTGAATGAGAAAAAGAAGCTATAAATATTTGAGGAATCTAGTCACAAAAATATAAAAAGGATTTGAAGCTTAATCTAGGTTCCTTAATTTGGAAACAATTTCATTTGAAGGTTCATTGATTTTAATACTAGTTAGGTCACATAAAATTGCCCAAGGATTGTAACAATCCATTGTTACTTCTTAGTTAGTCCAAAATTTAACTTCATCGGTGGAATTTGTATAAAATTGGTTCACAGGTAGATGAGAAGTTTCTTCATTTATTTTCAAAATAAAAGTATTCAAATTGTATCCTCGATTGCATGTAGTCATCTAGAAGTTATTAGTTGCATGTAGTGAACTAGTTCATATTTTATTTTAGAAACACAAAAAAAAGATAGAATGCAATTTTTTTAATATGGTTTCAGAGTAGCACATTTGATTAAAATATTACTTCTAAGAGTGCAAAATAAGATGGATGCCTTATCAATCATGTCTCATTATTAATTAATATATTTTTGTGTACAAAATGTCCACTCCAATATTTTTCATGGAATTGAATAAGGAGAAATAGAAATAATTTTTTTTAAAAAAGATTTGTAAGAGAATTATTTAATATGTTTGGGACTGAATTGAATATTAATATGTTTTATTAATTGTTGGTGTTGGAAACCAAAAATGGGTCATGAAATTTCTCTTGAGAAGATTTATAGCCTACAAGATCATGTGACAACCTATTATAAGAAAATTCTTTCATAGTTTTTATGACACCTAGAATATGGGTTGTTATTGATTAATTTTAGCTTAAGGTGAGCATTATTAGAAGAAAGTTATTAAAAACTTTATTTTATTTATCCTCCAATAGTGGCACAATATAATTTGAGTGCCTAATCTAACCTTCATCCATATATTTATTGACATGGAATTGCTTATTGTAGATATCCAATTCCACTATGTTGAAACTCTCTCAAAATTGTTTAAACATTTGTGTTCATTTATTGAAGGATGAAATCACTTGGATGTAGAAATTAAAAAGGAAATCAATTGGGTTTTTGAGAGCTATCTCACACAAAGGTTGTATTTTCATTTCAAGATTGATTTGCATAAATTCTAATGTTTTTCCGTTTGTTTATTTGTAGATTTTTTGAATAAATGAGCTCTAATATTGCAAAGATTTGTTGTGGATTTATAAATTAGTTGTATTAATATTTTATTTATAACAATTTATTTTATTATAAATCATACTATTATAGTTAACTTCATCTTTATGGTGAAGTTTGTATATTTTAACTCAATTTTTAAAGTATTTTTCTCATCAATTTTAGGGAGAATGAAGTTATAACAAGCAAGTAATCACATTTTTTTTATCCATTTCATATTGTTTCCATCACTTCATTATATATTATATTAGTATATATTAGATCTAGCATATTATTCCTTCATAATTTTAGAAAATCAACTATGGTTGTTCCAAATTTTATTATGAAATTTGGAAGTGAATATTATATCTTATTTTATGTCAAATTTAATATTTTATCTCAAATTTAAGTATTTGTATTAAAAAAATTTGGTTACAAATTGCATCGTCTTAAAATGGAAGCACTTCCATGTTAAGAGCGTTTAGCCCTCCGAGTAAGTGGTTTGGGGTCATGTCAAATGCCTTGAATTGATCTTTGATTAGATCTAGCTTTTTCCCCATTTTCCACTTCTTTTCTGCACTTGATTCCTTCATTCTAGGTGAAATTAGAGTTAGGATCCCAAGGATTCTCCTTAAATTCCCTATTCTATGGCTCTATTTTCTAGGTAGGACTTAAAAATAGGTCCTCCTTGCCTTCATCATGTTCATCATAGGATTTTGTGCCTTTCCCTAGCACTCTACCCTATTATGACATCATTTCTAGGTCTCCGGGCACTCCCGGGACCTCCTGTTTCTGATTCTGGCATCTCTGGACTGAGACCCTGAGATCTGTAACCTCAAGGTCAATGATGACCTAAAGGGGTCAATGAAGAACTTGAGGTTCAAGGATGACCTCATCCCTGACCTAGGTTGGGGTCGACCTCATCCTTGACCCTGGGTTCAAGTTTCAAGGTCCCATGATCTCCGGATGTCAGGTTTTGGAAAGAATTGTTTTCCCGCTTCCGGGTCGGCTATTTTGGTCTCCGAAATGGTAAAATCTTAAATTATATTTAATTTAGGTCCATTCCTAAAGTTTTGAGGCCTAATTGGAATTTAATTCCCCAAGGTGGCCCCTTTAGAGGATTGTGCCCTAGATCACTATAAAAGGAAGCCTTCCTCTCTCATTTTCTCCATCAAGTTTTGTGAGAAGATCTCTCCATCAAGTTTTCATACATCAAGCACTCTCAAGGAGACATTGGTGATCAAGTTTTGGCAATCAAGTTCTCTCTCAAGCAAGAATCCATTCTCAAGCAAGCATCCATTCTCAAGCAATCATCCATTCAAGCATTCAAGTTCTCCATTGAAGATCAAGGATTCAAGCATAGAGCCTTTGAAGGGATTTGGTTCAAGCATGCAAGATTCATCATTCAAACCCTATATCTAGCCATCATGATGGTGTGATCTTCCTTCAAGATCCTTTTGTTCATCTTCAAGATCCATTCATTCTTCCTTCAAGATGGATTCCAAGCATACAATCATGGAGGTTTGATTTACATTTGTTGATGTTATGTTCAAGCTTTCATATTAACATACTTGATTACATTTCAAATACAATTTGCATATCTATTGAATATCATAGCTTCGTTGTTAGATCTACTTCTACTACTTTCTAGCATTCTAGAATTTCAATTCCATTATAAAGGTTGATTCCAAACTGAGGTTTGACTAAGGCAAACCCCTACCCCAACAAACAAAACCATTTTTCTTGTAGGTACAGGTACAGGATGAAAAATTAAAGTACAGATCTGGATACCCTTTTCGCCGAACTTCTGAGATTTGTGAACAAAATCAAAGTCAACCTTCAAAATATTAATGTAGTCTTTGACCTTTTATCAAGGTCAAAGACTACCTGCTGTCAGAAAGATAAAAGATTTCTGGGTTTTCTCCGTCTCGACATTTGCAATCCCGAGCAGGTTGCAGAATTACCCGAAACTGTACATAGGCACAAGAAAATAGGTATTTCCAAATTAATTTCATCATGAGGTATGTATCTTATTTTATCTGATTTCAAGTATTTCCCTTACAATTCAAATGTATGTGTAAAATATTTGGCTTTGGGGTCTCTTTTATGTGCAAACCATTGTTCTAGGACCCCATCCATATTTTATATTATACACAAATATTATAGTGGTATCATATGTTAGCGGAAATAAAGTTATGTCCTGACTAATTCCTTAGTGTTGACCTATTCACAAGTTAACTTAATTCTTAGGTGTTATTTGTAGAAGTTAGTTATAAATGGGGCCACGTATCTCATTTATTTCTTGTGTCCTAGATCATTTAATATATTTTTTAAGTTGTTGCATCATAACATAGGATTAATAAGACTCATGTCAACTTCTTATTTAATCATATCACTCATCATGCACGTATAAGAAAGTCTCATGTACATCTTATAACATATCTAATAGATCTGAATGATATCAAGAAAGATCATTTCTTACATACCCTCTTGTGAAAGGTTTCTTGTGTTACTGCAAGCGGTCTTGGATGTTGAGCTAATATTCAACTCGT
Organism: Chamaecyparis obtusa; assembly: GCA_027943335.1. Taxonomy (NCBI): domain Eukaryota; kingdom Viridiplantae; phylum Streptophyta; class Pinopsida; order Cupressales; family Cupressaceae; genus Chamaecyparis; species Chamaecyparis obtusa. The sequence goes on along the minus strand of BSBK01005497.1, from coordinate 1,968,934 downwards.
ACATGGTACCAAAGCTCCAATCCTGCAACATCATTCTCAAATCTAAGGGTAGAGCCATTGCCAGGTGAGAGATGTTTTGTACATGGGAGTAGTAACTTCACCTTCATATTTCAATGCCTCCTTTTCCTACTTAAGTTGTTTAATCAAATCTAATGAACCCTTTTCAAGTTCCTCCTATATCTTTTCCACAAGTTCTTGCCTATTGTTCCTTGAGAGTTCAAGATGATCCTTAAGCCTCTTCATGTAATCTTTAGCTCTTCTTAGTTTAAACTTTAATTCCACATTATCAGCATTAGCCTTGTCCAAATCCTCAAGTGTTGCCTCAAAATTTTCATTCAAGCTGCTTGAATTCATCAGGATCTCCCTTAAGTTGTTAGGCTTTCTCTCCAAGGGCCACAAGCTCTGATACCAATATTGTTAGGATCAAGCAACACTAAGAGGGGAGGTGAATCAGTGTTGCAACATTTTAAACTAATCTCAACCATTTGAAACTTAACCATGCAATAGCTAAAATAATAAGACCATACACACAAATAAAATAATTCATAACACCATGATTTATTTTTGAGGAAACCTTGGCCAAGGGAAAACTATAGCGGGGATGGATACCCATAAATTATGCACTAAGAGTATAATGTCCCCACTGAGAGACCTAGCCATGTTAGGAGATTAATATTACATTTAGCACAAATCCATGTTAAAGGATAAACCTTGTTAGAAGTGATACAATGAAGCTCACTATTCTATAAAGACATATTGTCCAGATTACAAAAGAAGTTATACAATAGAAAAAGTGAACTGTAGTAGCATCTGCTATGTTGAAGTAGTTCTAGTTGAAGCGCGCAACAATAATCACATAATCTTCTCTTACTCTTCCATTATCTATACACACGTAACCATCACACCCTTTTTTCAAGTAGCCCAAAAGGTTCACACACACACACACACATACCCAATCAACTTTATTTCTTAGTCAACTCACTAATTCTTCACAAATGTGTATCCATACTTGGACCATAATAAGATAAAAAATGTGACCATTCATCCACCAAGATAAGTGAGGACCTATGATAAATCATAAAGTAGATCAACAAAATAACTTATGTTAAGTCTCCAAACATCATGTCCACTCATATGCTTTGTTTTCACTGTTTACTATACTCGTGTGACTTCGTCAGCCTGTAACTTTCTCCAGACGCAACCAATAATCCTATGACCATGACAAAAACTATAATACATCCCATATATCAGATATCTAAGCTCACATGCCATCATGATTATTATCATGTGTTCGCCAACCAAAATAGATCAGTTGTGCACTATGAAATGACTTTATACTTAGGCATTTTTCACTTTTAAATGATAACCCAAAACATATCTCCATTCCAAGCAACCTTACCCGAGGAGTGTGTTGCCATTAATGACAATATAAGCATAATCATATACTACTCACTTGCCAACATAGTGTGACCCACTTTGGTTTTATGTGCGAATAATAAGACTAATCTATCAAATAGGAGTGTCCCTAAAATAATGTTGAGGCATACAAAATAAGTTGGAAAGTGATCATTGGGTCTGAGTTACAATAGGTCATCGAATTACGAGTTTTGAAAAGGGATTTCCCAAGTGCTATCAGGATCTGATGTTTTGTCCTTCTATGGTGTAAAATATGAACATGGTTAGACACTACCAAAAACAAACTTGAAGCCGTGAAAATAACTTTCTAAAACCCAATAGTGGAGAGTTTAATTCCCAACGAAATGATTATAAAATTTTGGTGTTTGTTATAAAATTGGGAACCCATGGTGGGACCCAATGGGGGTACCCAAAGCACCATCAGGTTCCAACACATTTCTCTCCACGGTGAAAAACCTAACATAGTGTTGATAATTACTCAAAAGTCTGATGAACATTGGTGGAATAAAATGTCCAATGCACATGGTAACATCTTAGAGGATTTACATTATAGAAGCCAATGGTCTTGTGGATGTATAAAGTGATCCATCAGATTCTGAAAGAATACCTGCACTTATCCAAAGCATGACACCTTGAGTGTTATTATTGTGAAGCCTCCTCTACATCAGTTTCAAGATTCTAACTTAAGTGGTGACCACTGGATCAAGATTTCCAAGGGTATCTTTATTTTCTGATAAAGTTCATTAGGGCTTGGTGAAGGCACAAAGACTGACTTAGTAAACTTGTGATAAGAAGATTGTTTTGTTCCACAGATCAAAATTACAGAGTTTATAAATATGTTGAATGATAGAAAGGATGTATTACAAGTTTTTGATCATGATAGAGCTCCAATATAGAGAATCGGGTGGCACACTAATAGAAATTGCATAAGCTTTTAATTTGGGCATTTTGAGCTCAAACATATACATTCAAGAATATATATCAGATTTTGACACAAATTATGAATCCTGACATGCTTCAGTGGTCTTCCAAACTCTTCAAAACTGCAAGTAGAAGGTAAGGGGGACTCAATGAGAGGTTCTTGAAGTGACTGAAAATGAGCTCTTTGATTGATATCTAATCATTTCCATTTGAAATAGAGTATAAGTCTAATACGTAGGATGGATTATTCAGTTATAATAATTATTTCTACTCCAATGGCTACATCAGTGACATACTTTCTATCATAAATGACTTGAGCCTAATCAATAAGAGGATCAAGCACCATGACGTGTATGTGTAAAGACTCATTGGAATAATATTGACAGTTCTCTTTACCTATTTTGGGACTCATCATCGGGCTTGATGATCAATTTTTTATACACAAAAATATACCCTCTGTTGTTATTCTGATAAAGTTGGTTGAAGAGTGGAAACATATGCATAATGGTAACCAGAGAGGAGTAGAAATAATCTTAAGGATCATTTAAGAAACAAGATGATCTCATTAGATGAGCTCAATTATAGGGAAGCTCTAGAAGCATCATATAGAGTCTAGGCCACTCCTGGAATAAGTTCACAACTAAATAGAGACTAGGATGTTTTGGCAACTTCTAAGTTTTGTTTTTGCTCATTTGAAAATAATAATTATAATGGACATTTTAGGGGTTTCTAAATATCTGCTACATTGGAATAAAATGTGGATATGCCTCATAATCTTAGTCATGGAATTCAAAGAGCCTTTTGAGAATTGAAGGTATTTAAGAAGCCCAAGAATCAGTTGCAATAACCAAATGAGCTCTATGGAAGAACAAGACCTAAAAGGGAAAAAGTGAAACATTTAATATCAATAATGAAGAGCAGTTACAAAAATGAAAGGCTTCTATAATTTGAATTTCAAGAAATAGTTACGGAAGGGGGAAATTGAAAAGTCACAGGTTTGGAAATCTTTAAATGGGAAATTGAAAGACATATAGATAGAATCGACAATTCTTGGTAAAAAATTCCCCCTGTAGTTGGGACATTTGAGTGAGACTCATATTTTGAGTCATGGTTGTTTCTCATTGAATTCTTGTTATTGTTCTTTACTGTGGAATGGGTTAATAGGGGATGATTGGAGTAAATTAGTCATTGATGTCAAACTGTGTTTTTTGAATATGTGATTATAAAGTGATATGTGAGTCACTATTTATTGTTTTCTTCTATTATATTCATGTTGTTCGACAAATTTATATCACTTGTGGGCATATTGTACATGTAATCTTCATGGTCATGGAGGAGCATTTGCAAAATTAACTATGGTAATTTTATTGTGTTTTGGTTTTCATGGCCATAAGAATTGAGGCACAACTGTAGAAACTAGTTACATTATTTTGATTGCATATTTGTTCATGAATGTCTCATAGTGATGAACATTCATTTGAAGCCTCTTCTACTCTTTTATTAAGAACATACCCAATCATTTATTAAAAATAATAAAAAACACATTCATTGAATATCTATTTTAGGGAGGTGTACCTATCAATTCAGAGATTGAGCTAATTAAAATCTCTTTTAGCTGTTTGTTAATAGAGAAGTCTTGTGAGGGTTTGAGTCAATATTATTAAAAACCAATCTGTTAACTGACAACCTAGTGACAAGGAAGTTAGCAAGTGGGAACTATTCCTGAAGGGAAAGAAGGCCTAAAATGAATAAGTGCTAACGTGGTTTTATCTTATTCTTTTTTGTGATGATAGGGCATTAAAATTCTTCAAGAGGGAGATCGGTTATAGTTGTAGGCATCTTGAATTTTTTGTGAAAGCTACATATGACCTAGATGCTTCAAAGAAAAAATTATCTGAATATTTGAAGACATGATTTGGCCCTTATTCTAACCGTGGTCCATGTTGTTTCCTTCTACCACATCATTCTGGATTTAAATATTTTCTATTGTTGTTGTTTCTATTCTATTGATCAGTTGAATTGTTTTTACCATCAAGTGATCTGAATCTTGTTGCATCCCTTAGTCTTCTAAAAGGGATTCTGAGATCACCTGATAGGGGTTCCCATATATTTTATGCCAGTCAAGTTCATATACAATTTGATACATTTGAAGTCATACAATTTTTGGAAAGCATGTATTGTGTTTTGATAGCTAAATGAGTAATGGAGTTTGATACTATGGTCTTTGTATTAGATCAAACTTTTTATGAATTGAATAAAAATTAAGGATTTGTTTCAATTTGTCTTTATGTCAAGAAGAAATAGGTTGTTATTCTTTTGTTATCTTTAAAAGAAAGAATTAAATATGTTAAGGATAATTACTATGAAAGTTTAATTCGAATGCAAATTTGATGATAGTTGTCCATATATATAAAGAAATTGTATGTTATGCACACTTTCTTTAACTTTCTAAGTTATATGTTGAATGAATTTAGTTATCAAGCATATATATTCTTCCTTTAAGTGACTCTTGATCTAGATGGATTAGGCACTGGTCATAGTTGATGCGTAATATTGTATGGTGAAATATTCAAAAAGTTACAAAACTATCTATTTTTTTATTGTTTGATAAATTATCTCGTGTTTTCTTAGTATAAATGTGGTGTTATTAAAAATATCCATAGTCTTACATTTGCTAAAGGATTTGTGAAAATTTAATTGGTTAAGTAGATGAGATATAGGTGCACCCGCCTGAGTCTTATGGAGCTCAAAGTGTAGAAAGTTTTATAGCCTTGTCATTGTTCGGATTTTTGTGTCCTTTGTTTGTTGATAATGCAGTGAGTAGTTTTGTTATGTTCTAGGACATTCATTTTGAAGCATTTAAATTTTAGAATCAAGGGTAGCAAGAAAAAACACCAACAATGTGGATGTGAATTTATCATTCTCATGCTTTCTTTCAAGGAAAGGATTAAGTATGCTTCAATTGATAAATGTGAGAAGTGTATGTATGGTATAAGTCTGATGATAATATTGGTTATGTGGCATTACATATATGTTATGCATATTTAGTATTCTTAATCTTGTGTCTTTGTGAGAAGTTAAACATAAATTTGGATGCGTCTTAGAGTTTTTTGAGTCTGTTTCCCTATAGGTTAACCAATGGTCTAAGTCATGTTAGAATACTGTTGGAGACTGTAATAATCCATAAATCTGAAATCATTTTACTTTTTTTTTTTTATTTCATGGAAAATTATTTGCATTCTTGGTAAGAAACTGGAAGCTATGGTGAGAAATTTGTTCTGTGACTATTCCTACATCCATTCGAACTCTGTTGTTTGACTGTTCCTGCAGCCAAGGAAGAATAGAGTAACTTCCAATTTGTTAACTAAGAACTATGTTTCTATTATCTATTTCATGTCTATTTATTTTTTGATTCATGTTTAGTGCTCAAGCTATTTATTTTCAAGCATTTTTCTTCAGTACTATTTCCTTGAAGAAAACTAGTAAACACATTATACATTCATGAAATTATCATGATGACAAATTTGGCTATTCTGAACAAACAAAATTATGTAAGAGAAAAGGAATTGAGTAGGAGACAATCTTCAAATGATACTTTCAATTAATTTCTTCAGAAGTATTCATACATTTCATTTAATACAAGACCTTGTCATTCCTATTTCTACAAAAGGCCTATTACATAGACTATTCTACTTATCCTTGTACAAAGAATTTTTAGAGCCTGTAAGATAGGCCTTGATATTCCTTTTAAGGACACAAGGAATGCAACAAGCTATAGGCCAAAGTATCACTTTTATATTATGTTACCAATTGCTACTAGTCGATGATAGAAGATATTCTCCAAATGAAGGTTGTTACCTATGTTTATGTCCTCACGTGAATCTAGAGGGGACCATGGAATTAATATTATCATGAGGCTTGTGATCCAACTAAGCTTCTAAACCATGTAATTATTGCCCATGTGTGGTTTTTGAGGCATAAAATGTCAGGAGTCAAAATTCTCACCATATTCCCTCACAATAGATGGCTTTGAAAATACAATACAAGGAGAAACAAATGACTCCAAACTCCCATCTTTTGTGTCTACACCCATAATTTTCTTTGTTTCCATCCTAGAAAATGGAACCAAAGTGGTAATTTGAGAGATCAGAGGAATTTACAAGTTGTGGATAGAGTTTTCATGAAAGTACAGATCTTTTAGTATCTCTACGATTACCGAAGGAAATTTTAGTATCTCTACGATTATAAAATGTATTATCAACTGGTTCACCACCTTGATCCTTGTATATCTCCTACAACATGGCCTAGTCTAGCCCCCTCTTGTTACAGTAAAATCCCTCTATAGCCTCAACAAGCCCAATCCTTAGCACTCAAACAAAGAAACACTCCCTTCCAACCGTGAAAAACTCAAATTTAGACAACACACATAACTCATTCTACATTTTTTCCTTCCTTTATTTAAGCTATTGCTCACACTTTCAAACTGCCAAAAAAAAAAGCAACAACTATCCCAAGATTTGCACCTATCCCAATAGTTGTAAGACCTGTCATTGTGATCTTTTCCCTTGGTTATAGCAAGTTAAATGTGATACTTAAAGGGTTGAGCCATAAGGGAAACAACTACATAGGCATCAAAAGAATACCAAATGAGACTAATTTTTGAGTTTAATAATTTATTTAAAATTTAGAGTATAGTTTCATTTTGGTTTTTAAATTAATTATTAAACTAAAAAATTGGTCATGTCAGGTATCCTTTTGATGCTTGTGTAGCCATTTTCGAGTTGTAAGGGAATGATTTTATAGCAAGGGAATAATTTTTAGATCAGAAACTGCAACATTCCATCAGTCATGACATCTCTTTTTAGATTCTTCCTACTGCCCCTTCTTTCTTTAATATATTGTCAAATAGTTGAGTAACCCACATAAAATGTCATGACATTATGACTTACCCAACTTTGGTTATCAATTCATTCCATTGCAAGCTCGCAACCATTTTCCTTAACTGTAATTTAGGCCTGCAAGGACACAACAACTTAACCCATTTATAAATGCACATGCATAATTCGTTGGTTAAGAGATTGTGCATCACGTGTCATGGCACAGTGTAATGTTTCTCTTGTCTCCCTGTGTTACCAAGCTGTGTTATTCATTGATTAATTAATATGGGTTATCAATTCATTTCATCGTAAGCTCACAACCATTTTCCTTAACTACAATTTAGGCTTGAGAGGATGCAACAATACTTTTATCACCACCCACAGATTGCCACACAACCTCACAACCACTAGCTTTCATCTCTCTTAACCTCCATGAGGGTGCAATAAACACTTTAAGAACAACTTAAAACACATGCAAAATAAATAATAAAGTGTTAGGCTAGGACATAAGAGAAAGAAAGAAAGAAACTAGTTTTAATGTGCATGAGGCTAAAGATAGCCCATGGGACCATTGTCTATGCAACACCCAAAATGGCTAATTTACTGTAATTATTAATTAATTAAAAAATGTCATATTAATTATATTTCAATTTTTAATTAATTAATTTTATTTTTAATTAATTAGTAGTCCGAATTTGGTACTTGTTCTTCTACTCTTCATTTTGGTCTTGTGTCAGATGAATATCTCTTTTAAATAGTTGATTCCCTTGATTTGATTTTGAGCCTCTTGAAGTTTTTGACGAGCTTTGTTTTTCTTGAACACCCTTGAACACCTATAAACAGGCTTGAACTTTGTCCAAGCCTGTTCAAGATTTGTCTTAATGATTTCATTAGTTTTAAAATATGCCAGGTTGACAAGTAAATGGAGGAAATCTATCTGCTGCTAAGATATAAAGAGAAGCTAGCATGTTAATTATGGATTCATGGCATTTCATGGCATTCAAATTATCAATTGGTACAATCTAGAGGATCAAAGTTTTGAACAGTCTTGAACAACTTTGAACAGTCATGAACTTTGTTCATTCTTGTTCAAAAATATCTGGGAGAGGTTATAAAAGGAAAGAGAATCTTGTGACAGCTAAGCAGTAGGACCCATAGCAGGGTATACATTTAATGTTAATAAATGGTAGAGGGTTAACACGTCTGAGAAGTCTGAATAATCATTACTTTTACTGGCCTCGAGATTTGCTTAATCATTAATTATGGAGTACATGCACAAGTTGTCAAATCAAATCTTTACCACTCCCTTCGTAAAACATTTGTAATAAATACTAAAGTTCTCATGCTTTTATTTAAGTTAAGTCCCATGCCCAAAGTTCTAATTGTTTTATTATTAAGAAGTTGGTACGTGGAGGTAAGAACAAGGGAGCTCCTGTGATCAGAAATTTCTGCAGAAATAAGGTGAGTTTGGCTGTTACCCTCGTGATATTTTAAAATTTAGTAAACAGAATAGTGAATAGAAAATAGAAGTGTCTGCAGTCATGAGGTCAATTTTTCATATGTTTGGTAATACTTCAAGTTTGGTATGTGACGACCCCATAATATCAGATACAGACCTAGAGGATTATAATGTAGAAAGTCTACCAACCCATCTCCTGAATTCCCTAGAGGGTACTCCAACCCTAGAAATCTTACACAGTGGGCTATGATCAGCCGCAACTTTCCCTCCCGTTGTTGTATACCTAGAGTTGATTCTTGAATACATTAAAAATTATGATGCGCAAACAGAATCTATCATAAATAAGGATGGTAGTGTCCTCATGCCTGTTAATAGAGAAATGGTGACTTTAGCCCTGAAACTCCTAGAAAAGAATTTCTCTTCATTTTCTCTTGTGCAGTCTATTGTCAAGTTCAATGAAAATAGGGATAGAAACCGTACCTCTATAGCCAAGAGCTAGCTTCTAAACCTACACAGAGGGGGTTCACGTCTACCTAAAAATTTCAATAGGACTCATGTTCACCCATATATCAGTGATATAATTGTGATGCTGCATAGAGTAAAAGGGTCTCAAGTAGCCTACCTCTTCTCAGACTAGATGTATTTCTATGTTCAAATTATCATGGAAGGAACACAGCTCTTAGATTAGGTAGAATTAATTGATAGCTCTCTCAGAGAACAACTCAATACATCTAAATTAAATGGTAGTGGGTTCTTTATGTCCTCTTATCTCATGTATTTCTTGGCTTGCAGGAGACCATGGTATGGAATGCAACATAAATCCCAGGTAACAGATATGTGTGTTTACAAGTATTACCCAATTCTACAAAAGGATAATGTTGTTGAAAATTATAGAAGGGTACATGATACGTTCATGGGAAAACTTTGTTTTGAGTTGGCTGGAATATTTGATAAAAGAATTAGCCCAGAAGCCCAAGAGTTTGTGACCAAATATGGGAGCTATTACATCTAATTTCCTAGGTTCACCTACATTAGGATTCAAGGTTTCAAGGATTCACCAATGAGATAACCTAGGTGTGCTTTTGATTGTTTCATCCTAGCAGAGGTCTGTAAACAAATCACCATCATTCTGAAAAGATTCCTCCCTAAAGAAGAATAGGAAAAAGCTTTCCATGTTTCATTAGGCAAGTTCTCCTGTAAAACAATGGCAGGTGCAGTTAGCATAGGGAGTGACCTCCACCATTTTGATTTCAAATATTATACTAAAAGAATTAGATTTGATAATAAAAACTATGCCAGTGGAAGCTTAGGGCTTATGTCTCACATGTTCCATGTACCTCACCTAGAAGATTTATAGGAAGATTGTTGTGATGAATCATAGGTAGAAGAAAGAGCACACATTAGGTTTTGCATATCAAAAATCCATTCTATGAGACTACAAATCAATGTGGAAGGGATAACTGATGATGGGTCCAATTTAATTGAGCCCAACTTCAAGAAACCAATTGAAAAAGGTGATCCTGTCATCGACTGGTCTGAAGAAGAGGAGGAAAATATTCAGAAGAGGACTCAATATGTGATTCATTTAACTAATGAGTGGTTATTAACAAAGAGAAAGAAAAAATAGTCTAAAACAATAAAAGAGGAAGTTAGAATTGCTTCTTTACCTTCTCCAATTTTTGTTTCTAGTGCATCTACAACAATTGAAAATGTAGGATCTTCAAAGAAACCGCAGGTTAAAAGTTCTCAAAAGAAAGCCACAGTGGATCGTTTGCCAGTAGCTCCTTCATAAAGGATTATGAGATCTAAGACTAGATGGGAGATTAAGAAAGATATGGCTCAAGAAAGTGCACTGACTATTAATCTGGATGAGGACAAATTGGAATATGTGAATTTTCACATAGCCAAGGAGGAACAAGTTGACAAAGATCTTTTTGATCTTAATGACGTAACACTGGAGGTTATTAGTACACCAACAAAGACTCCCAAGTAGCTAACTGGGTCTGATGTCATGCCTAAATGGTTAGCTACCTCTGTATGTGAAAAATGTAGCCTAGTTCCCGTCTCAGTCCGTGTTAAGGATATTGTTAGCAAATATGTTCAGAAAACCCCAAAAACTAAGAAAGTGAAAAGAACAGCTAGGATGTTCGTTGATACAAAAATAGGGAAATGGACTGCTGAGGTAGCTACTTACAAGCCAAAGGAAGGAGAACAGGAAATCAAATCTGACTTTGAAGTCACCAAAGTTGAGCTGGGTACCATGGATCGAGCGGGTAAGAATCATTTGTTCAAAGAAATAGCTCAACAGATGTTATATTCTTCATGGTAGGATGGAAAGGAAAAGAAAGAATTAAAACAGACAATTATAACATTATCTCAGTTTATTAATACTTTCTATAATTTTGACGCTACTCACGTAATTCAGTTTGCTTAAATTTTTGACCCAGACTCCACTGAGAGTAAAACTTTCTTGAGTCAAGTTCAACGTGGTCGAGCCCTAGTATCTTTGGTGGATGAGTGGATCAATGAAGTTATTAATAGTGGCCTCAAATATCTTAAGGATGGTAAAATTGTTCTTTTTGATACAAAAGCTCTGATAGGAGAGTTACAAATGCAAAGACAGGTGTGGGACAGGGAAGAGGAGAAATGGATTTCTACTATGTCCAAATTTCTAGATATTGAGAAATATGGATTCATTAAGTTCTGCACTGAGAAATCAGTGAAATCTCCTCAAGAATCCACCTTCTTTATCCTCAGAAGAAACATCAGTTGGTGCATCACCACTATCAGAAGCACCATTGCTAAAAATAAAGGCAGTGAAAACAAAATCAATCAACTACAAAGGATAATGTTAAATGAGTTAAAAGTGATTAACTTTGCTCATGTATATATAGCCAACTATGGTGAACATGAGTTAAAGATAGCTCTGGGGGTGTTCGAGGCTACCATGAAGAAAATCAAAGAAAAGATCAATCATAAGGCCTCAGATTTCACACAAGTAGCCAGGATCGAATCCATGCTATATCTCTGCATTGATTAGCTTCTTGCAATAATTGAGAAGATTAAGAAATCGAAGTGGACTAAAGAGGAAATGATGACTAGGATCCTGAACATAAAAATTCCTCATTTGCAACTTGCAAAGGAACTTGTTCAGACACATAAACAAGGGGAAGAAACTAATTCTGTTGTAGGTGAAGGAGTGAATTCTGCTGGCAATGAGGAGCATGCTGATGATAAGGATCCTGAGCTAGAGTTTTAGTTTTCTTTTTCTTTGCATTACAAAAACTCTAAAGGACATGTGTCCTCCTAACTTTGGTTAATTTGTTAACTGTTTAACCGAGAGGTCAGGTTTTTCAGGAGACCTCTCGACTTTGCTAAAACTATAAGTAGAGTGATAGTGATAGCGAAAGGGTTGGAAGTTTTTAGAAAAGAACTAGTTACTTTTTTTTAGCTTTTTAGTTTATTTTCTTAGGAAAAACATTTGATGAATCAAGTTTTCTATTAAAAACTAATATATTTTTCTTGATTTTGCCTGTGCTACAAAGAAGATCAATATATTTATATAGTTATATTTCAAATCTGTGTTATTTGAAAAGAATGGATGAATGTTCTGTGTTGACATTTTAATTTGTTCACCATTGTGCTGAAAAAGTTCCAACAGTAGCTTAAGTCACCAGTGATTTAGTCTAATCTTCATTTCGTAAATTATTCTTTAATCTTTTATCTTTGAAGTGATATGGATAGTGGAAAACTGTGAATTTTTCTGCTATTACTCATCATATTTATTTTTCTTAAATTCATATTGAGAAAAGACTTATCATCTAAGAATGATATAGAAACCTTAAAATCTTTCAGGTTAAAAGCTAAAACTACAATATTGTTAGTTCATATTCATTGAAAACCAATTCTAGGGAGCTATACTTGAGTTAAAATTCAGAGGGAAGTGATTTGTAAAGAACACTTACCCAATTGTTAGTGATTGTTTGTCTTTTAATGGGTAATAGAGTAGTTGCTTCAAGAAAGATTAAATAAAAGACAAATCTATTTACTAACAGATTTTTGGTGACTCTATTGGGGAGCACAAATAGTGTAGATCAATGTGTACTATTTTGTTAACACATAATCATGGTTCTACCTACAGATGTTCTACCTAATCAACAAGAAATCCCTCCTGTCATCCAACCAAACTTGAATTTCCAAGATACCCAAGAAGATATCATAGCAGACTTGAATGCCCTTGCTTGGAAAGAAAAAACAAGTAATCAGTAATATCAACAAGTTCTTTTGGTCTTGGAAGAGGAAGAAGACATTGGTGAATGGTTGAGAGGTCTCCCAATTGCCCAAGAAGCTGAAATTGTGAATAGAGCTGTCTAGAGACCTTAAGATTTGTAATTATGGATTCTCGTCCATATACAAGATCCAAAAGGAGGGAGGGAATACCTGATAATTTCTTTGAAGAATTACAAAACCTTCAACTCCAAAAGACTTACACTTCTAGGCCTAAAGCAAAGAGCAGACCTCCTTCCCCATCGATAACTACACCTGACATCTCTGTGTCTAATAGCATTTGGAAATATCCCACTTTGTCTGGTATTTGATCAGCCCCTCCACTTGTAACCATCTTTCCACCAATTATTATGGTGCAACCATGGGGTACTGCAGTAGGTCCTCTAGCCTTAACTGGTCATCATGCCCTTCCTAAAGGAGCTAAGAATGTTCTTCCTAAATTTTCTAGTGATGGAAAAGTATCTATGGAAGAGAATTTCAATTAATTTAATGTAGCCACTGGTATTTTAGTAGTGTAACACGAAGATGTTTTTGTTAGACTCTTTGTCCAAACCCTCATAGAAGGAGCAATAGATTGGTTCGGTCATCTGTCTGCAGGGTCTATAAATGATTGGCAATCCATGAGAACCACTTTCGAAAATTGCTTCAAAAGCGCCGATGACAAACATTCTTTATTAGCATAACTTACACAAATGAAAAAATAAATTCATGAACCAATGAGGGATTATGTGGCTTGGTACAAAAAAGTTATTCACAAGATTCCTACTGATAAAAGGCTGACTCTTGAGAGCCAACAATATTTTTTTGTAAACTCCATGCCTCCAGATATTGGTTTCCATCTCAGAAGGAATAGGCCAAAAGACTTGGCAACTTCTCAAAGCCAAGCGACTAAGTTAGAAGATGATTTGATTACAGTGGAAAAATGGAAGAAAGACCTTTTGGCTCCACACTCTCAAGCTTCTACTTCTTCTTCAGACCCAATTGTTCAAAGATTAATGAATGATATGATCACTTTGAAAAGACATTTGACAAAACAAGGATCAACTTACTCCCCTGCATATCAAGATGCTAATAGAAAACAACCAGGTTAGTGGCATGGTAAAACTCCCCTTTTACCCTCCACTCAACCCAGATTAACCCTTGAAACTCCATCCAGAGAAGGGGTTATGTGTTCTTTTAATTTATCAATAGATCATGATGGTGATACATGCTCGGATATGATGATACATATCCAAATGGAAGCAACTAAAGATGTATTAGGAGAAGTGAAGGTGGAATAAATGACTCAAGAGTGACTTGGTGACTCCGGCTCATTTTACCTATAATATGAATCAGACTTCGAAAGAGGAGATATTTTAGTCACTCTTGAAGATTCAACATGTGTGATGCTCACTCGTAATCAAAACTATCCTAAATACAATCCACCGACATCAAATGTTGTTAACAAGAGTAAAGAACCTATAAGTAATACACCTTCTTTAAGTGTAAAGACCCCTAATTTCAAAATATTGCAAAAGGATGCACGAGCCCCATCATTTGATATAGTTGAGTTTTGTAAATCTTCTACTATCCAAATTTCATCCACTGAGTATTTAAGATTCAACCCTAAGGAATTTGATAAGTTAATCAAGTATGTCAAAGGTGAAGCTCCTGATTCTTCCCCTTCTAATCAATGTATAGCCAATCAAGTTGACTCATTTGTTTAGCCTCATTTAGTAGTTACTCCTACAAATGTAAATCAAACCAATTCATCTAATGCCTCCACCTCAAAAACCAATTTTGATATGCATGAAACTCGAAAGCCTAAACCTTTCTATATTTCTTTGCTCCTTAATGGTCTTAAATTGAGCGATTGCATCATAGATTCAGGAGCATCTGATAACATTATGTCATCCTTGGTTGTAAAATCCCTTGGCCTAACTCTGACGAATACTTTTGGAAGGTGTTATTCAATGGATGGAAAATAGGTACCCTTAATAGGTCAAGTAAAAGATGCTCAAGTTGTCCTGGTTGTTCATCCAGATAAGAGATTAAAATTAATAATTCTTGTGGCTGATATCCTAGCAAGCTATGGAATGCTTTTGAGTAGGACCTTTTGTAGAGCTATGGGTGAAGAAATTAAGATGGATTGGTCGGAAGCAATTATCCTTGTAGGAAAGAAAAAGGTTAAGTTGGAGCCAGAGGTAAATAATAAGTATATGGTATTTCCTTCTGATGATCTGAAAGCTCAAATTTTATATCAAGAGTGTGAATTTGGGAATTATCTAATCATGTCTGATGAGTCTTCCCCTATGCCAATAGTTCAAGATGAGGTTACTCAAATTTGGTCTATCAAATTTGATGTTAGTTGTGCTAATGTTGGATTAGCGGCAGGGGTAGTTCTTAAAGGTCCTGATGGAGAGTGCTTACCTTTTTCCTTTAAGCTGGATTTTAAGAACACAAATAACACTGCTGAGTATGAAGTCTTGTTGTTGGGCTTACAAGAGGTGAAAGCTCATGGAATTAAAATTCTTGTTGCAAGAGGAGATGCCTAGTTGATAGTTAAACAAGTGAAAGGTTAGTTCACAGTAAAGAATGAACAACTAAAACATTATAGAGATTTGATTTGGAATTAAATTGAGGCTTTTGATGCCTTTTCTATAGAAGCTATCCCAAGAAGCTTAAATTCAAGGGATGACTCTTTAGCTATTTCAACTTCCTTATTGCTTCCTCATCTTGATTTCAAAATGGACACCTACATAATAGAAATGATTTGCAAACCCACACTTCCTAACAATGTTGAACATTTGCAAGTGTTTGAAGATGATGCAAGTATAAATGACTTTATGGCATGTGTCAAATTTTTTGCAGCTACTTATTTTGAAGGATCAAGTGAAACATGTGAAGAACCTATTTCTGAGGCACAGTCATCGGAAGAGATAGTACAGTTAAAAGGTAATGAGATTCCTAAAGGGTTGATTTCACTTGAAAGTTTATTCTCTAGAAGAGATGATAGGTTTATTTCAAGGAAGCCCAAGCTCAGAAGCTCTGAAAGAGGATGAAAAAATCAATATTGGTGATGAAACACAACCTAAGTGGATATATGTGGGTAAGACTTTATCTATTCTAGAAAAAGAAAGACTTCAAACATTATTTACTACCTATACAGATTTTTTTGCTTGGAATTATAATGACCTAAAGGATTTCAGAGGAGGGAGCTTTAGTCATAATATACCCCTCTGTATAGGATAAAATATGGATGGGGTCCTAGAATAATGGTTTGCACATAAAAGAGACCCCAAAACTGATATTTTACACATACATTTGAATTTTAAGGGGATGGAATATAAATTTGGAAAAGCTAATGTTGAAATGAAGAAATAAAGGTACTCACCTCTGAAAAAGAACCCACTGAAAACCCTATCAGACAGTCTCATAAACTATTGATTTTTGTAAGCCTAAACCGAAACTGTGAGATCTACAAAACCTATAAATATTTTTCTTTTCTGAGGATAGGTCATCCTTGACCTAGATAGCGGGGCAAGGTCTTACCTCAGGGTAGGATCCTGCCACCCATAGCTCCGATGGAAATTTTGTTCATGAATCTCAAAAATTTTTCGAAAAGGGTATCCAGATCTGCACTTCAATTCGCTATCCCACACCTGTACCTGCAAGAAAAATGGTTTTTTTGTTTGGATGAGGGGTTTAACTTAGTTAAACCCCAGTTTGGAATCAACCTTAATGATGGAATTGAAATAGAGAATGTTAGCAAGTAGTAGAAGTATATCTAACAATGAAGCTATGAAATTCAATAGATATGCAATTGTATTTGAAATGTAAACAAGTACATTGATATGAAAGCTTGGACATAACATTAACAAATGTAAATCTAAACCTCCATGAATGTATGCTTGGAATCCACCTTGAGGGAAGAATGAATGGATCTTGAAGATGAACAAAGGATCTTGAAGGAAGATCACACCACCATGATGGCTAGATCTAGGGTTTTGAATGATGAATCTTGAATGCTTGAGCCAAATCCCTTCAAAGGCTTGAATTTTTGAATCCTTGATCTTCAATGGAGAACTTGAATGGAGAAGAGGACTTTAATGCATCCTTGAAAATGCTTGATGGAATTCTTGCTTGATCACCAATGTCTCCTTAAGAGTGCTTGATGCATGATGGAATGAGATGTGAAAATCAGATGGAGAAAATGAGAGAGGAAGGCTTCCTTTTATAGTGATCTAGGGCACAAACTCCTAGAGAAGGATGACATTGGAGAATTAAATCCCAATTAATCTTAACCACTAGAAATGGACCTAGATTAAATGCAATTTAAGGGTTTACCATTCCGAAATCTGAAACAGCCAACCCGGAAGTGGGAAAATAAAACTTTCTAAAACCCGACATCCTGAAACTTCTAGAAACTAAAATTTGAACTTGGGGTTAGGGATGAGGTAGTCTCTGCCCTAGGTCAAGGTCGAGGTTGTCCCTGTCCTAGGTCAGGGACTAGGTCATCCTTGACCCATTAGTGCATCTTTGACCCATAAAGTCAAGATTTTTAGATTCTCAGAGAAAGTTGCCAGAAATAAGGTTGGAAATAGGGAGAGAGAAGCAGAACACAGGGGAAATAGCTAGATCCATGCAAAGACCCAATCAAGGTGCTTGACATGACCCCAGACCACTTACTCGAAGGGATAAATGCTCTTAACATGGAAGTACTTCCATTTTAAGATGATACACCCTCAAACCATAATCTAAACCTTTTAGGAAAAAGTTACGTGGTTATAACCCCAAAGTATCAAAAGCTATACTACAAGAGGTAGATAAAATGTTGAAGGCATGAATCATATATCCAATTCACCACTCAACATGGATTGCAAATATTATCCTGGTGAGAAAGAAGAATGGTGAAATAAGGATCTGCGTGGATTTCTGCAATCTAAATCAAGCTAGCCTGAAAGACAATTATGCTTTACCAAAGATGGAACATGTTTTACAAACTATTGCTAGATCTAAAATCATGTCAATGCTTGATGGATTCTCAGGATACAATCAGGTCAGTGTGGCAAAAAATGATAAACAGAAAACTGCTTTTACCACACCTTGGGGAACATTTGCATATAATAGATTGACTTTCGGTTTGATAAATGCTGGGGCAACTTCCCAGAGAGCTATGGATTCTTCTTTTTCTGACATGAAGAATAGGATTATTGTTATATACCTTGATGATCTAATAGTCTATTCTAGAAGGCAAAAACATCACCTTAGAGATCTTCGATCTGTTCTTCAAAGGTGTTGAGACCATGGTATTTCTCTCAACCCCAAGAAATCTATCTTTTGTGTAATAGAAGGTAATTTGTTAGGCCATATGATTTCTAAGAAAGGTATTAGAATTGATCCTAAAATATTGAAATCTATTCAGCAGATAAATCTTCCATCAACTAGGACTGGGGTAAAATCTTTCTTTGGTCAGATTAATTTTCTGCGAGCATTTGTGCCAGATTTTTTTGAGTTGACTAGACACATTGTGGGTATGATGAGTGAAAAACAACCTTTCAAGTGGACTAAAGCTGGTAAAAAAGCTTTCAATGAAATAAAAAATGTTGTGGCAACTTCTCCTTCTTTAGTTTATCCTGATTATAAAAAGGATTTTATTATTTATTGCTATGCTTCTGATCATTCATTATCGGGAATACTTACTCAAAAGACTGATTCAAAAAATGAAGCGCCAATTTCTTTCATGAGTACCCCTCTTAAAAAGTATGAGCTCAAGTATTCAACCATTGAAAAATAAGCTTTTGTAGTTGTCAAAGTTGTTAAACAGTTTAGGTTTTATATTCTTCATTCACACTCTATGGTATTTGTTCCTGATTCTACTGTAAAAAGCCTACTCACCCAACAAGAAATAACTATGAACAAAAGGGTAGCATGGGTGACTAAAATATAGGAATATGATTTGACAATAAAACTCACAAAACTGGTTAGAGGAAGAGGATTATGTAAATTCATAGCCAAGAATTCAAAAGAGAATGAAGAACTTAAGAATGTCATATCTCATGCATTATTGGTTAGCTTGACTGATCCTTGGTTCTGTGACATAACATATTATTTGACTTATGGAGAATGCCTTGCACAGTTAACCCCAAAAGAAAGACGCAATTTGAGACTTCAAGCAACAAAATATGTGATATGGCAGGGTGCATTGTTTAAAAGAGGTGATGATGGAACTTTCCTCAGATGTGTCGATAACAAACAACACGTGCAATTATTAAAAACCTTTCATGAGGAAGCTTGTGGGGGCCATTTTTCTTCTTCAGTCATTGCTTTTAAAATCCTCTGCAATTATTTCTATTGGCCAGGCATGCAGTTCAAAGATGATTATACATATGTCAGAAGGTGCAAGAAGTGTCAATTGTTTTCTAGAAAACCTCAGTTAGCAACATTACCTTTGAAACCTGTCGTTGTGGATGAACCCTTTAAGCAGTGGGGACTAGATTTTGTTGGCCCTGTTAATCCTACATCCAGTGCTGGAAATGTCTACATTCTAACAGCAACGGATTATTTCACCAAGTGGGTCGAGGCTATTCCAACCAAAAAAGAAAATTCTTAGGTGGTGTGTGATTTCTTGAAAAATAATATCCTGGTGCAATTTGGAGTTCCTTAAAAGATTGTAACATATAATGCTACATACTTTACATCTCAAGAGTTAACTCTTTTATGTTATGATCATAGTATTTCTTTGTCTCACTCATCAGATTATTTTCCACAAAGTAACAGACAAGCGGAATCAAGTAACAAGAATCTCATAGCCATTACGAAGAAGTTGGTAGATGACAATGGTAAACATTGACATAAAAAGCTTTTTGAAGCCCTTTGGGTAGATAGAATAACACTGAAAAGAGAAATCGGCATGGAACCTTTTGAATTAGTGTATGGGGTAGGAGCTCAGGTATCCCTTCCCTTAGAATTATCAGTACTAAAGCTGCAAGCAGTTATTGAGGACCCAACTTTCAGAGATTCCATAGAAATATGAATAATGTATTTACATAAACTTGAAGAACACATGGAAGCACTAATAGATAGGATCACAGAGCATCAAGTTAAGGTCAACAACATCTTTGACAGGAAAACTTGGCCTCAAAAATTCATGAAGGGAGATGAAGTACTACTCTAGGATAAAATAAAAGAACCTAAAGGAGCTCATAATAAGTTTGAATGCTTGTGGAAGGGACCTTTTCTCATTAAGGAAGAGCTGGGATCTAATGCTTTTAAGCTAGCCTAGCCTGATGGATCAATCTTTCTGTACTCCTATAATGGGCAAGATTTGAAATTGGTAAAACTTTAAGTCTCTCAATGTGTAAATTTTTGTACATATTAGGTTAGATGTCTTTTCTTGTTTCATTTTTGGTGTGTTAGTTTTACCCTTTCATTTTTGCGTAACCAAAGTTCTGAGTTCTCTACCTTTTGTCAAAAGTAGTCCCTAGTCGGAGCCAATGTTAGTCCCAGTTCGGTACTTGTTCCTCTACTCTTCATTTTGGTCTTGCGTTGGATGAATCTCTCTTTTAAATCATTGATTCTCTTGCTTTGTGTATCCTAAGTTTGGTCATCTAAAAATGTTTGTTGTTTGGGTCACGATTTGATTTTGAGCCTCTTGAAGTTATTGATAAGCTTTATTTTTCTTGAATACCTATGAACACTCTTGAACTTTGTTCAAGCCTGTTCAAGATTTGTCTTAATGATTCCATTAATTTTAAAGTATGACAAGTTGACAAGTAAATGGAGGAAATCTATCTATTGCTGAGATATAAAGAGAAGCTAGCATGTTAATTATGGATTCATGGCATTTCATGGCATTCAAATTATCAATTGGTACAATCTAGAGGATCAAAGTTTTGAATGGTCTTGAACAACTTTGAACAGCCATGAACTTTGTTCTTTCTTGTTCAAAAATGTCTAGGAGAGGTTATGAAAGGAAAGAGAATCTTGTGACAACTAAGTAGCGGGGCCCATAGGAGGGTATACATTTAGTGTTAATAAATGGTAGCGGGTTAACATGTCTGAGAAGTCTGAATAATCATTACTTTTACTGACCTCAAGATTTGCTTAATCGGTAATTATGGAGTGCATGCACAAGTTGACAAATCAAATCTTTACCGCTCCCTCTGTAAAAGATTTGTAATAAATACTCAAGTTCTCATGCTTTTATTTAAGTCTTGTGCCCAAAGTTCTAAGTGTTTTATTATTAAGAAGCTGGTACACGGAGGTAAGAACTAGAGAGCTCCTATGATTAGAAATTTCTATAGAAATAAGGTCAATTTGGTTGTTACCCTCGTGATATTTTCAAATTCAGTAAACAGAATAGTGAAAAGAAAAAATAAAAATGTCTGTAGTCATAAGGTAAGATTTTCATCTATTTGGTAATACTTCAAGTTTGGTATGTGATGACCCCATAATATTAGATACAGACCTAGAAGATTATAATGTAGAAAGTCTGCCAACCCGTCTCCTGAATTCCCTAGAGGGTACTCCAACCCTAGAAATCTTACACAGTGGGCTATGCTCACCTGCGACTTTCCCTCCCATTGTTGTATGACCAGAGTTGATTCTTGAATGCATTAAAAATTATGATGCGCGAACATAATCTATAAAAAAGAAGGATGGTAATGTCCTCATGCCTGTTAATAGAGAAATGGTGACTTTAGCCCTGGAACTCCTAGAAAAGACATTCTCTACATTTTCTCTCACCCAGTCTATTGTCAAGTTCAATGAAAATAGGGATGGAAACCGTACCTCTATAGCCAAGAGTTGGCTTTTGAACCCACAAAGAGGGAGTTCACATCTACCTAAAAAATTCAATAGGACTCATGTATTACAAGTATTACCCAATTCTATGGAATGACACATAAACCTTAGGTCACAGATATGTGTGTTTACAAGTATTACCCAATTCTACAGAAGGATAATGTTGTTGAAAATTATAGAAGGGTGCATGATACGTTCATGGGAAAACTCTATTTTGAGGTGGCCGGAATTTCTGATAAAAGAATTAGCCCAGAAACCCAAGAGTTTATGACCAAATATGGGAGCTATTACATCCATTTTCCTAGGTTCACCTATATCAGGATTCAGGGTTTCGAGGATTCACCAATGAGATAACCTAGGTATGATTTTGATTGTTTCACCCTAGAAGAGGTCTATAGAGAACTCACCATCGTTCTGAAAAGATTCCTCCCTGAAGAAGAATGGAAAAAATCTTTCCCTGTTTAATTAAGGCAAGTTCTCATGTAAAACAATGGAAGATGCAATTAGCATAGGGAGTGACCTCCACCATTTTGATTTCAAATATTATACTGAAAGAACAAGATTTGATAATAAAAACTATGTCAGTGGAAGCTTAGGGCTTAGGTCTCACATGTTCCATGTACCTCACCTAGAAGACTTCTAGGAAGATTGTTGTGATGAATCACAGGTAGAAGAAAGAGCACATAGTAGGTTGTGCATATCACAAATCTAGTCTATGAGACTGCAAATGAATGTGGAAGGGATAACTGATGATGGGTCCAATTTAATTGAGCCTAGCTTCAAGAAACCAATTGAAAAAGGTGATCCTATGATCAACTGGTCTGAAGAAGAGGAGGATAATATTGAGAAGAGGACTCAATATGTGATTCATTTAACTAATGAGTGGTTATTAACAAAGAGAAAGCGGAAATAGTCTAAAAAAATAAAAGAGGAAGTTAGAATTGCTTCTTTACCTTCTCCAGTTTATGTTTCTAATGCATCTACACCAATTGAAAATGTAGGATCTTCAGAGAAACCACAAGTTAAAAGTTCCCAAAAGAAATCCTTAGTGTATCGTTTGCCAGTGGCTCCTTCACAAAGGATTACGAGATCTAAGACCAGATCAAGGATTAAGAAATATATGGCTCAAGAAAGTGTGTTGACTATTAATCTGGATGATGACAAATTGGAAGATGTGAATTTTCACATAGCCGAGGAGGAATAAGTTGACAGAGATCTTTTTGATCTTAATGAAGTAACATTGGAGGTTATTAGTACACCAAAAAAGACTCCCGAATAGCCAACCAGGTCTGATGTCATGCCTAAATGGTTAGCTACCTCTGTAAGTAAAAAATGTAGCCCAGTTTCCATCTCAGTCCCTGTTAAGGATATTGTTAGCAAATATGTTCAGAAAACCCCAAAAATGAAGAAGGTGAAAAGAATAGCCAGGATGTTCCCTGATGCAAAAATAGGGAAATGGACTGCCAAGGTAGCTACTTACAAGCCAAAGGAAGGAGAATAGGAAATCAATGTTGAGGACTTTGAAGTCACCAAAGTTGAGCTAGGTACCATGGATCAAGAGGGTAAGAATCATTTGTTCAAAGAAACAACTCAGCATATGTTATATTCTTCATCGCAGGATGGAAAGGAAAAGAAAGAATTAAAACAGACAATTATGACATTATCTTAGTTTATTAATACTTTATGTAGTTTTGACGCTACTCCCTTGGTTCAGTCTCGTCAGATTTTTGACCCAAACTCCATTGACAGTAAAACTTTCCTGAGTCAAGTTCAACGTGGTCGAGACCAAGTATCTTCGGTGGATGAGTGGATCAATGAAGTTATTAATAGTGGCCTCAAATATCTTAAGGATGCTCAAATTGTTCATTTTGATATAGAAGCTCTGATAGGAGAGCTACAAATGCAAAGACAGGTGTGGGACAGGGAAGAGGAGAAATGGATTGCTACTAAATCCAATTTTCTAGATATTGAGAAATCTGGATTCATTAAGTTGTACCTTGAGAAATTAGTAAAATCTCCTCAGGAATCCACCTTCTTTATCCTCAGAAGAAATGTCAGCTGGCACATCACCACTATCAACACCATTGTTGAAAATAAAGACAGTGAGAACAAAATCAAACAGCTACAAAGGATAATATTAAATGAGTTGAAAGTGATTAACTTTGCTCATGTATATATAGCCAGCTACGGTGAATAGGAGTTAAAGATAGCTCTGGGGGTGTTCGAGGATACCATGAAGAAAATCAAAGAAAAGATCAATCCTAAGGTGTCATATTTCACACAAGTAGCCAGGATCGAATCCATGCTATATCTCTACGTTGATCAGCTTCCCACAATAATTGAGAAGATTGAGAAATCTAAGTGGACTAAAGATGCAACGATGACTAGGATCCTAAACATAAAAATTCCTCATTTGCAATTGCAAAGGAACTTGTTCAGGCACATAAATAATGGGAAGAAACTAATTCTATTCCAGGTGGAGGGAATTCCATTGGCGATGAGGAGCGTGTTGATGATAAGGATCCCGAGCTGGAGTTTTAGTTTTCTTTTTCTTTGCATTAAAAAAAATCTGCAGGACATGTGTCCTCCTAACTTTGGTTAATTTGTTAACTGTTTAACCAAGAGGTCAAGTTTTTCGGGAGACCTCTTGACTTTGCTAAAACTATAAGTAGAGTGATAGTGATAGTGAAAGGGTTAGAAGTTTTTAGAAAATAACTAGTTACTTTTTTTTAGCTTTTCAGTTTATTTTCTCAGGAAAAACATTTGATGAATCAAGTTTTCTATTAAAAACTAATATATTTTTCTTGCTTTTTCTTGTGCTACAAAGATGATCAATATATTTATATAGTTATATTTCAAATCTGTGTTATTTGAAAAGAATGGATGAATGTTCTGTGTTGACATTTAAATTCGTTCACCATTGTGCTAAAAAAGTTCCAGCAGTAGCTTGAGTCACCAGTGATTTAGTCTAATCTTCATTTCAAAAATTATTCTTTAATCTTTTATCTTTGAAGTGATATGGTTAGTGGAAAACTGTGAATTTTTCTGCTATTACTCATCATATTTACTTTTCTAAAATTCATATTGAAAAAAAGCTTATCATCTAAGAATGATATAGCAACCTTAAAAGCTTTTGGGTTAAAGGCTAAAACTGCAATATTGTTAGTTAAGATTCATTGAAAACCAATTCTAGGGACCTGTACTCGAGTTAAAATTCAGGGGGAAGTGATTTGTGAAGAACACTTACCCAATTGTTAGTGATTGTTTGTCTTTTAATGGGTAATAGAGTAGTTGCTTCAATAAAAATTTAATAAAAGACAAATTTTTTTACTAACATTAATTAATAATTACAATAAATAGGGGTTTTGGGTGTTGCATAGACATTTCCATCAAATATGGTAAGCCAAAAAATGGATACTTTAACATAGCACCTAATTCTACACCTACTTGTCCAAGAGGCGTTCATTTGGACACCAACGCAGGTGCCAATATTGATGTAAATATAGGCACTACATTGCATCCAACCTCATGTCACTATCTTTGTCTCAATGCAAAGAATGCCATGACTCGCGTTGACCCAATGAATATTGTTGTATTTCAACAAAATAGGGGAGAAATACATTAAAAGAGTGTGTGGAAGAAAAATGTGGAGTAAAAAAGGGAGCTAATGATAGGGAATTGTTGTAGTGAACAAAGGGACATTTAGTTATCTCTTCCAATTCAACAAAGGTTTATAGAGTTCATAAATTCATATTGATGTCAAATTTGATAGAACGAGGAAGTTATGAGGAGCAAGAACAGTCATAGAATATAGCTCCAATGGCTACAAGAACACTCACAAAACAAGTTTCAATGGCTGCAGGAACAGTTAAAAAATATTGTTTTGGATAGTCTATGAGCTGGGAGGTTCTTTTCTGTATGAATTATGGACACTTTTGGAGCAGTTTTAGGAGTAGTTCTACATTAGTTTTGGAGCCCATGTGATACATGCATGCATAAGGAATATAGTTTGGGGCCTTTATAATGCATAATGCTAATTTAGGTGCTAATTTGGGCACTGCATTAGGTGCTAAGTTAGGTGCTAAACTAGGCACTAATTTAGGTGTTAAATTAGGAACTAATTTAGGCACTAAAATAGACGCTAAGTTAGGTGCTATTAAAATATATGCTAATTTAGGCACCAATTTAGATGCTAAATTGAGTGCTAATTAAGGCACTAAATTAGGCATTACTAATTTAGGTGCTAAATTAGGTGCTAAATTGTGCCTAATTTAGTGCCTGTTTATTTTATCCAATGCCAAAAATAGCACTAAACCAAAAAATAGTGCCGACTCTTTGAAAAATTGGAGAAAAATACATTGAAACAGTGGGTGGAAGCAAAAAAGGCAGCTAATTGTCTGTTATGTTGTAGTGCATGCACTTCCTCATTAAACTTCTCTCTTTATAATCATTTGAAGTAAATAGAATAAATACAAAAAGCATTCCCTTCTTTAATAAAAATGACCCACACAACCCTATTTTAGGGTGAAATACAATTCTCCACAACATAGGAGGCCCAAGAGTCTTTAAGAAGAATGGTCACATGAGCTTTTTGTTTTTAATGTATTGTTGAGAAGAAAATAGAAGTCCAAAGAAAATCAATACAAGCTCCAATTGAGAGCCAAATTTTTTTGTCTCTTGTAGACATGAAACATGAAGGCTAAGTTAACAAGATTGGCTGTACTACCACTGCTCTGCAATTAGCGAATATGTGAACTTCACATGCGAAAAGGAAATGTGCCTTTCTTAAAAGACAGATTAATGTTGGTCTTTTGCACTCTAACCTGCATGCAACAAAGGATGAAAACACTTTCAGCAAGATGAAATCTAGGGCAGAAAGGCCCAATCCAAGTACAAAGGATTCTAAGAAGCAAGGCAATAATAAGGTATTTTCAAGCTATTGCTATAATTGTTATCTTTATGGCCATAAGGAGAAGGATTCTCGTAAACCTGTGCAGCCTCACCCTTCATATGATCATCTGAATGAATTCATAGAAAAACAAAATAAATTAGCAGATCAAAATGTGGATTTGGAATTGCTCGCAATCTTCAGTCGAGCAAAACCAAACCCCTCCATTGTTGATTCGGCTCCAATTAAATGCTCCTCTGTAAACCATAAAGAAGCTCTGAATCTTGGCTCAAAATCTTGAGAAAGCAATGTATTTCCTGTATGGAGTAGGGCAACAAAAGTTTTTATTGTCCAAGCCCTAGACCAACAATTAAATGTTTACGCAAAGACCAAATATGCGAATCAAGTCTCTGGCTATGGGACTGCTAAGGTTGGAAAGCCTGAGCATTTGTTAAAATGTAATATTGATGATCCCCTATCTGCTAAGGGGGAAGGCAGGATCTTTCCTACCCAAGCACCTCCCATTAGCACAACTAAGCAGAATCTCCCATGGCAATTGATAAAGAACAAGAAAGATGAGCCGCTTGTTAATATGCCTAAACTAAATGTTGCATGGAAGACATTAAAAAGCAAGAAAAAGGTATCAAAGTCTTCTTCATCTCTAAGCTCCTTCATTATTTCTCTAAATAACTCCTTTGATTTGCTTAAAAAGTATGATAAAAATGATAGATCCTACACCCCCCCCCCCCCCCCCCCCCCCCCGCATAAAAGGGCTAGGGTTTTAGGGGATCAGGGCTATAGGAACCAATTCAATAGGAATGATGGCTTTCATCCATCAAGTAAACACTCTTGCCCTGAACCCACTAAAACCCTACCCTTTCATGAGGGAATTAATAAGAAAAGCAAGAATATAAGCTCTACTGATTTTGATGATTTGAACACAACTACTAAATATAGTCCTCCTCATCGAAGACGGTTGGAGAGGCCCTTATCTGTTCAAGCCTCCAAGAATGTGAAGAATCATGATATTAAAGTTGGTGATATTCATTATTACACTAAAAATGTAGTATATACGCCTCCTCATAGGTGCCTTAATCATTAGGAAAAAGGTAAGATCCACTGTAATTTGCATTATGATACCATCATACTAGATAATGATGATATTGTGCAGAGACAAAAATATTTAGCAGAAATAGGTCTGATTTGCTGCTGGAATGGAGTTGGAGTACCAATCAATGATGTGATAAAAGGAATATCGGCACAACTTCCGGAGGAGGTAAGTATATCACCCCTCAGAGATAATTTCATTTACATAGACTATCATAACAAAACACTAAAGGAAAGCATTTTGAACAATAAGGTTTTGATATTTAGGAACATTGCCTTCTCTTTATTTGATTGGCTACCTTTATTTAACCCAATGTATTTAAAGGACTTCATAATTGAAAAAGCTATCTCCCTTAAAGATTTGCCTTTGGAATTGTCTAGCAAAGAAATTTTCTGCTTTATAGGTAATAAAATAGGTAAATTTATAAGAGAAGCTAAATCTACACTTAAACAGGATGACAAAATAATGATTGTGGAGATGAA
The DNA here is from genome assembly GCA_027943335.1 of Chamaecyparis obtusa. Classification (NCBI taxonomy): domain Eukaryota; kingdom Viridiplantae; phylum Streptophyta; class Pinopsida; order Cupressales; family Cupressaceae; genus Chamaecyparis; species Chamaecyparis obtusa. The sequence continues at coordinate 1,940,712 of BSBK01005497.1, read as the reverse complement.
TTACCATCAAAAATATATTCCACCTATACAATTAAGTTTTAATAATAACTCAGTTATAATTAATCCAATAATTTCAGAAAACTTTATTGAGATAAACAAAGTTACATTTAGACCTCACAAAAATAGAAACCTTCTAACTCAAACTAATAAGGTTATCAAGATTAGTCTTTGTAATGATAGGGGAGGTTTTGTATGTAGACCACTAGGGGGCCAAGGTTTAGGCAATCTCTCTCCCTCTCCACTGCTAGTTAATAAGGCAGCAAATGTTCAAAGAAATAATATAATAAGGAAAAAAGTAGCTAGCAGACCTACTGTAAATCCAACAAATCCCCAATCAAATGCAACATCATCTCCAATTAATAAAAACTCTTTAAACATGATTAGGAAGGAACCATATGAAAATTTGAGTAAGGATGAATCATAACAGATGGAGTCGGATAAAAATAATAACAAAATCTACCCTCAAGATGAAGGAAACAGGATTGATCCTCAAACAAAACAAACTCTGAAACCTGAATGTGCTAATGTAATAGAACTAGTTGATCAGGTAAACAAAATAGAAGAGGAGGTAAATCAAAACATTAACTACTTGGGAGAATCCTTAACGGATGAACTTATGGACACGTTTTTAGGTGAAATATGTGATTATGAAGAACTAAAACACCAAAAGGAAATCCTAATTAAGCAAATCCAGGAATTTATTTTAGAAGAAAATAGGGATCAAGTAGATAGGCTAATTCAGTCTCCCTTTCCCTCATCTTTGGGAAAGGAAGCCTCAGTACATGTCTGTCAAGATAACCCAGATAAATATTCAGAACATTCAAACATAAATATTAGAACAGAAGCTATAGACAGGCCCAACGTCAATAAGGATGATATAAATGATAAAGAATATATAACCACAAATGAACCAATCACTAACAATGGGCTGGAACAAACTGTTTCTATACCCCTTGAATTAGAATCCCTAAATTTGGATTTATTAGGGAGAGTTGAAGATTTGATAGAAATTTATGGCAAAGAGATTACAGACAAAGCTGAACCCTTAGAAAATGAGCAAAAAAGCCTGAATAATTGGGAAAACTCAATAATAGGGGATGGTGGAGAATCAACTTTGGTTAAGGATGCAATTAAAGGCCTATTCAGGATAACCAACAAAAATAGGGAACTGGGCATAGCCATTAATAGAGGTAGTCTAAGCAAACCTAATATTAATAAACTCAAAAAGAAAAGAGGTAGGAAGTCTGCCATTGAGCTGAGAGCTCTGGATGGCAATGCAGGTAACCAAAAAAAGATAGCAGATATTCTGAACACAGGGAAGGGGAAGTTCCTTCCCAAGGAACAATGAAAGTCACTACTTGGAATGTTAGGGGTCTAAATGCCCCTAACAAACAATGACTAACTAAAAGATACTTAGGAAACTTTGATTTTGACATCATTTTGATACAGGAAACTAAGCTTAATAGGGAGGAAAGTACTAAGTTTAGCAAATGATTGGGTATTTGGAAATCTGAATATGCCTCTTCAGCAGGCCTCTCAGGTGGACTAGCAGTTATATGGGATCCCCGTAAAGTTATGGTGCTACCCATATCTGCTAATGATAATTGGATGGCACTAAAAATTAAAAGTTTAAAATCAGATTTAAAATTTAACCTGATTAATGTATATAGGCCAATCTCCAATGAGGGAAAAAGAAGAGTATGGATGGAGATACAAGCCCTTTTAATCAATCAACGAGAGCAACCTTTTATCATAGGAGGGGATTTCAATGCTATCTTAAATTTAGAGGAAAAATTTGGGGGCTCTCAATATATATCGCAAGCCCATAAAGACTTTAGTAAATGGGTTGTGGATAACCATCTTATAAGCATAAATACAATTAATGGAATTTACACATGGAACAATAGAAGAGCCGGTTTCAGCTACATTGCTGAAACACTAGATAGATTCTTTACTAGAATGAATCCCAAAAACTTTAATCAAATAGTCAGTGTGGAGATACTACCAGAAGCAGGATCAAATCACTTCCCTGTTAGGCTTACCATAACAGAAAATTCTAAACCATCAAGAAATCCATTTAAGTTTAAATTTATGTGGTTCCAAAACCCAGAATTCATTAACCTCCTTGAGGAGTGGTGGAATCAAATCTCGATTAAAGGATCGAAAATGTTCTGCTTAACAACAAAACTAAAAATTATCAAGAATAAAGTGTTAGAGTGGAATAAGAATAATTTCAATAACATATTCGAAGTAAAAACCCAGGTAGAAAAAGAAATAACTGAGCTTAATAATATAGTAATAGAAAAAGGTATGGATGATCTTAGTTATCACAAGGAAAAAGAACTGATGGCTAAATACAATGATATCCTCCTCAAAGAAGAGATCTTCTGGAGGCAAAAATCTAGGGAGTCTTGGCTTAAGGAGGGTGATAGTAATACTAAATTCTTTCACAACACAACCAATTATACAAGGAGCATTAACAGAATAGCCAAAATCAAGATAGCCGAGGGACATATTACAGAGGACCCTGAGCAGATATCAAATATACTTATGAAGTTTTATTATTCCCTTCTCAACACCACAGAAGCATCCGATCTCAGTGCCCAAAATGAAATGCTTAAAGCCATTCCTAAGCTGATTTCGGATTTGGACAACAAAATATTGAATAATAAGCTATCATTAGAGGAGGTCAAAGCTGTAGTGTTTCAAATCCATCCGGATAAAGCTCCAGGTCCAGATGGTTTCCAAGCAGGCTTCTTCCAAAAATGTTGGCATTTTGTTGGAGAAGAGGTATGGCAAGCAGTGGAAGCTACTAGGAACTCGAGCACTATATTAAGTGAAATGAACAACACCTTTTTTACTTTAATACCGAAGAAAAATGAGAGTACAGAACTAGGAGATTTTAGATCTATCTCCCTATGTAATACCATATACAAGATCCTTTCTAAATGCTTAGCAAATAGACTCAAAACTTTCCTTCCTACTATTATTTCGGAAGAGCAGACGGGTTTTGTAGCAAATAGATCTATTTTGGATGGAATTATTATAGTGCAAGAAGTAGTCCATACTACCCAAATAACAAAAGAACCTAGTATGCTAATGAAAATTGACATCCAAAAGGAATACGATAAAGTAGATTGGAGATTTCTATGTAAATGTATGGAAGTGTTCGGCTTTTCTAAACAGTGGATCAATCTTATCTTTAACTGCATCTCAAGCCCCAAAATATCGATTCTTATCAGTGGCACCCCAGAAGGTTTCTTTAGTATATCCAGGGGCATCAGGCAAGGAGACCTGCTGTCCCCTTTTTCTATGTCATTATGGCAGAAGCATTAGGAAGATCAATTACAAAACAAAAAATGGAAGGGAATATCTTGGGTTTGAAGGCCTCAGAAAATGTTCCTAATATTACTCACCAGCAGTTTGCGAATGACATGATTTTACCAGGCTACGCTAACAAAAAAGAAGCAAGGGCGTTCGAAAGTATTTTAAATATTTATGCGAAAGCCTCAGGTCAATACGTTAACCCTACTAAGTCAGAAATTTTCTTCATCAATACTCGCCCGGAACTCAAAAAGGAAATTTGTAGCATGATGGGATATAAACTTGGCAAATTGCCATGCAAATACTTAGGTATTGACCTAGATATAGGTATCTTATCTTCCAAACTTTGGCAACAAGTCCTTACCAAAGTAAAAAACAAGAAGAGTTCATGGAAAGGTAAGTGGCTGACTAAGGCGGGTAGGTCAACAATGATCAAATCAGTTCTTTAAGCCATTCCCACATATCATTTGTCTGTTCTTCCCCTTCCAATTAGCGTAAAAAAGGAATTAGATAAAATGTTTCAAGAATTTTATTGGCAAGGTCCCTCAGAAGATAAAAAACTGGCCCTTATTAAATGAGATACTCTATGCAAACCGATATCAAAAGGAGGTCTAGGCATAAAGAATCTACTATGGCAAAACCAAGCCCTGGGGGCCAAACTTAGATGGAGAATGTACCAAGAATCAAGTACTAAGTGGGCTTCCATATTATTACACAAATACATTCCTGATTCAGACCCCATCAATATTTTCAGGTCACACTCACATGTTAAAGGATCTCGGATATGGAATTTTATTAAGGAGTGCAGAGGGGTTATTAGCAAGTATCTAACTTGGGATATTGGAGTAGGAGATCAAGCTTTATTTTGGGACGATAAGTGGGCAGGCCTTACCCCCCTCAACAAACTGGGCTTCTCCAATGAATTTATGGAAGAATGCAAAAGAGTCATAGGCTCATACCTTAAGGACTACCTATGTAAGAAGGAAGAGACTACTTGGAGTGATCTAAATGAAATTGATGAGGTATGGCATGAAAAGCAAAACCTTTTGGCAATCTTAAATGATAGAGTGATAACTCCTAAAAATAGAGCGGATATTTTAATATGGGCAGGATCTAATAATGGAAAATACTCGGTTAAGGAGGGATACAATTCTATTATTAGGGAACAAAATCTGGATAATATAGACATTCCTTTGAACCTATGTTGGAACAAATCCTGCCTCCCTAAAGCTGGTATGTTTCTATGGGCGGCTTTGCAAAATAGAATCCTTACTACAGACAGGCTTAATAAAGTAGGTTTCGAAGGGCCATCTAGATGCCCTTTATGTGAAAACCACTCTGAAGATGTTAATCACATCCTCCTTAATTGACCCTTTTCTCAAAATTGCTGGAATTGGCTTCATCAGAGTTTAGGATGGAAATCTACTTCTCATTGTGATCTAATCAGCAACCTCAAATCACGGCCTTCTCTATATAAAGATAACCTATATAAAGATATATGGACAATTGCACCTTCAATAGTAGCATGGGAAATATGGAAAGAAAGAAACAAAAGGATCTTTACCGATCAAAATTAATCATGGAACTTGATCACAAACAAGATAGAAGCTTCTATTGTAGAAATTATTAATAGCAAACTCAGGGACAAACTGAGCTATGAAGACTCCTTTAAAAGCTGGGACAACAGAATTAGGAGAAAATGGTCAAAATTAGCAATCCCTCCCCTGTACGGCAAAGGGGGCCCCAAAACTAAATCTGATAGATCATCCTATAAATGGATACCCCCAAAAGTAGGATGGTATAAACTCAATTTTGACGGAGCGTCTTGAGGTAATCCTGGGATAGCAGGTATTGGGGGGATCATTCGTAACTAGAAGTCAGAAGTTGTCACTAAATTCTCAAGACCTATCAGCCCTACAACTAACAATATGGCCGAATGGGTAGCAGCACTAGAAGGGCTTAAATTATGCAAAAAACTCAATATTACAAAACTAATTATTGAAGGAGACTCCCAAATTATTGTCAATGCCATTCATACAAAAAAACCCCCTAATTGGGTTCTGAATTCAAAAATAGAAGAGATTAACTTATTAATGGATAATATTTCAAAATTCAAAATCAGACATACCTTTAGAGAAGGAAACACTGAGGCTGACAAGTTGGCTAATCTAGGGGCCAACAGAGTGGTAGTAGTGGATCATTAGATTTATATAGCTTTTAAGAGGTAAACTAAGGTTAGGAGAAGGCAAAGGTCTGTAACTCACTAACTTTGTTAGAAAATCTGGGAAACTGATTTTCTTATTAGGATAAAGGATCACTATAGTGAGGTTCTCTAACCTTAGGTTTCATAATCTCTACTAACCAACACACAATAGATTAATTAAGTTCAGTAGAATAGATCTACAAAACTAGCCTTCATATATGGAAAGCTAATGAATGCTTATAATAATATCTTATTATACATTATAGATTAGTATGGCCTGCAATGACTAGAAGGTCTGCTTGATTTTTAGGTTCAAGTCAGGGAACAAAGGAGGATATCCAGGTACATAGGAACATACTTTCTTTACCTTCCTATTAATATAGAATATAGAAGAGTTATATATAGAAAAAAGTAAAGATTAAGATATAGAAGAGTCGGATATAGACAAATTACTAGCAACATAGGCTATTACGGAGAGTATGGAAATCAGTATAATACTTTTGAAAGTATACCTGTATATAAGATGGGTGAGGGTCTTATATCTTAATCCTTCATCATAAGACATATGCTCCCCTGTTGCGGAAGGCTATAAACATTAGAAGGCTGAGCATAAGACATACACTCATGCAATGAATGCTGCTCATCACATGTCAAAGAAATTATTATGAGGGATACTAGAACTATAATGATTTGGTCAAAGCATTAAAATGTCTATAACTAATAAGTATAGTATAGGAGGTTAGTATTACACTATAGCATGGTCAAGGCTTTATGCTTAATCATTTCTTCAGATGGTAATAAGGTTAATTCTTTTATTCTTCTTCGTAGCTAGTTCTACTATGTATCATCGAAGGCAGATATGTTAGCTACTCTAGGAGATCATGGAGTGGTTACATCAGAACAACATGCCCTTGACAACCCCTGACTTCATAATTATCTAAGAATTCAGACCTACCTAGCATTACCCAGTAGTTGGAGATGAAGATTATCCTCATACATAGGTTTCTAACCCAATATATTAGAAACTCTTTGGGACTAAATTAATATCATTATATCCACAAGCTAGATGGATCTATGTATTCATCCACTACTGTCGACAACACTAGAATCATCCCATTGACCTAATGCTATAATGATTACTTCTACAAATCGAAATGATTGTCAAGAACAGGTATACAACTTATTAATCATCTTCAAAATAGGAGTTAAGAAGTGTGGACAGATAATGATCAATAGCTATAATCAGCATAATAATTGAGGCTTAGAACAAATAGGCTTCGATCCCATGCTCCATAATCTGATGAAGTAGAATCTTGACACATATGCCTCACGGGTTTATCAAGGGATAAAAATAGAGATATGAGGATTACCTTTCAGCCTAGAATTACTTCTCACGATAATGTTTAGGTAGTCATATTAGGTTCCAAACCCTATATTAGCAAGCAAAACCTTAAGTTACTTTGGTCAAAGTAGCTTCCTTCATGACTAATTTTTTAAGCTTTAGTTAGGCATCAAAAGTTAACCATAACAGGGCACAAGCCACTGCTCATTCTCATCATGTCAAGTAAGGTATACTTGTTAATTATTATAAGGATAGTGTTCATCACTAGTCTATCCCTCCTCGAATCATCAGCCACTGGCAGTCTAGCAATAGAAGGTCAATTTGGAAGCTATTTAGGAAGACCGATTGGAAGATTGTGATCATAGAGCTAGTCCATCTCTATGCTTTTTTAAACATGGAAACTAAACTACTAACCTTCCACACAAAAAATGATAGAGCCATGGCCTTCAGAGGCCCCATCTACCCTGAGAGATGGAACCAGTTACTGAACCCACTTCCAGATTCAACAAGGAGGGCTATTGTGAAATCTATAGGAGACCAACACTTTAATAATAAATTCACCTATAGGACAACTAGAGCAGTTATTGGTTAGTTCATAGTCCTCTCAACCTTTGCTAGCAAAAGGAAAGCAGACATCATAAAAGTAGCAAATGAAATCTTCTTAGAAGAGCACTTGAGGGGTCTGGAGAAGATGGTCCTCTGCATCGATCAAAACCTCACAATCCCTCACCCAGAGAGAATCATGCTAACAGACATTGCAGAGCTAGACAAGATACCTCAAAATGATAGAATTGCAATGATGTCCTTTAAGGATGAAGATAATTTCAACGTGCACTAGCCTGAGATGGAACAGAACATAGACTAGCTATTCAAAGAAGTTATGGAGGAAACCATGGACTCTAAATGGAGGCTAAACTATTGGAGGAGGGAAGGCTTTGAATTACCAGACTTCCTTGATGAGACTTTACCTGCAAATTTCCACATCATAGCTCCAGTGGTGCCCAAATGTACCAAGAAGAGCAATAGAGGGAAATAAGTGGAGAGCATAGTTGTAATGATCAAGGACAACATCGTTTGGAAGTGTACAGCCATTGAGAAGGCAACTAAGGACTAGGAAACGATAGTATGGCTCCTGCAAAATTTTAAGTGTAGTCTGTAAATAGTGATCCTATGTAATGTGAGGTATCAAATAACTATTATAATCTCAGAAGCTATGTAAATAGCTGCTAGGGCGTAAAGGCTTTCGATCATTTTGTTTGTTCAATAGTTTTAGCTTTCTTAGTAGCTCTTTGGACAACTTGTTATATCCCTATGTATACAAATAAGGAATATGTTGAAGATAGATCCAGGTTTACATATATGAAATATAGAATGTTTGATGGTATGATTTAAAACTCTGTGTATACACTAAATGCAGGATATCTACAAGTAACTTTTAAACTAGCTTTGCTATACTGAAGAATCATGTCTAAAGAGGCTATGCTGGTTTTTTCTTTTCTTCCTATTTAAGTAAATTGGACCCTTGTCTCGATGTAATGCTTATAAGGAGCAATTTTGATAAAAATTTAGACTTATCATTAGAAATTCAATTTTTCAATTTACATAGTTGTGGTGGTAAATGCTAGAACTTTATCAGAGATTATCACCTGTTCTTCAGATTTTGGTAAATTATACACATGCTGAAGTACATACATATATATAGACATAATGGTTTATATATATATATATATATATATATATATATATATATATATATATATATATATATATATATATATATATATATATATATATATATATATATATATATATATATATATATATATATATATATATATATATATATATATATATATATATAAATACTTTGAGCAATATGCTGAAAGGTGTGTGTGCTTGAATGTGGGCCTCTAAATCAGGCACAAATGCAACATAGTCATTATTCTCATGATCGAATTACAAGAGAGAGTATGAATTACTCAATTTGAAATTCATGGAGAAGCGACCTGTTGCCTCCTATGCAGGCGGGGTGTTTAATTGCTCTCAGATTGAAGAGCCAACAACCATAAGACCGCTACTACAACGGAGGATTTGAAAGCAAAGCCATAAAGATGATATGCAAGCTAAAATCAAACTAAAATGTATGCAATTAATCTAAATTTCTTGAAAGGAAATATGAAGTGCAATTTTTTTTTTATTTGATTTTGAAATAAAGATGTTATTATACTAAGAAACCCATAAGCAAATTAACTCTAATATGAAATGCAATATTAAACTAAGATGAGATAATAGACTAAATATGCAATAAAAAGCTTTGAATCAAATGAGACACAAATTCGCTATAGTTCAATTACTCTCCAAATTGCCTTTTTTTGAATGAGAAGAAGAGGCTCATTAAATAGAAAAGCTCGGGAGAGGAATGAAGAGTTTCTTGATTTGTAACTCATGACTCTTCATTCCCACATTGAGACAAAAATGCAAGAATTACTTAATAAAAAGAATGGAAAATGCCACACAGGTGACCTTTCAAATATCTTGAATTATCAATTCAAAAAAGTGTGTCCATTCGAATATCAAGTAATTATTAATTCCTTTTTATGGGTAATTAGCTAAAGAGGGTAGATTTTAATTTAATTAGAAGCACTTAGGACTTTATAATTAAATTAATTTATCATAGGGGTAATTTAGCCAATTAAGTCTAAGACTTTAGGAATTAATTTAGCATTTGATTATTGCAATTTATGGTCTTTGCAATTGACATCAAGTCAAATTAAGTCAGGTAGGAGAGAGAAAATTGCCTAGGGAGCTAGGACTTTGGTGATGTAAAATTGAGATAATGCACCAAAATTGATGAAATTAAATAGGTGCCAATTTTGGGGTATTACATTTGCCCCTCTTTGAATTGATGTGCGAGTAGAGCATTGATTCAAAGAATAGTCTGAAGTGATAGATGAAAGCAGATCAAAGCATGAATTTTCTGAAGTCTAAGTTAGATTGCGAAGACAACTTTCTTGAGAGAGATGAGAATTAGGATTAGATTGCCCCAATGCCCCAGAGTGAGATTTAGATGTAGATTAGGATTGTCTCCAGAATCAGGGTTAGATTGCCCCAATACGAAGCTCAGCCCTCCAAGACCCAGGTTAGATTGCCCAGATAATGGTCTAAAAGAGATTTTGAGAGTCATCTCCAGAACGAAGATTGACTCCCAGGAATCAGGGTTAGATTGCCCCAATACCCAATAGATTTCAAGAACCATCTCCAGAATGAAGAATGATCCTCAAGGATCTGAGTTAGATTGCTCAGATACCTAAAAGATAGATTTACAGATGACAAGATGCGAGGTGTGAAGATGCCCCTAGCAATGAGGACTGATGATTCAAATCAGACTGATTCAAGAATAGATTCGACAAGATTCAAATGATGTAATCATCCTGCCCCCTCGGGAGTGAAATCGAAAGATGACACGTCAAAAGATGATTGACAGCAAGTGGTTGCAGATAAAGATAAGATCGAAGATCCAGAAGAATGAAGTAGATCAGAAGCATTTTGAAGTGATCCAAAGGTCTTGCTGACCAAATTTGACTAGGTTGACCATGGTTGACTAAATTTGACTTGAGTTGACTTTGATGAAAAGAGCAAAGATCTCAAGAACATGATGTAAAGATGAGGATCTGGGAAGAAAATGACGCCTAAAGGCTAACTGCACAAGCATCCAATCCAGAAGGAGTCCAATATTTAAAATGCGATTTTGAGCCACTTAGAGATGTTAGATTTTGATTTCGATCCTGAAAAAGGATGCAACCAAGATGAGACTGGGACAAAAGATGAGAAACTTTGATGAGAAGATCCAGAAGAAAGCAATCAAGAGAGCAACAAGAAAGCACTCCAAATGCAAGCCTAGAATGAAAGATGCAAGTCTAAATGCAGGCCTAGGATGAACAAATGCAATCCTCCGGACTCGGCTGTTGGACTCATCATATTTATCATCATTGAGTTCATTTAAGCATGGGACAATCGCAAGATGCCATACAATTCTCCCCAACATGAGAATATGAATATGACATAAGTCTTAAATTTGTCAGAATGAGGTGTAAGCATTAAGGCACAAGAAGCCAGAATGACCTGAACACCTATTCCTTTTAATTTAGCAAGTTAACATAAGCATCAAAGTACATTTGCTAGAATGACCTGAATGTCTCTTGCGAACAAACACACCAAACATGCAAGAGATCTTTCTTTTGCCAAAGAGTGCTTGCAGTGACCCCTACATTCACTTAGCAAGACGAGCGTTAGCAATTCCAAATGTAGCAAAAGAAGTCACTCAAAACAAACAAGGAGAAGAACCAACCTCACCAAGGCATCCATATAAAAGGAGTCAAGGTACGCATGGCCATCCAATACAAGATGAAGGCTCTTATAGACGGACACCCCTCTTATGTAGATTTCTTGGATCATTGGAACTAAACCAGCAAGTAGAAAACAAAGAAAATATCAAAGCAAACAAACAAGCACTCAAAGAAAACAAAGCTCAACATGCCTCAAAGGAACACACATTTAGTTTTAGTTTCAGTTTACGTTTGTGTTCAAGCGAATTGAAGTCGAATCAGAAGTGAACAACATTTGAAGTCTCAACGAGATAGCGACAACAGGCAGACACAGTGGAAAACTACTGGTGACCATCGTGAGAGATAAAGTCTCAAGAAGATATTGAAGCGTGAACCAAGTATCAGTAGGCGAACGTAGTGAGAACCACTGGTGACCGATACAAGGAAGATTCTCAAAAGAGAGAATGAAACATGAATGAAACATCAGTAGGTAGACATAGCGAGGACCACTGGCGACTGATGTAAGAAGGAGATCCCAAAAAGAGAGGTCAAACGAGAGCTAGGTATCAGTAGGCAGGCACAGTGAGAACCACTGGCGACTGATACACGAGAGATCCTCAAGGAGAGATCTCAAAAGTAGCTAGGCATCAACAGGCATACACAACGCGAAACACTGGTGACTGATGCACAAATGAGTCTTCTGAAAGTGATAGGACAATGCCCCCTAGACTAGGGAGATGCCCCCAAGTATGACCAGTTCCAATCCATGAAGAGTCGAGGAAAACTCAAAGACAAGCGCATGAGCTAGCAAACCAAAGCAGGAAACAAACTAAAGCAGGAAAGCGGGAAAACAAACTAAAGCAGGAAACTAAGAGCCAAGCGATGTTGAGATGAGATGCAGCTTCAGGAAACAAGAGGCACCTATTTACCAGGTTTTCACCATCTTGACAGAGATTCTATTTTTGCTACCATGATGTCTGTTTACCAAGTTTTCATCAATGGCACATTTTTCTCTTTTTCAATTTTTTTGTACTTTTCTCCCTTTTTTTGATTTTTTTGTATTTTTCTCATTTTTCTCATTTTTTGTATTTTTTTTAATATCTCATTTTTTTGTATTTTTGATCTTTTGATTTTTTTTGTATTTTTGAAATTTTCTTTTTTCTTTTTTGTATTATCAAGGCACCTGTTTACCAGATTTTCACCAAGATAATAGATATATCAAAGCGCCTGTTTGCTAGGTTTTCACTAAGATGATCATTTTTTTAGGACATTTTGCAATTTTTAGGATTTTTTGCAATATACAATTTTTGGGATTTTTTAGGATCAATAAGTATGTACATGAGCACATAGAGAATGTCAGTTGTAGAACTCCTTCAGATGAAGAGCGTTGATGGGCTCTTTGAGTGGCTATCCTTCAGTGGTGGAGAGTTTGTAAGCACCAGATCTCTTGTAGTAATAATGAGCTGAGAAGTTGCAGAATCAGAACTAGATGTTGTAGCAGTAATAGGAGATCCAACCAGTAGTGTCCAACTGTCAAGAGATCCATAGTCAAGGAAAGACCACTTAAGTGAGACCCACAAATATCCTCATGGACACACCTTAACTCTTTGTCGGATTTCCCACGCTCTAAACACTTAGGAAGAGTACATTCTAGATTTTTCTTAGTCATGCCATTAGCAATAAGGAGATACTGATACGCACTTTGGGAAAAGGCAAGATGGAGTGAAGAGTGTAAAGTATGAGAGGTAAAGGTGATGGAATGGAGGGAAGCATGAGAATTTTCGAAGCTCGAATGACAACTTTGATTTTTTCTTTCTTTGGAATCCACATAGCTTTTGAATTTTTTCTTCTTTACTTTAAGGTGCTTTTGATGACAATGCCTATAGAATGGATTTCGAGATCCATTTTTTATTTTATTTTCTGGCTTTTCATTGTCTTCTTCTTTTTGAGGACCTTTGCGGTCTTTTGAACACCCCTCTTGCTTTCCTTTCTTCGTAGTCACATGTCAATTAGATGGGACATGGTGACCTTGAGATATAAGTGGATTCTCATTATTTTTGTTTTTATGTTGCACATCCAAGTTACTTCCAAAAGACTCAGGAATGGTGGATGAAAGAGGCTTATATGACTAGTTCAGGTGGAGAGGTGGAAATGGAAGTGGACGGGCCACTTTTCTGGGAGATGAAGAGGGAAGAGAAATTGATGGGATGGGCTCAAGTGCAAATATATTAGTATCATCCTCATCATTCACGGATGCATCAAATAGATCAAGAAAGTAATCTTCCATAGAGCGTTGTTGATTGTGAGTCATCTTAGAAGAGTCAGATAAGTTTGGAGGAATATTATGTGAGCCTAACCAAGATGGTCTATTCCAAGAGTTAGGTCCCCTTTCAGGTGGTAAGAGTGCATGAATAGGAACCATTTCAATTTTGGATCTACCAATATTCCATGAAGCTGTAACAGAATGGGGTCTCAGATACCCATGATTTGCTGAAGCAGTAGGAGTATAGCTTGGAGCAGATGGCCTAGGAGCCATAGGAATGATCTCCACAAGAGGGTGGAAAGGATCATCATCAATAGCTTGATCTAGAGGATCATAACTTTCTCCTCTTTCTGAGTTGTTAAGACTAGCATATAGGTGTGTAGCATCAACTGGTATTTCTATAGTAGCATCTGATATAGAGTCCCATTCAACTAGAGACATAGTCGGAGGTAGAATTTCTTCATAACTATCATCTGTCAAAGGAAATGTTTCTTCAACAACAGGATCTTGTTCAGTAGTAGAAGTAGCAGAGTAATCTAGAATAGGCATACCCAAGATAAGGAAAGCATCCAACAGTTGCTCCCAATCAGTATGTGTGCCATTGTAGTCATCATCAGTAGGATTTTGTTCAATAGTAGAAGTGGTAGAACAATCTAGAATAGGCATACCCAAGATAAGCGAAGCGTCCAATAGTTGCTCCCAATCAGTATGTGTGCCATTGGAGGCAGTAGTAGGAGTTTTCTCAGTAGCAGAAGTGGTGGAATAATCTAGAGTAGGCATACCCCAGGGCATACCCAAGATAAGGGAAGCATCCAACAGTTTCTCCCAATTAATATGTGTGCCATTGGAGGCAATGACATATTCAGTAGTAGCTGTAGTAGTAGAAATTTGTTCAGTAGAGTGTATAAAATCCTCCTCGTGAGGACCAAGATCATGTTCTTGAAGCACTTGAGAAGGTAGATAAGACTCTTTCTGGTAGTCTGAATCAGAATTTTGATCATTCAAGGGTCTCTCATGTGTCATAGGCTGAATCTGTGTTTCTTCATCATCTAAATCTGCATGTGAGTGCAAGCTGCAACTAGGTTGGTCAAGCTCATAGCTCTGATAGCTAATACCAAATTCATCTTCAGAAGGTTCCTCATAGGAATGTGGAGATGGAGGGAGAGTTGTCAATGACAAGATAGACTCAATCTGATATTCCCCCATGCCAATATCTTTGATCTTTAGGGTCTTTTCTATTTCTTTTAGCTTGGCATCATAGAACTCAGTGGATTCTCTATTGGTGGGAACAAAACTATCTGTCGCTTGGGTAAGCATCTTAGTAGAGCAAGTATTTAGGCTAGCACTATTTTCAATAAGGATGCAGGGGATACTCTTGGGGCCTATCATAACTTTAGTGTGCAGGAGAGCATTATGCGGGTGGCTCAGCAAGTGATCATCTTCCTCAGAGAATGATAAATAATGAGGCGAGGTCAAATGACCCACCATAGATTGAAACTGGTTGAGATTGAGATCTTTGGGGACGTTTGCCTTGGTGAGGGCTTTATCCATAGATAGTTTTGGTCTGAAAGTTGAAGGCTCGGGACCTTGGAGAATGATATTTGCATGAGATCGAGGGATAGCATTCGCACAAGTTGGAGACTGTGTGGAGTTATAAGAGGGAGATGCAGGGCCTCGTAAGATAAAGGGAGTTTTGGGTTTAGGAGTATCCTCACTCCCTGGAGAAATGATCATGTCACAATGAGATATCCAAGGTTTGTTTCTAGCAAATTTGGAAGGTGGTTGAGCTTCTGTTGTAGCCTTCTCAGTGGCATTGACTATTTGTATGTTAGAGCTGAGATTGAAAACCAACTTTGAGGGTTTTAGCATCATATTGTCAACAACACCGTCATTCATAATATCTATGTTTTTGTTGACAATCTTATCCTTATCCTTGTTTGAGGGAGAAGGTCCTTGCTTGTTGTCTTTGTTCAAAGTCAATTCTCCCTCCTTAACCATAAACGCTTCTATCCTCATAGCCCACCTAATCATATTGTCAAAAGTGAGGGGACCTTGTAATCGTACTTGGTATCCAAAATTTGGGACAAGATTGTCCAAGAAGATATCGAGCTTTTTAGACTCAGGTAATTCATGCGGATACTTCGTGCATAGTTGTCTCCATCTCTGGAGAAAGGTTAGGAGAGGCTCCCCTTGTCATTGTTTCAAATTACAAAGGTCCTAGATGTTGACCGAATATTGAATATTGTAGGATTGATCATAAATATTGTCATTTCGAGATTGAGCATGACCTTGGTCATTTGGAGATTGCTCATGACTATCGTTGAATTTACCTCCCCTTGGGAAGTGGAATGGATCTCCCATATTGTTGGTAGTATTCTGAGAGATCGTGAAAGAGTCGATAGGTTCAAAAGAATCAATAGGTTGAATTTTAGAAAGTGACCCTTCAGAGTCTTGTTGGTCTTGAAACAATGGGTTATAATATTCTTGAAATAATAAGTCAGACTGTATCTGAAACAATGGATTGTAATACTCTTGGAATGAGGAGGAATGTGAGGATCTCTCACAAAGTTTAGATTTCATAACAAATTTAGGATGACCTATGTCTCAATTACGAGGTTTACTTTGATCTTGATCAGTGTTCTGAATGGGATAAGTCTTGCCACTTCGAGTTGTGACAGTCATAGACAAAGGTGTAACAAGCAAAGATTCAGGATAAATCTAGACTCTGTCTCTAAGATAACGAAAAGGAGATAAATGGCTAGAACAGCCAAGATGCAAGATGAACCTAGTACAAATTGTCAAAAAGAGATGGCTAGAATAACTGAGATAAGACAATCGCAATGCAAGGTACAAGAGCACAACGAGATAAGGTAAACTAATGAGAGACAATATGAGTCAAAGCAAAGATCGGTCGATTCCTAACTCAAGACAACCAGTTTCTGACGGTGAATGATAAGAAAATAGAAAAATAGATCATGAACAGAAGGTAGATTAGATTTATGTCATTGATCAAGCATGTAAGATAGCAATCAAGGAGTTCAAGCAAACAATCTTCAAGCAATGGGCAAGGGACAAAGCAACCTTGCGCATGAACAAGAATAGTGACTTAGTATTTATACTCCCTAAAGACTCTACTTGTGTATGTTCTTGAGAATGTTTTAGCAGGCACTTAAAACACAACAACATCCTAGCAAGTTGTCTACAAGACTATGCATAGCTCTTCTAAAGGGAGTCCTCGATATACGCAAGGTACGTGGGGCACAAATTTGTAGATGAGAAGAATTAGAAATCACACAGCTGGGGGGAGACGGTAACCCAAATCTCCTCCTTCACTTCTCAAAGGTATAAAGTTCTTTAAGGCTTAGCCAAGAGTGAAATCTAACTCATTCCCAAGAGAGGTGTCTTTGGATTCAGCTCCTAATATTTATACTCCGCCGAAACACAGGAGTTAAGGTCGTCCCTTGAGGTGATGAAATCCCCAAGCAGACCTTCTAAAAAAATGAAAAGTAAGTAATTCTCTATCAAAAAGTATTGAAAAGCACTAAAGGTGGAACACTTAACGCTTAAAGCAAATATGAGGTGAGTCCACAAGGTGGAACACTTAACACCCCACATAAGCTACAAACGAGTCCACAACCTAGAAAACAAGTGAGTTCCAAAAAGCACAAAAGGGTTGCCTAGTGGAACAATTAACGCTTCTTTCCTATAGACCCCTCCCCTTTAATGTGGCGCTGAGATTGCAACCACAGGGCGGAAATGAGGGGCCAGTGGATTAGCGAGTCCAATAACCCAAGATAGAAATATAGATCAATCACAAGTAATCTAAGACTGCTAATCAATACTACTCATAAGTGCAAAAGGGTTTGAATCATGGAATATTTAACTTTCCAAGTAAACATGAAGTGAGTCCACAAAGTGGTGCATTTAACTCTTCATGTAAACAAGGAATGAATCCATGCCCTCAATCACTCAATGAGATATTTGATATTGGAACTAAGAATTACTCAAGGTTTAAACACAAGCATTCACTTACATAAACTTGTATGAAAGAAAATCTATGTTCATTCATTTCCCATTAAGAGCATCAATTAAAATGTGTTCTATGAAAGCATGTAAACACTCAAGCCAAAAACATGAAAGATTAATTTTAATCCCAAAGTCCAAATGTTATAGAGATTTTAAGAACTCACCTTAGGTCCAAAGATCTACAATCTAGCATTTAACACACATCTGAAAGTACAGAATCAAGACAAATCAATAGCAAATTGTAAGATATGTAACATTGTTGTCTTCAATACAGTCTTTAAAGATTGATTTATTTGACCCATGAAATCACAATATTAAAATTTCTAGAAAGAATGAAGTTTTTAGAAAACATCAAGAACTACCATTTCCCAAAATTACAAGGTCTTATGATTCCATTTGGTTCCTCAACCAATAACCTTTTCAGATTGTAATTTTTCTGTCATAAATCAGATTTAAAACACCAAACTCTGCCTAGGGAATCACATATCTTTCTCAAAATGAATCCAAATGAAACCAAACCAATTTCATAGTAATTATTAATGAATCTAGTTTCCAAATATGTAAGCCATTTATTTTTTCTATTCATAAATCATTTTCTAAGAGCAAATCATTGCCTACAACTCCAATGCAGATTGTTAAAAACCAGTTTTCACTCAAATGTCCATAACTTTCACAAATCTGCATAAAAATGACTAAAACTAAAATGAAATAAAAGCTAATTCATGTATCTTTCCAATGAATATTATTAGAGATCCTGATTCTTCATAATTTGTCCATACCAGACGTTTCAATCTGATTGTATTTAGAGAATCTCAAATCTGCAAATACCCACTTTCATCAAAATGATCATAACTTATTCATTTTTTTATAAAAATGAACCAAACCAAAATAATGAGAAATATGATTTATCATTCTATCCATACATTATTATATTACAAGGTTTTTAGGCTGTACATGGCCGTACAAAGCCTGAAACCAAGACTAAAACTGAAAAACCAATCAAGAATGAGGCCTGAAATTGATCTTTTCTACCCCACAGTGGGTGCCAAAATGTGTGTGCTTGAATGTGGCCTCTAAATCAAGCACAACACAACATGGTCATTATTCACTTGATAGAATTCAGGAGAGAGTATGAAGAACTCAATCCAAATTCCATTGTGAGGCGACCTGTTGCCTCCTATGTGAATGGGGTGTTTGAATACTCTCAGAATGAGAGCCAACAGCCGGGAGACCAATTCAAAAATGGAGGATTTCCAAGAAGAAATAAAGATGAGCAAGATGAAATTAATCTAAGATGAAGTGCAATTTAATCTAAGAATGAGGATGCAATTAATCTAAGAGCTTGAAAATAAAGATGAGATGCAACTTAATCTAAGAACTTGAAACAAATATGATATTAAACTAAGAAAAAATAAGCAAATTTAGTCTAAAATGTGATGCAAAGATTATACTAATAATGAGATATTAATCTAATAAATGCAATAAAAGAGCTTTGAAAATAATGAGATATGAGACTAAAAAATGCTATAGTAAGGATGCTCTCAAAAATTGCTCTCTCTAATGAAGAAAAAGAGCCTAAATAAATAGAAGAGCCAAGAGGAGGAGGAAGAGTTTCTTGATTTGTAACTCATGACCCTTCATATCCCTTTTGGGACAAATAAGCATGAATTACTTAATAAAAAGAATGGAAAATGCCACACAGGTGGCCTTTCGAATATCTCAAATTATCAATTCAAAAAAGTGTGTCCATTCGAATATCAAGTAATTATTAATTCCTTTTTATGGGTAATTAGCTAAAGAGGGTAGATTTTAATTTAATTAGAAAGCACTTAGGACTTTATAATTAAATTAATTTATCATAGGGGTAATTTAGCCAATTAAGTCTAAGACTTTAGGAATTAATTTAGCGTTTGATTATTGCAATTTATGGTCTTTGCAATTGACATCAAGTCAAATTAAGTCAGGTAGGAGAGAGAAAATTGCCTAGGGAACTAGGACTTTGGTGATGTAAAATCGAGATAATGCACCAAAATTGATGAAATTAAATAGGTGCCAATTTTGGGGTATTACAAAAGGTATGCCCAATTAGCATCTAACAAAGTAAATAAGACTACGATGAATTATGTAAAACAACTTTCACTATGTATAGTTTTACTCTGTTGTTTTACTTTAAATATAGATATATACGTACTAGGTCTTAGTATATATATATATATATCTATATTCAGATGTTCATCAAGGAATGTACAGAAAAGCAAAGGCCATATCCAGGAAATTATATAATTCTCCTCTACAACATAATATATATAAATACAGATATGTTTTAGATCTGTATTTACATATAGTAGACTAGTTCATACTTGTGAAGATTTAAATGCTAAGATCATTTAGGGATGGCATGGAGAAAGTATGAGGTTTGGTCAAATGCAAACATCCCTGTATACTAATAAGTGGTATTTTGACCAATCAATATGAAAAGATAGGCATTGTGATTGAACCATCGCTTCTTATGGATAGCAGGCAATGCTTGTTTTGTTCTTAGATAGAGCAATCTAAGAATATGGAAGAAAAGGCTCACACCTATGGTAATTCATTGTAGCAATCTCCTTGTTTTGATCTGAATGTCTTCATATACACACACACACACACATTAACATTTCTATATATATATATCAGAAATAGTCAACCCCACTTTATCATAACTGAGTTTGGTGTATAGACATGGATGACATGGATATAGGTTCACATCTTTCTTATTTGAATAATGATGGAAAGAGGTAAATTAAGATAGCAGGTTTATATTTTCAGCTATGGATGAAGGTTATAATTTTTAATTTTGCATTCTTTTCAAAATTAGAATTTATATTAACCCTTAACCAGCAAAGATGGAATTTTTATGCTATGGTTTTTAGGAGGATATAATCGAGAAGTTGCCTATATCACCTGGATATCAAAGGCCCGAGTAACAATATATTCAAATGTCATCCTAATTACTTGTATTGTTAAATTTTAACTTTAAAAAGCAACAAAGTAATTACAGTATTTTTAATATCTCAATAATTTGGAGCGGTGGGTATGCCCACTGAAAGGTTGTATTACAAAGAGTTATGGTTTTTTCTATTTCGATGTGGGAATGCCCACAAGGACTATGTATTATAACAATCTTGACAATCGTTGAGTCGTGGGTATGCCCACGTAAATTTATGTATATGTACAGGACCCTAGGTCTCAGGCTAGGCTGGAGGTTTTCTCCATGTTAGGCCATTTTTCTGTTACAACAAAAATCTTTTGAAAATGGCCTATTCCCTGCAAAGTTTTTTTAAGTGTCCTTCCCTGTGCTCTTCAATGTGTCACCTTGCCCCAATCCATATTGCACGTGCTGAATTGCAAAACCCAGAAAGATATTCAAATTCTAAGGTCTGCGGGAAATAAATTTTCAAAATCTGCGACAGTGTTGAAAACCCATAATATTTTTGAAAGTCCATGATGTTTTCAGTCTGTGTGAAAACCCTCATTGTTTTCGACTTGTGCCTTCCAGCTTTTGTGCGCTTGTCTTTTGGTACCGAAAACTTTGTGTATTTTCAATCCCTCGCTGTGTCAAAAACTTTGGATGTTTTCGACCCCGCACTTCTGCCCTATTTGTTGGCATTTTCTAACTGCGCAAGTTTGACTGGATGGTCGGTCTAGACTCTTCCTAATTGGTTGTCGCATGGCCACATGTCAGACTTTTCTGACATGCAATCATGCGACCGCTTGCCACCTGTCCGTGTGGGTCTTAGTTCTGTTCAGCTGCCTAGCGGTTTACTTTGCCTTAGTGCACAAGTGCGATCAATGGTGGGACCTAGTTTTCAGATGAATCAGAGGATCCTAACATGTCAGAGCATCAATGGTTGTCATTAAAATGTGAAGGATTTGTCAGGGCTATGCAAAGTTGCGACAACCGTCCGATCCTCTAAAAGGTAAGGCTTCTTTGGCAGTGGTCCATGGTGGTGATGTGGCAGCCTGGGGTTGGCTGTCGCATGATCGCATCGCCCAGTTTTTGGCTATGCGATCATGCGACTGATTGACACGTGTCCCGGGGGCTTGGTAGCGGTGGTGATGTGGCAGTTCGTCAGTGGGCCTGAGAGTTTGTGACATGGACGATGCGGTGGTAGTCTTGTTGCCTTGTCGCATGATCACAAGGGCTATCTTTTGGCCATGCGATCATGCGACAAGGGTGACACGTTGTGTTGGGGCCCAATGGCAGATGGTGATGTGCTGAGTTCTAGTTGGTTGCCGGTGTACCGAGGTGGCAAGGGGTTTGCAGGTGGGTCCTGTGGTAGGTGTGACACGGTAGTTGCGGTGAATAGTGGTGTGACATGTGGCGTATGGTAGGCCCAAGTCTAAGGTGTGGCGGTTATTGGCAGGGCCAGGGCGTGGTAAGTAATGGTTTATCGCATGATCTCATAGCCTTTTTCAAGGCTATGTGATCATGCGACTAACCGCCAGGCTTAGCGGTGGCGGTTATGCAGAGGTAGAGGGGTGCGGCCTGTCGCATGTTCGCATAGCCCGTTTCCTAGCTATGCGATCATGCGACAACCGTTTGATGTCACTATTGTGGAGCTAGGGGTGGGTCCACGCTGCCAGTCTTACCGACATGCTCAATTTTGATTGGCTGCTTGCTGGTGAGGTGGCCGAGGACTTTACAGAGAGTTTGTGACTAATTGTCGACCACGGCTAAGAGACTACGGTCGCATGATCGCAAGGGTGAGTTGGGAGCCATGCAATCATGCGACCAAGCATAAAATGGAGCCCAAATTCTTGTGGTGGTGAGGTTTGTGACCACATGATTGTGCAACTAAGGGAAAATGGTTAAGGAACATGAAGCCCATGAAATGCATGATAACTGTTGAGATTCAGGTTTGAATTTCTGAGAGTTTCCAGCGACAAAGGGTACCATTTTTATGGAATTCAATGCAGAAATGACCTTGTTTGGTGAGAAGCGATTGGTTTGCCGTTTGCAGTGTGGTCCAGGTTGCTTGACGGTTGATTGCAGAGGGATTTGTACCATGAGGAATGATTACAATCTTGGCTCGAGAAGTGTTTGCAACTGGTTGATTAGACTGTTTGAGCTTGCATGATGTGGCTTAACCCCTGTCATGTCTGTGTTAATTCCTCAGTGGGGTTAGGTGATTTTGAATTTTTGAGTTGGAAGTGATCATTATGCTTGCTTTGTAACCCTTGTATAAAGGGATTTTTGTGATCATTTTTTAGGGCATTGGGAGTTAGGTATTCAAACTTTTGGGTTGTGAATCCTCTTCTCAGTCTGAATTGTAATGACTTGTCTGGATTTTTTTGACAATTTGAAAGAAAGTTGTAGGTCTGAGCTGCAGTTTGCAATCAGGGTTCCTTTGGATTAACTATACACACTTGAGGATTCTTCATACTTAATGCAGGCACTTGATTCTCATCTCTCCCTTGTGTCAACGTAGATGGATTTTGAACTTTCCAGTTCATTGCATAACAATTTGTGTATAGGTCTTCATTCTTGAGTTCTAGTCCAGGATTAGATTAAATGATGCTCCAGATGGGACATAGATTCATCTCTTGTCTATGTAGGGATATTCTATAATTAGTAGAGGAGATTGTAGGTGTGTTTATGGCTTTGAATCTCAAATATATTCTGGTGTGTGTGTGTGGTCTGTCTAAGAAACCTTGCCCAATGGATGAGGCACTGGCCTAGATAAGTACTTCTTTGTTGACATGTCCTAATTGGTTGTTATGATTCAAACACATGAAATTAAGAACCATCCTTAAGTTTTCAGTATTTGGTTGTGTGGTTCTACCCATAGCAATGGAGAATCAATGAGTGTGTGGTTAACACTTAGTACTTTCTTGCTATTCTATTATCTATTTTTCAAACCTAGTTCTTGGTGTATGAAGTATATTTTATACTAGGTTAGGTGCACCCACCTTGGTTTTGCAGAGCCAGAAGTAGAAGAGGGCATATTAAGTCCCTATAGTTGGTCCAGTTACCCTAAGACCTCATAACATTTTGGAGTTAACCATTCCTAAAATCCATCTGAGGGTATATTGGCAGCGTATTAGTGCATAAGTGTCATTTTGGACACCAACACTCCACCTTGCTCTTTCCTACCAGTGCCTGCAGCGAGTGGGGTCACATGTAATTAAAATTTTTTATATTAATAAAAATTCTATAGGGCTTCGACCTTTTACCAATTAAAAAAAAAACATGAAGGCTAAGTTTAAAATTACAAAAAGACCCATGTAGTTATTTTATAAGCACAAATTCTAAATCAATTGATCACAAATCTGCAATCAAGGAGCAAATAATTCAAACATACATCTTTGATACAAAAATCATGATTAGTTACATTGTGTCTCTCTATGATGGAAGTGTGGATTAACATGTTGCAAGACTTCATATCAATCCTCATGTGTTACTTCATGCCAAGGGTTTCATACTTGAGGTAGCATTCATCATTTCAAAATTTTCCATATTTATTCTTCCTTTGTCCTCCCTAGGGCATGCACTATTATCATCATATCTATTGTTGAGGTAGAAACACCAACATGGGGTTTGACTTATGCAAACCCCTTTAAGCTCATGTTTCCCCCCTTTTTTGTTTGTGCGGGGCTGAATTTGATAGAGAAAGTGACATAGGAGTGTAGAGAAGACCATCATGGGTTGCAACAAATTTCAAACAAGTGAAAAACTTGAATTACAATAAATTGTGCTCATGTCTTGTTCTGTTGAGTTGAATTTTTGGGAGACAAATCTATAGGACCCCCTAACTTTGACTTCAAAGACCTTCAAATTGGGGTGCTCTAGAGATGTGTCTCATACTTTTGGCTCAAGTTTTCAGATCCAAGTTCCTTTTAGTGTCTTTGTTTCAATTTGTTTCACTATGTCTACTATCTTTCTATAATTTTATTTTTAGATTGAAAACACTCATTGTTTCTATAATTATCCTTGATCACATAACAATCTCAATTCCATTGCAACAAAAGGAACATAATCCTAGAGTGTTTGTCTCCTATCAAGATTTCAAATGAACCTATTCATGTTCCTAATGAGAGGTCATAGAAATTTAAAATCTTAATTTGCATCCATAGGCCTAGGATCTCATTTCCACCCATATCATTTTGATGAACCTGATGTGTCTCACAATTTAATATTTTTATTTTATTTTAAAGCATAGATCTAATTCACTTGTATATATCATGTATTTAGATGCAATTATTTCTAAAATTTATTGCTTATCTACTTGCATTGATTAATTTATCACAACTGCAATCTCATACTACTTATTTGGTTTATTAAAGACATCATTGTTATCTCATGTCACTAAATTTATTGGTTAATTAATCATATTGTTGTCATTGCATATCATTTAATTATTTGGTTAATCAATTGCAACATTATCATTTCATATATACATTTACAATAAATTTTGTGACATAAACTAAAATACAAAAAATATAAACAAATTCCTCTCTTTCTTCTTGTAGGTTTCTTCTTTTATTGCTTTCTAGGAACATGCATGCGTTTTGAAGTTTATACATGTTTATGATTTAATAACCCATTATTCTAAAGTTGAGACCCTGTGAGAAGAAGTTACCAACTCATTGTTTACTATGCTTTGATAATGGTGTTGAGCCTGACTTGCATATTAACTTGTTCTCATCAAGAAACTCAGAAGAGCAATTATCTCTTCATCCAACACACAACTTGTCTAATATGTCTAAAAATTATTCCCCTCACGATTCTCATAATGAGGATGACCCTAAAATTCAAGTTTCTAATGAACAATTGAAGGAGTTGGACAAGGAATTGGAGGCATTCAACAATTTATGAGTATATAACACTTGGTTGGAGAGGCAATCACCTTTATTTAGAGTTTAAGGAAATTGGTAGAAGGTGTAAAGGAGAGGCTTCACTATTCTCAAGACAATGAAGGCTCAAGGAGAAAATAGCCCTCAATTACCTCAAATGATCTAGTTAACAATTAAAATGAAAATGATGAAGAATGTTTGTGTTACCATATTAAATTATACTAACTTTGAAAGAGGAGATGAATTGAAATTGCTTGATTACACTAAGATACAAAAATGATAAATGTGTTTAATCTACAAAATAAAAAAGTATAGATGTAAGAGATTTCACCACAAAACAAGTTAATTATCAGACATAGGTGCTAGCATCCTCCTCTTCAAAATAGCTAGTACATTCCCAAATAACATAATTAAGTTTGTAAAACCTCCAAACTTGCACATGAGGAGACATGAAAAATCTTGGGGGCTATATAGGTGTTTCCCTTAGTCAAACACCCGTTTTGGTCTTTCAACCTCTATAGACAGCCAGGAAAGACTAAAAATTGTCAATCCAAGTAATAAACATAAAAGTACATAGACATGTGATGGAAACAAACCCTTTTGTGGAGAGCCTCTATCATGATGAATAAAATACTTCTAGGCAATATTATAAAGACAATAAGCAAGAGACTGTTACCAATAGATTGTGGCTCCTCCTTTTAGACAATTTGATACATGTGATGATATTGTAGATGAGAGGAGTCTTGGTTATTGTAAGTGTTTAAGAGATGAGAGTATTTTGGCATAGCTTTTTGGTGAGAGAGTGTGTAGTGAGAAATGTCCAAGAGTTGTGAAAACTAAAGGAGAAAGAGGGTTTTGTTTGGTCGATTGGATAGGAGGAGCAATTACACACGCATTTAGTTGCTACAACAAACATTGAAAGTTATCAAGATGTTAGAAAACCATGTAGACGTTTGAGTGTGTAATGCCCCGCCAGGGAACCCAGGAGAACTTAACCTAAACATTCATCTAAGTTTGCAGAATAATTTTTTTTTAAAATAGTTAAAATACAAGATAAACATCAATGCGAAAGCAAATACCAAAACTCACCTTTATATAAACAACCAACACAGGTTACAACTCTCAAGGGTTCCTTGACGAAGATTACGTTAACATTAATTCATTAATTAGATTAGGTACGATTACAAAATTCTAAACACAAATGAAAGATAAAATCAACATCACATAGAAGATAACATAATCCATCTGGTACCATAAGGTATCCATAAATCTACATCTACTACACATGTCGCAGGGTATGTAATACAATAACTGAGAAGAAGTACAACATGATATCTCTAAAACACTGATACAATGAATCAAAAAGAAGAAGAAGAAAATAGTACAACTCCATCAAAGAAGATTAGGAAGGAACAACTGCCATAGGGATCATCTGGCACTGGTACACGAACCTCAGAATCTCAAATGGTAAAAGAAGCACTACCACTCGACCTCGTGCACCTAAATGGTCCACTCCCACCATGCTGAGGAGATAACAATAGATCCCACTCGGATAACAAACATCAAACAGATCAAGCTAAGGAAAGGATCTTGAAAACTCTCTAACTCAAGGCTAACAAGCATAATGAAATGAAAGAGCCACTAATCCAGAGGCATCCGACACATGTAGGATAACTAGACTATGCATAGGAAGGTGTCATCATGTATGTCTAACCCTTGAGTTTTGTCTTGGTAATCTTGCTCGATCCCAGCACCCAAGTGACCTTACACAGTATCAATGACTTCTCGTACAGACGAAGTCATCAACTATGCCAACTCATCTCTTAAAAGGGGGCTAGTCATCTTCTCAACACCATCTTAGTCTGTACTAGCACTAACACCTGGGTGAGGACCACTTCTTATTAGGTTCATTTTAATAAAACTCTCAATGTTATATTTAGTTATCACTTGATTAATATACTTAACAATAAGTGATCGTGGCAGCCACTTGTGGGCCCCGACGTTTATTGCAAGCCACCTCCTACTACATATCTAGGTAAACTACCCTAGGCGCAAAGATATCACATAGATCAAATCAGGTACACAACCAGGTAATCTCAAATCTAGTTTCACGCACACAAGAACTAGAAATGATTACAAAGGCACCAAAAGAAGAATACAAAACATCATGAGCCATATGGTCATTTCATGTAATATCAGATTTCACACATACATCCAAACATAATACTGAGAACAAGAACAACTAACATAAACCCCGACCTTTGTCTTTCCCTTAGGTCTTCTAGTGCCCCAAACACATTAAGAAAAAGAAAACACTCCAGGCACGAAGAAGACACAATGCATCATAGAAAACTGAAATTTAATCATAAGCATACAAAATTTTATATTGAACATAATTGAATCCACATGTAGAAACAAATTAATCTATTAAGAGATACCTATAATAGACATTTAAAAATAATTGCAAAGACTAAAGAACTTTCTCTATATTCATCCTATAGGTTCGTCAGGACAAATATGCCCAATTTCAGTATAAACATAACTCTTGTAAAAATACATGTTGCTAAACTTGAACACTTAAACAACTCCCAAATTTAACATACATGCAAAAGAACATATTATCATCTGGTTACTCCATGAAGAAACATCCTTAACTTATAAACACACATACATTATTTTACCTTAATTTTACCAATACAACACAAGTCTAGCAAAGAACTCATTTTTTTAATGCCGCAAATAACCTACGTTACTCAACTTATACTTTATATTCAATTATAAAATATAAATTAACTATCTAAGAGGTCTCACATCTACATCAATAGTCTAATCAAACCAATCAAACCCAAAGTTTGTGAAGAAACGATCTTCGCTATAAACTCTCTAATTAATAATCAAATGATATTGAAAATAACATATTATAAATTTTCATCCCAAATAAACCATACTCAAACTATCTTGAAAAAACAACTCTCAAATAAACAATTAAGTTAAACTAATTTAGTAAATAAATTAACTTAACATTAATAGAAGAAAAACATTATCCATTATAAAATTAAATGAATTTAATAAACTAATCAATTCCATTAACAAATTAATTTTATTACTAATAATAAATCAATCTAATCCCCTAAATAAATAAATTTATTAATAATAATAAACAAAATAATTATGATTAAATTAAAATCAATAAAGAAATAATTTAATTTAACTAAATTAAATTAAATTAAATAATAAATAAACTACCAAAATTAAATTGTATTAAAAATAATAAATAAAATACAAACATTTATTAAAAAGGGAAGTTATTACTTAAGTTTTATTATAAAAAAAAACATATAATAAAATAACAACAAAGGGGTGGGGGAGCGAGCCCCACGCGCCCCCCTCACGCCCCCATCACGCCCTGCGCAATGCTCCATCCCCTAGGTAGAGGTACTATCACGACAGTACCCATTGACTTGGCAGTGAGGTATTGTCATGGCAGTACCTGCTGTTGCGACGACAGTGCATGTGGGGGTTGGGGGGTGTGGTGGCCCTCGCCCCCAAAACAACTTTCAATTTTTTTTTTATATTTATTTTATAAAACCAAAATATGCAATGGATTTTGCATTAATATATATATATATTTTTATTTTTCTTTAACATGTTTTTATTGAGAAACGTGAAAACAAAAGCTAACAAAGGAAAATTACACACATATATATATTTTAATAAATAAAACTCAAAGTACAGATTATTACATATCAGTATGCATTGACTAATTTTTTTTTTCTTTCTGGGCATTTTTTTTTAATAGTTGACTGTGTATTTAACAGAGAGTATTATTTATACCAAAATTGGGTATTTTCTTTCAAAAGGGCCTGATCCATTTTCAATACATTTGCACATGCTAATTTGTCTTATTCCTCTTTTGTTTTTCTCCATGCAAAAGTTTATTAATACTAATATATTTGTCTTTACTGGTGTTTATTTTGACTGTGTGAATATTCTAGAAAGTATAATATTTCCTACCCAAATTGGGTTTTTCCAACCAAATTGAATTTCTTTCTCAAGGGGATTAATTTTCCTACCAACACTATAGTTTAACTATGGAACATAATTAATTTATCGATTTAAAGGGAAACTATGAGCAAACTTTTAACAAAATTTTGACAACATAATGGTACTATGCTAAGACTCAATATAAACCTAAAATCACTATAACCTAGGGTTTTCCAATTACCTTGAATTCAAATAAGGCACAGATCTATCTATCAAATTGAACCAAAACTTGTACAAACAAAGAAAGCCAGAAAGACATAAATAAAACTAACAGGCAGGATTTCAAAACCTACCTTGGATCCAATGCTAGAAACTGAATTGAAAACCTATGAAGATCAGAAGATCAGGATTGCTCTAAGGATTGATTCCACCTGCAGATCTGAATCACAGCGTATGCAAAGCCCAATTCTAAGTGCAAGCAATCTTCACCCAGAAACTCAAGTATACACACAAAAGCTCAAGAACATAAAAATGTCTAAAATTCTCCAAATGCTCTCTCCAAAAATCTCCAACAACCTGATTCTCCTAAATGAATGCTATTTCCCCCTATTAGGGATTCAACTCCATCATTCATGCAAACCCTAGATGACTCATAGGACATCTCCTATTCAAACTCACCCTCTTGAGTTGAAAAAAAATACCAATTAATAATTAAAAATATATTTAATTATGCACAACTCAATTTAGTCTCCTAAAGACAAGTTGACTCATTTTTCAAACAAATCACATTCAAACTCAATAAAGCACATGTTAATAATAAAATTTATTATTAAATAATTTAATATTCATAACATTATTAAATCATGCAATTTAATAATTTAATATCTAATGGACAATATTAATCTTATTTTCACATATTTAATTAATTAAAACCAAATAACCTAATATTTGATTTTTAATTAATTATTAATCATATAAAACATAAGAAATAAATTTAATATTATTTTTCCAAAAATAATATTACTTTCCATGACTATAGAAAAATCACATAATCAAATAGCAATAAATCAAGATCATCAAATAAACATACAACCTCAAGATAGGGATTCCATAAACTTTGTCAACCTGACAAATTTAGATAGGGTAGTCAAAAGATACTTATCCAACAATTAGGATAAACAGGCTTAGGATAGGATTTTGGATCCGTGTTATCTCCCCTCTCTTACCATTTGAGATATTGCGACAGGGCACGTTCATCCTGACAATTCAGGGAAGACGATGCCTGGTACCTGCGAACCTGCATACAACACCCGCATGTACAAACATATATAAATATATAACAGACAATAGCGAGGATCGACCGATCATGTGGATATCGCAAGCAACTACGACTTCGTCCCTCAACCACATCAAGCATGTCAAATAGAAATGTAAAACAAACACATCAACCATACACATGCAAGTATGGGGTTAGTAAAATTATATGCATCAATGATTTCCTAACATATAATCTATCATCCTAAAGTAATCATATCATTTATAAAATCGGACTAGGGGCGAGGTACTACATCCACCCCTAGGATTAGGCTTACTCTTGGAAGCCTACAAACAAATGAGGATACATATCCCCCAAACACAAAGCATTTACTAAAAATAAAACATAACATCTGAAAACAAGTCATAGAATAAGAACATGATATGCAGTCATTAAGAACAATATAGTATCTAGTTTAAGAATAAACTAAAAATCACATTGATCAATCATTCATTTATAATACAAAATAGATCTAAACCTTTATTCATACATCAACACAGAAAACATCTAGCAATCAATTGCATAAAGAACACGTTCATTTCTATATCAAATAGTAAGTTGAGAAGTTCATGAAAATTTATCTAGTTAATGCAACACTTATGCAACGATATAGAATACACAACGATTCTAATCTCACACAAAATAGCATAGTACCATCTCCGCGATGTCCTCCCTTATACATACTATCAAAAGTTCATGATGAACATGACAGACATAACACTTATCACATAACAGGGCTAATAATACCAAACATTCAGAATAGCTACCGCAAAACTCAATAGGTAAAACCCAAGTGGGAAAATCACAAGTTCAACGTTAAATCATAAGAGCGCTCAATTTTCAACAATAAATTAAGTGTGACTAGAGTCACAAAATAGATAACGAAAAGAGAGTTAGGTGACTAATCTAATTCATAAGAAAGTTCAAAATTCTGATGCTAGCCCATACATAACACGAACAATTCATCAATCAACTAAAAATAAATCATCAAACATAAAATATCCACATAATAAGGTGACTAGTGGTAGCCACACTCAAGGAAGTAATTGTTTCATGACATCCAAAAGTATTTCACCCTAGATGTATTAGAGAAGGTAACCATACCCAATAAACAGTCCAACACCTATGACTATCACTAGGCAAGTGATATCTCAAAGACATTTAAGAGAAGAAAGAACATAAATGTTTAGTTGAAGTTTAATGGTTCTCAAACACAAAGATTTATATGTCTATGTTT
Source organism: Chamaecyparis obtusa (assembly GCA_027943335.1). Lineage (NCBI taxonomy): Eukaryota > Viridiplantae > Streptophyta > Pinopsida > Cupressales > Cupressaceae > Chamaecyparis > Chamaecyparis obtusa. Next base: position 1,908,857 of record BSBK01005497.1, on the reverse strand, counting down.
GGTTTCAAGTTTAAATAGTTTAGACATCTAATGGGCACACAACTTCCCATAGTTCCTAGTGTAGAACTCGGTGCTCTGATACCAAGTGTAATGCCATCCTAGGGAACCCAAGAGAACTTAACCTAAACATTCATCTAAGTTTGCAGAATAATTTTTTTTAAAAATAGTTAACATACAAGATAAACATCAATGTGGAAGCAAATACCAAAACTCAGCTTAATATAAACAACCAACATAGGTTACAACTCTCAAGGGTTCCTTGACGAAGATTACGTTAACATTAATTCATTAATTAGATTCGGTACGATTACAAAATTCTAAATACAAATGAAAGATAAAAGCAACATCACATAGAAGATAACATAATTCATCTGGTACCATAAGGTATCCATAAATCTACATCCACTGCACATGTCGCAGGGTATGTAATACAATAACTGAGAAGAAGTACAACATGATATTTCTAAAACACTGATACAATGAATCACAAAGAAGAAGAAGAAAAGAGTACAACTCCATCAAAGAAGATTAGGAAGGAACAACTGCTACAAGGATCATCTAGCACTGGTACATAAACATCAGAATCTCAAATGGTAAAAGAATCACTACCACCTGACCTTATGCACCTAAATGGTCCACTCCCACCATGCTGAGGAGATAATAATAGATCCCACTCGGATAACAAACATCAAACGGATCAAGCTAAGGAAAGGATCTTGAAAGCTCTCTAACTCAAAGCTAACAAGCATAATGAAATGAAAGACCCACTAATCCAGAGGCATCTGACACATGTAGAATAACTAGACTATGCATAGGAAGGTGTCATCATGTATGTCTAACCCTTGAGTTTTGTCTTGGTAAGCTTGCTGAATCCTAGCACCCAAGTGACCTTACATGCTATCAATGACTTCTCATACAGATGAAGTCATCAACTATGCCAACTCATCTCTTAAAAGGGGGCTAGTCATCTTCTCAACACCATCTTAGTTTGTACTAGCACTAACGCCTGGGTGAGGACTTCTTATTAGGTTCATTTTAATAAAACTCTCAATGTTATATTTAGTTATCACTTGATTAAGATACTTAACAATAAGTGATCCTGGCAGCCACTTGTGGGCCCCGACGCTTATTGCAAGCCACCTCCTACTACATATCTAGGTAAACTACCCTAGGCTCAAAGATCTCACATAGATCAAATTAGGTACATAACCAGGTAATCCCAAATCCAATTTCACACACACAACACCTAGAAATGATTACAAAGGTACCAAAAGTAGAATACAAAACATCATGAGCCATATGGTCATTTCATGTAATATCAGATTTCACACATACATCCAAACATAATATTGAGAACAAGAACAACTGACACAAACCCCAACCTCTGTCTTTCCCGTAGGTCTTCTAGTGCCCCAAACACATTAAGCAAAAGAAAACACTCCAGGCACAAAGAAAACACAATGCATCATAGAAAACTGAAATTTAATCATAAGCATACAAAATTTCATATTGAACATAATTGAATCCACGTGCAGAAATAAATCAATTTGTTAAAAGATACCTATAATAGACATTTAAAAATAATTGCAAAGATTAAAGAACTTTCTCTATATTCATCCTCTAGGTTCATTAGGACAAATACGCCCAATTTCAGTATAAACATAACTCTTGTAAAAATACATGTTGTCAAACTTGAACACTTAAACAACTCCCAAATTTAACATACATGCAAAAGAACATATTATCATCCCGTTACTCCATGAAGAAACATCCTTAACTTATAAACACACACACATTATTTTACCTAAATTTTACCAATACAACACAGGTCTAGCAAAGAACTCATTTTTTTAATGCCGCAAATAACCTACGTTACTCAACTTATACTTTATATTCAATTATAAAATATAAATTAACTATCTAAGAGGTCTCACATCTACATCAATAGTCTAATCAAAGCCAAAGTTTGTGAAGAAACGATCTTCGCTATAAACTCTCTAATTAATAATCAAATGATATTGAAAATAACATATTATAAATTTTCATCCCAAATAAACCATACTCAAACTATCTTGAAAAAATAACTCTCAAATAAACAATTAAGTTAAACTAATTTAGTAAATAAATTAACTTAACATTAATAGACGAAAAACATTATCCATTATAAAATTAAATAAATTAAACGAATTTAATAAACTAATCAATTCCATAAACAAATTAATTTTATTACTAATAATAAATCAATCTAATCCCCTAAATAAATAAATTTATTAATAATAATAAACAAAATAATTATGATTAAATTAAAATCAATAAAGAAATAATTTAATTTAACTAAATTAAATTAAATTGAATAATAAATAAACTAGCAAAATTAAATTGTATTAAAAATAATAAATAAAATACAAATATTTATTAAAAAGGGAAGTTATTACTTATGTTTTATTATAAAAAAAACATATAATAAAATAACAACAAAGGGGTGGGGGAGCGAGCCCCACGCGCCCCCCTCACGCCCTATGCAATGCTCCATCCCCTAGGTAGGGGTACTGTCACGACAGTACCCACTACCTTGGTAGTGAGGTAGTGTCGTGGCAGTACCTGCTGCGGCGACGACAGTGCATGTGGGGGTTGGGGGGTGTGGTGGCCCTCGCCCGCAAAACAACTTTCAAATTTTTTTTTATATTTATTTTATAAAACCAAAATATGCAATGGATTTTGCATTAATATATATATATATATATATATATTTAACAACACATTTTTATTGAGAAACGTGAAAACAAAAGCTAACAAAGGAAAATTACATATATATAATTTTTAATAAATAAAACTCAAAGTACAGATTATTACATATCAGTATGCATTGACTAATTTTTTTTTCTTTCTGGGCATTTTTTTTAATAGTTGACTGTGTGTATTTAACAAAAAGTATTATTTATACCAAAATTGGGTATTTTCTTTCAAAAGGGCCTGATCCATTTTCAATACATTTGCACATGCTAATTTGTCTTATTCCTCTTTTATTTTTCTCCATGCAAAAATTTATTAATATTAATATATTTTTTTTTACTGGTGTTTATTTTGACTGTGTGAATATTTCAGAAAGTATAATATTTCCTACCCAAATTGGGTTTTTCCAACCAAATTGAATTTCTTTCTCAAGGGGATTAATTTTCCTACCAACACTATAGTTTAACTATAGAACATAATTAATTTATCGATTTAAAGGGAAACTATGAGCAAACTTTTAATTGACAGCATAACGGTACTATGCTAAGATTCAATATAAACCTAAAATCAATATAACCTAGGGTTTTCAATTACCTTGAATTCAAATAAGGCACAAATCTATCTATCAAATTGAACCAAAACTTGTACAAACAAAGAAACCCAGAAAGACACAAAATAAAACTAACATACAGGATTTCAAAACCTATTTTGGATCCAATGCCAGAAACTGAATTGAAAACCTATGAAGATTAGAAGATCAGGATTGCTCTGAGGATTGATTCCACCTGCAGATCTGAATCACAGTGTATGCAAAACCCAATTCCAGGTGCAAACAATCTTCACCCATAAATTCAAGCATACACACACAAAAGCTCAAGAACACAAAAATGTCTAAAATTCTCCAAAAACTCTCTCCAAAAATCTCCAACAACCTGATTCTCCCAAATAAATGCTATTTCCCCCTATTAGGGATTCAACTTAACCATTCATGCAAACCCTAGATGACTCAAAACATCTCCTATTCAAACTCACCCTGTTGAGTTGAAGGAAAATACCAATTAATAATTAAAAATATATTTAATTGTGCACAACTCAACTTAGTCTCCTAAAGAGAAGGTGACTCATTTTTCAAACAAATCACATTCAAACTCAATAAAGCACATGTTAATAATAAAATCTATTATTAAATAATTTATTATTCTCAACATCATTAAATCATACAATTTAACAATTTAATATCTAATGGACAATATTAATCCTATTTTCACATATTTAATTAATTAAAACCAAATAACCTAATATTTGATTTTTAATTAATTATTAATCATATAAAATATAGGAAATAAATTTAATATTATTTTTCCAAAAATAATATTACTTTCCATGACTATAGAAAAATCACATAATCAAACAGCAATAAATCAAGATCATCAAATAAACATACAAACTCAAGATAGGGATTCCACGAACTTTGTCAACTTGACAAATTCGAATAGGGTAGTCAACAGATACTTATCCAACAATTAGGATAATCAGGCTTAGGATATGGTTTTGGATCCGTGTTATCTCCCCTCTCTTACCATTTGAGATATTGCGATAGGGCACACTCATCTTGACAATTCAGGAAAGACGATGTCCGGTACCTGCAAACCTGCATACAACACCTACATGTACAAACATATATAAATATATAGCAAACAATGGTGGGGATCGGCCAATCGTGTGAATCTCGCAAGCAAGTAACTATGATTTCGTTCATCAACCACATCAAACACGTCAAACATAAATGTAAAACAAACACATCAACCATACACATGCAAATATGAGGTCAGTAAAATCATATGCATCAATGATTTCTTAACAATCATGTGATGCCACATCGACTGCACAAATATGGGTGTCTCTTTTGTACGACCACTAGTCTCACATTTTTGGAGGTTATTTTAGACACCTTGACAAAAAACATGATGATGTTGCCCTAAAACCTTAGCTATAAGCAAGGGACTTACCAAGTAAGCTAATTTTCACATAAGATTTTGGGAAGCGTGAACTCAAGATGTTCAACTACTAGACCCTCTTCCCTAGTATGATTTAAGACAACCTATAAGGAAGGTCAAGTCAAACTGGTCCAAAGAGCAACAAAGTTGCGGATGATGACAGACCAACAAAATCATCAGGTAGCAAAGCTTCAAACCATTCTCACTGAGAGAGACTAGGTCACAACGAGAATAGAGAGTGCAAATAGTGAACGTGACACTCTTTAGAGCTAGATTGATAAGCTCAAGAGATAGATCGAGGCTACAAGCAACACTGCCCCTCTAATTTACAACATTCTAAGATGCAACAATCATTGGATGACCCGACGATAGCTAGAAAGTGAGACAACAAATAGAGAAATTAGATAGCCTCTCTAAGGGAACACACCACAAAGCTTAGAGGGGAGCTATGTGAGCTTCGTTTGCGTAGTGTATCTATGACAAAAGTGTGTTTGCAAGCCTCTGCATGCCAACCTCCTCATAATCCATATCTCCAGGCCCCCAGAGCTTAGGTTCGATGCCCCTTATGTACACATATACAAACATCACATTTTGTCACATTGATGAAGATACATGTGCATTGAAACAATGATCGTGTGTGTGTGCACGGGCATGGGTGGGTGCATGTTCTTGGTTCATCATGATTTCTACGTGTGTATGTTTTCTTTCATATATGTTATGAATGTCTCTTTAATATTGTTATTGATATATGATAAAATTAGATGTTCTCATAATTTAATTAAACACATGATGAACCATATGCTTAACTAAACCCGTTAATGATCTAATGATACATAATGATGTAGACATAAACGAAGAAATGAAAAGATATTAATTGAAATAAATCATTTTACATAACTATATAATAAATGACACAATGCAACACATAAGATATTAAGATACATTGCACAGAATATAACACGTGCATATAATTCCTAATCAAAGAAATTTATCATACATGAACACATCATAACACAAAGAACAAGCAATATAATGATGAATGACATAATATAAAATAATGAATTTCAAGCCCTAAGAAGGGACGAGTGTCATACACATGCCAATACTACCTAGCCAAACGCAAAACAAATAAAACATTTTTAAAATAGCCCCAACACTTCAATATACTAACCATATCACCATTGATATTGTCCTTGTATCTTATAGATCATTAATCTTATTATAAAAAGATAGATTGATATTACTATATTATACGTTGAGTATTAATATTTATATAATCACAATGATTTATAATATATCTATATTAAAATGAATTATATTATACTAATTATATTTAATTTCTTCATAATTTAGAATGGAGAAATATTACTTAATTTGTATTAAATTTCATTTTAAATTATTAAACGTCAGATTAAAAGTTCATAATATTGTGACGTGCAAATTCTTTAAATCAGATTATGATGAGTATTTTTAAATCAGATTATGCTATGTACTGATTTATAAATACACATCATTGAAGAGTTGGATGATATTATATTTATTCCCAGCATTTATGTGAGGTATTCTAGACAGGTGACCTCCATATATTCTTTTATTGTTCAATATTTTTCGGCTCTTCGTGTTTTCTCAACTCTCATATTGTCATGTTAGTAGTTTTATTTGGTCATATAAACATCTTATATGGTTTAATTATGTTTTCTTGTAAATATATGCTACCTTATTTAAGTCATTGAATATGTTTAGTTGTCTATATGCAAGTTTTATATGTATATAGATTATATTATAAAAATGAAAATTCTTCTTACGAGATATGGGGATATGATTTTGTTGTTTACCGTGTGACCAAAAAAAAAAAATGTGTCATAGTGATGTCCTCCCTTTCCCAATGTGACAAACATGTTTTCAAATCTGTCTAATATCTGTGACTTGAAATTTAATTGAATTGTTCATCTGTCATTGGCGAGTAGTTCTATTGATTTCACTGTTCTCTATTCTCCACCTTTTAAGAGTGTGACTTAATATGAATGTTCTTTACAAGTCATATTTCAAAAATTAAATTTTAGCAGCATTTGAGCTATTGGTGAAGTAGTTTAGCTTACAAAGAGCTCACTCATATCTCACTCCCATAAAACTTAATAATGTATTAAAAAACCTCTTAAGACCCCCTTGTTTTAAGTATTGGCATAAAGCATGTCCCTTGTATTGAACTGGAAGATGTATTTCCAGCACTCCTGCTGAGTGCATTGGCACCTAGAATGCTCTAATTTTGTGTATTGGCATAAAAACACACAACTTCCATGGAATTGAAGGATGTATTCGGAGCACTCTTAAGGACTCTGTTGACAAGTTCAATGTGCTCGTTGCAAGATTGCTTAAGCCAATTTTTTATCATAAGATTAATAGTACATGTTGAACTTACAATTTTTATCAGGCATTGAAATTGTATGGAAGGCCAATTTAGTTAGTTTGAATACATAGGGAAGATGTTAAGTGATTATTTGATTTGCTATGTTTTATATAACTTGAAGTTCATTTTATCCAATTATTAGTTTTAAAAGTTGGCTTACAACTTCCCTTCAAACAAGTCATTTATTTTTCAAGTCTAATCATATGTATTGGGAATTTGACCCTGCTAAACTATTAGGTCCTCTCCTTGGCTATTTCTCAAAATGAATGGTCATTTAATTTGTCAGTAGTCCCACACTTATCGGACCTGCTTGACTATTGGGTTCTCTCCATAATGTGATCTGTGCTTTACTTATTGGCAATATTGCTAAAGTCTCCGATGCTAATCTTTACACACTGCATACTTTCTAATGCTCCTGCTCGACGCCCAACTCAGATTTAACGTACTCTGTGGCTCTAGTTACCTGTAATCAGTTTAATGTTTTTCATATTTCTGGATGCTATTTCAACTCAACCTACAATTTCTTTGTCTTTACTCTGCAGATTATATTAATAGAAATATCCTGATCTTTGACATAAATTGAAACATGGATATTCAAACCACTATTGCTCTCTATGATTAAAACAGCATTTCTATTACAGATCATGGTAATAGAATGGAAAATAAAGGAAAAGGCCAGACTCTCGCTATCAAGCAAAACAAATGGAATAACGCACAAGCACAACCAATCACCTAAGTTCCAACCATGATGTGTCTGTCAATAGCACAAAGAACAGAGTTATATCCATCATATGTTCATATAAAATAGTTAATATCTTCTTCTCATAAACATTTCTAGAAGTTTGAGGTTAAACAACATATCCTGTGCTGATTCATGCTGCGAGAAAAGAAAAAACCACCACTTATTAGATCTCACCATCCCATAACTCTTCAGCAGATTTATAAGGGCTCGTGGTAGAGTTAACAAAATCCTCTCCCCTGTTGCCTTTCCTCTGCTCAAGGGTGCCAATTTTTGCATGGTCATCTGCAGTCAGAGACCAATCAAACACCTGAAAATTCTGAGCTATTCTTTCTTTGTTGTAGCTCTTGGGCAGCACGCTTACTCCCTGTTCTAATTCCCATCTCAATATAACCTGCAAAATAATATAAACAATCAAAGAATTCACACAACAAAAGGCTTACAGGAGTGACTCCAGAATAACAAGGACTCTTGTTATCCAATGGTAAAAACAAAAATTTAACAAAAACACCTTTCAAATATGAACTAGACCACTCAATACTCCGAGATAGATTTAATTTGGCATCACTATATGAATCCCAAATACATGTCTTGGCCCAGAATCGAATCGTTTTGATGAGTAGAGAATCTGAATATGAAACTAGTAGTCCAAGCCAATAGTTTGCACATTGTCTAATGTATCTTTAGACTGGTTTCCACCATGGTTTTCAAAGCTTTCTGAAAACAGTCTTGATCTTGACATACAGAATGTAAGCTAAATGAACATATATAACCACCTTGAAATGTATGAAAGACAGCAAGCAAAAAGCTTGAGAAATACATTTCATCAAGGAGCTTGAGTGGATCTACTTTAACAATTAGTCCTATTTAGTTAAACTTTAACAGTGCTGCCCAATAGATTCAAGTAAGAGATCCAAATACTTAGAATACTTACTAATTAAATTTTCTTAATTAATCTAACTAATTGGATTAGTAAAATTAATCTACCATTATAGTGATGCATAGTGTAGCCATTCTAATAGTTTGGAAAGCAGTTTTTCAGTTCTATTTCCTTAACACTATCAAACATTGGCTCCCCTCTGATCCAAGCCCAAACATTTCTCATAGACAAAGACATATATAGGATGAAATCAGTACCTGGGCTGCAGTTTTTCCATGCTTCTCTGAAATCTCTTTGATAACAGGGTGATCCATAACACTAACCGCACACTGAGAAGTAGGTGATCCTCCGAGAGGAGACCATGCACTAACATGAATATTCAACGTACTGCAGTAGTCTCTAAGTTTTCTCTGTTGCCACATTGGATGCATTTCTACCTGTTCCAATAGTTTTTCTATCAATTCCCTTATTTAGAGAGAAAATACCAAAATAATTAGCTGAGTCCCAACATCTTTAAAAAATTTAATACCTGATTGACAGCAGGGAATATCTTGGCATGGCTTAAAAGAGATTCAATCTTCTTACTGGAGAAGTTGCTAACGCCAATAGCTTTAGTGAGACTCAGCTCAACACACTGCTCCAATCCTTGCCATGTAGACTTCATATCCAAGGGTAGATAGTCTTCCTCCTTAGGGACTGGAAGTGAGGCTCCCTTTCTCAGGTGTACTGGCCAGTGGATAAGGTAAAGATCTATGTATTCCAGCTTCATATTTCTGCATACAAAAAGAAATAATGATAAAAAGGGGGAACACTTGTTTGATGGATTGAGGGAGACAACCTAATACCAGAGGGGTTTGCATTGTTTACCCCTCTCCCAGTGGGCTCCAATCAACAGCCTTTAGGCACTTAGCAGGCTTCAGAGTTCAAACAACAGAAAAGTGTTTAGGTCAATACATTGAGCAAGATGACCTTTGGACACTTGATAGATTTTAGAAATTGACTAAAAAACTAACTATATTGATGTCTATGCATAACCAAAACAAAGACACCCAAAAGTCTTCAGAGCAGGCCAACAAGAAGGTACGTACTTGATGAATAGAGCAAGCTAGACAGCTTTTATTCCCTTCTTCCCTTCTCCCAAGGAAGAAAGAGTAACACTAAATTGAAAACTAAATCGATGTCTATACATAACCAAAAGCAAGTCAATGGGATGTGAGAATTACAAAAATATAATAGAAAATGAAGGGAACGTCCAAAGATACCTAAGGGAAAGCATAGTTAAAAAAATTGTTATCGGCAACTTATCACCAAGGGCCAAAAAAAATATCGGAGATAAATCAACAACTTATCGGCAAAAAATCAGGAACTCAAAAAATTGCTTACATTTAATTAGAAATGCATTTGTTTTGCAAAATTCAACGAGGAGATGCATCTAATGAGTCAGTAAATGAGTAAACAAAACAAACAAGTTGAATCTAGATATATTTAAATGCAAATAGGGTACAAAATGGCATCCTCATGTGGAATGTTGATGGCTGGTAGCCATAGCTTGATAGTCTGAACTCTGAAGCAAACTGAAAATAGCAAATTGTCTTTGTAAAACTATAAGTAAATACAAGTACATCATCAAAATGGTCTACATCTTCCTCTTCCCCTTCCCAACAGCTCTAGTAAAAACTATTGGAGGGGTAGGGGGTCTAGTCCTAGAAGTCCGTTTATGCCTCCTCCCTATGCACAATTGGTTGTGCCTTGACTTATATTATCAAACACAATAATAGGCATTTTATACCAACTACATCTCCCCCCCCCCCAAAAAAAAAAGAAAAAAAAGAAAAGGTCATCTTCCAAACAACAAGTATACATCAAGTAATATCCAAGAAGACTAATGACAAGAGTGTCGATAATGACTTGTACTGCACAAACTCAAAGTTGTAGTGTACTTCAAAAAAAAAATGGGGGTTTGGGGGAAACGCCACAGCGGGGTCAAGGGGCAGCATCCCTTGCGGGGGTTTGGGGGCAGCGCCCCTCATGTGGTCCAAGGGAAACACCCCCACCACCAAGACCAAATTAGCACCTTGAGTACCACACATAACTCCATGGTGCACATCATTTTCTTGATTTTTTAAGATGCTCTAGATCCTTGCAAATCACATTTCTTTTCCTTGGAACCCATTTTTCTCGCCAAACAATAGTTTGCAACTCTCAAAATGTAAAATGAATTTGAATTGGGCCGACAATCCCTATTAGCAGACTGCAACTAATAAATAACCAGCTTATTGCCGGTTTATCGGTGATAAAATCCCAACTTATTGGTGATAAAGTTGTGTATTTTATCGCCACGCCCAACTTATCGCGATAAACATCTTATCACCGATTTATCTGCGATATTTTGAACTATGATGGAAAGCATTCATATATTATGTAAGAGAAAGTGCACACTCACTTTGACCTTGTTGTAGATACATCTTGTCGCTCAGTTTGTCTTATTTTACACAGAGACTAGTTTCTCCCCTCTAGGGCTTCTCCCTAATAGACAAGACCGCAGATGCAGTCATGTCTCCTAGATAGAATTGCACCCACAACCTTGTCCCCATAATTCAAAATCTCCTTTCTTGCTTCCTCAAGCCGATCTCTTGAGTTTCGAACTACTATCCATTGGATTATGTGCCAAATTCCTCAACTTGAGAAACTAGGGTTGTTTATTTAGACAAACACTAGGAAATTAATAATCATTAGAATTCATTATTGAAACGTATCATCAAAGAACACATAAGAATTGACTTCAATTATAAAGAATTATCAAAAAGAATCATTCCCACTTTTGCACAATAGATACTATACTAGGCATTTGCATTTGTTGTCTTATGCATCTTCAATCATTGTGAAATTGGCAAAGGGTTTGACTCATCATCAAGAAAGTTCCACACTTTCCCTTGTGGCAAACCCCCAAGATGCTTGTAAGAACTCCATTTTGTCTCGCACACATGCAAGTAGAGTCGAAAAAACCTAAAGGAAATTTCATTAAAGGACAAAATTGCGTGCACACAAAGAGTAGAGACTAAACCATGTGTGTGGCCTAGTTCCAACAAAGCCCAAATTCATAAATCTAATTCATCACAGTTTTACAGACATATAATTCCAAAAATTCCAACTTTGATTATCAAGCATGTTACACGATAGGATCTTCTCACCAATATTCACAATTTGATAGAGGTAAGCCTCTTCCAACAACGTTCATCATCATTACATTGATATATTTTCTGGTTATTGATTGATCATCATTCATTCAATTTTAATTTGCCTCCTATGCCTAGATTATCTATTAAGGAAAACAAAGAGTACATTATTATTGATTGACTACAAACTCTCAAGCCAAGATACCTCTATGGAATTTAATTAACACATCTAAGAAATATATTAATATCTTGTAAAAATCTGCAGAAAGTCATTGTTAAATTAAGTACAACCCTACAAAAGTTGCTACAATGCTAATAACTTAAGAGTCTAGTTGCAACAACCATCATACAATTTACTTTAGACTCTAACAAACTCCCAAATACTAGTATTATTATTGATTGACTACAAAACTCTCAAGCCAAGATATCTCGATGGAATTTAATCAACATATCTAAGAAATATAGTAATATCTTGTAAAAGGCTTTAGAAACTAAATTGTTAAATTAAGTAGAATCCTACAAAAGTGGCTATGATATTAAGAACTTAAGAGTCCATTAACGACAACCATCATACAATTTACCTCTGACTCTAACAAATTCATAATACTACTATTTTAAACATATTATTTGGGTATGGTAAGAAACAAATAAACCATTCCTTAGTGACAATGGATCCAACCTCAACATATGTAGCGAGGATTGTTTGAAAAAGCTCAATATAGATACTACTTACAAAAAATCTAAGGTCACAATCAAAGGTTTTGATAATATGATAGGATAACCTTTAGGCACCACCACATTACCAATTACCATAGGACCAATTACTTAAGATACTTCATTCCACATGATGTTGGGTCAATTAGCATGGATCCATGCAATGAGAGGCATCCCTTCTACCCTGCATCGGTCACTAAAGTTCACTCAAAAGGATAAGTTTCTTATGTTAGAGCTCATAAAGGTCTTAACTTATGTCAAAAGATTGAAACTCCAAAAATTTAAAAGTTACTCAAAACAAGTCAAACTATAGAAGAAGATACTCAACAAAATGCTAAGCTTGGAAATGATTGGGGAGAACTTGATTTCACACCACCATATGTTGGGGAATTTAAGATTAATAACGCTTTTAACACCATATGTTTAGGAATTTTATGTAGTCAAGGATGGTGGATCCAATGAAGGACAGTCCAAACCTTGCAACCAAAAGAATTACACAGCGGAATACTCAACACAATAGTCAACACCACAAATGTTTCAAGTAATTTGCATTAACATGCCCTACTGTAAGGCCTTCCGGGTTAGGGCCAATTACAAAATGAAACAATTCTGCAAGATCCACAATCAGATCCAATACAATCTCAGCTAGTTCAACTCTGAAGACAATTAGAAGCTGATGGAAACCCTAAGGCAGATCTAAACTTGAGCTCACAAGCCTCCAAGCAATCTCCTTGTCTCCAAGTATGCAAACCCTAGCTCTGCTACAAAGGACTACCAGATTACAATCTGATCTGCAAGAACATCAAGAACTTTTCCACAACTTCGCTCTCAAGCTTCGCAGCTGAATTCCAAATCTGCTAAGTCTCCAAGTTCTGATCTCTTAGAAATCTGTCCCTAAACATCTACCCAAGCCCTCCTTAACTACTAATCATCAACCACAAGTCGACTGGATGAAACTCTTAACTCCCCAAAACAAATAATTAAATGCCATACAAGTCGGCTTACAAATGTATACAAACATTTAATTCTGCATGTCGGCCCAAGACAATGGCTACCAACAATTAATTCACCAAGTCGGCTCAACAAATCACACAGAACTCCATTCGGTAAGTCAGAACTACCGAGCAACAGTAAAATTACCAAGCACGCCACACATCATTGAGCACCAGTATCGACCGAGCACCGCAGGCATGACTGAGCAACAGTTTCACCGAGCGCCAGAGACTACCGGGTTCCTTCAGTGATCAAGCTTCCTTCAATGACCGAGACCGTCGGTCAAGGCTGCAACCGAGTAAAAACCGGCCAAAACACAAACACACCATGTAGTTTACCGAGGACACAGAATGTCCCTGACTTGACCTTGGATGCCCCTGCATCAGAATTTAAGATTAATAATAATGTTTTTGATATAGTTCCTTTACTCATGGGCCCCCATACATATGGGCATAAGCTTGATTATAAAAGCAAACAACTGACCGAAGATGCTTGTGTATGTGATAGTGGATCACAGACTGATTGTGCTTGTGATGATTATCCTTCCCTCTCTTTTCTATTGCTCTGAAAATGTTTCAGACAAGGTATATTTTAAGAAAATTAGGTTATAAAGGAAAATATTTTTGTGTTTAACCAAGCCAATAGAGTTAAAGCAACAATGTACAACAGAAGGTTTAGAGTATCCCCCCTTATTGTAGCTAAAGCAATGAAAAGATCAACATAACCATAAGGATTATTCCGCTTCTATGATTCCTCTTAAGGAGGTTCTCGTCCTTTACTTGAAAGTAATTGAGCTATCATTAGCACATCATTCTTGCATAGATACTTTTTCTAGTGAAGTATTATTTGCAGTTCATCTAGGAGTATATGTTGATTTACCGTCAAGTTTCAACCCATCATGATCATGTATTTTCATATGTATTAGATGAAAAAAATTATTTTTCTGAAACCTTAGCTTCTTGTCACAAAACCAAAAATAACAATAACTCCCCAATTATCTTCTCACAAAACCATTTAGTGAAGATAGGAATACAATAGCTCTAGGTGATATGATAGATGTGGAAATTGAGAAGGATGATAGACATCAAATCTTAAAAAATAGGTGTCTATCCTTGAGTGTGAAACTCTCTCCCAAATTCTCTATGAATTCAATGACTCATTTACATGGTTTTACAAATATATCCCATTAAGATCTCATGCCATTTCCATTCATAGCATTATATTAGAAACCGAGGTAAAATCCATAAAATAAAAAATTAGGAAGATGCACCCCAAGATTGCTTATTACTTATTAGTGAAGCATGTGATCCAAAAATTCTTAAAAGTTGGGATTATTTAACCCATGGGATCTCTAAAATTTTGCCTATTGCAAAGCCTAATGCCCACATCCACATATGCATGTACTTTAGAGAATTAAACAAAGCTTCACTTGAGGATGAATTTGCAATTCCTAATATTGATATGATCGTTGATTTCACTACATGATAATGAGATGCTCTCTTTTATGGATAAAACCTCAAGTTACAATGAGATACTTTTTAATCCCAAGATCAACACAAAACAACCTCATTTTTTATGAATATTCCTACTTTAATTAAAATAAAACTAGCACAAATAGGAGTTCTTTTTTCTTTTATTAGATTTGCATAGGATGAGGACACTTGTGACAGGCTAATTTAATTCTCACCTAGGCTTTTATATCTAGGGTTTATATCTCCTTTCTATAAGGTTTGATCATTCATTCAGGTTTATGCATCAATATAATTCTCACATTGTTGAGAAAATCTGACTTGCTTGATCTACATTTGTGACAGGTATTTTGCTTGCAGTGATAGCTGGGATCTGTGGGTTTCAATCATCAATTCCAACAGCCATATCGGTTCTAACTTCCCAACAACCCTATGCATTGTGATTCCAAATTTGGCCTTTGAATGACTGCATGTTTGTGTAGATTGAGAAGGCCACACCAGTCTCAACTCCTCAACAACAATGCACATCATGTACCCATTTTTCACTCATGTTTATACTGATTAAGGGAGGCACAACATTTGCAACTCCTCAACAATCCTATACAGCATAACAAGTTTTTATATTCTTTGCCTTTTGCATCGCTGCATGGGGGTCAACTCCATCAAATCCCAATGACTTCATTTTTGTCAAATTCCCAATTCACACCCCTTTGCCATTTTACATTTGATTGATGTCATGTTTACTAAAATGCAAAATGTTCATTATGATTTTATGTTATTGACATTGTATTGCAGAAGCTACTCATGATTCTGTATGTACATTTGGGGAGATGATTTTATCAAAAACACAAAGAAAGCACAAGGTTCTGTCCAAACATGTATTCTTTTAAATTTGTTTGCACATTTCAATTACTATCTTCATTACTTAAGCATGCATGATTCTTGTAGATCACATGCATGCCAAAGTGGGGGCAAATGTAGAGGAAAAATAGTGCATACCTCAACTCTTTCCTCTCCTGTATTACACATTCAGTTTGGCCATGCCACAGATGCATCATCTTGATGGTCAACTTGTCTAATTTTGCACACAAAGTTGGGCCTCATCGCTGAGCCTATTACCCAAATCTGACATCCTTCACCATCATTTGAAAACTGGTCTTTACTCTTTATCCTCTTAAACTAAAGTTTAAAAAATGGGCATGGTCCTGACCGCTAGAGAGAAGTTCACCTACAACTTTACTTTCTCAAATCAAAACCTATTTTCCCACTTCCTCAAGCCACCCATAAATTTTTTGACCATTACCCATCAGCTTGCCTGTGAAATGCATTGAATAGAGCACCTATGGTTGTGTACTTAAAGACAAGCCCTGGGACATTAGTTATCATTGAAATTCATTATCAAAGGGCATCATCTAAGAATCTGATGCAAGACTCAGACTACACCTCTGCTAACTAACCCAGAAACACCAAACACAAAACAGAGACTCTCCGTTTTTACAACTCAACACATTGATTGCAACAATAAATTTAATTAAATCTGCAAATTAACAATTCACAAATAAGGCCTTTATACAGATTCTCTCGTTCTTTGCACATACTTCACCTCTGCACAGACTCCAATTGCAATTTAGGCACCCAATGTGCCATCTTCTGCTCTCTATGTGCTTACACATTTCCCCCCATACCTCTGTCTACACGCTTCTATCTGCACTCATTTTGCTAAGCACCGAGCCTTCTAATATCTTGGGCAGGTTTCATCATTTCCCCTGCTACGCACAACAACCAATTCCCACCTTTCCACGCAGCCACGCACATTATTCTATCCTCTTCAAACCCAATTCTTTCTTCTTTGAGTTGCCTCTCCCTCTCCCCCTTTTGCACTTCGTAGCCCCTTATTAAATGGGTCGATTCCACACTATGCAGTCTCGTTTGCATTTTTTAATCTTCCATCAATTCACATTCCTCCTCTAAGTCTTTTCGACTTCTCATTGAATCCCCCCAACTTCCTCTCTTTCTCTACGCAATGATATTCATTTTCTTTCAATGTCCCTTCAGTTCCCACCATTTTCTTTCCTATTCCCTGCGTTAATAAAGACACTCCCATTGCTTTCACAACTCGACAACTCTTTATGAAGGCTTCTGCTTATTTTAGGCTGACAGAGGTTGACAACTGCCATTGGATTTGCTTGGCAGTTTCTAAAGACTTTTCAATAAGTCCATTCAATACATATCCAACAATCTTGCAATCCAGGGGATGATATCTCTTGGAGGCATCTTGTCAAGCAATGTTTGGAAGGATATCCAAACTTTGTTACAGAACTCCATGAGATGATCACATCTTTAGGCATGTTGTCAAAAAGTTCACAGGCCTTGTCTTTGCTTGCACATTTTGCAGATATGTCTTCCACAGAAGTTGCAACTACAACATAGAAATTGAAGCAAACAAAATGGACAATATTTTTGGTTGATGTTGATCATTGATTCACTTGGGATGCTCCTGCATCAGACATACTAGGTAGGAAATTTGTGAGCATAGGTTCATACAATGGGGTTAAGTAATAAAACTAATCTTCTAGGTTGTAAACAACCTACAACAAACCTGTTGTGTTGTAAACACACACACCCCATTGCAAATGGGGACACCCTCTTTTTTCCGCTTGCTAGCTTGGTTTGTCATGGGTGTTTGTTAGTTTTGGTCTAGCTTGGTAATAGTATGAGTCTCTAAGTCCCTAAGCAGTTAAGAAGTCTTGTCAAATTTGGGTGGAGTTTTGATCAATTTGTAGGAGAGTACAAAATTGAAATGTTGTGAGTGTCAGAGGTTGGAGTTTGAGGGAGAAGTTGTGAAATTTCGCTAAGCGTGAAAGTTGTTAAGGTGAGTCATGGAAACGTTGAAATTAGATCAAGTCAAGTTGCAAGCATGGGCAAGTTGTGAAAATGATAAAGATTTCTCAAGGTTTAAAGTCAAGTAGGTTAGGAATATGCAAACGTTAACTAACTTGAAAGACAAAGTGCTTAAGAATCCTATTTAAAACAAGAAAATCCTTAATGATTCTTGCACAATCAATTGAAAATTAAGTTAAGTTCCTGACCGATGCATGTCTTAGGCCAAAACTTTTTACAATTCTAGCTCATTTGGTGAAATTTGGTCAAGTTATGGGGCATTTCCAGCACCCATTCTAATATCCAAACTCCTTGAGAGTGCATTTCCAGCTTAATCACTAAGATCTGCCCAGCATGTGTAGAGGAAAAGTGCAAGAATCAAATGGTTTGAAATTGAAAAACGAGGAAGCCTTTGCAATGAAGATCAAATTTTGGATTACAAGATGATTTTTTAAAGGGGAGAAAAGAGGGAAAGTCTTTATGTTTTAAACAAGGAAGTGGAATCTTGAAGAAAGAATGTAAGAATTAGAATGAGTTTCAAATGAAAAATCTAAGTGAATTTCAAATGTTTTTGCTCATTTCCAGCTCCAAGCTGGAATTCCAACCTCCTTTGAGGAGCAGTTCCAGTTCCCTCATGAAATTCCAACTTTAAAGAAACATGACATTTTGGGATAAAATCACTAAGACAAGAGAAATTTGATTCAAGGGGATACAAGGCATTGAAAATGATAAATTTTCATTCAAGTCAAGGAAGTTTCAATAACCAACTTTTGAGAAATGAAGGCAAGATCAAACTCCAGCAAGAAATTGGGTTGTACATTGCTCATTTCCTGCTCCAAGCTGGAAATCCGACCCAATATGTTTGCTATTTTCAGCCCTCCAGTGGAAATCTACCCAAGGAGGAGAACCGTTTCCAGCTTCTTCCTTGAAACCCGCCCATGGAAATCAAAGATATTTCAAGACAAATTTGCAATTTGATTTTGAGAGGTTACGATAAAAACTTGAGTATCAAGGTGAATTTCCACCTAAGTTTTTGAAATCCAACCCAGTGCCTTCCTCATTTCCGGCTCCAAGCTGGAAAGCCAACCTATACCTTAACCATTTCCAGCTCCTCTTCTCAAATCCCACCTGGGAAATCAAGTGCAATTTGAGTTTTTTAAAAATGATTTCCAGCACCCTTTTTAATTTCTGATCTAAGTAATTCAAGCAATGTGAAAGGATTTCCAGCTTCGTGACTAATTTTCGACCGAGGAGAAATCAGGGTGTTTGAGGAAAAATTTCGATATTTCAAAATGCAAATCGCATAGCATTTATGTGTGGGTCCACCCTCGAATAATCAGGTTGCAACCTTTCATAAAATGCCATATACAAAGGTGATTAAAGGCAATCGCTTCAAGACATCATTCCAATCAGTCAAGGCAAAAATCAAAGCAGACTTAAAAGGGCTAATTTCAGAGCAGAGCAGATCAATACAAAGCAGAACTTGTTTTTGAATGTGCAATCAAGTTGTGGGTTGAACTTGAGATTTAGACCTTATATTTACAGTTTCAAACAAGGCAAGATTCATGAGGAACATGCTGACCAACCTGATCACGAGGAAAGAAATTTAAAATGCAAAATTTACATCTAAATCGATTGATACTAGGGTTGGCCTGCCACCATTGGTTCAAATGGGGTTGCAACTCTTTGAGGTAGACACTCATGTAAATGAAGATGGTGACCCTTATTCAAGCATGATCGAAAAAAAAATTCAAGTACAGATCAGACATAAATAAATGTGAAATTTACAAAAGTGGAGTGATTTTGATCTGAATTTTAACAAAGTTCAAGGCAATTAAAAGGAGATCTTCCTACAGAGCTAAGGCAAATCTGATCAGAATTTCATTTTGAAGGGAGAGCTTAAGAACAAATAGTGTGAATAACTAGCACGTCAAAGCGAAATCTCCCAATGAAAGACAAGCTTAAGGTAAGGGGTGTGATTTCCAGATTTCAAGAACCAAATAAAGAAGAATCGGATCCAAAGAGTTCTAATCAGCATAAGCAGAATCCTGGGTGAAAATCAGAATTTAAAAATGTGAATTCTAATCAAATTGAAGGCCAATGGAATCCAAATATTCACCAAACCCTATCAGAGAACCCTGATTTACTGCAGAGATGCAATTTTACAGAGGAAATCAGAATTTTGGAAGGCAGAAAATCAAACCTGTAGATGCGAAAATCAAAATTCCTATTCAATTTTTACAAGAAAGACAAAATGTCATTAAGGAGGGTTTGTGGAATGAGTCTAGAATCATGCATGTCATTTATGTATTTAGGATTTTGTTTACAAATCATTGTTTAAGCTATCTTCTCTCTTGTAGATGTGATTGCAGGTCGACCATTCAAAGAGGTGAACAAAGGAAGATGCAAGGTGAGTTCAAGGAATGATAAAGAGGAGTGACTCAAGGATGATAAGATCAAGACACTTCATGATGATGAAGGAAATGAACAAGACAAGACTTCAACCTAAGAAGGAATGCAAATTGCATAAACCTACAAATGGGGATGTCACTTGAAAATCAACATGAAGAGATTGTTGTGAAGGTGAAAGGGAACTGACAAGATGAAACAATTTGGGAATATGAGCCATCACAATCAATCAAAGGACAAATAATGTTGAGTATCAAGAGATATTGCTAGAGATGCAAAGACTTCTTTATGATGATGAAGTGGAATTGAAATAAAGATGAAGAAAGAAGAATACTTCGAGGATATGCAAGTTAAGGTGGCACCCACTCATCTTCAACCAATCAAGTTATTCGAAGTCGACATGTCCAAGTTCATTTAATCAAATTCATCCACAAGTGGACATGTGGAAAGCATTTAAAGTATTACCACAATGAATTTTCACATTGGTTCCTCCTTAAAAAGGACATGTATTCAAAGATTTGTAATCATCTCATTGGATGGCATCAAATGATTGTAAACAATGGTTGTAACTAACCCTAATCTGGGTTCTTCACTGTAATTGAGAGGTCTAAAAAAGGCTTGGCCTTCTCATTTGTAAGAAGATTAGTCATTAGTTAGAGTAGCAGTAGGAGGAGACAAGAAATTATTGCCAAGACTTTGTTGAAGCTAATATTTCATTGAGAATATGGTGGATCTCTGTGTTGCTTCAATATTTTGTATGGTTTCTAATTCTCTAAGTTTAGTTACAGTTAATTGATTGAAATGGAGAAACGTGAAGATGTATGATGAATTCCATCATATCTTTTGTTGCTTATTGATTGCAAGTCACAATGTAAGTGCTAAGTTCGATTGTGAATGTTCATTTGGATTGTGCCATTATTGGGTATTTGGATGAATGTTGGCAATGTGAAAATCCTTTGTTACCTTTGGAGATTGCATCATCTTTGTGTAGTTGTTTCATTTGACGAAGCAAAGCTTAGTTATAGGAATTCACTCATCTATACATCATCCATTGATATCATTGTCCTTAGGAATAGAGCAGACTTGCAAACCCTTGAATCTTTTTTATCTTTATTTGAGGTTCAAGTCAGTCATTTTGATGTTCAAGTTCTAGTCATTTTGGGGAGAAGAATTGATAATTCCAGGAAGAACTATCATAAGTCCCTCTTGGGCAAAAGTTGGAGATGAACTCAATCTTGGAGCCTAAGAAGGACCTAATTTCCGCCCTCTTTTTGGCGCTCGAAGCCCAAGAGGAGGCTAATTTACACCAAATTTGTGGGGCTTCTAACGTTTGAATCTAAGACATGGTGAAGGTTGAATTGCTAAAACAAGGCAAACACTCAGGGAATGAACTTGAAAGGATGTTCTAGTTGGTGTTAAAAGAAAAATGTCAAAAGCTTAAGTACCTTGATCTGATCACCCTACTTATCAAACAAACAAATTTCAGCAAGAGGTGTAAGATGCAAAGTTGAAACTTGAAAACTAATGTGCAATTCCAACCAAAAAGTCCTGAACAAGTTATAAAGTCAAAATATTTGTCAACACCTTGCAATTTTAGTGGGCCAAACTTGGGAGGAGCCCAAGCAAGGTCAGATTTCCAACCTCCTTGGGGCTCCAAGCCCAAGCAAGGTCGGGTTTCCAACCTCCTTGGGGTTCCAAGCCCAACAACCTATCAAATTCCGCCCAGCCTTTGGATGAAATCAGAATGATGTATGACGATATTTCACTTTGCTTTTAAAAAAAACAAGATGAGGATCTATTTTGGAGCAAGTGTAAACTCAGAATTGCAAACATTTGGTAAAATCTGATCCCAAGCATTCCAAGTAGCATGCAAATTTAAATCAAGTGATGAAGCCCAACACTTAGCAAATTCTAAAGAGTTAGTCTTGAGTTGAAGCCCAAAGGCATGCACATTTTGGCTCAAATCTTGTGTTGGAGCTTGAGCAAGTGTTAATTTCCACCCAAATCTTGGGGCTCAAGCGCAAGACAACTTTGATTTCTGCTCATATGTTGGGGCTTAAGCCAAGCAATGCCAGAGTTCCACCTAGTTTCTTGGGCTCTATTTATGAGCTTTTAAAAACTCAATCAATATTAAAGCAAAATTTCAAACCTCCAAGTCAAGTCAGCCTGTGGGAGAGTCATATTTTAAGTGTTTTAATGCAATATCAAGTTGGCCTTATAGGCCTAAGAGAGGCATCTCTCCATGGGAAGCCTATAAAGAGGGATCGAATGCAAACTGTCAATCACAATTTAAACTCAAAAAACCATTTGATTAAAGGCAGAGCAGGCCAAGGATAAACATGCGAAATTGATCAATAAGAAGGTGATTGTAAAGGATAGTAAACATATTGAGAAGTGAATAAAGAGACAAAGTCATGAATTAAGGTCAGAAGTTTGCCATGAAGAGATGCGAACTGTGTAGACCAGCAGTGAATTTAGAGGGAAAAAATTAGAAGATTCACCAACCACAGCAAGTAAGGATGAATTCAAGCATGCATTCAGATAGTAATCAGGTTTAGAAATCAGAATTCAAATCAAAAAATCAGAAATTGGTTTTTGTAAGAGAGATAGGTGATAAGAATATCAAGGGTTTTAAAGAGTAAACCTACAAAGCAAGTGCAATTCACACATCATTTTCCTTCAAGTCTTGATAAAAAATGTTAATGATCATCTTCTCACCAATATTTTACTCTTAACACAAGTCTTTCTCTTTCTTTGTAAGGATCCATGCATGGAGCAAGGAGTCATTACAATATCAAGGGCAATATGGAGAAAGGAAGGACGTCACGACTTCAAGATGAGTTTGGGACCTTAGGCAAGGAAGCTGCAAGTCCTTCATCGAGCAAGTGAAGAAGATCAAGATTATGGAACTGAAAATGCAACAGTAAAGTCAATAATCCCAAGGCTTGAAGGAGAAATCATGGCAACAACAAGGTAACATGAAAGAAGAAAGCATCATTGATACAATGATCAATGTTATATATCCAAATTTGTTGGAAACCTCAACCAAGGGTGATATCAAATTGCAAATATACACATCTCCTCGAATGAGGAAATCAAGATGCAAATCAAATTCAAGTTCAAAGTCATGAAGAAAGATCAAGGCCAAAACATCAAGATAAAAACTACTTCCAAGTACAAGTTCAAGAACACCTTAATGAGAAGATTTCCAAAAAAAGGAGGATGGAGAAGTGGAGTTGAAACAAAATAAGCATGTTGAGGTGGCACACCTTCATTGCCACCATTCTAGTTATTCCAAGAGGCATGAGTAATGCATTTAATGTTTTACCCCTAATCAATTTTCTCATTGGTCCATCCTCAAATGGATATGTATTCGAAGGCAATGTAATTTTCTCATTGGTCCACATTTAATGCTTGTAAGCAGTAGTTGTAACTAACCCTAATTAGGGTTGTTTAGTTTAATCTAGGGCATTGAGCTTGGATAAATCTAATCCATTCATTGTACTTGAGGCCTCTAAATAAGGCTTGCTCAAATCATTTGTAAGGAGAGATTTGGAGAAATTGTTGCTAAAATGCTGCCAAAGTAATTGTGGATTCATTGTTGATTTTATGGTCGATACTTTTATTATTTTGGAGTGTTGCATGGTTTCATACTTCTCTCTTAGAATAGGATTTGTTTATGTTGAATAGAGGTAGAATTTGTTAAGTAGATGAATGGAAGATACTATTGTTGGTGAATCATGGTGAAACGTGTGTTCATACCTATTGTCACAAAAGTTTGCACCCTTGCTTAGGTTAGTGTGAATGACCCAAAAAACCTTGTGAAACATGGAGACAACCTCCCAAGTGTGGGACTTAAAAAGTGAGGTTGAGTCTCCGGAGAAGGCTAGCTTCCATCCAATTAGGATGCACCTAAAACTAAGCTTTCAAGGAAAAGGGGAAGAAGGATATGCAGAAAGGGAAAGGGTGATACACCAAGATTGAGATTTGATCTACTCCTACCTATAACTGCTCTTAAAATTCAATAAAGATCACAAAACCACACTACTCCCTATATTTATCGACCTTAGATCAATATGAAGGTTAGGAATCAATACAACCTTGTACGGAATACAAGTATTGACTAAATAAGATTGATCAACCATAGATTAACACACTCATACAATGTTGTAGATGATGAAACACATCCAAATAATAATGTAAAATCTACACAAGCTACTTAGACTTAGGAATAGGTAAAACAATAATTTTATTGCAACCAGGCAGGGAAAAATTACAATTACAGAGAACTCTGTAAAAGGATCAAAAAAGAAGATAATAAAAGAATGTACAAGATTGCCTTTTATGAGTTCAGGCATAACTCATGATTAAACATGAAGTTCAAACCCCTCTAGTGTTGAGTCTACAAAAATATGACCAAGAGAGAAGGTCAGAAACAAATCTGATCTTAATACATGTTGAAATGACAGAGAACAACCAAAATTGAGTGCTTTGCACTTTAAAATATCCCTTGCATCGAAGAAACCTCCATCTGCAACCTAAAGCAATAACTATGGCGCCAAAAAGTCTTCATGTTTAGATAACAACGCCTCTGTGAATTGAAAAGGCATGTATAAGTCGTGTGTACAGAGATATGGAGTTATGAGAGTTGACATGTTGCAAAAGAAAGAGATGGAAGGTAGCTGAGAACTTATTTCAATCTGCTCTGTATTTATTACAAAACCCTAGTAAAAAACTTATGTCGGTGAAGGGACATAGTCACCTTTGACCCAGATTGCATCGTTTTCCTTTGAAAAACCCTTCACAATCAATCTAATTGATTAAACAATTGATCCTAATCTCCATCACACCATCACAGGCCACTGAGAAACCATCCACTACGAGCTACGAAGGCGCGAGCCTGTAGTTGACCATTACCATTAAAATATTTAAATATAATGTCGGCACTTCAGAAAGGCCAGAGATGGACCCCGTCATCTCTTCCAAAATGGTGAAGGCATTACCTTTACCAGATATGGACTCCGTCCATGTGTCCTCCTTCATTGTTTCGTGGTCAAAAGAAGTGGACTGGAATGTATCTCTGTGAGATGGCGACAAGCTTACCCTTTAACCACCACTGCGGATTTGCAATTGTTAAATGCTAAGGGACTAGTCTTTTGACTATATGAGGACATTGACGGGTAACTTAAGTGATTGTGACCAGCGACAACCAGTCAACTACAAAATAGAATAAAGTGCATGCCAATTTAAAAGTCTAAGGGCTTATGTAGGGTTTCAGGACTTGGAGAACTTTTGAAGGGTTTTTAGGCCTTTTACCTGATTTTTAAGCCCCTCACAATCGAAATGACCCTTGTGATGGACTTTTTTAACCCAGAGGTTAAATGGTGATAGAAAGTCAACATTTTTAGCGATTTCTACGAAATACTTGCGTGCTAAGTATACAAATCAATAGTTTGACAATTCATTGGGCATGGAGTCACTCTAAAGGAACAAGGGCAAAGAGGCATCTTTTGATATAACCTTCTCAATATCCTCTCTGCAACCTTCTGTAGCTGAACAAAAATATCAAAGTTTTTCCATTTCCTAGTGAAATAGCTATGCATGGGCACTTTTTTGAAAGCGTAAAATCTAGCTAATATATACAAAATCTTAACTTTCTTTAGAAGCAAAACTTAAGATGAATTCCATTGACCAGATTGGAAGGACTTCACTATCAGGCCTAGATAACTAAAATGCATTGACCTCTTTACAATTGGTTATGATATATGTACCACTCCAAATAGCATCAAATTTAGAATTCTTACCTAGCTTAGCTCTTTCTGAATCCCACTTAAGGACAAGATCACCCTCCTTGAAGACTCTGTTGTGAGGTTTTCACACCATCGCCCCAAAATATTTGGGGACCCCCAATTTTTTTTATTTTTTTTTTGAGCAAGCCTTGGCAATTTTTCCTAGATCCGAGAGTTTGGGTGCCTTAGCGAATTTTGGGCGATCTAGAGGTTTTGGAATGAGAATTTTACACCTTGGATGTTTTTAAAGTGCCTGGGGGGGTATTGCTTGTTTTCACCTTGTGCGAAATGTTGATTTTCTTAAATAGTCGATTTTGTCTCCAAGCCAAATGAAATTCGATGAGAAAATTTTATTTTAATATCTGGCGGGATAAAATTGTAAATTTTGGACTTGATTAAATTTTGAAAATTGATGAAATTGAATAACTTGAGATTTTCAAAATTTAATTGTGAAATTGGATATTTTTGGGAAAATCTTGTAAATTGTTGGTGGAGAAAAGTGGAAATTAAATAAAAATTTGATATTAAATTGCCAAATTTGAGTTTAATTGCCAAATAGAGATAATAAATTGCAAAATATAAAAAATTAATGGCCAAATGGAAATTAAATTGCTAAATGATTTTTTTTGGATTGCAAATTAAAAAAAAAAAATTAAATTGCCAAGTGGGATTTTTGAAATTTTAAATGAGAAATGAATAAATGAAAATTTGATATTGTTTGAATTGTGATTGGCTTGCAAATTTTAATTAATTTTGGTGAGGTTGTTGTGATTAAATGCATTTATTTGGCAATTTTAAAATAATTAAAATCATATTTTTGGGCTGAGTGTTTGTAATTTAGAAATTTAATTTGGGCTCCTTTGTGTGTTAAATTCAATGTATTTTAAGGCCTAAGAGGTGTGAAATTCAAGGCAAGTTATTGGGTCCACAATGGGGAAGGTTTAAAGCTATATTAAAGGCCTAAATGACCTTTTTTCAAAATTTCAATTTTTGGGCCTTTGATAATTTCGGATTTGGCTAATTTAAATCCATAATTTTGCACAATTCAATGCAAGTGGCTTTCTTAATTTAAATCTGCCCTTTCCTTAAATTAATTTAATTTTTTTGGGGCCATGGCTTGGTTAATTTCAATGTTTAGGGGCCCCATATGGATTATTTTTTGGAGTGGCCCAATTTCATTTTAAAAAGGAAAATTAACATGCTATTGCACAGATTTTTGTTTTTGCAATGGGCTGGCCCAATTTTAAATTAAAATTAAATACCCAAGGCTATGTGATTTAATGCATTTAATTTGGGTTATATGTTTGACAATTTAATTAATTTTATTTTCTTTCCAATGCAGGTCAGCCCTATTTGAAGAGGCAAAAAATTAGTATAAAGGGAGGGCTTGTCTCCTCATTTTCTCATTCATTTCTTGCTTGTCTCTTGGCAGCCAAGGAGGAGCTCTTGGAGCAGCAAAAGAGCAAAATTTTGCAAGGAGTGCATTTTTGGTGTTGTCTTCTTCTTTGGAGAAGAATTTGTTGGTGTAGAGGGCAGGAGGTTCAGATTTGCAAATATTAAGGCTCAGATTTGTCAATTCTCAGGCATCCACACTCAGATTTTCAATTGGCAAGGTGGCAAAGTTCAGATTTGTGATAGAGGAGGAGTTTATTGATAATGATTCATAGCGAGATTTTGAAGGGAAGAGATCCTCTTGTGGAGACAGAAAATTTTTGAGAATCAAGCTAAGCCAATTACAATTCCGAGAGATCAAGAGGAAGTTATCAAGCCAAAGAAAACCGGTGAGTGGCCTATCTTTTCCTCTCTCTTTAATTGCTTTCATTTCATTGGTGCTAGTCTAGGTGTTGAAAACTAATTTCAAGAATAGAGTTAGGTGTTTGGTTAGTAGGTTGATTACTCGATTGTCTTGATTGGCTTTTTTCCCTCAAGTTCTTGCTTGCATTTCATCATTGCATTTCACCTTAGGAGGAAGATTTGGAGTGATAAGTGTAGTCCATCTTAAGGTAACGGCGGGGAGTGATAAGTGTAGTATTCCACCCCTAGGCGAAGATTGGAGTGATAAGTGTAGTTTCACCAGCATTGTAGAAAAGGCAAGGAGTGATAAGTGTTTAGGATGGCTGATGTTAATGCAAGCAAGCGACCCAAAGGAATTAATGCTGAAATAGGAGACAAGGAAGTCATGATACCCAATTCCAACTTCCGCTCAAAATTGAAATACGTTGGAGACACCAACATTGGTACCTTTGATATGATTCAATTAAGAGAGAGGTTGAGAGACAGTCAGTCACCTGTGGCAAAGAAGATCAATCAGTATGGATTTGTGCAAGGAAAGGTTCAATCTACCCCAACAGCGGATATGATACAGCAGGATTAGTTAACACCAAGTCATCAAGGCTCACCTGATCAGATCAGCAAGTCAGAGTGCAGTAGCTTCATTGTGCTTCTCAACCGGATCCCAGGCTCTACAAAAGGTACACAGTTTGATCCTTGGATGTTTTATTTTATTGAAGAGATTGAGAATGGTTAAGGAAAATTGATTGGATTAGGATCACTAGCATGAATTTAGAGTTGCAACTTAGATAGTGCAAAATCGGAAGCAAGTCTACATGGGGTCCTACTTCTTCAATTCGAATGCAAGACTATTAGTGATGCTTTGCCAGTCGAACCAAATCCAATTGGGGAGATGCACTGCACCACTATGGTTGAGGCAAGTACTTATGCCAAAAGGGCAAGGTTGTGGCAGTTCAAACAGTTGAAGGCAGTCAAGAGTTAACCAAGGAGGAAGGCATTGATGAAAGCAGTTGATGAATTCAGTGATGGGTGGATTGTGGAACAATCAAGGAGATATGGTGAGGGCAGGTGCCCCAAAACCCAAGGTTATTGAAACAAGGATGCATGCATGCAGATTAAATCCAAATAGGAAGGTTAAAAATGGCAAAGTACTGAAGTAAGGAGGAAAGTGATTGAAAGGTTGAGAGAGGTCAAGTTTGATTTCAAGGCGGTGGCTAAGAGCAAGGCTCTTAAATTGCACAAGGTTCACACCTAGGCAAGCCACCAAGGTCAAGGCAAGATTACCCCAAGTGCATGGAGACCTCACCCTTTCGAGGTCAGGACATCAAGTACAAGCAAGTTCAAGTGGTGATGAGAAAGTTTCTAAGGACGAGCTCAAACATCCAAGGCTTCACCTCATCTCAAGGATTAAATAAATTTATAAGATAACGTTGATGAGGTGGCAATTTCATGTGCATGCAATCAAATCATGCCAAGTGTCCCATGTTCTCATTAGTTGACAGATTATTGTAATTTTCTCATTGGCCCACAAAGTTGGTGCCCTGATGTAATTGGTTGAAAGATGGTAACCCTAATTAGGGTTTGTAAGGTTTAATCTTGGCCCTTGATTTTGCCTCTTAATCTTGGCCACTCGTAATTTTGAGCCTCTATATAAGGCCATTTGTACTCATTTGTAAAGAGAGTTATGTTGGAGAAATTGTTGCTAGAATACAATCAAAATTGTTCTCTATTCATTGTTGTGACTTGCATGGTGGATATACATGATCATTTTGGTGTATTTGCATGGTTCTTCTCATCTCTCAAATTAAAGTAGAATTTCATTTCATGTTGTTAGAGTAAGAAGTAAATGGTTAGTTGCAATGGTGATATTGGTAAATGTTTGATAGGGATCTATATACTAGGCCACTAGCATCCTAGCAGCTTGTTAGGAAGCCTTGTGTGGTAATCTAGTCCAATTGCTCCCAAGTTCTATTTGCATTTCATCTTTCCGCTTGTACTTCAAATTGGGTTGGAAGATAGGTGTTAGTGTGAAAATCTTAAGAGTCTCCCTTAGAATCATCGCACCGATGGAAGTAGCGCCGCTGGCAAGCTTTCATTAGGTTTGATCCCGTCCATTCGCCAATCTTTCCATTCATAGGAGCAGTAGTAAAGCAAGAAGTAGTTTAGAAGTTGAAGTTTGAAGAGCAAAGTTGGAAGTGATATAAATTGGAAAATCATTGAGTATACATTGCAAAGCTAAATCCCATTATCATCAAGTGAACAACGTAAGCCCGCCGAAGTGATTACCAGCAAATCACATTTATATAACTGAGTTAGTATCCACAGGTGTAAGGAACCTTGGAGTATCCTTGTGTACTTTTCAAGAGAGGGTTGGGTGTTTGGTACGCCGTATCAAGTATTCAATTGCTATATGTTATGTAGTGGTACAAAACTGACATCAACAGACTCTAATAGTAGCCTTTTTTTCAACAAATTTTTTAACCTATTGCTGGTTAATTTCAAGTGTATGCATAGCCTATTGTCTTATTTCTTCTAATTTCATTACTTCAGCCAATCTGACTGTCATAGCATCATCCTCAATTAGTTCCAATTGATGAGCTAACTCAAGAGGGGGAAACTCGAGTGAAAGAGGAAGCCTTGCTTCTCTTCCATACACTAACATGAAAGGTGAGTTGCCAATTGCTCTTTTGGGTGTAATTCTGTCAGCCCATAAGGCTGTTCTCAATTTGGTATGCCAAGACCTCTGATTATCTTCAATTTTCCTCTTGATTATCCTTATGAGGTTCTTGTTGGAGGACTCAACTAAATCATTCCCTTGGGGATAATAATTTGAAGAGGTCTTCAAATATATTCCATGTTCAACTGCCCAAGAGCTGATATGAATTCCAACAAAAGACTTAGCATTATCTAATATGATAGTTGAAGGAGCACCAAACCTAGTTATAATTCCATCAAGGGACTCAACGACTGAAACCTGCGTGGCATCCTTCAAAGCTACTGCCTCTATCCACCTTGTGAAATAATTTGTGGCTACCAAAAATTCATTTGTGACTAGAACTAAAGAGTGGGTTTATTGGACCAATAAAATCCAAATCCCGTTGAGTAAAAGGCTGGTCTGATTGAATAGGATGAAAAGGAAGGGAAGCCAACCTTTGTTCGCCTGAGAAGAAGGCACACTTCTTACACTTTCTCGCCCATTGATGAGAATCTCTGAATAAGGTCGGCCAATAGTAGCCATCCCTCATTATTTTAATAGCGGCGATCCTTGCTGAGAAGTGACCACTTGAAGGGTCATCATGAAACTATTCTAACAACCTATTGATCAGATTTGTATTATTGCTTCTTCGAAGGACTCCATTAGAATCCTTTCTAAATAGTATACCATCCACCAAGGCATAAGGAATGGACTGCAATTTGAATTGTCTCCTTTTAGCTTTGTTTAGGCCTTGTGGATATCTTCCTTCAACCCAGAAGGTAGGATGTCTTTCCTGAAACCAGACATCACCATTTGTTTTATACATAATATATCTTTCCTGAAACAAGACATCATCATTTGTCTTATACAGGATGCATCTTTTCTAAAACCAGATGTTGTCGCTTGTCTTATACAGGGTAGGTCTTCCTTGAAACCAAATCAAATTCTAATTTTTTTGAATTTTTTATTTTTGGAAAATTCAAGGACAAAAAGGGAAATGACAATAAGGGAAACTATTTTTTTTGGATTTTTGGATGCTAATGCAAACTAGGAATGAATAAACAAAATGATGTCTAAGTTGTAAGTACTTTACCCTAAGATAAATTCTAGAAACTTTGAAGGTAAACCCTCTAAGGAAAGACCCAAATGATATTGAGGACTCTCTTGACTCCAAAAGGTAGAACAAAAGTGTTAAATCCTGACAATAATGTCTGTCTAAGACAAATATTAACCAAAATGATAGGATGCTTGTGCTGAGACAAGTAGATAAAGATGGTGTTGACGAAAACAAGATAAAACGCAAGACCACTATAGGAATGTCCTAGGAAAATGCACCCTCTAATTTGAAAAATGACTCTAGGAAGTGCAATACTTTAACCCTAAGATATGCAAGCTATGTTTTTGAGATTTTTGGACTAATATGATGACTTTACAAAAAAGAAAGATTCTAAGGATGCAAGATATTCCTATCTAAGTATGTCGATCACAAGGAACCAAGATGAAATATCAAAGTAATGTTTGTAGGACCCGTGCTAGGATCAATTCTCTTTGTGTAGGATAGTGTTTGTAGGATAAATGTTGATTTTGTTTGCTCTTGATGGGACAAATGTTTGTAGGACAAGTGTTGATTCAGTTTTCTCTTGGTAGGACAATGTTGTAGGAAAAATGTTGGAGATGTACAAACTCAACAATCACATTCAGTATATGGCTGCAAGACTGACTCAAAAGAGAAAACGATCAGTGTATGTTCAACAAGAACTAGATCAGTGAGCTAAGGAAGCATTAGTCTAAGTTGCCAAAGAAGCTTGTAAGAGAGGATTTTAAGGATGAATACAGTGATTTAATCTTCATGTTGAATAGAGTCATGAGAACACCTCAAGGGGCTTTCTTAGATACTTGGATGTATTATTTCATCGAGGAAATAAAAAAAAGGAATGTGATCATGAACCGGGCAAGGATGATTAGTGACAACATATTCTTAGCTAAGGAACTTAAAGAAAACAAAGCAATTCTATATGAGTTCCTATGTGATCTACTTGTTGTCAATAAATATTGAGTATCCAGGCCTCATTCATAGGGGTATGATTGGGAATGGCAAAGAACAATTCAAGGTACATGACTGTTATCCTAAGTCGCAGTTGCATGAGAGGGCAAGTTATAGGAGGATCAATGACATCTTCACCATGAATATCACACGTACACTTTAGGAAGGATCACATAGAAGGTTATCGAAGGATGCCACAAAATTGATTGAATAGTATGGATATTGGTACATCCAATTCCCTACTTTCACTTATATCAAGATCCAGAGATTTTCTTCAGATTCTTACAAACTTCCTAAGTATCCTATAGATAAAATGGTTTTATTGGAGGTGCTCAAACAACTTTCAAAATTTGATTTTATGTAGAAGAAGCACAAACAAGGAATGCCTTCCTCTATCACTTTGGGGAAGATGCTTGAATCATGCCCTTCATTGCAAGTAGCAGAGACGACCCATGCAGAGTTACAATTCTACTAGTTGGGGACATACAAAGAAAGCAAAGAATTTGATCCATTCAAAAAGATCCATACTTACAGGGGCACGAAATACAGAAATAGGATCGACATTGAGGATTATTGGTCAAATCTAATGGATGAGCTGTTAGGAATAGTCCCAAGAGATAACTGAGAGGGGGGGGTGAATCAGTTATCTACAAGTTTCAATTCTTTGTCCAATTAAGTATACTTAAACTTAAGCATAAACACAATGAAAGAACACTTGAACACAACACCAATATTTTGGTTACGGGGAAACCCAAATAGGTAAAAACCCCAGTGGGAATTGACATCCACTAATATTCTGCACTAGTGTATTATGATCCTTGTTAGAAGATCCTTAACCCTGTTAGGAGTTGCTTTACAGTATATTTAGTACAGTAGACCTAGTCAAGGGTCGGACCCTGTTAGAAGTCTTTTACAATAGTCCCTGTTAGGGGAGAGGACGCACTGTCCGAGAGCACACTGCTCAAAGGTGTGAAGGCTACAACCTTCTGAATAACAGATACACACTATATCTGGATCTTGGTGAACTGCGCTTAGACCTGCTGTCTGGATCAATTCCAATGTATAGCACAAACACTTTACTTGGTCACATAGACCTTCTGATGGCTCAACACTTCGCACACTTTTCTCTGCTCTTCACAATCAACTATGAACCACACTCAAGCAATCACAAATGACTGCATATAAATATCTTTCCTCTAAATAATATAATCAAGTCGGCCTGTTAGAACCACCTTGAAATCATATTAGAGAAGCCATAATAAACTCCAATAATAATTCAGTCGGCTCTACTAAGCACGCAACACATTTTGGGACCTGTCCAATAAGATAATTGTAGATGCACGCTACACACTGTTGGCTCTACCAAAATAATTGTATCTTTCTCCTCAAGCTGAATTACTTCATAATCTCTTAACTAAACATCACTAACTCTTCTACAAGCTTAAATCCAAGGGCGCATACCGAAAGGATAGGCGCAACTCTAGAACCAATATAATCTCTGTCAACTCTCCTGAACAAACACAGGAAACTGCTACTAGTGAATAGCGACTGTATAACTTCACTTCTACTGATCATCAGACTCTACGTCCATGAATGTAACATCACTAACATGTCTTCATCATATATCCAAGCGCGCAAGGCTCTATGATAACTGTACGGACAACCATACACAGAACACTGCCTGTTACTCTGTCAGGAACACTGCTGACACAAGCTGCTATATAACTGTCTGTACTAACAGTTAACCTCTGCGCCCATGATATCATGTTGATAATATGTCCATCCTACATATACTGAAAACTTACTGCATAAGTCTTCCATGCATGCTACTTACCATATGTTGTCATCAATGACAAACATACAGTCAGTACCGGCCTGCTGGCAAATCTCCAACAATCTCCCCCTTTGGCATTGATGGCAACATATGGAATGAAAAACTCCACCAATCCAAATGAATAATTCTTTTATAACATTCTCTATTTCCTCTTCAAGACTCCCCCAAAGATGAGTCCTCCATCTGCTGCAATATTCTTCAACATTCTCCATTTCCTCAACTGAACTGCTGAATACTACTCCCCCTTAGTATATTACTCCTCTTTTTACTTATGTTTTTCATGACTATATATTACTCCCCCTTTCACATCAATGGCAAAGGGCGCCAATCAGTTTAAGCATCGATACTACTCCAGAAGTGGAGTAGTCAACCATCCATCAGTCCCTGAGGACTGATGCTTTTCCTTCTTTCTTCTAAGCAGAATTAGGGAAGGGAATTACTCCCAACTTCTCCCTAAGATACTCAAAAGTATCCTTTGGCAAGGGCTTTGTGAATATGTCTGCCAACTGATCTTTAGTACTCACATAGTCCAGCTTGACTTCTTTCTCTGCCACTTTTTCTCTTAGGAAGTGATACTTGATCTCAATGTGCTTTGTCTTTGCATGCATCACAGGGTTCTTCGACATATTGATAGTGCTAGTGTTATCACAGTGAATAACAATAGGATAATCAATCTGAATTCCAAAATCCTTTATCATCTGCTTGATCCAAACAATTGTAGAACAATTCAAAGTTGCTGCAACATACTCTGCTTCTGCTGTTGACTGAGAAATACAATTCTGTTTCTTGCTTGTCCAAGTGACAAGTCTATCACCAAGAAACACTGCTCCACCTGATGTACTCTTTCTGTCGTCAACGCATTCTGCCCAATCTGCATCAGTGTACACATGAAGCTCAACATTTTTTGAGTTAGGATACCATAGACCATAGTCTATAGTGCCTTGCAAATATCTGAATATCCTTTTTACTGCCATGAGGTGACTTTGTTTAGGCTCTGCTGCAAATCTTCCAACTATGCCAACTGCATTGGAAATGTCTGGTCTGGTTTGAGTAAGATAAATAAGTTTGCAAATCATAGACTTGTGCAATGTTATATCTACTGCTGGTGAGTCATCTTTTTTTGTAAGCTTGCATCCAGTTATCATAGGTGTCCCTACTGGCTTGCAATCATCCATCTTGAATTTCTTTAATATTTCTCTCACATACATGGACTGATTAATGAAAATACCTTTCTCTTTCTATTGCACATTCAATCCCAAAAAGTATTTGATAGGTCCAATCATACTCATCTCAAATTCATTTTGCATCTCCTTAGCAAATTCAGCACTAAGTTTGTCATTACCTCCAATGATAATGTCATCAACAAATATAGCTACAAGTAGTAAACCTTTAGATGTCTCTCTTATGAATAGATTACAGTCTGTTGCTCTTCTCTTGAATCCAATCTTTGTTAGGTATCCATCTAGTCTCTCATACCATGCTCTAGGGGCTTGCTTAAGTCCATAGAGGGCCTTTTTCAATCTACATACCATATCAGGTCTATCTGATAAGGTGAATCCTTCTGGCTACTCAATGTATACTTCTTTTAAATCTCCATTCAAGAATGCTGACTTGACATCCATCTGATAAACTTTGAAGTTTTTGACTGTAGCATAAGCTAGAAACAACTTAATAGCTTCTAATCTGCTCACTAGTGCAAATGTGTTTGAATAGTCAATGCCTTCTCTTTGCGCATATCCCTTACATACTAACCTTGCTTTATTTCTTACTACTGTAACATCTTCATTCAACTTGTTTTTGAATATCCATTTTGTTCCAATCATATTCTTATCACTAGGTCTTGGGACCAGTTCCCAAGTGTTATTCTTAATAATCTGATCAAGTTCTTCTTTCATAGCATCATGTCAATCTGAATCATTACATGCATCTTCAACACTTAAAGGTTCAATCTGAGATAGTAAACATACCATTTCACTGCTAGCTGAGTTCTTTGCTTGTGATCTTGTTAAGACTTTTCCGCTCTGATCTCCAATGATGTCTTTCTTAGAATGGTTTCTAGATGTAAACTTTGGAACTTTAGGTGATGCTGACTCATCAGCCTTAGGAGTTTCTTCTTCACTTGTCTCAGGGTCATTGAACAACACATCAATACTGTCAAACATTTCTTCAATAACTGTCTCACTAGTGGAGGATCTGGGTTCTTCTTCAATCATAAGTGAGTAATCATGATATCTTTCTTGAACTATAAACTTTTCATCAATCTTAACATGAGCACTTTCAATGATCTTTTTCAATCTTAAATTGAAACATCTATAAGCTTTACTTTTAGTAACCAAGGAAAATACCTTCATCACTTCTTACATCAAACTTGCCTACTACTTCATCCCTCTTGATGTAGCACTTGCTTCCAAAGATTCTGAAGTATTTTACTGTGGAAACATTACCAAACCATAGCTCATATGGTGTTTTGTTAGCGTCAGGCCTCAATTGAATTCTGTTGATGGTGTAGACTGTTGTATTGACCGCATCTCTCCAATAGGTGTGAGCAACTTTTCCTTCAATCATGATGGTGCGCGCTGTATCAAGGATGATCTTATTTCTTCTCTCTGCAATTCCATTTTGCTGAGGGGTTCTAGGTGCACTTAACTGCCTCTTTATGCCATGTTCTTCGTAGTACTCATAGAATCTGTCAGAGGTAAATTATCCTTCTCTATCCGATCTCAGACATTTTATCTTTAGTCCAGATTCATTCTCAACCTTAGCTTTGAATATCTTGAACTTTTCAAATGCTTCTGACTTATTTTTTAAGAATGCAACCCACATCATTCTAGTGTAATCATCAACAAACAAAATGAAATACCTTTCACCACAGTATGATCTTGTTTGAGTTGGACCACATAGGTCTTTAAGAATCAGATCCAACTTGTTCTCTGTTGAATTGTGCTTGCTCCTGAATGAGTTTCTCACATGCTTTCCCATCACACATTCCCTGCATATAGTATCAACTGGCTTTGCTATGCTGGGTAGATCTCTTACTGCCTTTACATTGCATATCTTTACTATGTTATCAAAATTGATATGACATAGTCTTTTATGCCACAACCAACTGTCATCTACTTTAGCAACAAAACAACTTGCTTCTGGATTTAGCTAAAAAACATTACCTTTAGTCTTTGATCCTGATGCAATTATTTCTCCTTCTTTGTTGTTAATGATGCATTTGTTTCCATTGAATTCCAATCTGTAACCTTTGTCAAGTAACTGCCCAACACATAGTAGGTTATGTTTCAAACCATCAACGTAAAGAACATCATCAGTACTATTCTTTCCATCCAAGGTGATGGCTCCTCTACCAACGATGGGTTTAGGAGTGTTATCTCCAAATCTAACCATGCCACCATTGTATTTGTCTAGATGAACAAATCTGTCTTTATCACCTGTCATGTGATGTGAACAACCACTATCTATAATCCAGTCTATCCTTATATCAGCTTGTGAAATCAATGGTAGCTCTTGTTTCTCTTTGTTATCTTCATGATCTGTCTTATTGTTCATTTTCTCTATGATAGCAATAAATCCAATTTCTTCTTCAGCTGAATCATCATCTGAAACTCCATCTCCAGCATAGCAACATTCCTTAGAGTATTTAAGCTTGTAGTCATTTTTGAACTTTCTAGCTCTTAAGGGACATTTGATGCAAAGTGACCAATCTTATTACATGAAAAGCATTTAAATGGCAATTGACCTTCATATTTTCCTTTTCCTTTCTTTTCTCTTTTGGCAATCATAGCAATGAAGTCATCTAGTGTTTTCTCTTCATCATCATTATCAAAATTACCAGAAGTGCTTGCAGATTTCTTACCATGAACTGTTGCTTTGAAGGCTGTCTCACTTTTAGGTTCTGTCTTCAATCTTGAAATCTCAAAAGCTAAGATTTTGCTGATCAAGGTCTCTCTCTTGAAATTTGATGTAAGCTACATGGTCTCATCAAGGATGTTGATCTTGTTTTCATATTCTGGAGTGGGAGTAGTCATCAATTTGTCCATAATGTCTTCCTCTGAGATCTCTCCACCATTGTTCCTGATTCCAACAACTGCTTCATTGATCCTTTGATTGTAAGCTCTGATGTTTTTTTCAGGTAGCATCTCTAATGCATTGTATCTTTTCTTCCATGTCTTTCTAGGCGCATCCTTTGCTTGTCTGTCTCCTTCAAATATGTCTTCTAGGTACTTCCATATTTTGTGTGTTGTATCTACCTTCTTTATTTCTGAAAACTCACTATCAAATAGGGCGCTAATAAGGGCTTCTTTGGCTATTGCATTCTGATGAAATAATTCCTTTTGCTTGTCAGTAGCATCATCCTTTGCAAGGTCTTCTAAAGTAGGGATCTTGACTGCTTTGATAGTTACATCAAAAACTTCAAAAGCAATGCACTGCAAATGAGTCACCATCTTGTTCTTCCAATCAAGATAATTCTCTCCATCAAACTTAGGACTTTCTTTTCTGAAGAATGCCATCTGATCAACCTCAAGCTATTAAACTTTCTCTCTGAGGCACTTGGCTTTGATACCAATTGTTAGGAATAGTCCCAAGAGATAACTGAGAGAGGGGGGGGGGGGGGTGAATCAATTATCTACAAGTTTCAATTATTTATCTAATTAAGTATACTTAAACTTAAGCATAAACACAATGAAAGAACACTTGAACACAACACCAATATTTTGGTTATGGGGAAACCCAAATAGGTAAAAACCCCGGTGGGAATTGACACCCACTAATATTCTGCACTAGTGTATTATGATCCTTGTTAGAAGATCCTTAACCCTGTTAGGAGTTGCTTTACAATATATTTAGCACAGTAGACCTGGTCAAGGGTTGGACCCTGTTAGGAGTCTTTTACAATAGTCTCTGTTACGGGAAAGGACGCACTGTCCGAGAGCACACTGCTCAAAAGGGCGAAGGCTACAACCTTCTGAATAACAGATACACACTATATCTGGATCTTGGTGAACTGCGCTTAGACATGCCGTCTGGATCAGTTCCAATGTATAGCACAAACACTTTACTTGGTCACATAGACCTTCTTCTAATGGCTCAACACTTTGCACACTCTGCTCTGCTCTTCACAATCAACTATGAACCACACTCAAGCAATCACAAATGACTGCATATAAATATCTTTCCTCTAAATGATATAATCAAGTCGGCGTGTTAGAACCACCTTGAAATCATATTAGAGAAGCCATAATAAACTCCAATAATAATTCAGTCGGCTCTACTAAGCACGCAACACATTCTGGGACCTGTCCAATAAGATAATTGTAGACACGCTACACACTGTCAGCTCTACCAAAATAACTGTATCTTTCTCCTCAAGCTGAATTACTTCATGCGCTCTTAACTGAACATCACTAACTCTTCTACAAGCTTAAATCCAAGGGCGCATACCGAAAGGATAGGCGCAACTCTAGAACCAATATAATCTCAGTCGGCTCTTCTGAACAAACACAGGAAACAGCTACTGGTGAATAGCGACTGCATAACTTCACTTCTACTGATCATCAGACTCTGCGTCCATGAATGTAACATCACTAACATGTCTTCATCATATATCCAAGTGCCCAAGGCTCCATGATAACTGTATGGACAACCATACACAGAACACTGCCTATTACTCTGTCAGGAACACTGTTGACACAAGCTACTATATAACTGTCTGTACTAATAGTTAACCTCTACGCCCATGATATCATGCTAATAACATGTCCATGCTACATATACTGAAAGCTTACTGCATAAGTCTTCCATGCATGCTACTTACCATATGTAGTCATCAATGACAAACATACAATCAGTACTGGCCTGCTGGCAAATCTCCAACATGAGGATGCAGTAAGAAGAAAGAAATGGTTCAGAATGTCAGTTGATTTCATGAGGAAATGTGGTGTTTTCCTTATTCCTAACCAGGTCAAGGATGATGGAAATCTAGTCCATCCTCTACGAATATGAAAAGGACAAGTCCATTGAGCCACCCAATTGATCACAAGAGGAAGAACTTTCAGATTTGGGAGTCTTGAAGCGAGTAGTGATGGATAGATCAAGGGCACGGATTGATAAACAAGTTAAGAGGTTGATGAAAAACTGTTACTTTCACTCATACGAGAATGCAGAGTGAGGATTCTTCTTCGAGAGGGGATGAAAGAACCATTATCATTTCAGGAGCACACATTCAGGATGGAAGGCAAATTGCAAAGGAAGGGGGTAATGTGGCAGAAACATCACAAGATACATGTGACAAAATCATTAGTAAGGAGTCTGGAAGCAAAAGACATAAGTCTGCCACACATACTCCTATTGCCAGCTCTTCATTAAATAAAGAAATAGGGACACAGGTTATGGAGCAAGATTCAATAATGGGTGGAGATACAAAGATCTTACCTCGGGATAGTTAGGAGGCAACTTCATCCATGCATTCAGTGCAGCAAGGTACATAGATATTACCATCATCCCCTACAATGCAGTTAGTAGTTGATTTGGGAGATGATATGAGGCAGCCTAATCCTGGCACTCAAGAGGTGGAGGATGAGATTATTTCAACATTGAAGGGATTTGATGAAGATGAACAAATGGAAGATAGTATGGAATTATCCATAGTCATTGAATGGTTAAGAGAAAGCATGAAGAAAAGAAGAGTAGAAGAGGTTCTTCTTATGGATGACATTGATGCATTCTTGAGGAGGATTGGAAGAACAAAAGAGCCTAAACCAGAAAAGAAAATTCATAAGATTACCAAGGATGAGTCAAGGTCTCGCACTGTGCATTTGGCTGTCCAAGTTGGAGATAAGAATGAAGACAAAATTAATCCTAATGACTATCATGTCTCCTCATTTGATATTGGGCCAACAACTAAGGAGCAAGAATTTTAGGAGTGGAGAGACACCACAGATGCCATTGAAGAAAGGATGGATAAACTAATAAAGGAAAGAGATGAGATAGAATTGGAGAATTTGATGATGGATTTCATAAATAAACACATGAATCCATCAAGGCATGAGAGTCCAATACTTATTCCATATGTTCCCACTTCTCAAGATTCACATTGTACTTGTGGCATGGTGAAGGGATGGGCAAATGATATTGGAGAACAAGGAGAGGGTTTTCTTACTAGGATAGTTTAGGCACATGAGAGGACCACAATATTGGTAAATAAAATGCAAGGATTAGATGAGATATGGAAGGAATTTCAACCCATTGAAAACAAAATGATTCTGTGTCTCAAGGCATTAAGGAATATCCTTACATCGATCCTGACTAAAGAGGGAGTAATTGATAGAGGAAGTGCATATGACTTTGGTCATTGGTATCTATCACTGGTCATGAGGACTACATATGAGCATGCGCACACAGAATGTGAGAATATTGAGGGTCCTATCTTGGAGATACGTTCAAGGGTCCTTGTTGCAATCAAGAAATTGCTTGGTCTTGACATTGATGCTTCTAGTGTGTTGAAACAGAGGATGGAATCAGATTATTTCAGAGACATGGACTCTCTTGGGAAGAGTTAATTGAATAGATTTCTCTCACTTATGATTTTCATAGATGATTTGTAGAGGCACACTTCAGATTGGGATAGCACTTTGGACACTTGTATGGAAAAGTTAGAGGTCATGGAGTTATAGCATAGCAGCCTTCCTAGTATTGACATGGACGAACTTAGTGAAATTTTGCTTAAGTTAATTGATTCTTCTAAAAGGGAGAAGGAAAAGGGAGTGCACATTTTGGATGATTTTTTGTATGATGACTAGACAGCTTCCTTGCTTCCTATTGGTCCTCAAGTTATTGAATTTTCTCAATGTCTTATTATATGGTGCTTCATTTCTATTGGCTATTTTGGGTTTCCCTAATTAGAGTTTGTAATGGATTAATTTGGGTCATTGATTTCAAATCAATCTTGGCCATTCATTGTAATTGGAGCTCCTATATAAACCCCCATCCCTCTCATTTGTAGAGGAGGTTGTTAGAGAATTGTTGCTAATATAGTGCCAAATTTGCTCTACTTTTCATTGTTGTGTCTTGCATGGTGAATTGTTGTGATCAAGTTTGAATTATTGCATGGTGATCTACATCCCTCATTTAGAATAGATTTGATTTCAAGTTGTTTAGAATAGAATTTTCTTTAATTAACTTCGTTGGATGAAATAAATTGTGAATGTTTACTTGCTAGACTCCAACATAAAACTAGGCCACTAGCCTCTTGCTGATTGTAGGTGTGTCTTGTGTGGTTAGCTAGTGATTGAAAGTACTTAACTTCAATTGATATTCAATCTTTAGTTTGCATTTATTGATGGGATTGAAGAGGAGATATTGATTTGAAAACCATTTGAGTATACCTTAGAAGCTTGCACTAGGTGGGTGGAGTCGTTGACAAAATTGCATCTAGTAGAGTCCAAGTCATTCACACTTCCTTGCATCCATAGTTAGTAGTATAAGTAGTAGAAGTTAGTCTAAGTATAAGTTGAAGTGGAGAGTTGGAAACTCAAAAACTATATTTTCATTGCAATTGTGAAGCCAAATCTTTAGAGTCAAGTTGACAAGTCCCAGTGAATAGTGTAAGTATCCTTAGTGATCCAACAAATCACATCATTTCCTTGAGTGAGTATCCACAATAGAAAGAACCTTGAAGTCATTTCATGATCTTAGTTTGCAAGCTTAGCATAAGAAGTGACCTTATTCAGGAGAGAAATGAATATTTAGTGTTTCACTTTGAAACATTGAGTGTTTGATTTTGCGTGTTTTAGTGGAATAAAACTCACATCAACACTACCTTGAGCTCGTTTCCTCTCTAGAGTCACCACCTTGTTCCCAATGTTTTGCAATCCAAGATTAAAATAATGTTTGATGGATTTTTGCTCTTGCATTATGATTTTGATGTCTAACTCTTTGGGAGATGTAGAAGTTGGTGGAGTAGCAACAAGAGGTAGATTTGTAGTTGTAGTAGGAATAGGAGCCACTGTAGGTTGATGTGTAGGCATCTCTGGAAATAAAAGCATTTGTGGCCTTGGAGCTAACTTCCCTGCTTGAATTAGGCAATTCTCTGCCCTTATGGCTACATCATATGCAGCTAGTAAGGTATCTCCACCCATTGTCTGCAATGTAGTAATATCACTATCGAAAGCTCTAAAATAATGCAAGAAGGCATTACCAGGAGAAGGCTTCACCGAAGCAGGAATACTATCCCATGTCTTTTGCAATCTATAATTGAAATCAGTCATGAATTCATGGTGTGCTCTTTTGATTGTGGTAATCTTCTCTAAAAGTGATAGATGATCACTTTTATCCTCAAAATGCTTATGTAGTCTTTCACCTAACATATCCAAATTAAGGATAGAATTATGTGGCAATCCTCTATACCATTGCAAGGCTTTCCTTTCAATGATGAGGCTAGAAGTCTAACAATGACATCAT
Source organism: Chamaecyparis obtusa (assembly GCA_027943335.1). NCBI lineage: Eukaryota > Viridiplantae > Streptophyta > Pinopsida > Cupressales > Cupressaceae > Chamaecyparis > Chamaecyparis obtusa. Next base: position 1,864,842 of record BSBK01005497.1, on the reverse strand, counting down.
CTTTTGTAATACCATGTATATTGCAAGTATTGGAAACTTCTTGTATGTGTTCTATTGGGGAATGGAAGTTTCACTAGTGAAGTCTAGTAAACTCTAAAGTGCAGCCACTGGTATATCATGCCTTTGAGTCGAAATAAGAGGGCTACCACCATTAAAGGTAGCAAAAAATCTGATTTCTAGGGATAGCCATATGGAATAATGATCTATTCAATTGAAAAGATGGTACCCTAGGTTGTGTTCTAATCACATGAGGGGTAGAAAGAGATCTAGATGGTGTAGGAGTTGCTTCTGAACCCCTAATTGGTGATAGATAAAGTCTATTCCTTCGTCTTTTAGAACTTGAAAATGAGAGCTGAACAAATTGAAAATTACCTCTAGAAGATGCTCGTGTTTGAATATTGGGCATGAACTGCGGCAATCTGGTCTGAGAATTGAGATATAGAGCTAGAGTCACCAAGTGCTTGAATTTGAGCCTCTTGAAGGCTAGAATGCTAAGAGTAGCATTGTTTCCTTAGCATAGAAGCTGAAATCCTTTGTTTGATCAAAAAACCAGTAGACTTCTTCTATTTGTAAGCTTGAATGTAGTCCTACCGAGCATGCCAAAAACTGTTGTCACAAACGTTTACACCCTTAAGTTAGTGTAAATGACCTAAACAACCTTGTGAAACATGGAAACAACCTCCCAAGTGTGGGACTTGAAATGCGAGGTTGAGTCTCTAGAGAAGGCCAACTTCATTCCAATCAGGATGCACCTAAAACTAAGCTTTTGAAAAAAAGGAGAAGAATGATATGTGGAAAGGGAAAGGGTGATACACCAAGATTGAGATTTGATCTACTCCTACCTATAACTGCTCTTAAAATTCAATAAAGATCACAAAACCACACTACTCCCTATATTTATCAATCTAAGCTCAATATGAAGATTAAGAATCAATACAACCTTGTAAGGAATACAAGTATTCACTAAATAAGATTGATCAACCATAGATTAACACACTCATACAATGTTGCAGATGATGAAACACATCCAAATAATAAGGTAGACAATCTACACAAGCTACTTGGACTTAGGAATAGGTAAAATAATAATGTTATTGAAACCAGGCTGGGCAAAATAACAATTACAGAGAGCTTTGTAAAAGAATAAAAAAATAAGATGATAAAAGAATGTACAAGATTGCCTTTTGTAAAGAGCCCTGCTGGCTCTATGCTGAAGAATTTATATTTTTTGTTTTTTGAAAGTTTTGCAATTTTTTTGGGGGGTTTTGAGATATAAGAAATGCAACTGAATTCTAAATTTTAAAAGCACAATTCCAATTCCATAATATTATTTGCAAACAATTCAATTTTGCGAATATACATATATAATGTTGTTTGATTATTAATAATTCCAATATGAAATGTGCACTTAACATATATGCAAATCACTGCCACCAGGAAATTACAAACGCAGCCTTCTTGAAGAAAAACGCAGCCTCTATCGGTGTTGACGCAGGCTTTGGAAGTCAACGCAACTTCCAATGTAAAAATCACAGTCCATTAAAAAACTAACGCTACTCAATTCTGGAGATGGAATTCTCCACAAATCTGATCGCACCTCCTTATAAACCAGAAGTAGGCCCTCGACATGTAAAACACAGCGAATAGTGAACAATTTTGATATATAGCAGCACCAAAATTGTAACCAGCATAATCAGAATTAATTCTCTGATATTCAAAACACAATTCACCACATCTTTCAATGATTCAGAGTGCATACAGAGAGGAATCAGTCCTCACAAAACCCTTGTTGAAACCCTTCAGCAAATTCTCCATGAAATTAAAACAATAGCCAAGAATGAAGTACGATTTTCTCCATAGTCTCTTTTAAATAAAAAATGAAGTGTGGCTTCTCAAATTATAACACTTAAATGATAAAGTCATTTATTAAGATAATCTTAATAAAAAACTTATAATATGAAGCTCAATTAAATGCTCATGACGCCCAATACCATGTGCCTCCACTGCACTACTAAAAATAGTATCCACCCATAATTGACTTACTATAAATAGAAAGTCTATCAACAGAGACCCTTAAATCGAACTGTCAACTCACAAGGGTCGCAATGATTAAATGATCATGCCCAGCTACAGGAACCTGCTAAAATGGGGACATTACAGTCCTCCTTCCCCAAGATTGCTTCTCCCCAAGCAATTGTAGTCTAGGATGCTAAAATATATCCTTAGGCTCCCTAGTGGTGTCCTCATCTGGAAGTCCTTGCCACTTCACCAAAAACTCTCTGACGATCCGCCAATGCAAATGCCTCTCCCTGGTATCCAGAATAGCCTCAAGGATCAACTCAAGTCTCCCCTCATCATCCAATGGGGGTAAGGTGGAAGATGGGACAACATGACTGCCTAACGCCTTCTTAAGGCATGGTATGTAGAACACAATATGAACTCCGTTGTCCACTGGAAAATCCAACTCATAATCAACCTCACCCATGCATCTCACTACTCGGAAGGGACCATAATAACGGAGCTTGAGCTTCTCAGCTCCACTCTTCCTAATGGAAGAATATCGCTAAGGCTGTAGCATCAAATAAACGGTATCGCCCACTTGAAAGGAATGAGCAGTCCTCCTCTGATCTTTATACTGCTTCTGCTGATTTTGTGCTCTCTGAATATTATCCCTCAGTGTCCTCATAATATCCTAGCTATCCTATAAAAAATCACCTGCACTTGGTACCTTATTGTCACTCCACAACAAGTCCATGAAACTAGGGGGATCATACTCATACAGAGCTCTGAATGGGAACATCTGAATAGTCATGTGGTGAGTGGAATTATAGCAATACTCACATAAATGTATCCACTTCACCCAAGCCCGTTGCTGAGATGAAACATAATTCCGCAGATAGCCTTCCACCCACTTATTCACAATCTCAGTCTGACCATCAGTTTGAGGTTGGTAACTAGTACTCACAGTCAACTCTGTCCCACATAACCTGAATAGCTCCTGCCAGAAATGACTCATGAAACGACTATCACGGTCACTCACAATTGTTTGCGGTAAACCATGCAATCTAAACACCTCTTAGAAGAACAACTCTTCTATCTGAACAACTGAATAAGTGATGGTGATGGGGAAGAAGTGAGCATATCTGGGGAGGCAATCCACCACCACAAAAATGCAATCTCTACCTTGGGCTTTCGGCAAGCCCACAATGAAATCCATAGACAAACATTCCCACTTCCACTCAGGAATGGGAAGTGGTTGCAGCAACCCTGCGGGATAGGTATGCTCTTGTTTGTTTTGCTGACAAATAGAGCACTCTCGGACGTACTGTTGCACATCTAACTTCAAGCCATTCCATGTGAATCTCTCCCAAATCTGTCTATAGGTCTTGGAGAACCCAGGATGTCCATCCTGTTAAAAATAAACCAGAAAAAAAAAGCATAATGAAAAGAGTGCAAGCAAAACTGATAACACAAGTTTTACCCTAGGAAAAACCCTCCTCACCAAGGGAAACAACCCATCCCACAAAAATCGTACAATCTTTATTGAAGTTCAATACAAATTACAATAACTTGCTCATAATGGACTTCTCAGCAGAGACAATCAAAGTAACACTATAATCTTGCATACGAAGGCCCTCAAAGATCATGCAATGATCATAAACCATAACACAAATAACAAAGATAAATTTTCATACATGGAAGATATGTTCAAATGAAGCACGGCTCACTCGCAGAGAGTAAAGACTGAGAATTTGCAGATGTTCGAGTTGAAGACACACCCGTTCAAGATGCTAAACAAAAGTAATGCAGAGTCAAAGATACATTCTTTGCGATGCCCTTATATCCTGATACGGTATTGTAATCACACTGTAGAAAGCGGAGCTTAGAAACGATAATTAAAAACTGCTCAAGAGGGAACACACCTGATAATGATATGCGCCAAGGGAGGTGATGCTTCACCTTACTTGGCGTTTCATCAAGTAAGGTGAAGTGCCATCACCTTGGCCGTTACAAAAGGGGAGATGCCGATACAACAAAAACGGCTATCTCAATAATATCATATGCCAACAAAGATGATACAACCAAATGCGGAGCCGTAAAATAACTAACCAGTTCAAAACAGATAGAAAGTAAATGAACATAATATATGATATGAAACATAATCCATAAGAGAGCATTACTGTCATTGGTGCTTAATCATACGCTTAATCACTAGCAACAGTTATGCACAATGTAAATGTCCACAATAGGTACATATATGCGGATAAGCAACAGCAACATGGATCACCAAATGAACAAAGAAGACAATGGCAAGGAAATTTCAGTTGAAGTCTTTGTCGTAGCTATATAACTTCAACACAGCCAATGGCAAATCATGAAAGGCCTAAAGGATAATATGTCTGACACCTGATCCTAGGACTAGATAGATCCTCCCCTTGTAAATGATCAACTCATTTGCAAGGGTATAACTGTTGCCCTGTATGCTACCATCAACAATGCCAATTGCCCACTGATCTCGGGCATCCTCTGCTATCTCAGTAATCACACATAAGTGGGGTCTCTGTGAGATTGTAACTTACTGACCCACTTCTGTTGTCTCTTATTCAGATCCCACTGATCGAGGAAATGCTTCAGGCTATTTTGATCTGTTTTAATACAAAATTTGTTGCCAACTAAGTACTGCCTCAATTTGGCCAAGGCATGCATAATGGCCAACATCTGCTTGTCGCATACATTAAATGATCTCTCAAAACCCCTAAGCTTCCTGCTCTCAAATGCTATGGGATGGCGATCATGGGAAAGAACTGCTTCGATGCCCTCACCCAAGGCGTCACGGTGCAACTCAAATGGCCTTGTGAAATCCGACAATGCCAAAACTGGGCATGACGTCATGATCTCCTTGAACTTCTCAAAGCACTCTTGTGCCTGAGTAGTCCACTCAAAAGCACCCTTACGGGTCAGATCACTAAGGGGAGCTGCGTGTCGAGAGAATCTTACCACAAATCTGTGGTAGAATGCACACAGTCCAATGGACCCCCTAAGTTGTGTCAAGTTCTCCGGTGTAGGACAATCCAGAATAGCACAAACCTTATCAGGGTCCATGTGAAATCCCTACGCACTGATGATGTGTCCCAGATACAACAACTCAATCATGCCTAAAGCACACTTGGACTCCTTGGCATACAAGGAAGACCTATCAAGAATGTCCAACACTGCATCCAGATGTGCTATGTGATCATCCCAAGTCTTACTATAAAAAAGTATATCATCAAAAAACACTAGAACAAATCTCCGCAACTAACTATAGAAAACCCTATTCATAGTAGATTGAAATGTGGCGAGGGCATTAGACAAGCCAAAGGGCATGACTAGAAACTCAAAATGGCCACAATGACACCTGAACACTGTCTTCTCCACATCCTGCTCTCTGACTTTGATATGATGGTACCCTGATCTCAAGTCAATCTTGGAGAAGTAACACGCCCCATGCAACTCATCAATCTGAGGGATTGGATACCGGTTCTTAATAGTTCTCTTATTTAACATCTAGTAGTCTATGCACATCCTGAGTGTCCCATCCTCCTTCGCCAGAACAAATGATGAAGCAAAAGGAGACTTACTCGGCCTAATATGTCCCATAGCAAGCAGCTCCTGTATGGTCTTCTCAATCTCATCCTTAAGCCACTTAGGGTGTCGGTAAGGAGTAATCATAATGGGCTTAGTGCCTTCCTCTATCTCAATAATGTGCTCAATCCCTCTATCAGGTGGCCTATCACGTGGTAAATCACTAAACACTTCAGAGTATTTAGTTCTCAGCTGCTGAATATCAGGGTGGTAGGCTGGCTTGTCTGTACTCTCCAATGTAGGCAACATCCTACACTTTGTTGCCTAATCAACTATGTCATCATACGATGCATATGTCTAAAAGAAATCAACTTCAGATTACTACTCTTGATGGCTTTAAGAATGTGTGTTTTACCACCCTTAATGAATCTCATCTCCATCCTCTTGGTGTTGATATAAATGTCCTTAAGCATATGCAACTAGCTCATACCAAGTACTATATCAGTATTGCCCATGTCTACCACATAAAAATCTAACTTAAAAGAATAATTGTTCAGGTTCATGGGAAGCTCAGAAATCATCTTGTTACACCCAAGGGTGTCACCATCAACCACCTATAATCTAAGTCCCTCAAAGTCTTTTGTCTTAATCCCTCTCTTGGAAACCAAACGTAAACCAATAAAATTGTGTAGCACCTGTATCAAAGACAACAATGACACGCTGCCTTATCAAGAGTCCATGCATCTTGAAAGAACCTTCCTTTCTCACGCTAGAAAGACAAACAACCTTGAAGTTAGAATCATCTACCTACTCATCACCATCACCTAAAGCCTCATGTGTATCATGCTCATAAGCAGCTGGCTGTCTAGAAAAATCAGAACTATCCTCATCATCATAGAACCACTCCATCATCTTATTCTTACCCTTAGGCTTCATAAGGCAATCATGATTTGCATCGTAAGGCCCTCTGCAATGAAAGCATAGTTTTTTCCTCCTTAGATCATTTAAAGTTTCTTGATCTAAAGGGGCTGCTATAGGATGCTTAAAATCAGCTCTACCATCTTTCTTAGGAGCTGCCCTATCATACGGTGTAGTAGTAGGTTTCGAAACAAACTTGCCTTGTGGTGTAGATGATTCAAGATTTCTTGTTTTTTTCATAGCCTCCTGCAAAGTAGGTGGATACAAGGACTTAACCCACCCTCTAAGTGGCTCAACCCAACCCTCAATGAAAAGCATAACTCTCCTCATCTCAAAAATATCATAAACCATCATGGATAGCTGCTAAAACTCGTTGATAAAGGCCTCAAGGCCACCTATCTGTCTCAACTGAGCTAGCTCTCTGAAGTATGTCTCAAAGTCTTTCCTATCAAACCTCTCTATCAATCTGTCAACGAACTCCTGATAGTAAACGATCCGATTGTGAAGTAAAGACACTAGCCCATGGTACCACCAATCATGAGCTACTCCATCCAAGTGCAACACAGCAAAGCAGATGGCGTCCTCTTCAGTCATGGGATGCAAAGCTAACTATCGAGCTTATGAACCCAAGCTCATGCTGTAACCTTGCCACTGCCATCAAAGTGGGCCAAGGTCATCTTGTTGGTTGCCTCTCGCAAATCTGTCTGTCTAGGCCTCTGTCTCTTAGGTGTTGTCCTACCTCTAGTGTGCTCGCGCTTCTGTGTAAGGAATTTGTCAAAGTTCAGATTCTGCTAGATAGCATGTGGTAGAACATCCCACTCGACGTAGTGAGCAACATCATCTACAAATGGCACAGCCTCAATCTCAGTACTAACCGCATCAACCTCAGGTCTCAAAATAGTAGGCCGTTGCGACCTATCATAAACACTTGTATGTCCAGTCCTGTCAATCTTGTCATCAACTTTGATCTGGTCCTCGTCTCTAATCCTGTCATTTTCTCTAGACCTGTGTGAACTAACAAAATCACTCCTAGTATCTCTCTCCCTCCTCCGGCCTCTAGGGAGTGCAATGCGCTGCAATGTATCAGACAACTGCTGCAACACATCAGCAACATGGTGTTGACCCTCTGCAAGGTCTCTAAAAGTCTCCTTGGCCTCTCTATCAATATCAGAACCAATGCTAGCATCTCTATAACCTGTACCACCAGCACCCCTGTCACCAAGGCTGCCAAACTGTATCTCAAGATCTCCATCACCAGGTGGAGAATTATGACCTCTATGGGTGTAGTGCATACCAAGTCTGAATCTCTGTGCCATGTTGAACCCCAATTCCCTGCAGGCTGGCAGGAAACCGCTCTGATACCACTGTAAAGAACCCTGCTGGCTCTATGCTGAAGAATTTATATTTTTTGTTTTTTGAAAGTTTTGCAAATTTTTTTTTTGGGTTTTGAGATATAAGAAATGCAACTGAATTCTAAAATTTAAAACCACAATTCCAATTCCATAATATTATTTGCAAACAATTCAATTTTGCGAATATACATATATAATGTTGTTTGATTATTAATAATTCCAAAATCAAATGTGCACCTTAGCATATATGCAAATCACTGCCACTAGGAAATTACAAATGCAACCATCCTAAAGAAAAATGCAGCCTCTATTGGTGTTGACGCAAGCTCTGGAAGTCAACGCAGCTTCTAATGTAAAAATCGTAGCCCATTAAAAGACTAACGCTGCTCAATTCTGGAGATGGCAGCCCCCACAAATCTGATTGCACCTCCTTATAAACTAGACGCAAGCCCTCAGCGTGTAAAACACAACAAATAGTGAACAATTTTGATATACAGCGGCACCAAAATTGTAACCAGCATAATCAGAATTAATTCTCTGATATTCAAAGCACAATTCACCATATCTTTCAGTAATTCAAAGTGCATACAGAGAGGAATCAATCCTCACAAACCCTTGTTGAAACCCTTCAGCAAATTCTCCATGAAATTAAAACAATAGCCAAGAATGAAGTACGATTTTCTCCATAGAGTCTCTTTTAAATAAAAAATGAAGTGTGGCTTCTCCAATACACTTTTCACTTAAGAGGCTTCTCACACACACATTCAAATTATAACACTTAAATGATAAAGTCATTTATTAAGATAAAATTAATAAACAACTTATAATATGTTCAATTAAATGCTCTTGACGCCCAATACCATGTGCCTCCACTGCACTGCTAAAAATAGTAACCGCCCATAATTAACTTACTATAAATAGCAAGTCTATCAACAGAGACCCTCAAATCAAACTGTCAGCTCACGAGGGTCGCAATGACGAGTTGACCATGCCTAGCTACAAGAACTTGCTAAAATGGGGACATTACACCTTTTATAAGTTCAGGCATAACTCGTGATTAAACATGAAGTTCAAACCCCTCTAGGGTTGAGTCTACAAAAATATGACCAGGAGAGAAAATCAGAGACAAATCTGATCTTAATACATGTTGAAATGACAGACAACAACCAAAATTGAATGCTTCGCTCTTTAAAATATCCCCTGCATGGAAGAAACCTCAATCTGCAACCTAAAGCAATATCTATGGTGCCAAAAAGTCTTCATGTTTAGATAACGCCTCTGTGAATTGAAAAGGAATGTATAAGTCGTGTGTACAGAGAGATATGGAGTTATGAAAGTTGACATGTTGCAGAAGAAACGAATGGAAGGTAGTTGAGAATTTATTTCAACCTTCTCTACATTTATTACAAAACCTTAGTTGGTCAAAAACCTCTATCGGTGAAGGAACATGGCCACCTTTGACCCAAATTGCATCTTTTTCCTTTGAAAAGCCCTTCACAATCAATCTGATTGATTAAACAATAGATCTAGACCTCCATCACATTGTCGCGGGCCATTGAGAAACTGTCGACTACAAACTACGAAGGCGAGAGCCAGTAATTGACCATTAGCATTAAAATATTTAAATATAACATTGCCACTTCGGAAAGGTCAGAGATGGACCCTGTCATCTCTTGCAAAATGGCGAAGTCATTACCTTTACCAGTTGTGGACCTCGTCCACGTGCCCTCCTTTGTCATTTAGTGGTCAAAAGAAGTTGACTGCAATGTATCTCTGTTGGATGGTGACAAGCTTACCCTTTAACTTCCATTACAAATTCACAATTGTTAAATGTCAAGGGGCCAATCTTTTGACGATATAAGGACATTGACGGGTAACTTAAGTGATTGTGACCAGCAACAACCGATCAACTGCAGAATAGAATAAAGTGCATGCCAATTTGAAAGTTTAAGGGCTTATGTAGGGTTTTAGGACTTGAGAAATCTTGAAGGGTTTTCAGGCCTTTTGCCTGGTTTTTAAGCCCCTCACAATCGATATGAACCTTGTGATGAAATTTTCTAACCCAGAGGTTAAATGGTGACAAAAAGTCAACAATACCTTTTGGTACTTGTTGATTGCAAGTAATAGTGTAAGGTTGGTCTGAACTCATTGCAAGCACTTAACTTCTAACTTTGATTGGGAATGTTTATTTGGATTGTGCCAAAATTGGGTATTTGAATGAATGTTAGCAATTTGAAAATCATCTACGCGCCCTTAGAAGATTGCACCCTCATTTGCGTAGTTGAGTTGGTGAAGCAGGGATTGGTTTAGTCTCACCTCATCATCAATAGTTTCTTGCATTGTTAGGGTTATCTTAGCTTTCTAAACCCAATTCCTTTTTGCACTTTATTTCATTAGAAGTAGTTGAAGAGCTCAAAATTGCCAAATCATTTGCATTAGAAAGTTGATGTCCATGAATGAATAGTGTAAGTCCCTATATGATTACCAACAAATCATATCATAAAACAGAGGTATATCCAACAAATAGTGCCAATTCACAGTGTAAACCTTGGGGTTGCCTTATTTGATCACGCAATCGCCATATTGTTTAGCATATGAGGTTTCCTTCTTCAAGAGAGGATAGTTTACTTGGTATTTTATTCTACATGTTGGACTGGTCGCATAACTCACATCAACACAATGTTATTTGTAGAGCCTAATGATTTCAATATTCCACAAGTTAGAACTAAGGCATTCACAAGATTCAAGAGGATTGAGGAGCAACTTAACGTTGATGGTGGATTATGCCTAGAAGAGATATTATTGCCTTGATGTAGGATCCATAACACAGCCCATTCAGAGATTACATGTTCATTATGTAAAGAATTTGTCAATCAAGTCAAGTGCCAGTTTGGATTATCAGAGTCTTCCGAGAAATGCATTACAAACAAAATATGGAGTATATACCTCAAGCAAATGAGTTTGGCATCAAAATCAGCCGACGGTGAAAGAAATAAGTTACAAGAAAGCACCATGATTGGGCCTAGCAATCAAGTGGAGGATAATTTCTCAAGTGTTGCACCAAAGGAAGAATGTGTTGAGGTAGAAGTCAAAATGGAAGACCTTTAGTCAAGCGAATTTGTGGCAAGTGAAGATCAAGGTTTCGAAATGCTAGAAAATGAGGAACCACAAGTTGTTGCCATGATGGAAGACCATCAAGGATTTGAAGTAGAAGACTTAGCACAAGAAGGAAATAATGAAAAGAAATTTCAAGATTCATCAAACAAGAAAGAAAGATGTAATTCAAGTCAATTGCAATAGCGAGAAAGTGATTTAAATGTATTTCAAGAAAAAGAGATCCTTGATGAATGTTCATCCATGCCAAAAATAGAGGATCCAAATGAAGAATTTCAAGCCATCCTAAGACGAAGAAATTTTAAGCCTTGGAGATGAACAAATTGACATGCAAGATAATGAGCAAGTTGTCACAATGGAAGTAAACGAAAAAGAACAATTCGAAGTGGCACTACAACTTGAGATTGTGTTTGAAGAAATAATCAGGGAAATATTTGAGGATCAACCTATCAAAGACTCCTTTGTCTTCAAAGATATGCTTACAGAGCTGCACAAAGATGCATGGTTTATACATCAATCACTACAACTTTTTCCACTGTTGCACTAAACAACTCTTCAATTCTCTCAATCTCCTTTCCAAGCAATGTACAATTGTCTTCTAGTCCTTGATCAAATACCGGGCACTCACTAACCTCTTCCTTTTGATCTACCCCTTCTTCCACTACCTCAACCTGCAAGGTAGTTTATTCTTCATAGCTTTCATTCACCAACAAATGGTCCATCGCGACCATTTCTTCCTCTCTTTTCTCTTCATTCATGTGGGCTTCTCTCACTTTTTTCACCTTCCAGCTGCAACTTTCCTTCAACGGCAATCTCCACATCCCATAGCTCTCTTCCCAATATCACTCGAAAAATGAAATCAACACGAGCCTCCTTACAACCCACCTCATCCTCTTCTTTAGACTCATCCTTTCATCTATTGCAATCTTTCTCACACATTCACTCTCTTCTTTGCGGCTTCAAGCTCTCAACCAATCAAGACTTCACACACCTACAACAATCCTTTTGATCCTTTCACAACCACTTTACACTCTCAAGTGCAAACTGCCTAATGATCAGTGATTTGTTCACGCAACTTCACTCGCAAGTCCTAGCACCCAATCTGCTATCCTCTTCTTTCTATGTGTTTACACATTAATCCCCCCATACCTCTATCTCCACACTTCCATCTCCACTCATTTTGCTAAGCACCAAGCCTTCTCATACCTTGGGCAGGTTTCATCATTTCTCCTGCTACGCACAACAACCGATTCCCACCTTTCCAGGCAGCCACACACATTATTCTATCCTCTTTGAACCCAATTCTTTCCTTCTTTGGGCTGCCTCTCCCTCTCCCCCTTTTGCACTTCACAGCCCCTCTATTTAATGGGTCAATCCACCACTATGCAGTCTCCTTCCTATTTTTTAAACTGCCGTGAATTCAAATTCCTCCTCTAAGTCTTTTCAAATTCTCATTGAGCCCCCCAACTTCCTCTCTTTCTCTATGCAGCGATATTCATTTTCTCGCAATACCCCTTCAATTCCCACCATTTTCTTTCCTATTCCCTGTGTTACTAAAGCCACCTCCATTGCTTTCACAGCTTGACACCTATTTATGAAGGCTGGCAAAGGTTAGCTTTACACCTGCCCTTGGATTTGCTTGGCAGTTCCTAAAGACTCTTCAATAATTTCATTCGATGCATATCCTGCAATCTTGCAATCCATGGGATGATGTCCCTTGGAGGCATCCTGTCAAGCAATGTTTGGATGGCTATCTGAACTTTGTTAGAAAACTCCATCATGAGATAATAGCATCTTGAGGCATGCTATCAAAAAGTTCACAGGCCTTGTTTTTGCTTCCACATTTTACAGATATGTCGTCCAAAGAAGTTGCAACTACAACATCAAAATTGAAACAAACAAAATGAAAAATATTTCTGGTTGATGCCGATCATCAATTCACCCAAGATGCTCCTACATCAGAATCCATTTGGATCAAATAGCATGTCCAAGGTGCTTGTCAACAATCTTTCTTACTCAGACACACGTATGGGCAGAGACGAACAGAAAATGAAGGGCATTTATCAAATGATAAAACTGCATGAAGGCAAAGAGTCCACAGACTAAACTGCACGCAAAGCCCAGACCTTCACAGTCTGACAGGCATAGATTCATATCCAGAATGCTGATTTGGTCACCAAGTGCAATACACAGTTGAATTCTTTTATTGGCATTCACAAGTCACTATAGAGCTGACTCGTTGAACCCCTTCCAACCACTTTCAATTATCATTTACATTTACTGTCTCATTTCATATTGATTAAGATCTGATTGTTAGTAATCGATTCATTATTCATTAGATCCTAAATTAATTGTAGGGTGTATTTTATTTCCCTACAAATATCAAATTATAATCATAAGTTAAAAGTATTCATTTACCAAGAACAAATAAACCCATTAGCCTACAACCCTAACATATTATGAGTATGCCAAAGTAGTGAGTTTTTAATCTGTTCAATGCAACAATGAGAGTAGTGAGTTTTTAATCTGTTCAATGCAACAATGAGAAATCCACTCCTCCTAGTTTAATGATCAACAGGAAAACACCAAATAACACCATTACAGAATCTAATCTCACCGGAAAAACCGAACCAGGAACAGAAGAAACCACTTACTTTAAACTTGTCTTCAAAGCAGAGACAGGATCTTCCAAATCTTCGCTCCACAGTTTAGTGGTGACAAAAACCTCATCCCTTTTGACAACCCCATTTTGAAAGGCCTCCTTGAGAGCGTCCCCTAATGCAATCTCTGACCCATAAAGGCTGGCCGTATCGAAGTGTCTATACCCTACCTGGAGATTCATGTAAAGAATTATCAAGAAAAATTTACTTAAATCACAAATTAAAAATGCCTATCGTAATCAAGAGAAGAATTGTACTAATGTCCACAAATGAGCAAAACTTTCTACAATTAACAGATTTAGTCTGTAACGCTGTGCTTAAGCAGTAAATCGGAGGGGAGAAAAAAGAGAATTTGATTGATAACGCTGTTATTAAGTGTTCCTGTAAAATGGTAATGAATTCTCAGCAGCAATCAAAAGCATGCATGGAAGACAGGAAAGCAGAAAACTTGCCTCCAAAGCTGCAGCTACTGCTTTCTTAATTTCATCATAGTTCTGTGTGTCTGAAGCGGTTCCAAGACCAATCAATGGTATTGTGGTGCCGGAATTGAATTGAGCAACTGCACCTAAACTGCCCATTTCTAGAGAAAATGCCAAAAGGGCGTTCACACATTGTGTCCGTGCAACAAAACATAAATATAATCAAACATTGCAAACTGAATTTCATATTTACAGGGCAGTGGATATACATTTTGAAGCAGAGTTACAGTCAATACACATATGACATTCATAGAATTCACTGATAATGGAAGGATAATAGAGTGGATTGAACCGAATGAATGGCAGATTTTTACCTGGAAAAATTCGACTTGTGATTTAAGCTGAATCTGTTCAAATGCTGCAAAATGCATGCAGAGAGTCGTTCGGATCAGAGTTTTTAAACTAGAATCGAGTGGAATATGTGGCAACAGGTGTCACAAATAAAGGAGCGATGTGACTGCAAAAGGATGTACATGAAATCAGCGTGTTCGTACATCTTGTTCTCTTTCATAAGCAGTGGATTTCAATAATATAATGCGTCTGTAGGTACCTATTTGTCGTTATTTTATGAAAACATAGAATTGTTCAATTAAAAAAAAAGAGAATTGTTTTTGGGAGGGGTGTGACGGCAGCGTCTATGCAGCCCACTATTTCTACCTAACACGACAACTTATTTATATTTATTAATTAAATTAAAAATTACAAAACTATTGTTTTTTTTTAATGAATAGAGGTATTTTTTATTAATATTAATATTAAAGTACAGTATTCATAAAAAGAGTGGGGAAAGAGTCACTCCGCTCAAGTCACATCTTTTTTTATGATTTTTTTTTTATAAAACTATTGTTTTTTATTTAACAACTTAATGATAATTATCGGTCATGTCATGTCATGTCAGGTAATAACAGGTAATAATAGGCTGCATAGTCATTTCAGAGGTGTCACTACCAAGTGAAGGACCAAGCTGAGTTTAGTCACAAGATTCTTCACTCAATCTAATCATCAATAATTGTTTGAAAAAAAAATTAAATTTATAAAGATTATATCATTTCATTCATTAATGTTTGGATCATATTTATATTTCATCATCACTTTTTTTTAATCTTTTGAACTGTTTTTTGTCATCTTAAGAATAAATCAGAATGTGATCTAAAATGTTGATGAAAAAAATGTTACATAATTTAAGCAAGAAACTACTGCTATAATTCAACATAGATTGTGGAAATCTAATATTAATACATCACTTCTTTCAAAAATTTGACTTTCATCATAATTAATTGAAATTGTCTATTAGTTTAAAAAGTATTTTTAATTTTATTTTCCTTTTAAATACTAATGCATCCATACAATTCTATTTTAAATGTCATAGCATAGACCAATACTCAAAAAGAATTAAATTATGTTGACTTTTTTTTTTTCTAATAATCTAGTTATTTCCAAATTTATTTAAAATCTATGAATTGGTTTTATCAACACTAGTGTGCATTCTTATTGGGATGAAGTCACATTTCTATTATTTTATGTAATTGTTGTTGCATCTTTATAATACTATTGCAATAATATTTATAAGATGCCAAGATGTGAAAAATAAATTGTATTCTCAAAGTATGAGATTCTCTTTCTATTTGGATTCCAAACTTTATTGCTAAAATCCAGAAGAAATGTTATTCTATTTCAAATCAATCTTGAATATGCCAAAAAAAATTTTGTTTTTTTTAAGATGAAAAGATGTGAAAGCTGAAGTGTCCTCTAAAATTGTGAGATTATTTTCTCCATTCACTCATTTCTATTATTACTATGTAATTATCCCTATTGTTTAACCCTAAAGTAGAAGTAATAACTTTTTATAATTAAAATATTGTAATGTAGAATCATATTGATAGCATTAATGATAGTTGAAATTATAAGAATGGAAATCTAATCATAATCTTAAAAGTATTATGTGTTCTTTTCAACCATAATCTTAATTTTAATTAAATGTATTTTAATTGATGATTAAATTATATAATTATGATTATTTGTTTTAGTATATTTGTAACAATAAATATTTTCATTTTTTAATTATAATTATTTAAACAATTATAACTTATAAATTAT
Organism: Chamaecyparis obtusa; assembly: GCA_027943335.1. NCBI lineage: Eukaryota > Viridiplantae > Streptophyta > Pinopsida > Cupressales > Cupressaceae > Chamaecyparis > Chamaecyparis obtusa. Next base: position 1,848,657 of record BSBK01005497.1, on the reverse strand, counting down.
AATTAATTTAAATACTAATTTAAATTTTGTTTGTATTATTTCTTAATCTTAATTTTATTTTATTAATGTATTTTTTTAATTATATATTATTGAAATAAAATTATATAAATGATACATTATTATATTATATATTAGATTGTATTGTAAATGCTTTACATTTAATAATATAATTGACTCAGTTTTATATATTTGATATTAAAATATAAAAATTAAATTAATAACATATAATTTGACATTAACTATTATTTTAATAATAATAAAAATTAATAAGAAAATTAATATAAATATAATATAAAAATTAGAAAAATATTTTTTAGAATTTAAAAACTTAAATAACATGCATGTAAACTTTAGAATGATAAAATAAATTTACAAAATAAAAAACAACTTACTTACCATTGGTTCATATGATTGTTTTTAATAACTAGTTAACTAGTAGAATCCAAAATTCATTACAATAGTACTATGCCTTATCGGCAAGTACTAATAATATTTGTTATAATCTATTTCATTTTAGTTTAACAAAAAATCATAGATATATTTGTTATAATCTATGTATTTGAGAACTCACCCTATGTAAATGGAAATAATTTTAACCTATATAAAAATAATTGAACTTTAGATATCCAAAATACTTATCTTTGTCACACTTGAATGTGAGTAGACAAACAAACATAAAGAGAAGTAAATTACTTAAGACATGATATATTCCTTTTGACTAATTATATGAATTTGTGATTTGAAATAGACAACCAATTACAAGATTTTTTTAAATGTGTGATTTTAGTGTTCCAAGAAACTATTTAACATAGTTCTACATGAAGCTCTATGAGTAAACCAATGGCAAGAAAATTGAATATTGTCATTGCATAAGAGCATCTTTGAGAAGAAAAAAGGTACACAATTCTTTGTTATAATCTATTTTTCTTTGTTATTTGTCAATGCCTAGTTTGTCATGTGTCTTTTTCATTTCATCTTTCTCTTTATTCTATTATGACTTAATCATCACCATCATTTTTTATATCATCTTTTCAATTTTCTCTATCATTAAGAGCAAAGTAGCTATCTCATTTTGGATTTTAATCCAAAGTTGTTCTAACATTTTCTCCATCCTATTTATTGTAGGAACTTACCAACATCAATGCCACTTCTACAACAAATTCCTAGAAGTTAAATCTCATTGATTTCTACTTACACACAATTGTGGATACGACAACACACACTTTAAATGTTTTCAAATATCAAATGATGTCTCTTATCTAGCCTTCTACAATTATATAAAAAAATAAATAAAAAAATTTAACTACAACTTCTATGGTAATTATAGAAAACTTTACTACAAATTATATCTTCACATAAACTAAACAATTTGTGCAAATAACTAATCAAAATTATACAAAGCAATGTATAAATGTGAACTTGTTATATTTACTTATCAGAAACATACTAGAGTGATCAAATACTAGAAATCAATGGCTTTTTATTGTTTTACAACAACATAATGAAAACCAAAAAAAGATTAAAAAAAATAATGCAAACTAGAAAAAAAGGTAATTAATTCTACTACTTGTGATCATAGAGAATGTAATTGCATTCTTATTTTAAAAGGAACAAGCACTCTTGAAAGTATAACTCGTCTTTGTAAATAATATAATTTAATATTAAGCACAAGTATCAAACAACTATTTGCAAAGACTAATGTTGTTGGAACAATTGTTGCATTGATCGTGGCCGCCACAAAAACTACTAAAATCATCTTATTTTTTCACTACATTTTTTTTTCTTCAATGTTCTCTTGAAACTTGGTTTATTACATGCGTTAAGTCTCTTACAATATACCACTATATTTGGCAATCTAAAATTGGTTGATAAATATTGAGAATTTCAAATTGAAGATTGATAATTTACAACTCTATTGAACCTTAATTTGTTTCTATTGCATTAGTGTTCATGTGAAAGATTACTACACTTTAATGTTCATGAATATTGACTAACTTAGCATATTGTAGGTAATATGTATTTTAATATTATTAAGATTTTTTCTATTAAACAATTGTCAAAAGTAAAGTGAATAGACATCATATGAGCCAAATAAAACTGCATTAATAATACATACTATCAACCACATCACCAGCAAGAACGTGACACAATTGTGTCATCTTGTTCTAGAGGAACGATAATTTATTTCAATTTAATTTTAAAACAAAGTAAATTAAGTACATGTGAAAGCTCGGTAGAAGTGATTAAAATTTCCATTCAATTTTATCATATACTCATAACAAACAAAATATGAATTAAATATAGCCAAGAAAAATATGTGTTAAATAAATTCAAGCATAAAATCTCCAAAAATGAGCCTTTTAAACAACAATGTTGTACATTTTTAATGATATACAATTTTGTCAAGGTCAAAGTTAAGAACCACCAGCTCCTAGTCGAAAAATGGATTGGCCCATTAAAAGTACTATGGTTGTCAAAATATTGAGGAAATATGTATTAAATGATATCGTGAAATTGGGAGCTTGTTGTTGTTGTAGAGGTGTCGATGTGTTAGTTGTTGATGTATCAATATGGTTGTCATTGATGGCAACATACTGCTTTTTTGGTTGGTGTGTTCTTAAATATTTCTAATATAGTTTTTAGGATCTGATGGTTTGGAGGTTGGTGCTCTAGAAGGTTGGTTCTTTGGGAAATATGTTCTGGTGGGGTATTTAGTGATATGTTTATCTAACAGTGGTCTAGAATTCTCTGATGTTCTAGATATGATATTGGTAGTTTGGTTTTATATCACTCATTACTTTATCTTTTGATATTCTATTTTTGGTTGTGTTGATGTGGTCCAAAGGCATGGTTGCTAGTTGTATTATTCTTGGGCTCTAATAATTACAACATTTGGATAATGTATGGTTTCGTCGAGGTAGTGTGTGTGTTGTGGTCCACTTTTCATTCCTCCCCACCACGAGAATGTTTAGTCTAGACCTAATTCAAATTATGTTTTTTTATGGCCAACTTGGTGATTTCATATTTTAAAGATCAATATAAATAAGAGGGTGATTATGATGGAATGGTATGGAAGTTTTCTAAAAAGAATATTCGTTAGATATTGTGAGAGGATATTAAAAAGCGTGAAGTTAGGTTGTGAGAAGAGTGTGTGTGATGTTGATGTTAGTCACTAGAGGTAGTGAGCCAAGGGTTTCTTCCGAAAATTGTACTAATGGTGGATTTCCTTTTCATTTTTCTTCTCATAGCAGTGAGCCCACCTTTAGTGAGCATTTTGGTAGTAAGCCACCCTTTTGTTAAAATCACCTTGAATAATGTTTTTATTCATCTTATCTATGGTTTTTCCCATCTCGGGTTTTCCATATAAAGATTTGGTGTTCATTGTGTATGCTTATTCATGTTTACATCTAAATTGGTTAAGTGGTTAAAGAATTAATCTACTAGATCCAGATCTGCGAAATTGATAAAAGTTTTAATCTACAACTGAGTCAACCCCCCCCCCCCTCTCAATTGTCTGGGACATTCAATAATTGGTGTCTAAGCTTTGGCTCCCAAATAGTGAGCCTAACCACTCAAGGAGATCTGATGGTGCATAAATTTATTATTCCTACCTTTGATGTATTTGACTATGGTTTTTGGAAAGTGGAGATGAGAGGATATCTAATTTCTTTGAGTTAGAAGACTTAGAAAGTTGTGGAGAATTAATAAATGGTGTCAAAAAATGGACCCACTACTCCAGATGAGATCTTCTATGCATATGAATAAAATGATAGAGAAAGGTATGCTATTTTTAGTGCATTATCTAAAAATGAATTGTAAAAGGTTGTTGCATTAGAAATTGCTTATGAATTTTGAGAAAAACTAAAAAAACATCTATGAAGAAAATGATAGCGTTAAACTAGCTAAGATGCGAACTGCTAAAGGTGGATTTGAGAACTTGAGGATGGAAGAAGGAGAAGACATAGCAAGCTACTTTTAGAAAATTGATGATTTTGCACATGAGAACAAAAATCTTGGTAGCACTGTGGATGATAAGCATGTAATAGACAAAACATTGAGGACTTTACTGGAAAGTTACAGTGACAAGGTATTATCAATTGAAGAAACTTATGATCCAACAAAATTTAGTGAAGAAAAATTGTTTGGCACTCTGAGCGCATGCAAAATGAGAAAGTTCAAAAAATAAAAAGTCAGATCTAAGAAGACCTTCAAAGTAACAAAGATTGATGAAGATCCAGATGAAGAGAGCACAAATGAAGCAGAAGCAAACTTTGTAAGGAGGCTGAAGAAAGGAACCAACAAGCATAAAGGTATCTTGCCTCTTAAATGTTTTAGGTGTGGAAAGGTTGGTCATATAGCTATTACATGTCTAAAAAATGGAATAAGACCAAAACAAAAATTCAATAAGAAGGCCTATAATGTTAATGAAGATTAGATATATTCTCAAATGATGAATCAAAAAAAGGTGATTGTTTATTTTATGTTGAAGAAGCAAACTTGAACCTAAAGTTAGTAATGTGACATCTCCAGAAAGTAATACTGAAATTTTTGCAACTGCATTTTATGTTATAAGAGATAAGAAAGAATTTTCGATTGACAATGGTTTCCCTAATCATAGGACCAGTGACAAAATCAAGTTTGTAAAACTTGAAAAATGTGATGGTGGTTCTATTAGATTTGAAGATGATTAGAATGCATTACTTTTGATGGAAAGCATAATACTAACAATGTGTACTATGTGAAAGGATTGCATCATAATCTTCTAAGTGTTGGACAAATGTGCAAAAATGGTTACAATGTTGTCTTTCAAGATGGTGGTTGTGAAATTTGGAAGGGATCTAGAAGTTTTATTGTTGCAGGCAAAAGGACTAGAAGAAATATGTATCAATTGGATGATGCTACAAGACATTGATTGTTACCATAGAGTGATGAAAGATGATTATGGCATTGAAGGATGTGTCACATCAACCTTGAAAATTTGGTGAAGATTAGTTAGGAAAGAGAAGTAAGAGATATACCAAGATTAATAACCAAACTAGATAACAATGTTTGCAGAGAATGTCAAGTGGGAGAAAAGACAAAGGGAACTCTTAGAAGAAAAGAACAATCTACTATCAAACTGTTGGATTTGGTGCACATAGACTTATGCAAGCTAACTAGAATAAGAAGTCTACAAGGTGAAAGTTATTTTATGCTCTTAATATATGATCATTCTAGAATGACTTGGGTTGCATTCTTAAGAGAAAAATCTAAGGCATATAAGAAAGGTTCAAGATATTCAAAGCTAGAGTTGAAAATGAAGTTGATAAAACAATATGTTTTCTTTTAAGATTTGATAGAGGTGGATAATTTATTAGTGATGGAATTAACATCTTTTGTATGATGCATGGGATTGGAAGATCATTTTCTAATCCTAGGACACCATAGAAAAATGGTGTTGTGGAGAGAATGGACCAAACTATTCAAGTAGTATATGAACCTGAAGAGAAGAACAAAGAAGAAGATACACAGAGAGAAACTCAGGATGCTCTGGTATCTATATCAAAAACATCAAAGTATGTATAGGGAAATTACTCAAAAAATTAGGTTATTGAAAATAAGAATAAATGAGTCATTACTAAAAACAAGACTGTTGAAAAACAAGTTCTATGGTGTTTAATTTCTAAGACTAAACCTAATGCAATTGAAGAAGCTTGTTGTGACCAAAATTGGATGAAGGCAATTAAAGAGGAATTGGATCACATTATGAAAAATAAGACTTGGGAACTAGTTCCTAGACCCAAATATAAAAATGTTATTGGAAAAATGTGGGTGTTTCAGAATAAAAATGGATGAGGATGGATGAGTTGTGAGAATCAAGGAAAGATTGGTCTGCAAAGGATATACTCTATTTGAGGGCATTGATTTTGAAGAAAATTTCCTCTTGTTTCTTGAATGGAACCCATTAGGATATTCTTGGAAATTGTAGCATTTAAGGATTTCAAAGTCTATCAAATGGATGTGATGTCGACATTTTTGAATGGAGAAGTAGAAGAAGTTTAAATTGAAAAACCAAAAGGATTTATGTTGTCAAATGATCCAGATATCATCTATAGACTGAACAAGACTCTGTATGGGTTGAAGAAATATCTTAGAGCTTGGAATGGAAGACTGTATAAGTATTTAATGGATCAAAACTTTCAAAAAGGGTCTGCTAACAACAATATTTATTTCAAACTTGAATCATAAAATTTCTTAATGGTTGTGGTTTATGTGGATGACTTAATATTTGGAGGGAATAATAACATGTGCAAGAAATTTCTTGGTGAGGTGTAGGATGAATATTAGATGTCCATGATCGATGAGTTGAATTTATTTCTTAGATTGCAAGTGAATCAGAATAGTGAAGGCATTTTTATTTCCCAGTCAAAGTATTTCAGAGAATTGTTGAAAATTCAAGTTGATGTGTACTCCTATGACTACCGAATGTAAGTTGACCAAAGAAGATAAATACCACAAGGAAGATGCAAGAAATTACATATCAATAATCATAGGACTACTATTTGTAATACCCCAAAAATGGGCTATAAGTTCATTAATCTCTTACATCTTCAATTCGAATGAAATCGACATCAAAGTCCTAATCTAAGGCACATCTAAACATCATCGAATCATAATTGATTATCTTAAATTCTACATCGGGGAATATTCCTAGTAATATTCCTAATCATCATAATTATCTTTAATTTTATAATTATTTGGCAATAAATCACATTTATCCTAAAATTTGATTAATTAAATATTTTGCATATTTAATTAATTAGATTTAATATTTGCCACTTAATTGTGTAATTAAATTTAATTCTATCTATTATTAATTGTATTATTTAATTTTGACAATAAATCAAAATTCCTATCTTTAATTGATTAAATTCTTATTTAATTAATTAAAGCATGTTGTCATTATTTAATAATATAATTTTTAATAAAAGTTTGATTAAACAGTTAATTAACCCATAAATTAATTATTTATTTTCAAAAATCAGTTAAGTTGGAAATAAATCACTTTATTATTAAATTAATTCATAAATAAAACATGCACAATCATAAAAGCAGACAACTATCAATTATCAATTAAAGCTAAACTCTATTTTGAGTTAAAACTTAGCTTTTGCATGTTTTTGTGAGTTAATTATCCTTTATGTAAAAATAACTCAAAAATCAACCTGAGTTATTTGAGTGATTTATGGCTTTTATCCATGCACCTCCAAAGCCCTGGATTTCTATAAAAACAAGGCTCAGCTCTTCATAATTCATCTCATAATTTTGCAAGCTTACTTTGCCAAAGTCATCTATGAATTGCACAACTATTTTGAAGAATTGGAATTTGGAGAATCAAAGCTTATTGCAAATCAAGGCTATTGTGAGATCAATTTTTTTTTTTTACATTCAATTAGATTCTTTTTCATATCATTGTTAGATCATTTTAGCATATCAATTTCCATATTAGCATAGATTCATATCAGTTTTTATGATTCTTATTGCATAGAAAATTCAAAAATATAGATTAATTGCATTCATATTTCATATCTAGATTGATTGCATTCAAATCCTTCATTTAGGTGTCGTCTAGGTCACTGATCTCGATAACAATCTGAGAACATTAATCTCGCACCTACTAGAAGGTAGTAAATCGCTTGCTTAGATAGTTTTCAATTTTGCATGATTTCGATTATAGCTAACCTCTAATGTTTTACTGAGTGTTGTGTCTACAGATCAGGTACAATTTTCACACACACACTATTAGTCTAGATGTCATTTATGTTGTATCTCTCGCAGGTAGATTCTAGCAAGAACAAAGATAATCAAATGATGTTGTAGTAAAGGGGATCTCTAAATATTTGAAAGGAACAAAGGAATTTGGATTGTAGTATCCCATAGGATCAGGATTTACTCTAAAAGCTTATACTAATAAAATTGGGCCAAAAGTGCTGATGAAAGAAAAATTACTAGTGGTGGAGCACTTTTCCTTGGCTCCTCATTAGTTGTTTAGTTAAGTAAGAAGCATGATTCTTTATCTTTTCCCTCTAAAAAATCTAAATATATTGCAATTGCATCATGCTACACACAGGTACTTTGGGTGAATTAGACCTTGAAGGATATTGGTGTAGTGTTTGATGAACTGATCTCAATCATTTGTGATAACACCAACATAATAAGTATTTCTAAGAAAATAGTACAACACTCCACAATGAAACATATTCCAATGTGGTATCATTTCTTGAAGGAAAAGGTGTTAGAAAATGAGGTAAAACTTGTGTATGTAACCCCATTAAAATATATTGCAAATATCTTTTCAAAATCTTTGTGCAAAGATACTTTTGAGTATCTCTAGGAGAGGTTGGGGGTATTACCCCCTCCTAGTTCAAATTAAGTATCTTAGAACTACATTAGTCGAGGTAACTATTGGCTATTTTTTCCACCATTATCCCATCATAGATATCCGATTTGAGAGACTTTTCATGGGCTAATTTCAATATGTTTTTGGCACAGGTGGCAACACTGTGTTTTCTGCATTGGTTTCAATAGGCTTGGATAATGTTGTATATTTTTGACACTCTATCGATAACACTATTTTTTTCTACACCAAGTAAAATATAATAAAACATCATTGTTTCTCATCGGTGAAATGATCCTTGATTGGGAAGAGTTATTTTTGCATCTCTCTGACAAGATTTAAGACTAGCACAAAACAATGTGTGTTTTCCACATTGGTACTTCGGCAAGACAATTGGTTCTTAGTGTAGGGCGGGAAAATGGAACCATTAAATGATAAGTCAACCACAAACCCTAAAATCATGCAAATAATCAACCTATTCTAACATTAAAGTAATTGAGAAAGAGTATAAAAGATATGAAAAACATAATCAAAACCACCTCAATTGGACTCAAATATCCATTCGTGCTTCTCCAAGTAAGTTTATGTAGCTCCCATAATGACAAATTACTCTCAATTATGAAATAAAAATGACTATAATAATAAGAAGATTCGAAAGATAGTGGTTAGGAGAAAAAGAGAGAAATTGAACTCAATTGATAGAGTTTCAATCAAAATTGCAAAATTGACAAAGAATGTGTAAATTGGAAAAATATCATAATTATGACAAATTATGACATGATTGATTCATAATTTGGAAGGCACAATTTGATGCATAATTTGAGGGGAAATGGAAGGGAAAGGATACGTCAAATTAGTGGAAAAGAGAAAGGGAAGGTGGAGGCTAGATTATAGGGAGGTGGAAGCTCAATTAATGGGTGAAGGAAAATTAGTAGGGATAAAATCCCATTTGGAAATGTGAGGGAATATTTGAATTTAAAAACTCAGTTATCCTTACAAATTACCAATTAGGATTTTAGAAATTAGGAGATTCCAATAATCATGAAAATTAGCCAATTAATTGATGTAGAATTAATTAATTGTAAAATTTAGGAAAAAGAGATAAATAAATGATATTTATTTATGAAAACTGGGACTTAGGGTAAATTAATGGTTGTTTACCTTTAAAGAGGGTGAATTAGTCAATTTTGATTGATTTTGATGCAATTGACAAGACAAAGGATTGATTTTGATAATAAATAATTGATTTCAAACATGATTAATTAGGTCAAATCAATAGAATATGGCATGAATCTGGGAGAAACGTTAGTGATTAATTAAAAAAATTTAAATATTTAATTAATGATGAAAGACATGATGTTGATACATGATAAAGACCATATGCACAACATAGAAGAACAATTATGATTTTCAAAATGATGTTTTGATCACAATGCAAAAATGTTAACAAGTGGTGTCACAAGTGTTAACCAATTTTAAGCGTCTACATTTTGCCCCTCTTTGAGACAATGCGATTCAGAGCATTGTTTCAAGGAAAAATCACATTAAAACTTGTCCAAGCAATTAAGGGATATCAATTTCTTGACAATGAAAAGATGGATTTGCAACAAAAAATCAGATCAAAAATCAAAGCTAAAACACAAAAGATATGAAGCCCAAAGTGGAAAAAGCATCACAACCAATACAAAACTCAAAGGGTGCACATCCATCTAGGCATAAAAAGGTCTATATAAGGGCTTGGAGAGGTGGAAGGAGTCCATTTTCACTCTCTCATTTGGAATATTTGGAGCTCTAGAGCTAGGAAAATGGTGCATATTTCAATGCATAATTATCGTGGTGAGCAGTACGGAGCTACAAACAACCAAAGGCCATAGAGGTAGAGGTATGTACATTGGATCCTTCTTGTTATTAAACATTTATTTCACATATTCCTAGATAATTTTATTTTTTTTGCGGTCAAACTAGGTCAACAAGGTCAATGTTGTGCAATTGGATATGCATGTTGCGTAGTTTGGCTTAAAACTACACAATTAGGAGGGATTTTGTGTAGTCAGGAGGCTAGTTTCATTGTTGGGTCAAGATCTGCATAGTTGGTCAAACTACTACACAGTTGGTCAACATACTATTTAGTTGAGTCAATAGAGACACTTAGGATGAAATCTACATAGTTAGGAAAGTAAAAAGTGCATTTGGAAGGTCAAAACTGATAAAATAAATGCAAAGAATAGGTCAACTCAATCAAAGTTGGTCAAAAATAATAGTAGGTAACATAAAATTGACACATGTATCACTTTTTATGCATAGGTTTATCTTGCCCCATTGTATATATGCAAGAGTAGGCCAAGATGCATGGGTCTACAACACTGATTGAGTAGTCATGAGAGAGATATCTTATTGGCATTAGGTATGCATCACATTACATATATGCCTAAGATTAGGGATATTAGGGGACTGATTACAACACCAAAAAAGTGATGGCACTCAAAGACGAGTTCATTTCATTTGCCTACTAGAGAGGCAACCATCACTTTGGAGGACGTCTGGCACATCCTAAGGATTCCCATTCACAATGAGATAGCAATGTATGATTCATTGACAAGGAGAGTGACATTGAGTAGATAATTAAATTATGATGAGAATACACTAGATATCAAAGATTATGAGATTAGATGGGAAACACTAGTCAGAAAGCATGAGAGACTAGTGGTAGTGATTAGTGTATATATTGAAGAACTATCGGTGCCAGATAGATGTGAACACAAGTTACTGATTGGATGGGCTAGAGTACTAGAGTGGATGATCATGGATGGGACACTATTTGTATGGGTATCACACATGCTTTCTATGACATATTATCATCTACATTAGGTAGCATACAAAGGTAGATTATCTATTAGTAATAGGATTATGTTGTTACAAGTATGGCCATTTAAGAACATAGCAGTATTTCATCCTATTGTAGACAAGCATGTTATACTAGAAATTTTATATCTATATTACTATGATGAATCACTCTCATAGGGTCCATTGGGACACACATGATACTAGAGACATGAGATTAATATACTTAAAGACTTCACTTGGATACCATACAAAGATTTCCCTAGTTGGGATGATGATAGGGATCACTTCCCTTATTGCTAAAATGAGAGATACTTGATTGGTTAGACCATCATAGGACACATGGTTAATGATCTCTAGCTACTAGAGAGGGTATGCAAAAAGTTCAAAGAGAGACAGGGTGTGTCAATAGGCATGGCACTATTTTTCCACTCAAAGGGTGAGGTTGGGACATGGGGTCTAGTCATCAAACCACAGATGGCATATTCAAAGTTCTCATAGTTATATTTGAGGCAATGTGGAGCAGAGCCAAAGGCTATATATGTAGGGACCACACCAGAGTATAATAGTTGGTTTTCTCATCATAGGTTGATACCATTGATAGATCTGGATGTACCAGATCCTAGAGTGGCACCACGACAATTGAGGGTAGAGGAGGGAGTTGTAGAGGGTGAGGAGGATGAGGAGGGAGAGGATAGTAGTGTAGAGGATGAGGATGAGGATGAGGATGAGGATGATAATGATGAGGAGGACGAGGATGAGGATGATATGGAGACAGAGGAGGAAGATGATAACATTGAGTCAAGAAATGAGGATGATGGCATCCATGATTCCATGCCTATGTAGATGGAAGAGAATAGAGAGGCACCACTAGAAGATCAATATATGTAGGCTCCTGAGGATATACATATGTAGTAAATTATTCTAGGTAATGAGGTGGAGGAAATTTCACATGATAGCACTTTGAGAGGAGAAGTAAGATATTAGAGGTAGTATATCAATAGATTTGATGAGATGAATAGTAGGACCTTGGGAAGAGAGAGAAGTTTGGGATACAGAGCAAGAAAGGCTCATAGAAGAGATGAATATATTGAAAATAGAGAGAGATGAATTGATAATAGAGATGGATGGATCAATATTAGAAAGGGATGCACTAAGAACCTCTTTAGATACATCTTTTTCTAGAGCACAAAGAGTAGAGGAGGATATGCATACAATCATCAAAAATATTACATATGTTGACATAGGAGATATAGCATTGATGGTAGAAGATTCTTGAGAGGAGAAGAGGTACTAGAGAGACATGTATGAGAGATACATGCCACAAGACCAGTAGGCAGTGCCTACAAATATTCTTCTAGAAAGACACACTCCCAAAGGATATAGAGCAATGAGGGATTATTAGGACCAAGGAGGCTACCTAGGCTAGGGCACATAAGATCAACTACATCCTCTAGAATTGATAGAGACCAGGAGGATTGAGAGATAAAAGGATGATAGGAGACTCTCTCTATAAATAGAGATAATTTTGGTGGACATACTTGATAGATCAAGTTGAGCCTGTGGGCTTTATTATAAACAGACACCTTGATTTTGTACTTTGATACATTTTGAGATATATATGAGATGCAACTATTTGTTACCCCAACTGATGAGATTGTTGACTGATGAGAATGAACAAGGTTAACCAAGAAATGAAAGGTATGTAGAAGGATTGGATCATTTGTTCTGTTGTCATTGATGTCAAGCTTATTGACTTACCGATTTCAAGATTTCCATATCAATCTGAAATATGAGAAAATAAATAATTGGTAAAGACAAAAGATAAGATAAAGAAGTGATGTTAAGTATATGAGCTTAACTAGGAAATTGTTGAATCAGTCTATGACAAGGTAATATTGATTTGATTATTTTACATGATTTAATAAAGTGTTATAATGCTAAATAAGTTGGTTATGTTGATCAGTAACAAAGGATTGAAGTTGAAAAGTGAAAAGATAAGGAAACAATGTGTTCTACCGAGGTGGAAACAATTGTTAATAAGTAAAGATATTGGTTGGTAACAATTCACCAAGTGAATGTTAACCGAGTAGATGAAGTTGGTCGGTTAATCAAGGAATTAAGTAAAAGATGACATAGTGTGAAGATCTAGAATGATCTAGAAGATTCTAATTAAGGAAAAAAACCAGTTAATGAAATCAATGGATCAAAATCATTAGGTACAGATAAATGGTGAAGATTTAGTGATTGGTTTGAGATCTAAGAAAATTTCAAGTTCCAAGGTGAAGATACATCTGGCAAGAATCATAATTTTTTTTACCGAGCTATAGATTTGATCGAATGGATGAGATTAAGTGGCGATAGGATTAAGCAAAAAAAATTATCTATATAAAGGATGATCATGATGATCATTTTGCTAATATTGTTGTTGTTGCTGAATTGTTGATATCCAGAGCAAAAAACTGAATTGAACATAATGATACATCAAGCAGAACAGAGTTGAAGGATTGTGTGAAAGAAGTGAAGATAAGTGATGAGATGAAGTGTGCGTATTGATCATCCAAAAAGGAAGAGTTTGAAGAGGACAAATGAGTAGAAAGGAGATTTGAATAGGCAAAGGTAGTTGCATATTTTATCAGATCATTTCACTATTACTTTCTAACCATTGTAGCAGAAAATATCTTAACCAATAAAATTTAATAGTCCTAATTTCTAAACCCTTTGTAAGATGTAATTTTAACGAATATTCTAAAATCCTCTAATAAGGCCACTCATTATAGGGTGAGAAATCTAGTTGATCTTTGGTGAAAATCCCCTAATAGGGTCACATCTAGCAAATGTGTTTGTAATCTTTAACAAGATTAGCTTTTAACCGAGCTCACTTCAGAAGATTGAATTATTTTATGGGTGATAATTCCCGTAGTGGTTTTTTCCAAATTGGGTTTCCACATTAAATGATGGTGTTAATGTGTGATTGAATGTTTTGCATGCTATTTACTGATATTCTAATGAATACTATTGTGGTCAGTTAAATGTTTAAATATGATTGCATAGACTATCTACTGATAAGCTTTTAGAGTTGAAAATTGTTAAGGGACCTAAGATAACTGATTCTATAATTGATTCACCCCCCCCCCCTTCTTCTCAGTTATCCAACAATTGGTATCAGAGCTATTGGTGCTTAGAAGTAAAAGTTTAGAAGACTTAAGAAAAAGATCTGAAGATGTATAGGAGAGAAGTAAAATAGCTCAACAAGGAGAGTTTCTCTACATGGAAAAGAAGGATGAGGTTATACCTATCTAGGATTGGAGATTCTAAACTCAACCATTTGGATAATGAATACACTCCACTGCCTCCTAGACCTATGACACTTGATCCGATGAGAGAAAAGAAGGAACACAACTCGATAATGATTGAAATTGCTTCTTTCCTAATTGATGTTGAGTTCAATGACATAAAGGACTATACTACAACAAAAGAGATGTGGGACAAACTTGCACTTATTTATGGAGGTGATCCACATGTACAAAAATAAAAGGTTGTGTTAGATAACTGAGAGGGGGGAGTGAGTCAGTTAAGTCCAGTTATCCTACAGTCCCAAATACCCCCAAATGTATATAACAAAACTTTCAAACCAATTAATCAACTCAGTAAAATATCAAGTGTGCCTTTCTCTTCATATATAGATTACTAGTAAATTAAATATTATGTTTACCAATAAATCCAGTTATAATAATGTGTAAAGTAAAATAACAATTCAACACATCTATACACATATAACACTTAGATTTTTAACACGAAAATCCTATTAGGGGAAAAACCACCTGGGACCGATAACCCAAAATAATTCACTCTTCTGAAGTGAGCTTGGTTAAGGGCCAACCCTGTTAAAGGTTACAAAACACGCTGTGAGGTGTGACCTGGTTAGAGGATTTATCATTAACAGTTCTCCCTTGACCAAACATTCACTATGGGGTCAACAAGAAAACAATCAACATTCATTGAATGACATATTGAAATATAAAGATTGTTAAGTCCCACTTGGTTAAGAGATTTATCTATAGCAATGGTTAAACTAATACAGTAATGATTTGATTCAAATACAACTTGATTTGTAGATTTTTAAATCTATGCTAACCTCAAAAATACCTCTGATCAATAATCAATTCAATCTCTTTATTTCCTCCAACTTTGTTCTTCTCGGTAATTGCTTTCTCTGTCACTCAGTGTTGTCTACAAAATTGCTTGATTCTGTCTTCAACCAGTTTGATCAATGTTGCATGAAATCAATCTTTTCACATGAATTATCCTACAGTAGACTCAATAATGAATCTTGTGTCTCTTTATATAGACATCTTAAATCGTTTTATTTCCATCCATAGATTTTTCCTCTTAATCTTTGGTGTTTATTTTTCCATTTTAACCTACCTTGGCAGTTGTGTCAAAAACACATTTTAATCTCCTTCATCCAATCACACTTGAATTTTGTCAGTCATTTGATCATCATAACAAACCTTGTCATTTATTTTAGAATCTTAAACAATTATCTAGCTCATCATCTTTAGTCGGCAGTCATAAGTTCTATTTATTTCTTTCACTCGATCAATACATTAATGCGTTGGTGATAACTAGCTTGGTTAACACTATACTCAGTATACACTACACTTGCTCGGTGTATACTGAATTCTTCATTTACCGACCACATAAACTTGTACATTCTTGATCTTCAATACATAATAGATTCATTTAATACAATCAAATAAATAACATAATGTCATATACTCATCAATAAGTTACCCAATGAATACCATATCCATATCTTTCTCATCCATCTCATCTTCATGTAGATATCTCATTCCTTTATCATTTTTCCTTCTTAAGATGTTTGTAACCATCATGATAAGTACAGTCAAAAGCAGTTGACATCAATGATAATACATTACTGATTTAATGTCTTACATACACTTTAGTATCTCAGTGATCATTAATCACTATCTTTCAAATGTCCAATCCATTGTCAAACTTTCCCTCAAGATATTCAATCAGTCGTAGTTTATCAATATCTCCCTTTGGCATTGATGGCAACACAATATGAAATATGTCATAGAATACCAAACATTTGTTCTACAACTCTGTATGAAAATTCTATAACTTTGTAAGCTCTCCCTAGCTTGTAGATTTAATATGTTTAATCACTACACATCATCAATACTCCATGCAGTCTGTCCTTGTAGATTTGATCTTCTCTCCTTGTTATTCTCTCCCTTTAGATAAATATTTTATTGATTCTTCTCTCCCTTTGAAAGCAATTCCAAAAATAAAATAAATATCTCTTCAATAGCCAAAATATTATCTCGAGTGTTCTATTTAGATCAAGTACCTTGCATGTACTGATATGCAGTTTCAGTATGTCTTCCAATTTTCACAACCTTAGGAAACCTAAAGTGTGAACATCATGCATCAACATCATTTGACATTCTAATAAAGTATAGGTTGATGCAACCTCCTAATCACCTTAGTGACTAATAGATAGGGGATGGACCCCTAATCTACTCCTCAAGTACTCAAATGTGTCCTTTGGTAAGGGTTTAGTAAATATATCTACAAGTTTCTCTTGTGATTTCACCTACTCCAGTTTTACTTTCTTTTTGTTGTACTTGTTCCCTCAAGTAGTGATACTTTATAGATATATGCTTTGTCTTTGTATGCATCACCAAATTCTTAGAAATGTTTATTGCACTAGTGTTATCACAATATATTATCACTGGGTCAATGATCTTTTCATTCATACCTTCCAAATTTTGTTTTATCCATGCAATGTTTGAATAATTAGCAGCAACAACAACATATTCTACTTCTACAATGGATTGAGAAATGCATCCTTGTTTCTTACTTATCCAAGTATCTAGTCTTTCTTCCAAAAAGAATTCTCCACTAGTAGTGCTCTTTCTATCATCAATGTTCCAGACCAATCCATATCTGTGTAAACTTTTAGTTCAAAATTACCTTCTTTCTTATACCAAAAACTATAGTTTTTCAATGTCCTTCAAGTATCACAAAATTCTTTTTACAACAGTCATATGTGATTCTTTAGGATTAGCAGAGAATCTTTCTACAATTCCAACTGCATGTGCAATATCTGGTCTACTATGTACAACATACATCAATTTACCAATCATTGATGTACAACTTATACTGTCTGATTTACCTCAGTTGACTAGTCATCCTTTGTGAATTTTCATCCAGTGACCATAGGTGTACCAACTTGTTTTGAATCCTTCATACTGAATGTCTTCAATACTTATTCTATGTAATTTAATGGAGTAATGTATATGCCTTCATTTTGTTGTAAAATTTGCAAGCCAAGAAAAAATTTAATCTCTCCAAACATTGACATTTCAAATTCTTTTCTCATTTCATCAGCAAATGATTTGCATAGGTTATCATGTCCTCCAAATATGATATCATAAACAATTTTTTTAGCAATAAGAATCTTATCATCAATTTCACCTTTCAAATATAAATTTTTGATGTCACTTGCTCTAACAAATCCAATATTGATAAGATAGGAATGTAGTCCTTCATACCATGCTCTCAATGCTTGTTTCAATCCATATAGTGCTTTGTGCAACTTACATACCATGTTCTTCTAATTAGGATCAACAAAACCTTCAGGTTGTTCAATGTATACCTCTTCTTCAAGTATTCTATTTAGAAATGCATATTTAACATCCATCTAATAAACTTTAAATCCTTTGTAAGAAGCATAAGAAAGAAATATTATAAATCCTTCAAGTCTAGCAATAGGTGTAAAATTTTCACCATAGTCAATACCTTCTTCTTGTGCATACCCTTTGCATACAAGTCTTGCCTTATTCCTAGTGACATCTCCATTTTCATTCAATTTGTTTTTGAATATCCATTTGGTTCCAATTACATTCTTGTCTTTCAGTCTCGGTACCAATGTCCATGTTTTTTTTGTTTTTTTTGTATCTGATCAATTTCTTCACTCATGGCCTTAATCCATTCATCATTTTCAAGTGCATCTCTAATAGTTTCAGGTTCAAATTCACAAACTAAGCATGTGTTGTTTCTCAACTTACTTCGTGTCATCATGCCAACTTTCTTATCTCCAATAATCTGATTTTGCGAATGATGTTTCCTTATGTATCTTGCAAGTACAGGTCCAGTTCTTTGTTCTTCATTGTGTTCTCCACTCAGTGTATGATCATGCTCTTCATCAGTAATAATTTTTTGATTCTCAGTCTGTATGGATTGATGCTCGATAGCATTATCCTGATGCTTAGTAACACCAGACTATTTCTTGGGTAGATTGTCAGGTTTCTCAATGTAAGAAAATATACCATAGTCTTTCAGTTCCTTTTTTCTTTCTTCATCATTCTTCTTAGCAAATTCATCAACTCTCACATTTTCACTTTCAATCATCTTGTTAGTAGCCTTATTCAAATATTTGTAAGCTTTTCTCTTAGTGGAATATCCTAAGAATATTAATTCATCACCTTTTGAATCAAATTTCTTATTTCTATCATCTTTTAGAATGTAACATCTACTTCCAAATATTCTTAAATATCTTACATTAGGTGTGTAACCATACCATAATTCATAAGGTGTCTTGTTTGAATATTTCTTCAGTTGAACTTAGTTCAATGTGTATATAGCAGTACTAACAGCTTCTCTCTAGTATATATGTGTCACATCCCTTTCAATCATTAGTGTTCTAGCACAATCCATAATAGATCTATTTATCCTTTCAACAATCTCATTCTCCTGGGGTGTCCTCTATGCAGAAACTTACCTCTTAATTCCATGCTCATTGCAAAAATTTGTGAACTCATCAGAAATAAATTCACCACCTCTATTTGATCTCAAGCATTTTAGTTCTTTACCACTTTATTTTTCCACCTTTTCTTTATACCATGTAAACATCTTAAAAGATTCATATTTTTCTTTCAAGAACATGACAGTCATCATTCTAAAGAATTCATCAACAAACAAGATTAAATATAGGTCTCCATAATAACTCTGAGTTCTCATTGGACCACACAATTTAGTATGAACTAACTCCAAAATAACATTAGATGAATATTTTTTGCTCTTAAAACTAGATTTTTACATCTTTCCCATTTGACATTGTTTGAAATAACATGGTCAGGTTTAGATAAGCTTAGGAAGCCTCTAACTCTCCTTTTCTTACTGATCTTAACCATGTTGTCAAAATTCACATGACATAAAATTTTGTGCCATAACCACACATCTTCAGTTGTAGCCAACAAATAAGAATTTTCAATATTGTCAAGATAAAATAGATTACCTTTATATTGTTCACTAGTGCTGACCATTTTTCTAGTATCATCATAGATTTTCACCTTTCTATTCTCAAATGCAACTCGATGACCTATGTTATTTAGTTGTACTAAACTCAACATTTTATAATTAAGTCCCTTAACCCAATATGCATTCTCACATATGATCTTATTGTTCAACAATATAGACCATTTTCCCTTTACTAGACAAGGTGTATCATTTCCCATTTTAATAGATCCACCATTATAATATTTGAATAGAAGTGATTTGGAATCACCTCTATTTGTGTAAGTGTGGGGAAAATGTAAGATTGACTCCTAAATCCAAATTCCCAAAAGAGAGATCCAATTTGATCAACCAAGAGATTAATACACAATCGAATCAATCTATGAAGAATATGAAAGAAATAATAAATCCTATACTTCCCTATAGTTGGATTAAGCTTGAAATTTGAAATAATTGAAGTGCAAATACTAACCTTAAATTAGGGCAGATCTGGAAAATGCTGAATTTTGGCTTCTGTATGAACTTTTTGAAGATTCCATCACCTGGCCTGGACTGAAAATGCCGAGGCAGACAAAACTCAGAAATCTTTTCTCCAAATTCACATAGGTCAACTTTGACCTTTTAAAAGGTCAAAGACCACATTATTTATTTGAAGTCTGATTCTGATTCTGTTCATAGATCTTGAAAGATTACTGAAAAGGGTATCCGAATTCTTTCTCAGATCTGAGATTTCACACCTGTACCTGTAAGAAAATGGGGGTTTTTAGTTGTATGGGGGGTTTGCCTTAGTCAAACCCCAATTTAGGAATTAACCTTGAAATTGAATTGAAATATATTGTGCATAAACAAAGTAATTGAAACAAATCACCTCGCTTATGTTGAAGTCCTTGTAGAGGATTCGAATCCTCAAATCCACAAGTAAGAATGCTTCAATGAATGTAGGATGTCTCCAATCAATTATATTTTGATCTTCAACACCAATCTTGATTTGATCTTTGCATATGAGAAGGTTTGAATGAATGGAGAAGGATAGATCTTCAAGGGGGCTCCAAGGAGATTGAATCCTTCAATAGCTAACAATGGAACTCCTTGATGGATGAATGCTTGAACACTTGAATGCTTGAATACTTGCTTGCACTTGAGAGCTTGCTCATGAAATTTCTTGAGTATGGATATGAAAACTTGATGTGAAAATGAGAGAGGAAGGCCTCCTTTTATAGTGAACTAGGGCACACTCCTCTAGATGGGCCACCTTGAAGAATTAAATCCCAATTAGGTCCTCACCTTTAGAAAATATACCTTGATTAAATACCATTAAAGGATTTACCATTTTGGAGCCCGAAACAGCCAACCCGGAGGCGGAGAAATAACTTTCCTGAAAGTCAAATTAGCGGGAATTGAAAATTTGAAATCCTGGTAGGAAGAGGTCAAGGTTGAGGTTGACCTTGACCTAGTCAGGGTCGAGGTTGACCCTGACCTCAAACCCTAACTTTGTTAGGTTCTGCAACAGGAGTTCCAGGGGTTCCAGAAACTTGGAAATTGATGTCAGATCAGGACCCAGTGTCTGGAATAGATAGAAAATCCTTTGTTTGATGTGATTAAGGACTAGGAGGTCTCATTTCTAAACCCTACCTAGAAAATGGAGCCATAGAAGAAGGAAAATCAGGAAAGTCCTTAAGACCTTAACCCTAATTTCACCTAGAATGAAGAAATCAATTGCGGAGAAGAAGTGGAAAGCAGGGAGAAAGCCAAATACATGCAAAGACCCAATCAAGGTGCTTAACATGACCCCAAGCCACTTAATCAGAGGGCTAAATGCTCTTATGATGGAAGTGCTTCTATTTTAAGATGATACATTAAGCCCCCACTTTAGCAAGAGTATGGACTCGATGCAAACTCTTGGTAAAGGAGATAAAAATAACAAGATAATCTTATCGTAATCTAAGGGAGAAAGAGAAATCCCAAGCCCCCAAGGACTCAAGTCTTCATCGACTCTTAAATCATAGATAAGAGAGACATCTCTAAAGAAAGAAAGAAAAAGTGTGATTACCTCGCCCAATGAGAACTTATGTCCCATTGTGAACCACACAGGAAAAAAGGTGCAACTGAAAAGATGGAATTGAACCACCTAGTGAATGTGGCTACTCACTAGTCAACCCATCAAGAATTTATCCTTAGGAATATCCTATTCCATAAGAATAAATAAAAAAATAAAGAGATCTAGTCTTAAGGACACTTCCAACCTTAAGGGATCACAATATATGTGTATTTGAAACTGGAGGGATCAAGAGATCCTAATATAAATCCATACTTTAAGGATTAGTTCTTAATCCAAAAAGAAAGATTGAAAAGTAAATTTAAGGTGCATGTCTTCCTCAGAATTTAGCAACTTATGTGCGTTACCTTTAGAAGATTTAGCATGTTTTGAATTTTTTCATAAGTGTGTGTGTGTAATAAGTAAGCAGAGTGTATGCCCCCACGTTAAAGTCATTGCCGATACTTTCATAGGAGCAATGGCTTAACGGAAACATAAAAAACTCCACTGATTATGTTTCCACGTCGAGATGCCCCCAGATGAAGACAAATCAAGGGAAATAACACAGAAACATATAGAGAACACAGAAGGGATCTACCTACCATGGGGTCAGTATGATCATAAGATAATATATATATGATATTATTGCAAATGAATTGACATCATTCCCCAAAGAAAGTAGAACTACAATAAAAAAAGGAGGAAAGATCACATAAGATATACGAAGGAGAATCTTTTCGGACCATGACATGGAGACCAAAAAGAATTAGTGCTACCATATCTCGAATCCAAGCAGATTACACAAGGAAACATTTATGAACAATAGCACAGTTACAACATAACATTGAACAACGCATAGAAGAATAGAGATACATATAGAGGAATTTGAACAACAGTTTCGATTCCCTCATCACCTTGTACCAACTAAGTAACAAGGATCGTATAAAAGAATCTAACAACATTTAGCAAATACATTATGGGAGAAGCATAGTATAGCAGGAAAACAAAAAACAAAGCTACCATGAAGGACAAGTTGCTCAAGCGTGCCACCTACTTTCCCCATCTTGTTGTATATCATTTAGGGTAGGTGGGTAACTCGCAAGAGGGACTATATCCAATATAGTAGGAATGACAGCTAGTTCCAAACAAGGATCCTCTTGAGAATCACTATGTGTGATACTAGGTGTAAGAGTTAATTAAGATGAAAGCAAATTCGACAAATCAATGTCAATGTCAATAGTCTCATATTCATTAGTAACATTATCAGTATCATCAAGAGTATCTTCATCATCCAAATTAATCAAAATAGGATCTAAGATACGAATAGAATCATCATAATCATGCATGTGAACATCATTATTGGTAACAACAATATGTATAGGTGTATCTGCAGAAAGTAGAGATCTTTTAGCTTTAGCATGAGCACGATGCTTTTTACGACATTCATTAGCAGACCGGTTACAGTTTGATTTATTTGAAATAGGTTGAGAACTAGGAGGAACAATCACAGGATCCTTCATAGGTTCTATAGGAAGATCAATAGGATTATCAACCATAGGAGAAACAATCATAGGATCTTTGATAGGTTTGGTGGGAGGAACTTGATTAATAGAACTAGAAGCCATAGTTGAAGGAGGTATCGAAGGTGTAGGTAAAAGACCATGATTAAGATCCATAGGAGGTATGCTTAATTGAAGAATCTTACGATGCTTGTAAGCTTGATACGATTGAAAAATATTATCAGGATGAGGAGGACATGAATTAGGTAAGGAAGGCCAAAAGAAATCCAGAGCAACACAATCTCTAGGCCTAGAAGGTTGATATAGACTATGATTGATCATCTTCACTTCACCATCATGGATGAACTTAAGACACTTATGTATAGGGGAAGCAACAACATGCATGGCAGTTAACCAAGGAAAACCTAGCTTAACTTGAAATTGATCAAAAGTAGGAACCACAACAAAGGTAGTGTTCACAGGTTTTCCTAAAAGTTCAACCGGTAAAGTAATAGAACCAAATGAGGGATAAAGAAAACCATTACAAGTTTGAATCCACAGATCTGATGTATCATAGAAGTCACATTGTAAACTTTTCATAAAAATATTTTCTTCTGTGATAACATTGACTAAGGAGGTAGGATCAACAAGACAACCACGAGTAGGTATCTGAGCAACCCTAGCAGCAATGTAAAGGGGACCATCAGGAGCCTTAATAATCTCTGAATCATCAAAGGTAATCAAAATTTCCCAAGGTCTTTTATCCTTAAATTATTGTCGAGGTTTAGGTTGAGGTTTCACTTTAGGTTTAGGTTTAACTTGAGGTTGAGATTGAACTTGAGGTGAAGGTTGATGTTGAAATTGAGGTGGAGATATAGATAGATCGACATGCTCCACTTGATTAACAACATGAGTAAGATCATCCATCTTGGAATCATACATAAGTTCCTGAGAAGATGGTTGATCAATAGTATTAGTATCATGCATAGGTAAGGGATTCATATAGATTTGAAGGTTCTGATTAGGAGGAGAGACAGATTGATTCCCACTACTATCCAGATTATCAATAGATAAAGCTTTAGCATCAATGAGATCTTGGACCTTATGTTTTAAAGAATAACATCTCTCAGTATCATGACCATTCTGATGATGATATTGACAAAAAGCATTTTGATCAAAAGATTTAGATGCAATCGTAGTAGGTAAAAGAGGTCGAATAGGAGGTAAAGTAATCATATTAGTAGCTAACAACCTATTCATAATAGCATGTAAAGTTTCAGAAAGAGGAGTAAACGTATGATTTAATCAAAAAGTAGTGGATGCAGAAGTGGCATTATGAGATGCAACAACAACCTGATCAGCAACTGCATTCACTTGTTTTTTTATCTTGACATAATTATTGAAGTTTTGAAACTTATTTGGATTAGGAGAAACATCACTCTTATCAACTAGAACAAGAGCCATTGGAGTGTTGCTCTCAAACTGACTCACTTTTAATTGATAATGATGAAGCACTGCACAAAGTTGTTGAAAAGAGGTAAATTTAGTAAGCAAAATCTTATCTCTAATACCCTTTTGCAAATTTGAAATAAACATATGTCGAATATCAATATCAGGAACATGATAAGAAATATGAGCATGCAAATGCTTAAATCTACCAATAAATTCAGTTAATTTTTCTTTAGCACCTTGTTTACAATGCATTAAATCAGTCAAAGACACTTGCGGGCCAATATTGTTTTGAAGTTGTTGAATAAAGGCATTAGCAAGTTGTGGAAAGGAATCGATTGAATAAGGAGGCAAGGAAAAATACCATTGTAAGGCCTTGTCACAAAAGGTTCGAGCAAACAGTTTGACTAAAATCCTATGGTCATGAGCATAATCACTACAAAGGATTTGGAATGTTTTAACATGATGAATAGGATCTCCCTTTCCATTATAATTCTCAAGATGAGGCATATCAACTTGCTGAGGAACAGGAGTTCGGATAATATCCCTAGACAAAGGACTTCCCATGTCACATGTAGGAATACTAAACTTGTTTTGAGTTAAGGAAGCAAGTTGTTGTTGTAAGGATGATACAGTTTGAACGAAACTGATGATGGTGGAATCAGTAGAGGAAATAGGAGTAGCAACATTAGACACACTAGGTAAAGTGTAAGAAGCTGCAGGAATAGAAGACACAACTGGAGGAACACTAGGAACTACAGTTGGAAGTGGAGTGGAATAAGTGAAAGGAACACTATGATATGAAGGTTGTGATGTAGGAAGGGACACAAGAGGAACACTCATAGGAATAGAGGGAACTGTCCCAGTCACCAAAGGAGGAGTATAGATAGGAATACTAGGTAAAGGATTAGAAGAAGGTTCAACACTAGTGATAGGAGCAATGAAACCTAAATCTTGAGCCTCTTGAGTCAAAGGTTTAACATTGGAATGCACAAGATGAGTAATACCACGCAAGAGGTTAACACCTTGATCACTATCATGGAGAACTTTCTTAAGAGCCTCTATAGCTTGAATAGAATCTTGACCATGGTTTTCTTGAAGAAGCCAATTACCCATTTTATCAAGTTCAGTGGAAAGTTTTTGGACTTGTTCAGGAGGAACCCTTAAAGCATCATCGTCATCATGAGATGAGTGAGAAGAGTTGTTCTCCATAATAGGATTAGAATCATGAAGAATCAAGTTATCATCAGGAATCCTAAGGAAAGGAGATGATTTAGGCTCAAAGGCACCCATGAGTCTATGAATTCTTCTAACTGGAATGTTATAAGTAGGACTAGTCGTAGTAAAGCTCATAAACCAATATAATGCAAATGAACTAAACTAAGAACACATAATGCATGAATATGAAATCTAATTAGCATACAAGATCAATCACAAAGGACAAATCTAATACTAACAATAGAAAAGGAAATCTAACACCAAAAAGAAAGAGAGTAAGCTAGTCGGGTTCACCAAAATGACTAGAAGTGATTTGGAATCACCTCTATTTGTGTAAGTGTGTGGGGAAAATGTAAGATTGACTCCTAAATCCAAATTCCCAAAAGAGAGATCCAATTTGATCAACCAAGAGATTAATACACAATCGAATCAATCTATGAAGAATATGAAAGAAAGAATAAATCCTATACTTCCCTATAGTTAGATTAAGCTTGAAATCTGAAATAATTGAAGTGCAAATACTAACCTTGAATTAGGGCAGATCTAGAAAATTCTGAATTCTGGCTTCTGTATGAACTTTCTGAAGATTTCATCACTTGTTCTAGACTGAAAATGCTGAGGTGGACAAAACCTAGAAATCTTTTCTCCAAATTCACACAGGTCGACTTTGACCTTTTAAAAGGTCAAAGACCACATTATTTAGTTGAAGTTTGATTTCGATTTTGTTTGCAGATCCTAAAAGATTGTTGAAAAGGGTATTTGAATTCACTCTCAGATCTGAGATTTCACACTTGTACCTGCAAGAAAATGGGGGTTTTTGGTTGTATGGGGTGTTTGCCTTGGTCAAACCCCAATTTAGGAATTAACCTTGAAATTGAATTGAAATATATTGTGCATAAACAAAGTAATTGAAACAAATCACCTCGCTTATGTTGAAGTCCTTGTAGAGGATTCAAATCCTCAAATCCACAAGTAAGAATGCTTCAATGAATGTAGGATGTCTCCAATCAATTATATTTTGATCTTCAACACCAATCTTGATTTGATCTTTGCATATGAGAAGGTTTGAATGAATGGAGAAGGATAGATCTTCAAGGGGGCTCCAAGGAGATGGAATCCTTCAATAGCTAACAATGGAACTCCTTGATGGATGAATGCTTGAACACTTGAATGCTTGAAGACTTGCTTGCACTTGAGAGCTTGCTCATGAAATTTCTTGAGTATGGATATGAAAACTTGATGTGAAAATGAGAGAGGAAGGCCTCCTTTTATAGTGAACTAGGGCACACTCCTCTAGATGGGCCACCTTGAAGAATTAAATCCCAATTAGGTCCTCACCTTTAGAAAATATACCTTGATTAAATGCCATTAAAGGATTTACCATTTTGGAGCCCGAAACAGCCGACCCAGAGGCAAAGAAATAACTTTCCTAAAAGCCAAATTAGCGGGAATTGACAATTTGAAATCCTAGCGGGAAGAGGTCAAGGTTGAGGTTGACCCTAACATGGTCAGGGTTAAGGTCAACCTTGACCTAGTCAGGGTCAAGGTCGACTTTGACCTTAGACCCTAACTTTGTCAAGTTCTGCAACAGGAGTTCCAGGGGTGCCAGAAACTTGGAAATTGATGTCAGATCAGGACCCAGTGTCTGGAATAGATAGAAAATCCTTTGTTTGATGTGATGAAGGACTAGGAGGTCTCATTTCTGAACCCTACCTAGAAAATGGAGCCATAGAAGAAGGAAAATCAGGAAAGTCCTTAAGACCTTAACCCTAATTTCACCTAGAATGAAGAAATCAAGTGCGGAGAAGAAGTGGAAAGCGGGGAGAAAGCCAAATACATGCAAAGACCCAATCAAAGAACTTAACATGACCCCAAACCACTTACTCAGAGGGATAAATTCTCTTGTCATGGAAGTGCTTCCATTTTAAGATGATACAATGTTCAAGGTATTAAAATTTCTCTTCATCACCAATCATATGATGTGTACAACCACTATCAATGATCCAAGTATCATTCTTGCTAACTTTAGAAATAAGTGATGTTTCAACATACATTTCTTCTTCTTCTAAATATTCTTTCAAAGCTACAAATACCACATCAATGTCTTCATCAGTGTTGGTGTTGGTGTCATCATCATCATCATCTTCAACATGGTAACATGTCTTCTTTCATTTGTCTTTATAATCTCAGTTACTTCTTCTATCATACTATCAGTTTCCTCTATGTTCTCAGTTATCTCTTTTATCAAACTTTCTTTCATTAGATCTTTCACTAATTTTATCATCTTCTTTCATGTTAGGACATCTAATTGCAATATGACCAATCTCTTTATAATTAAAGCATACCAAAGGTAGTTTTACTCTATATCTTCCTTTACCTTTCTACAGTCTTCTAGCTATTAATGCTTCAAGCTCATCAAGTTCATCTCATCACTTTTACTGTCACTCTCATTTCTTATCATATGTTTGCTACTTGATTTACCAATTTTTAGAGATGACATAAATGTAGATTCAATAGTAGGAACAACACTATTGTCAAAGTTATGCAACTCAAATGTAATAAATCTACCAATTAGAATATGAACTGTAATATGATTACCGAGAGCTGATCTCATCTCATGAATTGCAGAAACTCTAATAGCATAAATAGGTAAAAATGTTCTGAGAATTTTACTTACAACAATGTCTTCATCAATAATACCTCCTGCTCCTTGGATAGCATTCACAATCTCCTTGACTCAGTTGTTTTATTGTGATATGTTCTCTCCTTTCATTTTTATGTCATCAAACTTTCCTCTAAGACTTTCAGCTTTATCCCTAGCATATTTGCATCTCCTCCATGAACTAGTGTAAGCTTGTCCCACATCTATTTAGTAGAAGTACATGTCTTAACATCTTCAAATTTGACATCTGATAAGGAAGAAGCAAGCTCTATCATCATAGTATTGTGTCCATGTCTTTATCTCATCTGATCAACACTCAAAGGTCCAATGGGTAAGATGAACTCATTATCCAAATAGTATATTGCAGACTCTCCAATCCATGATAGGTACAATCTCATTCTTCTTTTCCATGTTGAGAATTTGGCTTTCTTTAGCTTTGACACCTCTCTCCTATACATCTTGTGATCTTTATCTTAAGTCCTTCAAAATTTCCTTTCAAGCACTCTATACTCTGATACCAATTGTTAGATAACTAAGAGGGGGGGGGGGGTGAATTAGTTAAGTCCAGTTATCCTACAGTCCCAAATACTCCTAGATGTACATAAAAAAACATTCAAAATAATTAATCAACTCGATAAAATATCAATTGTGCCTTTCTCTTCATATACCGATTACCAATAAATTAAATATTGTGTTTACCGATCAATCCATTTATAATAATGTGTAAAGTAAAATATCAATTCAACACATCCATACACATATAACACTTGGATTTTTAATGTGGAAACCCTATTAGGGGAAAAACCACTTAGGACTAGTAACCCAAAATAATTCACTCTTATGAAGTGAGCTCGGTTAAGAGCTAACCCTGTTAAAGGCTATAAAACACACTATGAGGTGTGACCTGGTTAGAGGATTTATCACTAATAATTATCCCTTGACCAAACATTCACTATGGTGTCAACAAGAAAACAATCAACATTCATTGAATGCCATATTGAAATATAAATACTCTTAAGTCCCACTTGGTTAAGAGATTTATCTGTAGCAATGGTTAAACTGATATAGTAATGATCTGATTCAAATACAACTTGATTTGTATAATTTCAGATCTATGCTAACCTCAAAAATACCTCTGATCAATAATCAATTCAATCTCTTTGTTTCCTCCAACTCTATTTTGCTCGGTAATTTCTTTATCTGTCACTCAGTGTTATCTGCAAAATTGCTCAGTTCTATCTTTAACCAATTTGACCTACGTTGCATGAAATCAATATTTTCACGTGAATTCTCCTACAACAGACTCAATAATGAATCTCTTATCTCTTTATATAGACATCATAAACAATTTTATTTTCATCCGTAGATTTTGCCTCTTAATCTTCATCGTTGATTTTGCCACTTTAACCTACCTTGACAGTTGTGTCAATAACACATTTCATTCTCCTTCATCTGATCATCCTTGAATTTTTTCAGTCATTTGATCATTATAAAAAATATTATCATTTACCTCAAAATCATAAACAATTATCTAGCTCATCATCTTTAGTCGATAGTCATAAGTTCTATTTATTTCTTTCACTCAGTCAATACCTTAATGCATCGGTGATAACTAGCTCAGTTAACACTATACTCGGTATACACTACACGTTCTCGGTGTATACTGAATTCTTCATTTACCAGCCACATAAACTTGTACATTCTTGATCTTCAATACATAATAGATTCATGTAATACAATCAAATAACTAACATAATGCCATAGACTCATCAATAAGTTACCCAATGAATACCATATCCATATCTTTCTCATCCATCTCATCTTCATGTAGATATCTCATTCCTTTATCATTTTTCCTTCTTAAGATGTTTGTAACCATCATGATAAGTACAGTCAAAACTAGTTGATATCAATGACAATACATTAACTAATTTAATGTCTTACATATACTTTAGTAGCTCGGTGATCATCAATCACTGTCTTTCAAATATCCAATCCATTGTCAAACTTTCCCTCAAGATATTCAATCAGTTGTAGTTTATCAGGTTGACAGTCTCAGAGGAAAATTTGATGAGATGAGAGTGAAAGAAGAAGAAAACATTGCACAATATAGTTTTAGAATTAAGGAAGTGGTAAGTGCATCAAAGGAAATGGTGGAACATTATCTAGAAAAGAAGTGGTAAGAAAAATTCTCAGAATTCTTTCACCCAAGATGTTATTTGAGTCTCTATTATTTAGGAACTGAGATCCATACCTAATAATATTGTTACTCTTGATGCTTTGATTGGTAAGATGGCTACATTTGAGCTTAGTAATTGTGATAACAATATACTGACTATTGAAATGGCTTTCAAATAATCTTTAAGTATTGGAAGTTCAAGAAAAGAAAGATATAATCAGCATAGTTTAGGTGGAAGTGACTATGACAGTATCCTAACTGAAGAGAAAGAACAAGAAGGAATGGAAGCACTACTGGCAAAGAGGCCACCGAGAGGAAAATAAAATTATAAAGGAAAACTACCTCTAAAATATTTTAATTGCAACAAGATTGGTCATATTGCATCTAGGTGTCCTGATAATGACAAGAATGATAAGAAGGACAAGAAGGAGAACCGATACTAAAAATTTAGAGACTTCAAGGAGAAAGGAAATAAATCATGCTACCTAGATAAGGAAGGAATAATCGCTGATGAATCTGATGACATAAAAGAATGTGAAGAAGTGGTTTATGTTGCTATGATGGATGACTCAGAAGAAGAAATGTATGAACATGAAAAAGCCCTTATTTCTCAAGTAAGTAAAATTGACCCATGGATCATTAACAGTGGTTGTTCACGTCACATGACTGGTGACATTGATAAGTTTGAGAACTTAGAAGAGTATGATGAAGGATTTTTTAGATTTGGAAATGATGCTCCATGTTCTATAAAAGGAAAATGATCCATTATGCTGAATGAACAGATTAAATATGATAATGCCTATTAGGTTTAAGGACAAAAATATAACTTGTTGAGTATTGCACAATTGAATAACACCGATCGCCAACTAGAGTTTTAGAATAGAAAAGTGAAGATCTATGATGTTGTTGGAGATTTGATTAGAACCGATGAACAATCTAAAGGTAACTTATTTTATCTAAACTCTAATGGGAATGTGTATTTATTTTCAAGAAATGAAGATGTTTGGTTATGGCATAAGAGACTCTGTCATGTAAATTTTGATAACTTGATCAAGGTTAGTAAGAAAATAGAGTCAGAGGTCTACCAAGATTAAGTAAGTTTGATAGAGTTATGTGTAAGGAATGTCAGATTAGTAAGATGACTAAATCAAGTTCTTCAAGAAAATCTTACTCATCTAATGGTATATTGGAATTAGTTCATATTGATCTTTGTGGCCCTATGAGAGTACAAAGCTATTATGGTGATCGATATTTCATTATGTTTGTTGATGAATAATCAAGGATGATGCCTGTAATATTCTTAAAAGAAAAGTCTGATGCATTTTAAATATTTAAATGGTATAAGGAAAGAGTTGATAAGGAAATAGGTAAGCAATTGAAGTGTTTAAGATCATATAGCGAAGGTGAATTTATCTCTGATGAATTTTTTATCTTCTGCAATGAGAATGGAATCAAAAGATAAGTCTCTACACTGAGCGATCCGCAACATAATAGCATAGCTGAAAGAAGGAACAAATCAATAGTTGATTGTGCTAGAACATTATTGATCGAGATAGAGATTGCACAAATTTTTTGGAGAGAATCCATTAGTATTTTTGTTTACACCCTCAATCGAGTACAATTGAAGAAAGGTATACATAAAATTGCTTATGAAATCTGTTATGGGCATACACCTCATGTTAGCTACTTTAAAAATTTTGGAAGTAGGTTTTACATTCCGAAAGATACAAGGGATGGAAAGTTTGATTCTAAAGGGGATGAAGGTATATAAATCTTATAAATGTCTGAATAAGACTACTAACAAAATTGTGGAAAGTGCAAATGTAAGGATTGATGAGTTTGTAGAAAGAAATGAAGAAGATAGCAAAAAGGAACCAAAATATTACCAAAAATTTGTATATGTACATGAAGGAGTTTTTGGTACTGTACCTAAGCTGCAAGAAGAAACCAAGGAACTAATTGAGCCCCCACTGAGAGATGAAAATGTTGAAGAAAAAAGAATCGAGCCAATGCTAGAAAATTATGTGAGAAATAACTATTCACCGGCTCAAAATATTGGAGACAAAAATGTAGGAGTCATGACAAGAAGTAAGTTGAGAGACAATACATGTTTTATTTTTGAATTTGAGCCTAGATTAGTCAAGGATGCACTTGAAAATGAAGATTGGGTTAATGCAATGAAAGAAGAGGTTGATCAGATTGAAAAGAAAAATGCTTGGTCACTGGTATTGAGACCTAAGAATAAGAATGTTATTGGTACAAAGTGAATTTTTAGGAATAAACTAAATGAAAATAGAGAAGTGATCAGTAATAAATTTAGACTTGTATGCAAAGGATATGCTCAAGACGAAGGTATTGACTATGGTGAGACATTTTCCCTTGTTGCTAGACTAGAAGGTGTGAGAATTTTACCTGCATATGATGCTCACAAAGGTTTCAAACTTTATCAAATGGATGTAAAGTTTACAGTCTTGAATGGAATACTAGAAGTATACATTGATCAACTAGAAGGATTTATTGACAAAAGCAAGAAAGACATGGTATGTAAACTTCACAAGGAAATGTATGGTTTGAAGCAAGCAGCCCAAGCATGGTATGAAAGACTCCACTCATATCTAATGAGAATAGGTTTCATCGAAACTAGTGACAATAGTAATGTGTACTTGAAAAATGAATATGAAGATAATGTACTAATTGCTGAAATTTTTGTTGATGATATTATATTTGGAGGAAATAAAACAATGTGTAGATCATTTGCTGATGAAATGAGAAAGGAATTTAAAATTTGAATGATTGGAGAGATCAAATTTTTTATTGGGTTGAAAATTCAATAGACCAAAGATGGAATATACATAACACAGTAAAAAATCATCAAAGAGATCCTAAATTTTTTTTGGGATAAAAGACTCAAAACCAGTTGGAACACCGATGATTACTGGATGCAAATTGTCAAAGGAAGATGAATCTACTGAGGTAAATGAAACTCTGTATAGATCCATGATTAATAAGCTACAGTATGTTTTTCATAGTAGGCCATATATTTCTCATGTTGTTGGAGTTGTGGCTAGATTTTCTTCTAATCCTAAAGAAACACATATGACTATTGTGAAGAGAATCTTTAGATATCTGAAAGGAACCGAGGACTATGGTTTATGGTACAAAAATGATGGATATTTTGAATTGAAAGTATATATTGATGTTTATTGGGTAGGAAATGTGGATGACAGGAAAAACACAAGTGGAGGAAATTTCTTCTTAGGAGAAAGATTAGTGACATGGATAAGCAAAAAATGAAGTTGCATTTCACAATCTACTGTTGAGGCAAAATATGTTGCTACTACAGTCAATTATTCTAATATTGTGTGGATGAAACAACTACTTGAAGGGATACAAGAGGAGATAGATGGTCCTATGATAATGTATTGTGATAATACTAGTGCTATAAATATTTCAAAGAATCCGATGGTGCACTAAAAAATAAATCACATATCAATCAAGTATCACTATTTGAGAGAACAAGTACACCTAAAAAATAAGTAAAGCTGGAATATGTGAAATCTAAGGAACAACTTGCTGACATATTCACAAAGCCACTGCCTAAGGATACTTTTGAGTACCTAAGAGGTAAATTAGGGGTCATTCCCCTCTCTAATGTTCATTAGAAAAAGATGTAGGTTGCATCAATTCATGCTTTATCAGATTATGTATTTGTGAGTTGATGTAGATGTTCACTCTTTAGAAGCAACCTAAAGTTGTGAGAAAGATACGAGGAAATAGAAGTAATTGGTACAAGAAAGGTACATGATATAACTACAAAGACAATTAGTTTCAAAATAAGGTATTGTAGGTACCTTTGGCACTGATGTAAAAGGGGGGGAGAGAGAAATGGGAGAGAATAATCATGAAGTCAATGAATTGGGATAAGAACTATTGAAGGAAGATTAGACACCCAAAGAGGGAGAGATATGACTAAGGGAGAGATTGTAAAGAATGAAGATTACTGGTATTCGATGGTATACTTTAGGTACAAGATGAGATATATAAATTATGTTATCATCAATGCCAAAGGGGGAGATTGTTACCCCAATTGATGAGATTGCTAACTGATGAGAATGAACAAGGTTAATTGAGCAATGAAAGGTATGTAGAAGGATTGGATCAGTTGTTATGTTGTCATTGATGTCAAGCTTATTGTCTTATTGATTTCAAGATTGCCTTTTCAATATGAAATATGAGAAAATAAATGATTGGTAAAGACAGAAGATGAAATAAAGAAGTGATGTAAGTATATGAGCTTAATTGGAAAATTGTTGAATCGATCTATGACAAAGTAATATTGATTTGATTGTTTTACATGATTTAATAAATTATTATAATAATGCACAAGTTAGTTATGTTGATCGGTAACAAAGGATTGAAGTTGCAAAGTGAAAAGATAAGGAAACAATGTGTTCTACCAAGATGGAAACAATTGTCAATAACTAAATATATTGATCAGTAACAGTTAACCGAGTGAATGCTAACCGAGTAGAAAGACTTAATCAAGTAGATGAAGTTGGCTGGTTTATCAAGGAATCAAGTAAAATACAACATCGTGTAAAGATCTAGAATGATCTAGAAGATTCTAATGAAGGAACAAAGTCAGTCAATGAAAGAAATGGATCAAAATCTTTAGGTATAGATAAATGGTGAAGATTTAGTGATTGGTTTGAGATCCAAGAAAAGTTCAAGTTCCAAGGTGAAGATATAGCTGGCAAGAATCATAAATTTTTTTACCGAGCTATAGATTTGATCAAATGGATGAGATTAAGAAATGATAGGATTAAGTGGAAAAAATGATCTATATAAAGGATGATCACGATGATCATGTTGTTGATACTAATACTGTTGTTGTTGTTGAACTATTGATATCCAGAGCAAAAAACTGAATTGAACAGAAGGATACACCGAGCATAACATAGTTGAAGGATTGTGTGAATGAAGTGAAGATAAGTGATGCGATGAAGTGTGTGTATTGATCAACCATAAAGGAAGAGTTTGAAGAGGACAAATGAGAAAAAAGGGGATTTGAACAAGAAAATGTAGTTACATATTTTATCAGATCATTTTACAGTTACTTTCTAACCATTGTAGCAAAAAATATTTTAAATGAGTGGATTTAATAGTCCCAATTTCTCAACCCTTTGTAAGGTGACATTCTAATGAATATTCTAAAGTCCTCTAAAAAGACCACTCATTATAGGGTGACAAATCTAGTCGATCTTTGGTGAAAATCCCCTAATAGGATCACATCTAGCAAATGTGTTTGTAATCTTTAACAGGATTGGCTTTTAACTAAGCTCACTTCAGAAGAGTGAATTATTTTTTGGGTGATAATTCACACAATGGTTTTTCCCAAATTGGGTTTCCATGTTAAATACTAGTGTTAATGTGTGATTGAATGTTTTGCATGCTATATACTGATATTCTGATGAATACTGTTGTGGTCGATTAAATATTTAAATCTGATTGCATAGACTATCTATCGAGAATATTTTAAGGTTGAAAATTGTTAAGGGACCTAAGATAACTGATTCAACCCCCTCTCAGTTATCCAACACTATTTACTTTGCAATGAGATGGATATATACATGTATGCATTTACTTTTTACTTTCTATACAATGATGTTTATATGATGCCATATTTTTTAGTTGCACTATATGTGTGTGTGTGTGGTGAATGCAATATTTATTATTATGCAATAAGAAATAAAATGTTTTTGTAGTTTTCTTCGTTAAATGCCATGGATATGCAAATATGAGATGTATGTATCTTAACAATTCTTGAATGCAAGATGCATTTTTTTGTGTACCAAAGTACTAGACCAAGAGGACTACAAGGACTGACTAAAGAAGTGTTAGTAGAAAGCATAAATTAGATGAATAAATGTTAGTTAGGATGAAAATTTCTTTTATAAGTGCGCTTTTGTCACAAGATCTTTATTTAATATAGAAAAATGGATGAGGCACATCATGGCACAAAAAGATAGAGTGGTAATGCAATCTCTTTGTGAAAAAATAGATACAATGCAGATAAGGAATGATCTCATCCACCTTGAAACAAAATAGCATGTTAAAATTTGAGGTATGTGCATCAATGATCGCAAAGTGAACATGCTTATTCAAAGACAACCAAAACATACTAGCCCCATTACTTCAAGATAATGTATGTAGGTAAAATCCGTAAGACTAAGGAGATGGATTAGTAGTAATGAAATCAATCAAAATAAACTACTAACAAAAGACCCTACAAATTAACAAAATGTATGCATCATAATTAGAAACTAAAAATGAAACTAAATCAAACTATTCTGAATATATGCTCCTCTACTTTCTTTGGTTCTTTGCATTCTTATTGAAGTGGCGCTCATTAGTTATTCGGGCAACACTCTAACTCAAGAGATTCGAGAAAATGAAAACTATGATAAATGACTTGATTGCATAAAAATGAAACATGCATAAGTGAATAAGAACTCAAAAGATCAAATCCTTCAATTGTGAGAGAGGGGGGGTTATATAGATATTCAAGACTAGATGGACGATCAAGATCGATTTGAGAAAAATAGGTTGAATAGTTGAGATAATTAGAGACTAGAAGATTTTGGGTAATCTTCCAAAAATGTAGATTTATTTCCAATTTGAACTCAAAAGAAAAGAGTTCATTTAGGAAACAAAAGATGAGATAAGATTGAAAATTTTTATTTATTTTTTAGGATAATGAATTTTCAAAATTCTCAAAATTCTATTTTTTGAGAAAAGAAATTAGTTTTGCATTTTTAAATGAATTTGGAATTCATATTTTTGATTTTTCGATTTATGAGAGATTTTAGATTTTCAGAATTTTGATTATCTCATTAACTTGAGTTTTTAGTTTTTTTAAAGATTTTTTATTTAAAATTAAATTAAAATTTGAATTTTTAAGAATGATGAAATTAAAATGAAATTAGAATGGGATTAGAATGAAATGAAATTAAATGGAGATGGAGATGAAATTAAATTAATTCAATTTGGAGGAATTAATTAGTTAATTTAAATAATTAAGAGTAATTATTTCAACTATGGGGATTTAGAAATTGAATTTAATTAAATAGTAAAGACTACTTAATTAAGGTTAATTAATTAAATAATATTAATATTAAGGACATGATTAAATTACTAAAAGATTGGGTTTTGGAAGAATTAAGATGATTAATTAAACAATTAAAGGATCATTTAATTAATAGAGGAATAGTTAGCAGTTAATGCACACTCGTAGGACTAGGACAATTTCGGGTGTCTACATTTGTCCCACTTTGATACATTGTGATTTATAGTGTTGTGTCAAAGAATGTCTAATTCAAATTGTGCCCTAACTTGCCCCAACAATAACACATGTGTTTTACATCCCTTCAACAAATTAAGTGAAATTGCGTCGAATGAGCATTGATTTGTTGACAACATTCTAATTGTATATGATGATGATGTATGAAATGATGATACAATTCCTATATGTGATTTTGAATGCATTCCTATGTTTTTGCATTTTTCCATACAATCGATTAACCATGTATGCAAGACCTATATGAATTATATGTCTAGGCACATGGCGTTGGACTAACTAAATTAGTTAGGGGAAGATTAGCAAGAAGAATGAATTAGTTGCAATCAAGATAGGTGATGATTCTAAGTCACTATCGAATATTTTTAATGATATCATCATTTTGTCTATTTGAAAAGAAAGAGATATGAATGCACCCAGATATTGACCATCTAGATACCACTACATTTTGTATTTAAACACACAGATAGAAAATAGGGAATGTTTCACTCCATCCGAGGGTTCATATGCTTGGAGTCAAGGTATGTGTGGTGTATCACAATCAAATGCATGTTTTTTAATATACGTTACAATTAGATAATTGATAGATATGTGAAGGCTCTTATCACAGATACCCCAAACATTATTCCCTAGAACTTTATCAAAACAATCCACAAACAACTAACAAAGAAGATAGGATTATGATCCATCTTGACTACTCTCACCACTCAATGGTATCCTTGAGGAGCATATGAAAATAATTACAAAAGATAAATTGATAAGATAATTGATAGATATGTGAAGACTCTTATCACAGACACCCAAAATATTATTTCCCTAAAACTTCATCAAAACAATCCACAAACAACTAACAAAGAAAATAGGATTATGATCCATCTTGGCTACTCTCACCACTTAGTGGTATCCTTGAGGAGCATAGGAACACAATCACAAAAGATAAATTGATAATAGATTGACATGACTAAATTGTTAAAAAACCTTACTGATCATTTTTTGGATTGATTGATATCAGGTCCACCAAATGTAAGTAGGAGAAAAATATGCAAGACCCAGGGAAATGTATTAGTAGAACTGTATTCAAACAAATAACTACTAAATAAAAACTCTACAGAACAATATAAACTAAGAATCTTAATCAACAATTAAGATAAGAAATCAAATCAAACCAATCTAATATATGCACAAATTCTTCTATTGTCTCTACACTCGGTTGAAGTGGATTGATGTTGATGTTTGATGTGGATGTGTCTGGTTTCAGAAATGGACTACTCACATAAGATCAATTTGTCTAGTTTCGAGTGTATCTGTCATTGTATAAGAAAATTCATTGAGTGATTGATTTGATTGATGATAGATTGGATTGTTAATAGAGACAAGTCATATGAGTCCATTGTTAATTTATGAAGCTTATTGTTTTGATTCGAGTTTAGATTTTTGATCATCACTTTCTACTTGTCGTGATAGAGATGATTTTATTGCAAGGATTTTGATATGTTTTGATTTTTTTATTGGTTTCTTCAAGACATTTTATGATGTTATTTTTTGGGTCCATCATAGGGTGATTCAAGGTATGTGTGACTACCACAAAAATGATAGTACCTATCATAGACACCCTAAAAATGGTTGCCCCAAATGATTTTATGATATTTTATGATTTTTATGATTATTTCAAGACTTTTTATGATGGTTTTGATGATTTTTCAAGATAATTTATAATGTTTTAAATAATTTTTTTAGGACTTCATGCAAATTTTAAGGATTTTTTCAAGACATTAGACATTTTATTGAGCAATGTTTATTAAATTTCCCCTAGTGTCTAGCACGATAGGGACAATATGGATTTATGGATTGACTAGTAGATGGATGAAGGCCAAAGATTTATTATTATGGAATTGGAGCAGTTTGAGTGTCAAGGACTATCCAATAAATGAGATAATATGTTTATACCAATTTGAGGGATTAGACATGATAAGATAGGAAAATGACACATTTTTGCATTGATTGACATGTGGTTTATAGGAGTGAACATGTCAAGAGGATTACTGACACTTTGGTAATACAGGATTATCAACTTAGTATTTAATCTTTACATTATTAATTATTATATTTTGTATTATATTTGAGAGCCGATTGAATGATAGAATACATATATAAATGGAGAACTTTTTGTGGAGCGAAGAGATGACATAGCAAGATAGAGATATTAGAGATGGTTGATGGCAGATGTGAGATTAGAGGTTGATAGAGGTTATTGAGAACTACAACTGGAACTATCAAAGCATAGAAGATGCTTGTTTTATTTATCCTTGAGAACACTTTGCAATCGAAGTATTGATTGTAAGAGCTGTAAGCTTAGTATACCTTTAATAGGATTTTGTATACCTTTAACAGGGTTGATATTCCTTTAACAAGGAAATGTACTATGTAATACTTAGCTCCTAATAGGGATAGATCTCCTAACAGGGAAATTATACTTTAGTGCATTTTTTTGGGTACCATTCCCACTAGGGTTTTCCCTTGGCTAGGGTTTCCTCAAAAACAAATAATGGTGTTACAAGTTGTGTGTTAGTTGCTTATGCACTTTTCTTTTCTACAATCTTATGGTTTGTTTACAATTGGTGTAAGTTCAATTTAAAGTGCTATAATATTGATTCACCCCCCCCTCTTAGTATTACTCAATCCTAACAATTGGTATCAGAGCTATTGTCCCTTGGAGAGAAAGTCTAACAGCTTAAGGGAGATTAGAATGGATTCAAAAAATTTACAAAAAAACTTTGAAGTAGCACTTGATGACCTAGACAAAGAAAAGGCTAAGAATGGTGAATTAAAATTCAAATTAAGAAGAGAAGAAGGTTTTATCAAAAAACTAAAGGAACAACTTGAATTTTCAAGAAGTCAGAGACAAGACCTTATGGAAAAGATCAAGGAGGATTTAGACAATGACACATTAGACCAATTAAAGAAGCTTGAGAAAGAAAAAGAAGAAATTAATCTTTTGATGACTAAGGAGATCCAACATGAAAAGAATGCAAGATACTAAGTTGAAGAGACCTTAAAAGGAGTGAACATGCAGATAGGACAAATAAAGACTGAACTTGATCAGTACAAGGACAAATGCCTAGAATTAGAGAAATACAATCAAATCATCAAAGGAGAACTTGTTCAAGCCAAGTTACACATTAAGAAATTATATATGAGAAGTGATGATAAGATTGATGAACAAAGAGAGAGATAGAAAGCTAAAGGAGATATGACTGGAGTTGGATATAATGAAGGAGAATGTTCTAAAACTCATGAAGAATCACATGAAGCAAATATTGAAGAAAGACCTACTTTTGAAGAACCTAGAGATCAGATCAGACCTTTCAGAGGTATATATTATGGATGTAATAGACTCAAACACATGAAGAGAGATTTTAAAGGTAAAGGACCTTATAGACCCTTTACTGGTTATTGTTATAACTATTAGGCATATGGACACAAGAAAGTAGAATGCAAGAAACTTGATCAGTCTAGAAATAGGCAAGATTAAATCAGAGAAGAATCAACATCCAAGATCACATGCTACAAATGCAATAACCTTGGGAACATTGTAAGGTTTTGTAAACTTCATGTTAATCAAGATATAAGAGTGCCTACATGTTACAAATGCAACAACTTAGGACATATAGAAAAGTTTTGCAGGTATAATGGAATGGCTAAAAGAAGAGGACCACCTCCTATGGTTATAAAGAAGAATATTGGTGACAATGGTAAAAGTCTTGGTGAGTATATTGATGAATTCAAGAATCATTTCAGGAAGTCAGTAGATGAAGATAGTGGTAAGATATGGAAAGTCAAAGAATTCAATAAGGCATTGGTTTAGGGAGAGATAGTAGATGCTACCATGCCTTCTCATGATGTTAACATTGCTACATCAACCTAAAAGGTCGAGCATGGCCTTAGGGGGAGCATTGAATGAAGATAATATATTATATCTAGCCCCTGATTTTGAGGAGTGAGCTCATGCAAGCTTAGTTATGGTGTATATAGATACTATGGAACCTATATCTATTATCATAACATCTAAAGATTCATATCCTATGAGTGCGAGATTTGTGATTGACAGGACAACATGTGAAGTTGAGCCAATTGAGTAAAGTGCATTTAATCACTTGGAGATGAATAAAATACCTCAAAGATACTTATTTCTTCACCATTTGATGAGCAGTGACCAAGGAGAGCATATTTTAGAGCATATCAAACCACCAAGCAGCTACATTGTGTGATCGATTGAAGCAAAAGTTTTGAAATCAATGTGTTTAAGGTATTTAGACAATTTACTCAAATAGAAATCTATGGATGAACTTGTAATTTATGATGTTGTGGATATAC
Organism: Chamaecyparis obtusa; assembly: GCA_027943335.1. Taxonomy (NCBI): domain Eukaryota; kingdom Viridiplantae; phylum Streptophyta; class Pinopsida; order Cupressales; family Cupressaceae; genus Chamaecyparis; species Chamaecyparis obtusa. The sequence continues at coordinate 1,806,335 of BSBK01005497.1, read as the reverse complement.
CTAGATACAAGTTTAAGAAAGACCCCTTTAAGTCTTGTGAGGATGACCCTGAAAGAGATTTTTCCCAAATACCATACATCATCCTACACGTAGAAGATATTAGGGCATACATACATTGCAATTATGAGACAATAGGTGATGCAGAGATATTTAGAGAAATAGATGAGATGATTGAATAAGATGGTAAAATGAAGGACAAGTTTAAACATCTAGATGACCTAATGATGCAGGAGAATCCTAGGATTCTTGGCAATCCTGTATCAGCCAAAAATATGTTTGTCTTTGAAGGTAGATTGTTAGTTTTGATCTTGGTTTGGTGGAGTACTTTCTCAGTTTGGGAGACTGGTTGCTTGGTTTCTATGGTTACCAGGGTGCTCGGTCTCTAAAGAACGCTCGGTAACTGAAGGCATCAGTTGCTTCTAGTGCTCATCAATAACTGCTTTCCTCAGTCATGCTTGGCATGGTCAGTGTCTGGTGCTGGGTTATTTCCTCTATTGCTCGGTGTTCTTACTTATTGACTAGATTGGTTAGATGGATTAGCTTGGCTGACTGATGCATTTAATTTGGGTCATGCTCCTTGAGTTATGGATTGACCGTTGGACGTATGGAGACCTAGATCTAACATGTTGCATTCTTCTATGTGGATCTGATGACCATTTGGGGCCATCTTTGAGAGTTTATTTATTTTGTAAGGCTGTGTGAGAGCCAACTAATGTTTTAGCATTTAATATTTGTTTGTAAGGGTTTGTTATTTCTTCACCCGACTTGTGGCTGGGAATCAATATTTATAGGATGCTTGGGTAGTTTTTTGGGAGGAGGAGGGGAAGAAGAAGTTAGTAGCCTGCAAGCTTAGGAATAGGAAGATTACTTGGAAGTTAAAGTACAAGTTTAGATCTTTCCTAGGTGCCTACCAGTGTGTTGTGTGTTACAAACCTAGGCTAGCTGAATACTGATGTTGTGGAAAAGATTTGGATCCTATGAGATCTTATAGAATGTTACTTGCTTTGTATCTGGCCATAACCGGGAAGGCCTTATAGCTCGACACATTGCATGTAATCGGTGATTTGATGAATAAAGACTTCTATTTTATTTTAGATTTGTTATTTTTGCTTTGTATTTCTGCTGCATATTGGTTTGGCTGCAAGGTCGATCAGTCCTTAATTGGATCCACCAGCCTTGATTGCATCAGGTGGTATCAGAGTGAAGTTTGTTCCTATTTGAGAAAAGTCTATTCCTATTGGAGTTGAGTGGATCTTGTGTGTTTGCATCTGGATCTTGATTTGAAGATGCCTCCAAGGAGAAATCGTGAGATCTCAGAGGAAGAGGAATCTACTAGAGAATTCAGTCTTGAGGATTTTATGACTTTGCAGAAACAAGTGCAAGACCTATGTTAGCTATTTTTCTTGCAAAGGTAAATAACTAGATCATAAACTTGATCTCTCCCTTTTGATGCTCTTTTCTTGGCAAGAGAAATGCTAATTAACAAGGATAAATTCCTTCTTCACTTCGGGCTCCACAGACCCAGGCGGGTGTACCTAATCCCTACTTATTCCATTTTCAGGAACTCAATTTCCTTTTCCCGAATTTCATGCTTAATCATTGCAAGATTATTTTCATCTTCTTCAAAACTAAATAAAAGAAAAGAAGATCTAGGAATAACATCTAGATTTACACAATTTGCTGTTTCAGATGACATAAATTCTTGACAGTGTGTCCTTTCTCTTCTACAACTTATGCAGTCACAACTTCATTTAACATCAACATATTTCTGATACTCTTTAGAAACTAAATCTTCTATCCAAAAATATGGCAGGAATTTTCAAATTAAATTTCCCTTTTTTTAGTGACTGATTCACTTATTTAGGGACTGTTTTATACCTTGACAAAGGATTACCTAGAAGTGCTGCTGCTTGTAAAATTTTGATTTAAAGTTTCCTTCAAATCACCTTCCAAAACTTCGGAGAGCTATCACCTCTTTTTAGAGGACAAATCTGGATTCAACTGAGAACCTTCTATCTCAAATCTGAACCGTCTTTATCAGCAAACACAAAACACTTCATAGGATGCACTGTTTGTCAGGATAAAAATACATTACAATCTCTTTACAAAACACTGATCAAACAAAGATTTAGAGTCGCCACCTCTTTTCAGAGGACATATAACAATTTGAAACGAATAGACTCTATATCCAAACTGGACCAGACCCTGGGATGATTCAGCAAAGCAAGGAATTGAACATCTTCAACTTGCTGTCATTTATTGGTTCCCTAGTAGAGTCACCATTTTGTTAGCTATTTTTCTTGCAAAGGTAAATAACTAGATCATAAACTTGATCTCTCCCTTTTGATGCTCTTTTCCTGGCAAGAGAAATGCTAATTAACAAGGATAAATTCCTTCTTCACTTCGGGCTCCACAGACCCAGGCGAGTGTACCTAATCCCTACTTATTCCAACTGATACAAAACATTCTACAAATACTCAACAAGCAGGTTAACAGGTAGATTTGACAGAACAAACATGTCCTACAATAGGATTCATAACTGAGATGAACCTCTGATATGGGAAGCCTACCCACATGCTCAATCTATCTTTCAAACTCATCAACAGAAAGGGAAAGTTGATTGATTAAATTAATGCTAGTTTGGCAAATGACTTCTAACGATAAAGATCAGTGCCTTCAATCCGAGCATGGAGTCAAAACCAATAGATATAAACCCAAATTGCAAACCATGTTTCATTGATTAACATTCCTGCATTAATGCCTTACATTAACATATTTCCATCACTCAATATGAAGAATCATACAAACTCATAGTACTGATTAATTTCCAATCTGCATTTAAGGATTTTACAATCCTCCCCTGAAGGATATCCAAATACAAATAGATACATTCTCCCTTGGAGAAGACAAACTCAATATCCCTTGAACACTGAATTCATACTGAAATTGAAACTCAATACAATGAAGACAATTCTCTGAAAACCATACATGCCTTACATGTACTTCAATTTGCAATCAAATTTACAAATACTTGTATCAAATCTATGACATAAAATGAAGAACAAAAACCATTACACTTAGACAATCATGAACCAAAATGGAATTTCATTTGGACCCTTCTCTTGGAGAACCCCCTGATGGAATCACCACAGACCTGGAACCATTCAATGGATGTTCACCTAGAATCTGGAACCTAGACCAGAGTTCTTCCAAAATTGGAACCCTTGACCCCCCTCAGAATTTAGAATAAGAAGGCCAAGAGGAAATTTAGGAGGCATTACAAAGTGACACTTGTCTTTCTCTCATCTGCTCATAGGATGAATCATTTGCCTTCAAACTGGAAATGGAACCTGCTATCAACTCTGGAAAGCACCTGTCATCTCTTCAAACAAATTGTGAATCACCAGATTGAACAAAATAGATATTTTCAAAATATCTTTCCGGCCCCCTATTTTGTTCAACTGCAAATATCGCGAGCAAATGGCCACCTGTGCAAAATCTGACTCCAGAATTGGAATCCTCGCGTCGAGACCTTTCTGGCGGTATATGATACTTGGTATTTGGGCGAAAAAAAAAGCCCCCAGCCATTAATTTCAATCTTCCATGCTCTGCCATTTTGATATTTGAATTTTATCATATAGTCAGAACTATACAATTTTATCATTTATAACTTTGATTTTTTGAATTCTAAATGCACGGAAGAAAAGAATAAAATATTATTTTGAATGCCCCTACTAGGACCCACATGCCACGTGGCAGGCCCGGATTGGCTGACCTGCCACCCTGTGCCACCTCAGCTCCACCTGAGTGCTCAATCACCATCTTTGACTCGTGTTGCATTCCTATTCACTCAGAAAAGTCCACCTAAATGGCTTGCCATTTGTCACCATCTGACCACCACCACATCACCAACTGCCATGTGTCACCTTGTCGCATGATCGCATGGGCCTGAAATGGCCCATGAGATCATGCGATAAGGTACCTCAAAACCATAATGTTTTGCCTAAACCGCCAAGCAATTGGTGAATATGCGAACACAGTCATCTTTGAATCGCAGAATTCTAGCCTTTAACCGCCAGACATTACGTGAACACGCGACTAACGGCTACCTCCAATTCGCGGAATGTTTGACTAATTGTCTGTTTCATCCGGCAAATTCACGACTGCATGACATGTGTCACCTTGTCACATGATCACATGGGCCAGAAATGGCCCATGCGAACATGCAACACACCTTCCATACAACCGCCGCTACCACATCGGGCTACCACATGTCAGCCTGTTGCATGTTCACAAGGGCTGAAGTTGGCCCTTGTGATCATGTGACCACTTAACACATGGCCATCTTTGACGTCACTCCGTCTGTAAAATTTCTTTCCTGGGCCTGCCGGCATGGAAACTGAGGTGGGCATCACACATGCACGCGTGGAGAGAGCTTCTGGGCTTTCTATTTACCTCTGTTGTTTGTGGATTTCAATATATTTACCTCAAAGTCACCCTGTGTGAACAATGTGGGACAATGGCTTTTAGTGTTTTAAAGACCTCCTGAGCATTTTAGTTCAAAATTTGTGGGTGCCCCACGTGCTGCATTCCTCCGGCCAAGAGGGCCCACCAAGAGCCTATGGCTTTCTTTCTTTACATTCCTACAGAGTGCTTATTCTATATAAATGTTAAAACATGCCCACTCTTTGCCAATGTGGGATAATCATTTTGAACAAGAAATCATCAAAACTTGGCATATTCACTAGTTTTTCCTCCTTTGCGTAGATTTTTGACTAAATCGGTAGCCTCCTTTGCAATGCGTGAGGCATTCCCTGATTTTCATCTCACTCAAGGGACTTCCCCTTATGTGTTTCACGTGGATCTCCTTCAAAATTCACGCTGCCTTTTTTCATGGCGCTGGTCTCTTTCATTTTAACACTACCTTTGTTTACATTGTGCCTTCCTTTTTAAATGCGCTGGCTTCCTTTCACTCATGGCGCTGGCTTCTTTACCTTTTAACGCTTTTCCATTTTGATTAATAATACTTAGACTCCATTTTAAAATTGTTCTTTTACCTTTTAACGCTGCCTCTTCTCCTTTTACTATTGCGCATTGGTGTGAACCGGCCCCAAAAAATGAGTTTGGCTCATTATTGTTTCTGTTAAGTGTCATTGATCAGCATCCAACTTACCAAATCATTCTTTTGATGCTTTATCTGTATCATTTTCAAAGACAAGCATCAATTTCCAACTCGATCATAGCTCTGTCTTCCTCATCCAATTCGGTAGGCTTTGATGTCATTTCCATTTTTAATTTTGTAGTAGCTTCATCAACAAGATCTATTGCTTTATCATGTAAGAAGCACTCAGTAATATGTCGCTCTGAAAGCACTGAAGCTGCAACCAGTGCACCGTCAGAAATTCTAACTCCGTGATGCAAATCATTACACTCACGTAATCCACGTAGAATAGATATAGTGTCTTCAATTGATGGTTGACCCACGTATACTTGTTGAAATCTACACTTAAGTGCAGCATCCTTCTCTACATATTTGCGGTATTCATTGAGGGTCGTGGCTCCAATATAGAATTATTTTCAAACTTGCTTGTAATCTTCCATGTAAGAGTCTTCTTTTGCTGATTCCCCATCTTGCATATTATTTTCAGTGGTCATATCATCTAGGCATGAATTAGATTCATCCTTAGCCTCATTTGAACCTTTGGGCTCATCCACCTCCATATCATCATTAAGTTTGAACTACTCCTCCACATTAGGTTGCATCCCTGTGGGTTCTGAATATGCATCATCATTGTTCATGGTTGACTCCTCAGGAATGTCGGTCACATCATTACCAGCATCTGAATTGTTAGGAATTTCCATGTCATCATTTTTAACAGCTTCCTTGTCATCTATTACTCGCCGGCTTCAAAAAGAATATACGCAAGTCCTTTGAAATGAACATGCCTAGGTATTCCTCTTGTATTCATATTACAAAATCAGCATCAGAATCTACAACCAAACTTTGAATTGCATTCATAAAGGTGGGCTCATGCATCTTGAAAGAAAAATAGTACAAATGCATGCTAATGTGTCCCATTACTCAAAAATTTTAAGGGTACCAACAACCTACAAGAAGAATTGAGAAAGAAGCCTACCTTGAAAGAGGATAGTGATGATGAATATGAGGAATATCATTTTGAAGAAGCTATAGAAGAAGCTAGAGATCCCGAGGTGAATCAAATTCTAAAAGCTATGTCTAAGATTGGGAAAATACCTAAGATTAAAGTTACTAAATTTTCTAGAAGCCTTAGGCCAGAAGAATTGATTGATTAGATCAATGAGATTGATGAGTACTTTGAGTATAAAGAAATAGAAGATCCTAACAGGGTTAGTGTTGGAGATTTGCCAGCAGGCCAGTACTAACTGTATGTTTGTCATTGATAACAACATATGGAAATTAGTATGCGTGGAAGTCTTATGAAGTAAGCCTTCTATATATTTTGAATGGACATGATATCAGCATGATATTATGAGTGCAGAGGTTGAATGTGAGTATAGATAGTTATACATCAGCTTGTGTCAGCAGTGTTCCTGACAGAGTTACATGCAGTGTTCTATGTATGGTTGTCCGTACATTTTTCTTATGGGCATGCACCCTAGGATATATGTTGAAGACATGTTAGTGATGTTTAAGTTATGAACGCATAGTCTAATGATGAACGTAAGTGAAGTTATGCAGTCGCTATTCACCAGTAGCAGTTTCCTATGTTTTTTCAGAAGAGTCGACAAAGAGTTTATTGTTTCTTGAGTTGCACCTATCTTGAGGATATGTGCCCTTGGAGTTAAGCTTGGAGAAGTGTTATTGATTTTTGGTTAAGAGCGTATAAGTTAATTCAACTTAGATAGAAAGTTCCAGTTGTTTTGGTAGAGCTAACAGTGTGTGGTGTGCGTCTACAATTATTTTATTAGACATGTCCCATAATGAGTTCCATGCATAATAGAGCCGACAGAATGTTTGTTGGAGTTTATTATGATTTCTCTAATATGATTTCAAGGTGGTTCTAATAGGCTGACTTGATTATATCATTTGGAGGAAATATATTTATAGGAAGTCATTTGTGATTGCTTGAGTGTGGTTCATGGTTGATTAAGCAAAGTAGAGCAGAGTGTGCGAAGTGTTGAAGTATTAGAAGAGGGTCAATGTGACCAAGTAGAATATGTGTGCTATTCATTGGAACTAATCTAGATAGTAGGTCAAAGTGAAGTTCACCAAGATCTAGATATAGTGTGTATTTGTTATTCAAAAGGTTGTAGCCTTCACCCCTTTGAGCAGTGAGCTCTCAAATAGTGCATCCTCTCCCCTAATAGGGACAATTGTAAAAGACTCCTAACAGGGTCTGACCCTTAACCAGGTCTACTGTACTTCATATATTGTAAAGCTACTCCTAACAGGGTAAAGGATCTTCTAACAAGGATCATTATACACTAGTATAGAATATTAGTGGGTATCAAGTCCCATCAGGGTTTTTACCTATTTGGGTTTCCCCATAACCAAAATATTGGTGTTGTGTTCATGTGTTCTTTCATTATGTTTATGCTTTATGTTTAAGTATACTTAATTGGATAAAGAATTGAAACTTGTAGATAACTGATTCACACCCCGCCCCCCCTCTCAGTTATCTCTTGGGACTATTCCTAACAATTGGTATCAAAGCCAAGTACTCAGAGAGAAGTTTAATAGCTTGAGGTTGATCAGATGGCATACTTTAGGACAGAGAGTCCTAAGTTTGATGGAGAAAATTATCTTGATTGGAAGAACAAGATGATGACTCATTTGTAGTGTATTTCTTATGAAGTTTTCAATGTAACTATCAAAGCAGCCAAGATTCCTACTTTAGAAGACCTTGAATAGGATGATGCTACTGACACTCAAAAGGAATTGTTTCATCATAATGCTATAGGTAAAGAAGCCCTTATTAGCACACTATCTGATAGTGAGTTTTCAGAGATAAAAAAGGTAGACACCGCCCACAAGATATGGAAGTACCTTGCAGACATATTTGAAGGAGACAAGCAAGCAAAGGATGCATGCATAAAGACATGGAAGAAGAGATTAAATGCATTAGAGATTCTACTTGAAGAAAACATCAGAGCTTATAATCAAAGGGTCAATGAAGCAGTTGCTAGAATTAGGAACAATGGTGGAGAGATCTCAGAAGAAGATATTATGGACAAGTTGATGACTAATCTCACTCCATAATATGAAAGAAAGATCAATATCCTTGATAAGACCATGCAGCTTACATCTAATTTTAAGAGAGAGACCTTGATCAGCAAAATCTCAGCTTTTGAGATTTCAAGATTGAAGACAGAACCTAAAAGTGAGACAACCTTCAAAGCAATAGTTCATGGTAAGAAATGTACAAACACTTCTTGTAATTTTGATGATGATGATGAAGAAAGAACTTTAGATGATTTTATTGCTATGGTTGCTAAAATAGAAAAGAAAGGAAAAGGAAAATATGAAGGTTAATTACCATTTAAGTGCTTTTCATGTAATAAGATAGGTCACTTTGCATCTAAGTGTCCTACTAGAGTTAGAAAGTTCAAAAAGGATTACAAGCCTAAGTACTCTAAGGAATGTTACTTTGCTGGAGATGAAGTTTCAGATGATGAATCAGGTGAAGAAGAAATTGGATTCATTTCTATTATAGACAAAATGAATAGTAAGTCAGTTCCTAAAGATGAGAAAGTAAATCAAGAGCTAGCATTGATTTCCCAAGCAGACATAAGGATAGACTGGATTATAGATAGTGGTTGTTCACATCACATGATAGGTGATAAAGGTAAATTTGTTCATCTAGACAAATACAATGGTTGTATGGTTAGATTTGGAGACAACACTCCTAAGCCAATAGTTGGTAGAGGAGCCATCACTCTGGATGGAAAGAATAGTATTGATGATGTTCTATATGTTGATGGTTTGAAACATAACCTTCCAAGTGTTGGATAGTTACTTGGAAAAGGATATCAGTTAGAGTTCAAAGATGACAAATGCATCATTAACAACAAGGATGGTGTTATGATTGCATCAAGCTCAAAGACAAGAGGCAATGTTTTTCAACTCAATTTAGAAGCAAGTTGTTTTGTTGCTAAAGTTGATGACAGTTGGTTGTGGCATAAAATACTATGTCATATCAATTTTGATAACATAGTAAAGATAAGCAATGTTAAAGCAGTAAGAGATATACCTAGCATAGAAAAGCCAGTTGATACTATATGTAGGGAATGTGTGATGGGAAAGCATGTGAGAAATTCATTCAAGAGCAAGCACAACTCAACATAAAACAAGTTGGATCTAATCCATACAGATCTATGTGGACCAACTCAAACAAGATCATACTATGGTGAAAGGTATTTCATTTTATTTGTTGATGATTGTACTAGGATGATGTGGGTTGTGTCCTTGAAAGATAAGTCAAAAGTATTTGATAAGTTCAAAATATTAAAAGCTAAAGTTGAGAATGAATCTGGATTAAAGATAAAAAGTTTGAGATCGGATAAAGGAGGAGAATTCACCTCTGATAGATTTTATGAGTTCTGCGAAGAACATGGCATAAAGAGATAGTTAAGTGCACCTAGAACACCTCAATAGAATGGTATTGTAGAAAGAAGGAATAAGATCATTTTGGATATAGTACGCACCATTATGATAGAAGGAAAAGTTTCCCACACCTATTGGAGAGATGCGGTCAATACAACAGTCTACATAATCTATAGAATTTAGCTAAGGCTAGGTGCTATAAAAACACCTTATGAGTTATGGTTTGGTAATGTTTCCACTTTAAAATACTTTCGAATCTTTGGAAGCAAGTGCTACATCAAGAGGGATGAAGCAATAGGAAATTTTGATGCAAGAAGTGATGAAGGTATTTTCCTTGGTTACTCTACTAAAAGTAAAGCTTATAGATGTTTCACTTTAAGATTGAAAAAGATCATTGAAAGTGCTCATGTGAAGATTAATGAAAAGTTTATGATTCAAGAAAGATATCATGATTACTCACCCATGATTGAGGATGAACCTAGACCCTCTACTAGTGAGACAGTAATGGAAGAAATGTTTGATAGCATTGATGTGTTATTCAATAATCCTGAGACAAGTGAGGAAGAAACTCCTAAGGCTGATGAGTCAGCAACAACTAAAGCTCCAAAGTTTACATCTAGAAACCATTCCAAGAAAGACATCATTGGAGATCAAAGCGGAAAAGTCTTGACAAGATCACAAGCAAAGAACTCAGCTAGCAGTGATGTGGTATGTTTACTATCTCAGATTGAACCTTTAAGTGTTGAAGATGCTTGTAAGGATTCAAATTGGCATGATGCTATGAAAGAAGAACTTGATCAGATCATTAAGAATGACACTTGGAACTGGTCTCAAGACCTAGTGATAAGAATAAAATGGATATTCAGAAACAAGATGAATGAAGATGGTACAATAGTAAGAAATAAAGCAAGATTAGTATGTAAGGGATATGCGCAAAGAGAAGGCATTGATTATTCAAACACATTTGAACCTTTGAGTAGATTAGAAGCTATTAAGTTTTTTTTAGCTTATGCTACAATTAAAAACTTCAAAGTTTATCAGATGGATGTCAAATCAGTATTCTTGAATGGAAACTTAAAAGAAGTATACATTGAGCAGCTTGAAGGATTCACCTTATTAGATAGACCTGATATGGTATGTAGATTGAAGAAGGCCCTCTATGGACTTAAGCAAGCCCTTAGAGCATGGTATGAGAGACTAGATGGATACTTAACAAAGATTGGATTCAAGAAAGGAGCAGCAGATTGTAATCTATTTATTAGAGAGACATCTAAAGGTTTGTTACTTATAGCTATATTTGTTGATGACATTATCTTTGGAGGTAATGACAAACTCAGTGCTGAATTTTTCAAAGAAATGCAGAATGAGTTTGAGATGAGTATGATTGGTCCTATCAAGTACTTTTTGGGATTAAATGTGCAACAGACAGAAAAAGGGATTTTCATTAGTCAATCAAAGTATGTGAAAGAGATACTGAAGAAATTCAAGATAGATGATTGCAAGCCAGTAGGAACCCCTATGATTACTGGATGCAAGCTTACAAAGGAAGATGACTCACCAATAGTTGATATAACATTGTATAAGTCTATGATTGGTAAACTCATTTATCTTACTCAGACTAGTCCTGACATTTCCAATGTAGTTGGTATAGTTGGAAGATTTGTAGTAGAGCCTAAACAAAGTCACCTCATGGCAATAAAGAGAATATTTAGATACTTGCAAGGCACTATAGATTATGGTCTATGGTATCCTAATTTAGAAAATGTTGAGCTTCATGTGTACACAAATGCATATTGGGCACGATGTGTTGATGGTAGAAAGAGTACATCAGGAGGAGCAGTGTTTCTTGGTGATAGAATTGTCACTTGGACAAGCAATAAGAAAAATTGTATTTCTCAGTCAACAACAAAAGTGGAGTATGTTGCAGTAGCCTTGAATTGTTCTACAATTGTTTGGATCAAGCAGATGATAAAAGATTTTGGAATTCAGATTAATTATCCTATTGTTATTCACTATGATAACACTAGCACTATCAATATGTCAAAGAACCCTATGATGCATGCAAAGACAAAGCACATTGAGATCAAGTATCACTTCCTAAGAGAGAAAGTGGCAGAGAAAGAAGTCAAGTTGGACTATGTGAGTACTAAAAAATAGTTGGCAAATATATTCACAAAGCCCTTTCCTAAGGATACTTTTGAGTATCTCAGGGGGAAGTTGGGAGTAATTCCCTTCCTTGATTTTTCTTAGAAGGAAGTAGGAATGGCATCAGTCCTCTGGGACTGATGGAATTTTGACTACTCTACTTCTGGAGTAGTACCGGTGCTTAAAATGAATGGCACCCTTTGCCATTGATGTCAAAGGGGTAGTATACAAAGTCATGAAAAATAGAAGGAGTAATGTACTTAGGGGGAGTAGTATTCAGTTGTGATAGTAGTTCAGTTGAGGAAATGGAGAATGTTATGAAATAATTATTCATTTGGGTTGATGGTGGTTTTTCATTCCACATGTTGCCATCAATGCCAAAAGGGGAGATTGTTGTAGATTTGCCAGCAGGCCAGTACTGATTGTATGTTTGTCATTGATGACAACATATGGAAAGTAGTATGTGTGGAAGTCTTATGGAGTAAGCCTTCTATATATGTTGCATGGACATGATATCAACATGATATCATGGGCACAGAGGTTGAATGTGAGTACAGACAGTTATACAATAGCTTGTGTCAGCAATGTTCCTGACAGAGTTAGAGGAAGTGTTCTATGTATGGTTGTTCATACAATTGTCTTATGGGCATGCGCCCTAGGATATATGTTGAAGACATGTTAGTGATGTTTTATTTATGAATGCATAGTCTAATGATGAACGCAAGTGAAGTTATGCAGTCGCTATTCACCAGTAGTAGTTTCTTGTGCTTGTTCAGAAGAGCCGACAGAGAGTTTATTGTTTCTTGAGTTGCACCTATCTTGAGGATATGAACCCTTGGAGTTAAGCTTGGAGAAGTGTTATTGATGTTTGATTAAGAGTGCATAAGTTAATTCAGCTTACAGAGAAAGTTCTAGTTATTTTGGTAGAGCTGACAGTGTGTGGCGTGCGTCTACAATTATTTTATTAGATAGGTCCCAGAATGAGTTGCGTGCATAATAGAGCCGACATAATGTTTGTTGGAGTTTATTATGATTTCTCTAATATGATTTCAAGGTGGTTCTAATAGGCCAACTTGATTATATCATTTGGAGGAAAGATATTTATAGGTAGTCATTTGTGATTGCTTGAGTGTAGTTCATGGTTGATTAAGCAGAGCAAAGTAGAGTGTGTAAAGTGTTGAACCATTAGAAGAAGGTTAGTGTGACCAAGTAGAATATGTTTTCTATTCATTGGAACTAATCTAGATAGTAGGTCAAAGCATAGTTCACCAAGATCTAGATATAGTGTGTATCTATTATTTAGAAGGTTGTAGCCTTCGTCCCTTTAAGTAGTGAGCTCTTAGACAGTGCATCCTCTCCCCTAATAGGGACAATTGTAAAAGAATCCTAATAGGGTTTGACCCTTAACCAGGTCTGCTGTACTTCATATATTGTAAAGCTACTCCTAATAGGGTAAAAGATCTTCTAACAAGGATCATTATACACTAGTATAGAATATTAGTGGGTATCAAGTCCCACCGGGGTTTTTACCTATTTGGGTTTCCCCGTAACCAAAGTATTGGTGTTGTGTTCATGTGTTCTTTCATTGTGTTTATGCTTTATATTTAGGTATACTTAATTGGATAAAGAATTGAAACTTGTAGATAACTGATTCACACCCCCCCTCTCAGTTATCTCTTGGGACTATTCCTAACAGTTAGATTTGCAAAGACTAAGTTAAAAGGTCATGCAAATATCTAGTGGAGAGAAGTTCAGATGGAAAGAGGTAGAAGAGGAAAAGAAAAGATCACTAAGTGGAACTGAATGATTGATAAGTTGAAGAAGCTATTCATTCTGATGGATTATGAATTAGACATGTTTAAGAAGATGCAAGCTTTGAAGCAAACTAATAAATCAGTACAGGAGTATACCGAGGAGTTTTATAGAATCCTGATTAGGATTGGTCATTCTGAAGCTGATAAAGAGAAGTTTGCTAGGTATTTCTATGGTTTGAGACCTAGTATTCAGGAAGAGTTACTTATTGTGCAGATGACAACAATCAGTGATTCTTATCATATGGCATTAAAGATTGAAGACAAGATGAATAAGAAGTATGAAGGAAGACATAATAATAGGAATTGAGGTGGTAAAACTGGTGAGATAGTTGCTGAGAGTAATGTGATGGAGAATCCTAAGTCTGATGTGGGATCTAGCAGTGGTCAAGTTACTAAGAATGCTAGATAGAGAGGAAGGTGGAAGAATGAGTTCACCGGTACTTGTTATAACTGTGGTGAAGCTAGTCATAGAAGTTTTTATTATCCTAAGAAAAGAGTTGCATTGGCTGCTGAAGAAGATATTGTGAATGTTGTAGAAAAAGGTGAGACACTTATCACTAGGAGATTAGCTGCATGTGTCCATGAACTGGTGCAAAGAAGGAATTTGTTTAGAACCAGATGTAAGTGCAATATTAAGGTATGTAATGTCATAGTTGATGATGCCAGTTCTGAGAACTTTGTTTTAGATGAGATGGTTAATAAATTGAGTTTGGAAAGAAGGAAACATCCTAATCCTTATCAGATTAGTTGGATACAAGATGTGTCTAAAGTTAGAGTTGAAGAAAAATGCTTGGTTAATTTTCAGATTGGATCTTATCATGATGAGATATTGTGTGATATATTTCCTATGGATGCTACCTTGGCAGTTTGACAAAAATGTGTTGTTTGATGGTTGTGCTAATACCTATGTGGTTAGGCATGAAGGAGCTTGGCATAAGTTGATACCTTTATAGGAAACAGGGGTTAAGGAATGTGGAGTTATCAGGTGTTGTCCTTATGAAAAACCTCAAGAGCAGAGGATTGATGAACCTATTCCTACAAAGCCTAGTTTGAAGGAGAAGGAGAATGATATATCTGAAGAGTTTGTTGAGACTAAGAGGAAGATGATCTTGCTGATAGAGATGGTACAATAGATGGTGACATTTGTGACACAAAGAGATGTAGATGATACTGAGTTGATTGAGGAGTCTGGAGATGATGAACCTTACCGAGGCACTAAGGTGGTCAATAATGGTTAGAGTTGGTTATTATTAGTTTCCGACCAGAAGGATAAGAAAAGTGGAAAGTAGAAGAACTTTCTGCATGAGACAGTGAATGAAGTGAAGACTACTTGGGATGAAGGACAAGATGAGATATGGGTTAAGAATAGATTCAACATACCTGTTCTGATTCCCTTGAGATGTTCACAATTTCCTTTTGAGAAAATATTTCTTACCTGGGGTGTCAGATGCAAGAGCATCGTAGGATTCTTGGCAATCCTATATCAACCAAAAATATGTTTGTCTTTGAAGGTAGATTGTTAGTTTTGATCTTGGTTTGGTGGAGTACTTTCTTGATTTGGGAGACTGGTTGCTTGGTTTATGTGGTTACTAGGGTGCTCGGTCTCTGAAGAACACTTGGTAGGTAAAGGCGTCGATTGATTCTAGCACTTGGTGATAACTATATTCCTTGGTCTTTCTTGGCATGGTCGGTGTCAGGTGCTCAGTTATTTCCTCTATTGGTTGGTGTTCTTGCTTACTGACTAGATTGGTTGGATGGATCGGTTTCGTCGACTGATGCATTTAATTTGGGTTGTGCTCCTTGAGTTATGGATTGACCATTGGACATGTGGGGACCTAGATCTAGCATGTTGCATTCTTCTATGTGGATTTGATGACCTTTTGGGGCCATCTTTGAGAGTTTATTTATTTTGTAAGGCTATGTGAGAGTTGACTGATGTTTTAGCATTTAATATTTGTTTGTAAGGGTTTGTTGTTTCTTTAGTAGACTTGTGGTTGGGAATCAATATTTATAGGATGCTTGGGTAGTTCTTTGGGAGGAGGAGTGGAAGAAGAAGTTAGTAGCATGCAAGCTTAGGAATAGGAAGATTGCTTAGAAGTTTGAGTACAAGTTTAGATCTTTCCTGGGTGCCTACTGGTGTGTCGTGTGTTGCAAACTTGGGCTAGCCAAATACTGATGTTGTGGAAAATATTTGGATCTTATGAGATGTTGTAGACTATTACTTTCTTTGTATCTGGCCATAACTAGGAAGGCCTTACAACTCGACACATTGCATGTAATCGGTGATTTGATGAATAAAGATTTCTATTTTATTTCAGATCTATTGTTGTTGTTGTGTATTTTCACTACATATTGGTTTAGCTACAAGGTCGGTCAACCCTTAATTAGATCCACCAGCCTTGACTGTATCACCTAACCATTATGAAATTAACCCACATAAATGAATTCAATGAGGTAGAATGGTTCAAGATTATACTTAGTAAAGTTCATGACCAGTTCATTTGGATAGGAGAGCAACCTATAAATATCTGTAGCTAATTGATTCATGAAATTATTGGGTTGGACAATACAGGAGTTATTGTCATGGTAGAAAATAATATAAAGAAATAAGTTGAAGTCCTAACACACTCTAAATGGGACAACTGAGCTATGACATTGAATGATATATTCCAATAGGATGTAAGACTAGTTGCAATGCTTCTAAGATAAAAAATCTATTAAAGCAGTAGATCTAATTCAGTCTCAATAGGAGTTATTATGATGGCCTATAGGATGGTGAAAGAGAACACAAAATACAATCTATGCAAGATTCTGGCACAACAGTTTTTAGAAAATGTGAAGATAATCAAGAAGGATAAATATAAGGCTTTCTTTTTTTGTTCACTTCTAGTTCACATGTAAATACATATTGAGCATAAGTTCCCTAGAATGCACCCTAGAGCATGGAAGGACAACATACACACTAGTATTCAGATATCAGAGAGCTACCAAAGACAAAAGAACACATGGGTAGATGGTGAACTATTTGGCATGATCAAAATTCTACATAGACAAATCAAAGAAAGATTTAGAATTCCTAAACACATCTGAGGAGAGATGAGGCACATAAGAAGAGAAAACAATGAAATTCAGAGAAGAAAATGATAGAGGCATAAGGAAAAGAAAGATAGAGAAAATAGTAGGTGATATGGCAGCTAAGGCTGTAATATCAAAGGAATAATTGAAAGAGGCAAGGACTAAGATGACTGAAGGAACCTCTAGATCAGAAAGCATGAGAATTGAAGCCCCTCCATCTTCTAAAGTAGAAAACATAGTAAGTCCTACTTCCACTATAATTGATCTATCTATCACTCCAAAGAAGACAACACACGAAGATACACATACAAACACACCTAAAAGAGCCACCGAAACAACCAAAACCAATAGGCCTAAGAAAAAAAAGGTTGAAGTGGAAGCAAAGAAGAAAGATGATAAGGATCCTAAGAAGAAAGAGGATAAGGAAACTGAGAAGAAAGAAGAGAAGTCAAAACAAAAGAAATTAGAGGACCGCTGGAAACCGGACATAAAAATATTGCACAAAAGGATCATAAGAGATGGTAACCTAAAAACACTAAACATATACTATGCGAGGTATGACTTTGATAATCAAGAATTGATAGAAGACATGGTAATTGAACATCTACTTGTTTACAAGAAGAACCTATTGGAAATTGAGAGCAGTATACCGAAGGATTTGTATGATAAACTAGGAATTAGAAAATACCTTGCACAAACAGAAGATGAAGCTTTAGGAATCAAACCATTGAGGACATGTGTTAGAATAACTGAGAGGGCAGGGGGGGGGGGGGGTGAATTAGTTATCCTATTGTCCCAAACTCCTAGATGTACCTTACAAAACAATTTCAACAATTTATGCAGCTCGATAACATATGATATCAATCTATTTTTCACTTTACCGAATACCAGTAATCATCCAACTGTGATTACCAACTAAATCAATTGTGCAGTATGTAAAGTATGATAGAAAAAAAATCACAACAAATAAAACAAAACACACAACACAATGATTTAACATGGAAACCCTACTAAGGGAAAAACCACCTAAGATCGATAACCCAAAATAATTCACTCTTCTGAAGTGAGCTTGGTAAAGAGCCAACCCTGTTAAAGTTTACAATGCACACTATTAGGTGTGACCTGGTTAGAGTATTTATCACCAACAGTTAAATTTTGACCAGAATTCACTATGGGGTCAACAAGATAACACTTTACATTCACTAAATGTCATAGGATAGTACAATAAGACTGTTAAGTCCACTCGGTTAAGAGATTTTTTGAATCAATGGTTAAACTGATACAGTACTGATCTGATTCAAATACAACTCAATTGCAAATATTCATATCTATGCTATGCTCATAAAATCCTTTGATCATTAATCGATTTCACTTCCTCAATATTTCTCAACTTACTTTCACTCGGTAAATAGTTCTCTGGTACTCGGTAATGTTTGTAGCTCAATTCTTTCTGTAACCAGTTTGATCAGGAATGCATGAATACAATCTTCATGTGAAATCTCTGCAGTCTCATTTTTATCTGGCATGTTTCAATAATGAAACTCATATCTCTTATATAGACAAGTAAACTATTTTCATATTAGCCATTAGATTTTGCCTCATAATCTCCTTCATCCATTTTGATGCTTAAACCTTCCTTAGCAGATGTGTCTTTAACACATTTCAATCTCATCCTTTCAATCATCTCTGAATTATGTCAGTCTCGGATCTCATAGCTAACTTCATCATTAACCTTGAAATCATAACAATTTCTAGCTCATCAAATTTAGTCAGTTATTCTTAGCATTTCATATTTTCATTCATACTCGGTTAATACTAAAATATGTCAGTGATAACTAGCTCGGTTATACTATCACTCGGTATACACTACATTGGCTCGGTGTATATAGAAGTCTTCAATTACCGACCAAATTGACTTGTTCAAATTCAAATCTCTTCTTCATAATAGATTAATGTAACATGCTCAAGTCAACAATAAAAAGCCACAGACTCATCAATAAGTTACCCAATGTTTACCTTATCCTTATTTGTCATATCCATCTTTTTCCTTATGTAGATATCTCAGTTATTCATCTTTTCTTCCTTCTACAGATGTTTGTAACTATCATGATAAGTACTATCAAAACTAGTTGACATCAATGACAATATATTGACTGATTTAATCATCTTACATATCACTTCAGTATCCTAGTGATCTCTAATCACTTTTTCTTTAGTTCAGCTAGATATTCAATTAGTTGTAGTTCATCAATTTCTCGCTTTGGCATTGATGGAAACACAAGCAATATGAAAAATATGCCAAACACATACCAAACATGTATTCCAAAACTATGTAAGTAAATATTATAGCTCGGTAAGCTCTCCCAAGCTTGATATTTAATATGTTTAATCACTAAAAAACAAAACAGCATTCCATGTAGACTCTCCTTGCAGATTTAATCTTTTCAGTTCTCAAATTATTTATTTGTTCTCAGCAACAAATATTCCAATATGAAGTCTCTCTCCCTATTTGTGTTCTCACTAACTAATTTTCCATATTCATTTTCTCTCCCTTTGGCAACAATACCAAAGAAAATAAACAAATAGCTCTTCAGCAGCCAAGTAATTCTCTGTTGTTCGGTCCAAATCAAATACCTTTATGTACTGATAAAAAAATTTGTGTTCCGGTTTCTATAATCTTTCACAACCTTAGAAAAACTAAAGTGTGAGCTATGTGCATCAACATGAATGATCTTCTGATAAAGCATAGGTTGATGCAACCTCCTGATCACCTTAGTGACCGAGAGACAGGGGACAGACCCCAAGTCTAGTCCTCAAATATTCAAATGTGTCCTTTGGTAATAGTTTGGTAAAGATATCAACAAGTTGTTCTTTAGATGTTACCAATTCTAGTTTCACATGCTTCTCTTGAACTTGTTCCCTTAAGTAGTGATACTTAATAGATATATGATTTTTTTTTTAATGCATCATAAGATTCTTGGAAATATTTATAGCACTAGTGTTGTCACAATATATAATCATTGATTTAATGATTACATCATTCATTCCTTCCAACACTTGTTTAATCCAAGAAATATTTGAAAAATTTTCAGCAACAACAACATACTCTGCTTCAGTAGTAGACTAAGAAATGCATGCTTATTTCTTGCTTATCCAAGTCACAAGCCTTTCTCCTAAAAAGAATGCTCCACCGGTTGTGCTCTTCTGGTCATCAATGTTTCTAGCCCAATCTACATTAGTGTAAACTCAGAGTTTAAATTTGCCTTCCATTGTGTACCAGAAACCATAGTCTTTTGTCTTTTTTAACTATCTCAAAATTCTTTTAACTGCAATCATATGTGAATCTTTAGGATTGACAGAAAATCTTGCCCCAATCCCAACTGCATGTGCAATATCAGGCCTACTATGTACCATGTACATCAGTTTTCCAATCATAGATCGGTACAGTGTATGATTTACTTCTATGGATTCATCATCCTTTGTCAACTTACATCTAGTTACCATCAGTGTTCCTACCGGTTTTGCATCTTCCATGCCAAATTTTTTTAACACTTCTTTAATGTTTTTGATTGAGTGATGAAAATCCCATCATTCTGTTGTATGATTTGCAAACCTAGAAAGAATTTAACCTCTCCAAACATTGACATCTCAAATTCCTTTATCATTTCATCAGAAAAATATTTGCAAATCAGATCATGGCCACTAAAGATTATATCATCAACAAATATTTCAGCAATCAAAATATTATCATCAAATTCTCCTTTCATGTACAAATTATTATTTTCACTAGTTCTTACAAAGCCAATACTAATAAGATAAGGATGTAGTCTTTCATACCATGCCCTCGGTGCTTGCTTCAATCCATACAAATATTTGTGTAGTCTACATGATGTAGAGCTCTCCCCTACTAGGCATCTTGGTAAATGGTGAGACCTTCAGTGTTACTCTGAACCCAAAGTGGGCATAGGAGAGTTCTCTACACCTTTAGAAGATCCTAAAACAAGCTTACTTCCACTATCCTCACTAGAGGATCTAGTGTCTTCAACTGGCTTGTACTCCCTTAGGTTCTACTAATGCCCAGTTGATGTCTGGTCGACGCTCAATCGGTGCTCGGTGCCTATGTTAACCAATTGGTCTTGGTAGCTTTATCGAGTAGTTTCCTAATGCTTAGTAATGCTTACCGCAAAGTGCCTTACTTACTTTTCTTTCAAATGGGAACCTAAAAATTTGGTAA
This sequence comes from Chamaecyparis obtusa, assembly GCA_027943335.1. Taxonomy (NCBI): domain Eukaryota; kingdom Viridiplantae; phylum Streptophyta; class Pinopsida; order Cupressales; family Cupressaceae; genus Chamaecyparis; species Chamaecyparis obtusa. The sequence goes on along the minus strand of BSBK01005497.1, from coordinate 1,785,481 downwards.
GGGGATGGAAAGGTTCCATACACAAAGAAAATGTCTACTATGGGAGTGATTTCCATACACACTACAATATTTAGGTGACAAGTTCAAGAGTTTAGACCTTCTCGGACTTGTAGCCTTCTGGGCGAGGTTCTAGGGTTCTAGTTCCAGATTCTTACAAGAAGTATATAGAAACAAAGTACATTCAAACACACTTTTTGGACTTGTCACAAACCTCCAAATCCTAAGATCTTAAACACAAAGAACAACACTTAACAACTCCTGGTCTACTAGTCCTAATAGGGCTAATTGACTCGGTAGATGAATGAAAACTTTACCAGTTGGTTGTTCAAGGTTAACCACTGATTGAAATGGTTTTGGGAATCCCAAAGAGACAATAATATATCTTCATATTTCTTTTATCCACCCCCAGAAGTGCTTCTACCACTTCACTTCTTCATTTCCTAAACGAATCACGTAGAGCTGCTTGGTCTAGAATCTACAAATAGACTTCTCCAGACAATCCCCCTTCTTCTGCGCTCTAGAGAAACAAAATTATATTTCCCCTACTTTTATTTCCCAACTTCACATGGGAATCCCACAAAGGAAATGTAAGTTAGGGCATTTTTGACCAAAACCCTGGTCCAGGAGGGTTTCCTAAAAACCCAGAAACTTAATTCCTCTAACTTTCGACTCCGATCTTCAAACTGATTCAAAACTAAGAACAATAGAGTCATACTTTATGATATGTGTTGGATTGATCAATGTTATTCCTCACACTTTCGTACAAATCCGTACACAAAATATTTCAATCCAGAATTAGAGAAAAATAGGGATCTTTTATTGATTGAATGCAAAATTTTACATAGAGTTTCCTTACTGTTCAACACCCACCATCTTCCACCCACTTGAAAGGGCTATATGAAGACTTTCCTCAATGGATCCAACCATTTTTTAAAGGTTGTGACCATTGGGTGGTTGTTTCATAGGTCGGTAGCAACTTGTCAAGGAAGTTGCCAACAATATTTCTTGTATTTTGCAACTTTTACAAAATGTTGCATTCCTACTCCTAATGAGCCTATAGGCCTAAGCCTTGGATCCCAGTGATCCCAAAAATTATTGAAATAACTTAAAAAGACACCTAGGAAACCTAACATCCTAAATCTTCCTTTGAACCATAGTAAAAAACTCATGGCCTATAACCACACCGAGGGTGACTAGGTCTTACAAGTTGGCTTATTAAAAGTTAACTTATCAATCTAAAAGTTGTGAAGAGTGGGGAGTGCTCCTTGGGTGCTCTTGCACCATACTCCTGTGTTTTAAAAAATCAAGTCTCACTTGAGAGAAGTTTCTAAAATGAAGTTCCATGCTTGTTGATACACTCTTCACTCATCCAGGTAGCATCAATGTCTGGTAACCCCTGCTATTTGACCAAATAATCTTTGTAGGTCTTCTTCCTAGTTTGTTTGACAAATTTAGAGTCCAGAATCTTTTCCAACTGTAAAGGTTGGCTTGGGGGCAAGTCCTTTATCCATTCAGCCTATTTATCTTTAGTGCCTTGCAAAGTGTCATTAGATCCTGCATCACCCTTAAAAGGAGTGAGATCACAAACGTTAAAGATAGGAGAAATGGAAATAGTAGGGGGTAAAGAAATTTCATAAGTATTATCCCCAAATTTATGAAGTATTTGATAGGGACCAATCTTCCTCATCTACAATTTGGTGTGTCCCCTAGGCAGCCTTGCCTTATTTAGGTATGCCCATACTTGGTCTCCTACTTTGAAAGTAACATGTCTCTTCTTCTTATCTGCATGTTCTTTGTACTTTGTAGTATTCTAAATCAATGTATCTTAGACTTGATCATGAATCTATTTGATCCATGTAGACAGTTCTTCTCCCTATGCACTAAATTTAAAGTCAGTTGGTAACTCTCTTAGTTCCATAACTCCTCTTGGGTGGAGTCCATAATTCACTTGGAATGGTGTCTTCCCTATTGATCGGTTTATTGAATCATTGAAAGAAAATTTTGCATGAGGAAGGATAGCATCCCAAGTCTATCCATATTATTTTGTTAGACACCTTAAAAGGTTTCCTAATGATCTATTTACAACTTTAGTTTGCCCATCAGTTTTTGGATGGTATGCAAAACTGAATGATAGATTTGTCCCCAACGTTTTCCAAAGAGTTCTCCAAAAGTGCCCTTGGAATTTCACATCTCTATCGGAGATAATGGATGTTGGTAATCCATGAATTCTGACCACTTCTTTAAAAAATAAGTTAGCAATATGTGAAGCATCATTAGAAAATTTACAAGGAACAAAGTGTGCCATTTTGCTAAATATGTCAACTATAACAAAGATACTATCAAATCCTTGTTTAGTTCTTGGAAGTCCTAAGACAAAATCCATACTCACACTGTCCCATGGTTTTGTTGGAATAGGAAGTGGTTGGTAGAGACCCTGATTGGTCCTAACTCCTTTAGCCCTTTGACAAATAGTGCATGATTCAACAAACTTCCTAACATCAGTCGGTAACCGAGGTCAATGATAGTTTCTCCTTACAAATTCAAGTGTCTTATCTATGCCAAAGTGACCTCCTAGTGTACCACAATGTTTCTCTCTAATCATATTTTCTCTCATGGAGCATTTAGGAATAAAAAGTTGACCTCCTTTGAACAAAAGGCCATTATGCAATAAATATTTAGAATAAGTAGTATTATATGCATCTGATAAAGTAGAGAAAACCTGATAGATATCCCCAAAATCTGAATCATCCTTGTATAGGTGTTTGAGGGCATCAATTCCTATGCTTTGTACCTGCACTTCTTCAACCAAAATTACTCTTCTACTGAGACCATATGCAACTTTGTTTGAAGTTCCTTTCTTATGTTTTATGGAAAATGTAAATGCTTGGAGTTGTTCAACCCATTTCATATGCCTGCAGCTTAGCTTATCCTAACTATTTAGAAAACTCAAGGCATGATTATCTGTAAAGACAATAAATTCTTTAGGAAGCAAGTAGTGCCTCCAATTCTTGAGGGCTTGAACCATCACATAAAATTCCAAGTCATATGTGTTGTATTTCTTCTTTGCTTCATTTAGTTTTTCAGAGAAGAAAGCCACTGGTCTTCCATCCTAACTGAGGACTGCACCTATGGCCAGATTACTAGCATCGGTCTCCACTGTGAACAATTTATTGAAGGTCGATAGTGCCAAAATGGGGTATTGTGCTACTCTCTCCTTCAAGTATTTAAAAGCTTCATCTACTTGTGTTGTCCACTAGAACTTTGTTTTTGTACCACCCTTGATGGTATCAAGTAAGGGTGCACAAATGTGACTGAAATTTTTGATAAATTTCCTATAAAAGTTAGCCAATCCATGAAAGCTCCTGACTTCTCCTGCAGTTTTTGGTATGGGCCAATTAATGATAGCTTCTACCTTTTTAGGATCCATTTTTAGTGTGCCCTTTGAGATAACAAAACCCAAGAATATCAACTCTTGTTGCATGAATGTACACTTTTCCAAGTTGATAGACAATTTCTTCTCATGTAGTCTTTGGAGAACTTGCTCCAAATGTCTCATGTGTTCCTTCATAGTCCCACTAAAGATTAATATGTCATCTAAATAGACCACCACAAACTTTCCTATGAAATCTTGAAGCACTTCATTCATTAATCTGATGAAGGTGCTAGGAGAATTGCTAAGGCCAAATGGCATCACAAGCCATTCATACAATCCTTCAGAGGTTTTGAATGTAGTTTTCCACTCATCACTGGGCCTTATCCTTATCTAATGGTAACCAAATTTAAGGTCAATTTTTTAGAAGTAACATGCTCCTCTAAACTGGTCTAGAAGATCTTCAATCCTAGGTATAGGGAATATGTATCTGATTGTAATTTTGTTTATTGCCTTGGAGTCGGTGCATAGTCTCCATTTGCCATCCTTTTTAGGGGCCAAAACACTCAGGACTACACAAGGGCTAAGACTCTTTTGTATGAGTCCTTTAGTCAACAATTCACTGACTTATTTGGTGACTTTGACATTTTGATCAGAAGTGATTTTATAAGCAGCTTTTTTGGGTAGGGAAGCACCTGGGATAAAATATATTTGGTGAAAGATATCCCTCAATGGTGGGAGTTCATCTGGTGTGTCTCCTACAACTATTCCTTTGTACTTCTGCAATAGACTATCTATTTCATTCGATACTTCATTATGCATTGTCTTCTCCTTTGGCTTAAGGACTAGGGCATATCCTACCTCCAAATCTTGAATAGTACTTATCATCTCTTGTTCTCTTACAAGCATGAATAACTATTCTTTTGGTTTTTCTTGTTGAGGATCAGGGAGAGGGAGCAGATTGTTTTTGTGACCATTTTGAATAATTTGGTATCAGTTTGTGACTCCATCATGTTTAGCCTACATATCATACTACCATGGATGTCCTAACAAAAGCTGACATACATCCATTTCTACAACATCACAAAGGACTCTATCCTTATAGTCTTTAATAGAGAAATCTATCCAAGCTTGTTCTTTTATGAGGGTCTGGTGCCCTTTTGTCAACCAAGGTACATGTGATGGGTTTGGGTGGGGTATTCTTTCTAGTTTTAATTTATCTACCATCTTTCTAGATACAAGATTTTTAGTAGAACCAGAATCAATTACTAACTTGCATACCTCTCCACGGCTCTTGTAGTTGGTTCTGAAAAGACTTTTTCTTTGGGGAGGTTCCACCGGTACTGGTGCTTGGATCAAAGTCCTCTTCATCATGAGGCTTACTCCATCTTCTTCTTTATAGTCTCTCACACTGTCAACATCATCTTCTTGTACTAGGTTGGCTCTCCTTTCACCTTGGTTATTCTTCTTGTCTCTATTTGGACACCTATTAGTGTAGTGCCCTATCTGATTATAGTTATAACATCTAATTTGTCCATTGTTTCTTCCTCCATTTCTACCCCTACCATTTTCTCTTCTACCTTGGTATCTGTATGCACCCTAAAATGGTCGCCTAGACTTTGGGCCCCATTTATTTGATTTATCAATCCTGAATCATTTCGATCATTAATCAATATTTTCAACAATATCAATTTCTTGATCAAATCTTAGTTTCGATCATATATTGGATTTTTATCCTTGGGCTAACCATTTATCCTAAGTCTTTATTTAATTAAAAGGAATATTTCCTCCCCTTTCAATTAAATAAAAAAGCCCCACTTTCCTCTTATCCTAAGTTGCACAAATAAAGCATTATTCCTATTTTATAAAAAGGGAAAAAGCACTTTTTGTCTCACATGAGACTCAAAAGTCAACACTTCACTCTCATTGGAGGATGTTTGTGCACATGGATTGCTCCTCTTTCAACCTCCACCGCTGATTAAGACCTTTTGCCTCTTAATCTCCATGGTCCATTTCTCCTCATTTCTTATAAAAGGAGAGCTCTCTCCTCCATTTGCATATCCATATTTTATGCTATTGTTATGCTGCAGGTTTTCTAGGTACATTTGGAGCTTTTTGAAGACATTGAAGACTTGTTGCTTTCATCATTTTAGTTGCATTTCATAATAGTTTTGCTTTCATAGTTACATTCATGGCATCATAGATTAAATTTCCTTCTATGCAATAGAATAAGCTCACATAGTTTAAATAGGAGGCATTGAAATCCATTGCTATTTCCTTTCATAGATTAGTTGCATTATACTTTCCTTTCATAGCTTAGATTGCATTCTCATATAGCTTGCATTGCATATTGGATTCTTGGAGATATTGGCATTGTTGCCCTTGTCTTCACTTGAATCTCTCATTATATGGTTGACTAGCAAGGTCACTTTCTTGTAGCTCTAGCTGAGAGCAAAACTCATAGTCCCTTGCAACTCCATGCATAGAGAGCTATGAGCCGCTTTGTGGGGCCTCATTCTTGAGAAACCTTGCCAGTAATGGTTCATAGAAGTGCATATTTTAGTGTGTACATTTCTGGCGCCCACCGTGGGGCAGAGTAGATTAGCTTTGTCCTTTTAATTCTGCATTTTTCATCATTTTCGGATTAATTTTCGGAAAAATCTGCGTCTCTGGTTTTCTGTCTCAGATTATCGCGCGACACTTCTCAGAAATATCACGCGATATACTTCCTGTCTCGGCGCGATAGTTCGCTCGGAAAGAGTATCGCACTCCTATATTGAAGTCTATCTCCTGGCATCGGGCGAAGTATCACCTGGCATCGTGCGAAATATCGCTCGACTGAGAAGTATCGCCCGACTATAGGAAACTGTATCGCGCAATACTGTTGAAGACTGAGAAACATCGCCTGGTCTAGCAGAGACTTGCGCTTTCAGTTTTTTTGTCCGAATTCGACTATTTTAGCTTGCTGTTTTGTTTTACTTTGTTTAATTAGGTCTAACCTGCATCTTTTAGCTTGAATCCATCAGATTATTGCACATTTACATTTGGATTTTGATTTTGCTAACATTGTGGGCCTAACAAGTTGTGTTTGTAGGTGCTTTCCTTTGCTTGAAAATTGGTAAAAACGCATGTCAAAGAGGGCTACTAACAGTTTTTGCAGGGCTGCCCAAACATAAAAACATAAAAAAAAAAAATTTCTATTTCTTGCTTGTTGTTATTTTCCTTTCATTTGTGGCATTTACTAATTGTATTAGGAATCTTAATACCTTGTGAAAGGGATCTTGAGGTGGTAGGAGAAGTATGCTCTTCACCTTTAGGTGAATCAGAAAATCTTGACCCATCTTAAGGTTTTGGAAGCAAGGGGGTAATTGAACTCTTTGCTTGGTGTGTTTGGGAGAGATTCTTGAGATAGGGGAGTATGCTCTTCACCCTTGTGGTGAATCAAAAACCTTGAACCTCAAGATTTGATCCATTTTTGTTTAGTTTAGGAATCCTTTAGCGGGCCTGCTCTTGAGCAATCAAGAGGAACGACTCAAGTGGGGACAACCTTGTCATCATTCTCCTTGGTGGCAAGTGATTCCAACTCACTATAATCTCAAGGCTATCAAGGACACCAAAAACCTTGATAGACATAACACTTGTCTTCGTTTGATGTGAGTAGCTCATGGGATTGCGACCATGAGGAAAATATTGAACAAGAATGCTTAAGGTACTCTTGAGGCCGCGAGGTCCTAGTCCTTTATGAGGAGCAAGAGGGGTGTTGTGAACGGAAATCCTTATTAAGAACCATTAGATAGAAGCCACCCTCTTTTAGCCGCTTATCTTCTTATTGCAAGGATTGATCCAAGTGGTTTAACCAGATCACCTTAAGATACTCACCATATGTGTCCCTTTGGTTGTGTCATTTTGACATTTCCATGACAAAGCCAACATCTCTTGTGGGTAACCACTTGGTGTGAGGCGAGGGGGCATCAAGTTGTGGGCTAAGTTGGTAAGTATTGAGCCTTGACTTTCTAGGATAGATTTGCTTGAAGTGTTTTCGATTGTGTGATACCAGTGCAAACGTTCTTACATACAAACAATCGGTAGCATTCATAGGGTGTTGTTTCAATTTTGATATCACAAGTGCTTGTCTTGGCAAGGTTGCTTTTGCCTTTGTTTCAAGTGTTTGAGACCATGTTTTGATCCCTTGCTATTTGTAAACCTACTGAAATTCTACTGATACCGTGACTGAAATCGAAGACATCAACCCTCAGACTGAAAATTTTGACCAAACAGACCCAAAAATGCAAATTTCACACAATTCTGGTCAAGAGTTAAATAATTCTGCAACAGTATCGCGCCCTGTAAGGCGAAGTATCGTGCGATACTTTGCACATGCTAGAAATATCGCCCCCTTTGAAGAGAAATATCGCGCGATAGTTCACCCCTGACGGACTATCGCCCTTCCTGCCTGGAGTATATCGCCCGCAAGTGTTAAGAAGTATCGCCTGGCTTAGGGTGAAGTATCGCACGGGTGTAGGTTTATCGCCCTAGTAGCCTGGAGTATATCGCCTGGTTCATTTTTGTCGTGCTTAAATTTTGGTCAGTTTCAGTTGCTGTCAATTAGGCCAGGTCTTAGAACAGGCTTCTCACCCTGACGTTTGAGATCTGTCTTGACTCCAAATCTCTGGTTCTTAGTTCTCCGGGATAGCATCATGTGATTTACAAAGTCACTTTGGAATAATTGTCAAGTTAGAAAGCCATTCTTGGTGCCAAGGTTCATCTTTAAAATTGTTAGCTATATTCTGGGAAAATTTTAGTTCTCTTATTGTCCAAATCGCTTTCATTTTCAATTATCTTTTAGCCTAGTCCAACCTCCTGATTCAAAAGTGCAAGGGTAGTCACCCTTTGATTTGAAGCACCTCTTTGACAGTGTTGGTAAAGCCCCCTTTCTTTCTTTTTTTTTTCTCATCTCTCTTTGGACAATAGAGGATTTCGATTATCCTAGTTTGGTGTTGACACTTTGAAAGGTCACCTTATCATTGAGAATATCTCTCTTTCATGTCAGTTATGACAAGGTACCAAGTTAATCAAGGGAAGCGACCCCCTGTTGCCTTTAGCCAGTTACCACCTATCAAGACCCGTCGACAACCTAAGGGAAAAGGACCCCTTTTTGACCAATCTCCTAAGAGTGAATCCGAGGTTTGTTTCAATCCGGGAGCTAACCCTAGTGAAGTGAGCACCTCTTTCATACCACTTTCATCAAGTATGGACATGAGTTACACTTTCACCCGACAACAAAGAGAAGCCATGAATCAAACTCTCGAGGATATCTTTCAACGACACAGAAGAGAGTATGGTGGTTCTTCTCATGCCAGTCCACCCGGGTCACCTCCTAACAACGCGAGGTATTTTTATGCTCATCAACGAGCCGAAAGATAGCATAAGTCAGCTCACTCAGATTCAGGGTCACAACACGAAGACCAGAACAACGAATCTAGTGATCACCATATCAACGCAGCTAATGCAATAAGGCATTCAAGACAAACCTCCCCACTTAAGGACACTTCTCGATATGCAAATACAAGATTGAGAAGCATTGAGAGAGAGAAGCAAGCCTACTTAGATGAACAGGCTGCAAAAAAGGAAAAATTCTGACAACTAGAGGAAGAGGAACGTGCATTGTTGGATATATAGAAAAGAGTCGCCCAAGAAGAAGAAGATAGACTCTATGCACAACAACTCCAAAGTCGATTTAACGGGAAGGGAGCTAATAGTGGGATCAACTCGCCCCCATCTACCCCTTCCCCTAGCCCTCGAAGAAGATCAAAGACACCCTCACGATCCCCAAGTCCTAGAGGAAGAAGGACTTCAAGATATGACCATCATAGGAGACAATCATCTCATAGACATTCAAAGCAACCCTCCCAACGAGCACATCATAGCTCACAACATGGAGGCAGTTATGCTAAATTTGATCATATGGACTTCATGACTATGCAACAAGAACCATCCTTTCAAGCCTATGTGGAGCAATACATGGAACAAAACAAAGACCAATTTTTGGAAATTCTTATCAACAAAGGCGCTAAAGTTCCATATAACTTTGATGTTCACCAAAAAATCAAGAAACAGAATCCTTCAACTGATGAGTTGATCTTACAAATGCAAAAGGATATAGATAGAATGAAGGCTCCCAAGAGCACATTTCATTTGGACTCCATATGTCCTAATCCCATTGACAAAAGTGTGGTGATGGTAGAATTTCCTAAGAAAGTTGAATTCCCAACATACGACAAATATGATGGCACGGGTGACCCTCACGACCATGTTCGACAATTATACATAATGAGCTTTTCCTTTCACCATGAAGACTCCTACTTGCTGAGATTATTCCCAAGGAGTTTAAAAGGTCAAGCCATGGAGTGGTTCACCAACCTTTCCCCTCCAGTAAGGACATTTAGAGAACTTGTCCAAAGATTTGTGCAACATTTCGCTTACAATTTATCTAGGTCGGTCACCATGCTTGATTTGTGTAAACTTAAGCAAAATCAAGGGGAATCTTTTGTCACCTTTTTACAACGATGGAGGCGATTGTGTTCGAAATACCCAAGGACAATCCCTGAAGAAGAGAGAATTGATATCATTGTGAACAATCTAATACCAGAACTCAAATATGAAGTCAAGAAAATCCCATTTAATTCCTTTGATACTATGGTAGAGGTGGCATGTCGCATTGAGGATGTCCTAAAAGAACAAGGAATTTTGGCTAAACCAACAAATAACAACAATAGCCAAAATAATAATACTAATGGTAACAAGGACAAAAAGAACTCTTATTGGAACAAAAACAAACAAGTCGTCAACGACGGAGTTGTTGATTCATCTCAGATCAAAAATGAAGGAGTTCTTAATCTCTCTCATGCAGTCCAAGCTATGAAGTTGCAAACATCGTCAACGCAACAAGACAAACCTCAGTATCAAAAGAGATCTAAAACGGAGAAAAGACAATTCACTAAATTGAGAGAATCCTATGCAGATGTTTTTAAGACACTAGTTACTCATAATCTGGCGCACCCACAGGATCCTACAAAACATCGAATACTAGATCCTTTACCTCATTGGTGGGATGCTAAGGCTTTTTGCATTTTCCATAATGGGATTGGACACGACATAGAAAATTGTTTTAAACTCAAGCATCTTGTCCAAGACCTTATTGAGAAAGGACAATTACAAGTGGATGGGTTAACTACTAATGCAGACCATAAAGCCTTTAAAGAGCCCTTGCCTAAATATGAAAAAGGAGAGAATTCTAGCAGTAAGAATGGCAAGGCAGCTATTAACTATACATACACACATGCTGATAATGTGATTAACTTGCTTGAAGTGGCTGACGATAATATCAACATGGTGAGAAAGAAAGATCCTCATGGACATAATGTGGACTCAGTTCCTATGACTAATGAAAGACCCGCTGTGGTGATAAGAGGTCCTCACTCACAAGGAATGCCCCAATCCCTCAATGCTGTCACTAGGGGTCAGGCCCAAACACCCATTATCATCAAAGGTCCTAGCACTAGCAAGTCTAAACAGCCCGTGTCCAAAGGTGATCCTCCAAAATCTGTCGTTGGTCCTGATTCCAATTATAACCTTATTGACCAACTACAACGTACACCCACTCAGATATCCATTTTTGAGCTTTTAGAATTATCTCCTAAGCACAAGCACGTCCTCGAGGATGCTTTGCGAGCAGCCAATGTCCCTAATAACTTAGATATCGACCAATTCCAAAACATGGTCAACCATTTGGCTAGCCCTCATTTCCTCACCTTCTCAGAAGAAGATGACAAATCCATTAGCCACCCACATAATTTGGCCTTACACATCGAGGTCATGATTCATAAAACCCGTGTTAGGCGTGTATTGATAGATGGGGGTGCGGGGCTCAATATTTGTACTCTGAGTTTGCTGCTAGCTCTAGGGTATTCCGAGAACGTCATTGACACAAAGAAAAGAATCACAATCAAAGCATATGATGAAGCAGAAAGAAGTTCTAAGGGATTGGCTGTTTTGCCTATTCGTATTGGTCCTGTAGAAAAAGACATATTATTCCAAATTGTTGATGTTGGACCTCTAGCCTACAACATTTTGCTAGGTAGGCCATGGATTCATGAAATGCAGGTAGTCCCATCGACATATCACCAGTGTGTTAAGTTTCCCCATAATGGTGTAGAAATTTGCATCCCTGGAGATAGTGCTCTATCAGTTAATAACATTTCGGCGGGATCACATGTACCTTTGAATAGAGAAGCTGACAGTTCTAGTAGTTCACTTGAACAATGCAAGCAGAAATTCAAGACCATGGACCTTGGGATGGGAGATTATAAGATTGATTCTTTTACAAAAATGCCAATCTCTCCTAGGTCTTATGGGAGACCCTCCCCAAATGTGAAGCCTTCATCATCAGCAATGACGTTATTTGGGAAATTTGTTGAGTCTTCGGTCCCCATTCAAGAAGAGAAAGAGGAAGTTGCTGTAAGGAACTGGATATATCACGAAGAGAAATACAAACATAATGAGAATTTTGCTCCTTCACCTGAAACTTATGGGAAAGGATATACACTGGTTAAAAATATGGGATATCCGGGATTTGGTCCCCTTAGTCATAGGCTGGACGCTAAATCTGAGCCTCTTGATCATGCTCTTTTTGGACGCAAAAATAAGTCCACGATCGGCTTAGGTTTTGAGAATAAGAAGAAGAAAGGTATCCCTGTCCCAGCTGCAACGGACAGTGACAGTGATGCAGATTATACGCCCGATCTCTCCAACCAACAAGATGTGTCTGATGATTGGGTGCCCTCAACAAATCTCCTTTGGGGAGATTCCATAGATTTGATGCTTAATAGTCCTACTATCCCAGCTGCGACGGATAGTGATTGTGTGACTTCTAGATCGACAAAGGAAAGTGTTACTGTCCTAGCTGCGACGGATAGTACCAATACTAGCACTAGAGAGGGGGAAACCCTTCCTAACCTTGAGGCTTCTACATCACGAGGCCTAAATGATGACTCAGAGATAGACTCCCATGAATATGAATGGGATTCGCTTTCAGATGCAACAATTGATCCAGACGTGGATATTATCCATGCCTATAGTACCCAACCCGATGCAACTAACGATCCTAGTGTCAGACTAGAGGATTGCCCTCCTCAAATCGCCTTAGTAGACGACGCTTCGTTTGATAGCATGAGCCCCAATTCAGGTATCTTAGGAGAAGACTTGATGAGCTCCGATTATATGGTCACCAGAGATGACACCTTTCGCATTAACAACATCGAACCTACCATTGACTTGCCCCTTGTTCACTTTGACCTGATTGACTGGTCTCAGCGCCACCAAGAGCCCACATTCCTCACATTTCACAATGATTACGACATTGCTTGCTATCTGAATGCTCTCGAACCCGTGGCTTCTTCCACTAGTGAACCAACAACCAGCATGACAGAGCCTGATATTAAGTACCTCAGTCTCAAAACAAAAGAGAAAAAGAAAAATAGGTCTGATGGTGAAAACCACTTTATGGCGGTGTCAGAACCAAAAATAGTAAAAAGAAATGACGCATCCAAAGGTGAAAACCTCTTTGAGGCACCTAAGGATGGGGTACTTAATAACTTGCCGAGTTATTTCCAGGATAGATCATCAATCTTGATTGAACCAACAAAGCCGGTCAATCTAAACACAGAAGAAAATCCTCAGATAGTCCATCTTGCTCAGTCTTTATCAGAGGAAGAGACCAAGGCATATGTACAGTTTTTACAGAAAAAGAAAATTAATTTTGCATGGACCTACTGAGACATGCCAGGGCTTGACACAAATCTCATAATGCATCACTTATCTATAGCTCCAGGAGTCAAGCCAGTAAAATAGAGACTAAGAAAAATGCATCCACATATAGCTCTACTTGTCAAAGGAGAATTAGAAAAGCTTTTGAAAGCTAGATTTATTAGAGCCATCGATTATGCAGAATGGATCTCAAACATAGTACCGGTCTCCAAACATGATGGGTCCATTCGTGTCTGCACAGATTTTAGAGATCTAAACAAAGCCTGCCCAAAGGACGACTTTCCACTTCCAAACATTGACATGATAGTGGACATGATGGCGGGCTATGACATATATTCCCTAATGGATGGTTTCTCGGGGTATAATCAAATCAAAATAGCTCCTGAAGACCAAGAGAAAATAGCATTCACATGTGCATGGGGAACCTACTGTTGGAACGTCATGCCATTTGGGTTAAAGAATGTAGGAGCAACCTACCAAAGAGCTATGACAACTATCTTTCATGATATGATGCACAAAAATATGGAAGATTATGTGGATGACACCCTGGCAAAATCAAGAAAAAGGGACACACACCTCAATGATCTGGAAGTAATTCTAGATCGTATGGAACAATTTCAACTCAGATTGAATCCAAAGAAGTGCGCATTTGGCGTCACCTCAGGCAAACTTTTAGGATTCATAATATCAGCAAAAGGTATCGAGGTTGATCCCGAAAAAGTCCAAGTAATCCTAGATGTGCCACCTCCTCGAAATATCAGCCAAATGAGAAGTCTTCAAGGACGTCTTCAATCAATTAGGAGGTTTATTTCTCAGCTTGCAGATAGAGCGCAACCCTTCAACAAGACATTGCATAAGGGTGCTCCTTGTGTTTGGAACAAAGATTGTCAAAAGAGCCTAGATCAGATCAAACAATACTTGGCTAATCCTCTGATCTTAATGCCTCCTATTCCAGGGAAACCATTGATCCTATATATCTCAGCTACAGACACTTCCTTGGGGGCATTATTGGCTCAAACAGATGATACTGGGAAAGAACGGGCCATCTACTATATCAGTCGTACTCTAGTCTCTTATGAGATCAATTACAATAATATTGAGAAGTCTTGTCTCGCGGTGGTGTTTGCTTCTCAAAAGTTGCGCCACTACATGCTTGCTCATACCATACACTTGGTTGCCAAAATCGATCCCCTTAAATATTTGCTTGGTAAGGCTGCCCTGACAGGTAGACTTGCTAAATGGATGATGGTCCTCACTGAATTTGACATAGAGTATGTTGAAAGGAAGGCAATAAAAGGGCAAGCTATTGCTGACCAATTAGCTAATTTTCCAATCCAGGATAGTATGCCAGTCCAAGTGGAATTCCCAGACGAACACATCTTATATACCACTACTCGCACTTGGACAATGTTCTTTGATGGCTCCCGCATGCAAAATGGATCAGGTGCTGGAGTGTTATTTGTTTCTCCACATGGGTACAACATTCCGAAGTCTTATAAAATATTATTCCCATGTACCAATAATATTGCAGAATATGAAGCTTTAACTAATGGCTTGAAAATGGCTATAGAATGGAATATCACAGAATTACATGTCTTTGGGGATTCTCAGCTAATCATCAACCAAGTCAATGAAGAGTATCAAACCAAGGATGACAAATTGATACCCTATAAAAAGATGGTTGATTCTTTGAAACGCTATTTCACTTTTGTGACGTTTCAACAAATCCCTAGGATAGAGAACAAAGCTATAGACGCCATGGCCACATTAGCTTCACTTCTTCAGTTAGAGACACATGAATCTAGATTTGAATTCCTGGTGGAAGAGCTACACCATCCCATCTTTGACTCATCTGAAAGCCGTGTCATTTGTGCCATTATCACACATGAGTCTTCCCGATATGGTGCTATCTATTCATACCTTCGTGATGGCATCATCCCTGACACATTCACCCACTCCGAACGTCGAAACCTCATCCGTAATGCCTCTCGCCACATCCTCATCTCTGGTGACTTATATGGAAGGGGTTTAGATGGGACACTCCTTAGGTGCTTGGAAAAGGAGGAATCCAACCAAGCGTTAGCTGACATCCATGAGGGCATTTGTGGTGGGCATTCTAATGGTCTTGCCATGGCCCGACGGTTGCTTAGGGCGGGATATTATTGGCCCACAATGCAGATGGACGCAATCACCTTTGCTAAGTCATGTGAAAAATGTCAGAAACACGGCAACCTGATTCATGCTCCGGGTAGGGAGCTGATTCCTTCTATTTCTCATTGGCCATTTCAGCGCTGGGCCTTTGATCTGGTTGGGCAGATTCATCCCAACTCATCAGGTGGACACAAGTTCATTATTACTGCCACTGACTACTTCACAAAATGGGTGGAGGCCGTACCACTTTCTGTTGCTTCAGGAAGGACCATTTCTTTGTTCATCTTGAATCATATCATTTGCCGATTTGGAGTGCCTTCTGAGATCATTACTGACAATGGAGGTCAATTTAAGAATAAGGACCTAAAGCACCTATGTAAAAAGTTTAAAATCAAGCAACATTGGTCATCTATCTACTTTCCACAAGGAAACGGACAGGCAGAAGCTTCTAACAAAACCATTCTTAAGATTCTTCATAGAACAGTACACAAGAATGGTAGGGATTGGCACTTACAAATCAATCCAGCACTATGGGCTTACCGAACCAGCATTCGCACACCTACAGGAGCCACTCCTTTCTCTCTCACCTATGGCGTTGAAGCAATATTGCCTTTAGAAGTCGAGATACCATCCCTTAGAGTCTCACTCAAAGGTTTGATTACAGATGAGGATTATCGCGCCATGAGGTTGCAGGAACTAGAACTTCTAGATGAGAAGCGTAAGGCTTCCTTTGATCATATGAGAGTGTATCAGAAGCGTATGTCCAAGGCATTCAACAAGAAGGTTCGCCCTAGAGAATTTCAAATAGGTGATCTTGTTTTACGAGAAAACCCTAAGAACCAACAAAACAGAGAGCAAAAGGGCAAGTTTGAACCTAACTGGCTTGGACCATATGTCATCACAGCTGCTTTTGGTACTGGTGCGTATTTACTGTCAGATCCTGATGGAGAACAGCTCCCTGATCCCATCAACATTGTGCACCTTAAGAAGTTCTATCCTTGATGCCCGTTCTGTCTGGGGGCATCCTTTGTATATATCTTATTGATCCTGAAAAAATACCAAAAAAATTCATATATGATGCTGAAAAAATCCTAAAAAGCATAAAAAGTCCTGAAAAAAATTTATAAAAAAAAAAAAAAAAAAAAAAAGTGCCTTGGTGAAAACCTAGCAATAGGCACCTTGCTGGCAAAAATACAAAAAAATGAAAAAATAAAAAATGATTCCAAGTGGTGAAAACCTGGAAACAGGTGCTACTTGAGGCCTTTTGCACCCCTATTTGTTAGCATGCATCCTCGACACTTAACCACTTTTCATCATGCCTTGACCTTATTTGGCCCAGTCTGGAATTGGTCTTTGTCTTTGTTTAGGGGGCATAACTGTTAGCATTGGTCCTTTAGGTGCGTTTGTCTCTTGGGACATTTCACAATAGGTGTTTTTCAACACCACCCCAAACAGTGTTTTTCAACACTACCCTTGCGTCGAGTGTTTCTTAACACTTATCAGATGTCTTACCCAATAGTCCAAAGTATAATGTGATAGTGCTCGTGTGCAGATGCGATACTCAGAGTCTGACTCTATGACCAACACACACGCACTTAAACAATCAACTCGCTGACGATATGATGACTTTATTTTCTTTGTGTGTTGTCTATAAGGATTTCTTTGATGAGTGGTCTCTCCCTGAGAAGTTTTTGATGATGCATTGCTAGAAGACTGAGGGAATGAAACCATGTTTTCTTTCTTTATCTGCTTGTGGGTATATTTTGTTGGTCCTAACTGTCATGAGCATTTATGCTGGTCCTACTTGACACTATGGATTGACAAGGTATTATCCTTGATTGTTTTGCGAGTGCATGCTTTTAGCTATCCTGACTTTCATATGTCTTGATACAAGCATAATCTCGCCATATCAAACTTAGGTAATCTCACTGCATTAGTCATCTTGACCTACATGTTTTTGATGCCTAGGTGAGATTCCCACATTTTTATCTGATAAAGATCATATTCATATCCACATAGTTATGCTAGTGTGCATTGTATGATCTTATGACGCTACCAATAATGCTCGATGATGATAATTAGATGTCTATAAGCGTTGTGACCTTGCAAGTCAACCACTTTCATAGTAGCTTGCATTTTTTAGGTTCATGTTAGTCTAGTCTTGCATTTTGCATATGGAAAGAGCTCTCCTTTTCATCCTACATGGACCTATCGGTCAACTGCACTCACCTTCTCCTCTTCTTGATCATGTCTTTCGCTCCTTGTCTTTTTCATCTCGAACCTGTTCCTGTTCATCACAAGGGGTTAATAACATCATCATATCTATATCAAAAACTGTCATTTTCAAAAACATAAGTCGACATCATACATATGAGAATTAAACATACAACTATGAGAGAGAACATACATAAGCACATACATAAGCATTTTGAGCAAAATGACAAGACAATATACATAAACTGATACATCCATCACAAGTGAGACAAATACACATGATATATCGAACATCCAGTAATCTCATAAATCAATAAATGTCATGATATACAATATGAGATCCCAAAATCTGGATCAAAAGTCTCAAAATATGTCTCAAACATCTAAAAACCTAACCCTAAGACTCGCTGCCACCCTCGTGAGGAACTCATGGTGGTGGAGGAGGCATGGCTCTCCTATCGAGTACCACGTCTGATACCCCTGCCCGCTGAGAGTATGATGGTGCTCTCTCACCCTCTGGGACGGCCTGCAGATATAACCCGTGATAATAAGCAGCTCTCGCTGACTCCCGTCAGAGCTCCAGTGCCTCGGCCTGTGCCATCGCCTCACGGCGTGCTATCTCTGCTCTGAGATCAGCTATCTGCTGATCTTGCTCTGCCCTCAGATCCAGGAGCTGCTGATCTCTCACAGCTATAGTGGTCCACAGCTGCTGTATCTCTGTCTCCCGAGCCTATATCTGGGCTCTCAGGTCTTCTCCCCCCGCAGGCTGCTCCTGCTATACCTCTGCCTGTCGGCGAGCTGGTCTCGCCTCCTCCTTAGGAGTGGCTGATCTCTGTCCTCGTGACCGTTTTTGACCACCTGATCTTGACCCCTCTCCTCTCTCCATCCTCCTCCCTCTCCCCCTCCCGCCATCTCCTCCATCTCCTCCCTCCTCTCCTCCGTCCCCTCTGTCTCCTCCCTCTCCCCCCGGCGCTGGCACTTGAGCATCTGGTACTGTAAATCGAGGGAATGGTACCCTCTACCGCTCTGCTCTGTAGGCTCCATCAGCCCCTGCGTCTGCCACATCTGGGAAATAATCCCAAGGCTCACCCCTGATAGCTGCTGTCTCTGTGACAGCCTGCTGATAATCCAACATAGGTAGCCACCCATGTCCCTCCTCATCCCTGGCTCTGGCATAAGTAGTAGTCTCTGTCGAGACTCGCTGCTGCCTCCCAAATTGCCGCCATACCCGAGTGATGCAGAATCTCTCTACGATCTCTGCATATCGACCTACCAGTGGCCGACTACACAGCATATAACTCAGCTCATCTGCAGCATCCCCCCAAACCTCAACCTCCCTGTATGGCCTCCATGTGAATGAGGCTATCTCGTCTAGAATCCATCTGTAATAGGTCACATCCCCTGAATGGGCATGTGATATAAACCCGATGTACCTATAAATAAAGGGGTACCTCCTCTCCCTCGGCTGAACCCTGGGGCGCACCACAGCAATGTGCTCCCATGCCCATACCTGTGCCAGGATGGCACCACATGCCCATGTCCGACCGTCCCTATAGACGATCTCATGCAGCTCATGATACATCTCTGCTAGGATCGCAGGCCCCCATGCCATCCGTCGAGGCCTGCCTACCAAGTCTACTAGTAGCCTGCCCCATCCGAGCGGGAATCCCTTCTGACTGCGATCAGTCATCAGGATCTGTGAAATAATCGATGCCACAATACATGGCACCGGATAATCTCGGCCAAAGTCATCAAGCAGTCGCTCCCAGCTGACATGCCTGTCTAGGATGGTCACGTCCTGAAACATCTCCTGAATCAATCGACGCCCCTTAGTGACGTCCTGATCATAGTATACCTGTGACAACACATAAATCATGTTAGTTTTCATCTTTTGGAAATATTACATTTTACATGACTATCTTAAAAACATGATTATACTTACAGGCTCTCCGTGGCATGGAACTCGAAGGATCCTATAGACATCCTCTAGTGTGATGGATGCCTCGCCTGTAGGAAGGTGGAAGGTGTTGTGCTCGCTGTGCCATCTCTCGGCCAGCGCAGTCAACAACCCATGATCTGCTCTGATATACGGATACCTCAACAGATACCGGAATCCCATGGTCCTAATATCGGCATTGCCCGGATCATCCAGATCTCGGACACACCGCAACCCAGTCACCTTCGGCGCTCTGATGATGAGCGCCAGAAAAATCTCCTGCAAGCCAAAACCAAACCCGTTGTTAGTACATATCATGATGGATGTTCCAAAAACTCAGTATAAAACATCTTAAAAACGTAACATTGTCTAGACCCATGTCATTTTTGCTCAAAAATGCATTAAATATCAAATTTTTCAACTGGACGATATTCTTTTTTGGAGAAGTATCGTGCGATACTTCTCCCTATAGTGGGGCGATAAACCTTATGTCGAGCGATACTTCGCCCAGTATCGCGCGATCTTTCGCCCAGTATCGTGTGATACTGGTGTCTAAAGCGTGCGATACTTTTGGGGCGCGCGAAGTATCGCGCGATACTTCTCCCCAAAGCGCGCGATACTTCTAAAGTATCACGCGATATTTCGCCCAACAAAATTTTTTTGAAATTTAAAATTTGAAAAAAAACGTGCTAAAAGAAGCTATTAAATGCTAGAAATGACCAAAAAGCTCAAGTTTTTTGAAAACATACCGGGGCAGGATAGTGTGGTGGCCGATTGTGCAACCGGGCGCGCTCGAATCGATGCCTGTGGACGGGAACTCCTGCTTGCTGAGCCATTTTCTCTTTCTAAAGCTCTGAAATTCTCAAATCACTAAAAGACAAATGATTTTTGAAAATGACATTTTGACCCCTTTTATAGCATTTTGACTTTTTGACCTAATTTTCAAAACACCTTAGAATTGCGCAAAAATTGCACCCCTAGCTAATTTTGACGTCTTGGATCCATTTTCGGACTCGAAATCGAAATCCGAGATCATCTTCATAGTCAAAATTGCGTTTCAAATTCTTTCCCCCTTTCTGCGCAGTTGGCTGATCTTTTGAGGCCTAATCTTTTAATCTTTGCTGGGGCATCGTCATTCCTTCCTTTTCATGTCTTCCAAACTTCTAGTCTTTCATTCATAGCCATTTCATTCCCTCATTTCTCACGTTTGACTGTATCTTTTTAGTCAGGCTGGGGCATGTTTTCATTGCCTAATGGTTAACCTATTGACCCTTACCTTCGATTGTGATTTCATTCTGATTTGATCAAATCTTTATCGATTTGCTGTCTCTCCTCTACCTGATTTCGATTTTGATTCCGAGGGGGCAGTACCTATGGGATTCTCATCCCCAATCGCTTGATTCTCTTGATTCAGACATCTTTTGTGAGCTTTTGCTCAAAACTTGAGATTCTTATCTCCCAGTTTTAGACATTGATTATTGCCTAGCAGCGACGGTGATAAGTTTTGTCTAAAGCTTGATTTGCACCTAGTAGCGACGGTGTTGGTCTGAGCTTTTGTTTATGTTTTCCCAGATGTGATCCTGAATCGACCTCATATCTGAGTTGTTTTGTGATCCCAGATCGATCTCACATTTCAACTTCATTCTTTGACTACATGTGTTCCCAAATCGATCACACATTAGTCAAAGAGGGGCAAATGTATGCACCCTAAAATGGTCGCCTAGACTTTGGGCCCCATTTATTTGATTTATCAATCCTGAATCATTTCGATCATTAATCAATATTTTTAACAATATCAATTTCTTGATCAAATCTTAGTTTCGATCATATATTGGATTTTTATCCTTGGGCTAACCATTTATCCTAAGTCTTTATTTAATTAAAAGGAATATTTCCTCCCCTTTCAATTAAATAAAAAAGCCCCACTTTCCTCTTATCCTAAGTTGCATAAATAAAGCATTATTCCTATTTTATAAAAAGGGAAAAAGCACTTTTTGTCTCACATGAGACTCAAAAGTCAACACTTCACTCTCATTGGAGGATGTTTGTGCACATGGATTGCTCCTCTTTCAACCTCCACCGCTGATTAAGACCTTTTGCCTCTTAATCTCCATGGTCCATTTCTCCTCATTTCTTATAAAAGGAGAGCTCTCTCCTCCATTTGCATATCCATATTTTATGCTATTGTTATGCTGCAGGTTTTCTAGGTACATTTGGAGCTTTTTGAAGACATTGAAGACTTGTTGCTTTCATCATTTTAGTTGCATTTCATAATAGTTTTGCTTTCATAGTTACATTCATGGCATCATAGATTAGATTTCCTTTTATGCAATAGAATAAGCTCACATAGTTTAAATAGGAGGCATTGAAATCCATTGCTATTTCCTTTCATAGATTAGTTGCATTGTACTTTCCTTTCATAGCTTAGATTGCATTCTCATATAGCTTGCATTGCATATTGGATTCTTGGAGATATTGGCATTGTTGCCCTTGTCTTCACTTGAATCTCTCATTGTATGGTTGACTAGCAAGGTCACTTTCTTGTAGCTCTAGCTGAGAGCAAAACTCATAGTCCCTTGCAACTCCATGCATAGAGAGCTATGAGCCACTTTGTGAGGCCTCATTCTTGAGCAACCTTGCAAGTAATGGTTCATAGAAGTGCATATTTTAGTGTGTACAGTATCCACCTCTTGAACTACTTTCTCTTTAGGTGTTCTCCTTAGTAGATTCTCCTTGTGGTCTATTTTTCTATCTGCTTCCTCCAAACTTTCCTCTGCCTCTTTCGTTCTTAACTTTTCCTCTACCACTCTGTTCATTCCTCCTCCTGAACTTTTCTTCAACTTTTAATGCCAATTGATAGCGTTCGTTCACTATGGTAGGGCTTGTTAGATTAAGTTTATTCTGAACTGAAATCCTTAGGCCTTGCATATACCAAGAAAGCTTTACACATTCTGGTTCGGCAAGCTTGGATTTCATCACTAATCTCTAAAATTCTTCGATATAGCTAGAGATGTCCATCTCTTTCTGTTTTAGACTCATTCTTCTTTTATGAAGTTGGACTTCATAATCTTTAGGGACATAAGTTTCCCTAAGCAGGGCCACCATCTTCTTCCAAGTGGTGACTGGATTCTTTCTATTCTTCACCCTATCATCTTGAGTGAAGTTCCACCATGTGAGTGCAGAGCCTTTGAGCATTGACTTAGCAATCTTCACCCTCTAATTCTCAGGGATGTCTTCACAATCAAAGAAACTATTTAGGGCATCCACCCAATCTAGTGCAACATCTGGGTCCATCTTCCCATTGTATGTAGGCAACTCAAGCTTGGCATCTATGGTTCTCCTCTCCATAGATTTTAGAGTCTTCATAAGTAGCCTCTGGTCTGTAGGACATTCTTCTTCATCCTTCTCAAGGGGTTCTTCATCACTCCTTACTTCAACATTATCAAAGTTTCCACTACTTCTCTTCTGAAGCTCTTCCCTCAACCTATCCATTTCTTGCCTCATCTGCTGCATCTTAGTGTCTCTTTGATCATCACACAGTGTCCTTTGCTCTTTCAGGTATCTTACTATCTCTGCATTGGTCATCCTTGATGAAAATCCTCCTTCATCTTCTCCTTCCATGGTGCTAGTATGTCCTTACCCTAAGGATCTTAGGTGCTCTGATACCACTTGTCGCAGAGCTCTCCCCTATCTAGGCAGCTTAGTAAATGGTGAGACCTTCGGTGTTACTCTGAACCCAAAGTGGGCATAGGAAAATACTCTACACCTTTAGAAGATCCTAAAAAAAACTTACTTCCACTATCCTCACAGGAGGATCTAGTGTCTTCAACTGGCTTGTACTCCCTTGGGTTCTATTGATGCTTGGTTGATGTCCAGTTGACGCTCATTCAGTGCTTGGTGCCTATGTTAACCAAGTGAACTCAGTAGCTTTACTGAGTAGTTTCTTGACACTCGGTAATGCTTACCACAAAGTTCCTTACTAAATTTTCTTTCCAATGGGAACCTAAAAATTTGGTAAGGGGATGGAAAGGGTCCATACACAAACAAAATGTCTACTATGGGAGTGATTTCCACACACACTACAAGATTTAGGTGTCAAGTTCAAGAGTTTAGAACTTCCTGGACTTGTAGCCTTCTGGGTGAGATTCTAGGGTTCTAGTTCTAGATTCTTACAAGAAGTCTATTGAAACAAAGTAAATTTAGACACCCTTTTTGGACTTGTCACAATCCTCCAAATCCTAAGATCTTAAACACAAAGAATAACACTTAACAACTCCTGGTCTACTAGTCCTAACAGGGATAATTAACTCAATAGATGAATGAAAACTTTACCAGTTGGTTGTTCAAGGTTGACCACCAATTGAAATGGAGTTGGGAATCCCAAAGAGACCACAATCTATCTTTAGATTTCTTTTATCCACCCCCAAAGTGCTTCTACCACTTCACTTCATTTCTTGAACCAAACACATAGAGATGCTTGGTCTAGAATCTGCAAACAAACTTCTCTAGACAATTCCCCTTCTTCTGCACTCTAGAGTAACTAAAGTACATTTCCCCTACTTGCATTTCCCAACTTCACATGGGAATTCCACAAAGGAAATGCAAGTTAGGGCATTTTTGACCAAAACCCTAGTCCAGGAGGGTTTCCTGAAAACCCATAAACTTAATTCCTCTAACTTTCGACTTTGATCTTCAAACTGATTCAAAACTAAGAACAACAGAGTCCTACTTGATGATATGTGTTGGATTGATCAATGTTCTTCCTTGCACTTTCATACAAATCCGTACACAAAATGTTTCAATCTAGAATTAGAGAAAAATAGGGATCGTTTATTGATTGAATGCAAAATTTTACATAGAGTTTCCTTACTGTTCAACACCCGCTATCTTCCACTTGCCTAAAAGGGCTATATGAAGAGTTTCCTCAATGGATCCAACCATTTTTCAAAGGTTGTGACTGTTGGGTGGTTGTTTCACAGGTCAGTAGCAACTTGTCAAGGAAGTTGTTGACAATATTTATTATATTTTGCAACTTTTACAAAATGTTGCATTCCTGCTCCTAATGAGCCTCTAGGCCTAACCCTTAGATCCTAGTGATCCAAAACATTATTGAAATAACTTAAAAAGACACCTAGGAAACCTAACATCCTAAATCTGCCTTTGGACCAAAGTAAAAAACTCATGGTTTATAACCACACCGAGGGTGACTAGGTCTTACAAGTTGGCTTATTAAAAGTTAACTTGCAAATTCAGTTTCTGGATTTGATTGTGTGAGTTTATTTAGCATCAATGTTTCGGATCACACTCCATGATCCATCATCAGGAAGAGAGAGTGTGAGGATGGATAGTAAAATATGCAGACATAGCCTCTCACAAGATAAATAAGAAGAGTTGAGAGGGAGCCACATGAAAACTGAGGAGATGAAAGTAAAAAAGGTGGGACTAAAACCAATATAAACATAAATAAATATCCAAAAAGGTATAAAAACATAAAAACCAAATATATGAGTAAAAGAACAATATATGAATGTATCTAAGTGTGTGTGTGTGTGTGTGTGTGTGTCTATATATATATATATATATATATAGACACACACACACACATAAACATCTATACATTAGATGTAAATGAACATATATATCTATATATCCATATATGTGTGTATATATATATAAATATATCTAAATATACAAATATGCGTATATACATATATTTGTGTAGGTAAATAACTAAAAATCAAAAAAATCTAATGAATGAACATAAACAAATAAACCAAGAAAGGAACAAAGGGAAAAAATGAAAATATAAATATATATATATATATAAAAATGAAGAATATAACAATATATATCTACAAGGATAAAAATACCTAAATACATCTTTATTAATCTACATGGATATAAAAACCTAAATATAAAAAATATGACAAAGTATACACACACACACACACAAATAAATATCTAAATGCATAAATACATATAACAATCTAAGTACAAAACATATGATAAAGCATACAAATATCTATAAACACAAATAAATATCTATAAATATATATGACAAAGTATATTTGTATGCTTTGTCATATGTTTTGTACTTAGATTGTTTGCTTCAATCTTGCAAAGATCCACTCTTTTCTAGAAGTTCTTTGATTGCATTGTTTGCTTCATCTGAGCTACTTGAAGGTAAAAAGTCTTCAATCTTTTCTTCAACATACTGGTGGTCATTGATATGATTTGTAAGTTCCTTCCTTCTTTTTAGGGAAAGGGAAAGATGCTCTCTTGCTTCTTTGAGTTGAGTTATGGCCATTTCCAGATCTAGCTTTTCATTCTCAATTACTTTGTTCAGTCTGAATATCTCCATTGTCCTAAATATTTTCTCAAGCTATCAAACTTTATTTTGAGATCCACCTTGCTCTGATACCAATTGTTGGAAATATTCAAGACTATCTAGGTTATTGAGAGGGGAGGGGTGAATCAGTAACTTCAAAATTTTTAACAGATTCAGATCTTAATAATATTAGATTGATAATTTGACTCCATGCATGAGTAACAGAAAGAATAAAACATTCATAACACTTAGAACATAGAGATTTGGTGACCCAAAAACCTTCCAAGTAGAAAGTAAAACTAGGGCGGGGATGATACCCACAAAACTTCAATACTGCAGCCAATTAAGGCTTACAATGATCACTTCTGATGATCTACCCTATTAGGAGCAATAAGGACTGCTAGGTCCACCTTGTTAGAGGTTTTACAAACATATAATGAAGTATGCACTCAGTTAAGAGATTTTTACAAAGACTATTAAGTCTACCCGGTTAAAGGATTTCAAGCTAATTTGATTGTTAGGATGAAACAGTAGATCTCTTACGTGCAACTGTACTTGCTGATTGAGATTCTCTGATGTACTGATCACCTTCTATGATGGATAGATCTTTGCTACTTCTTATACTATTGTAGCCCTTTGTAATTCGCTTATCTCTGCCTTTCTCTCTTTTTCATACTTCTCTATTTCTTCCTTTTAGGATATGACATAAAACATTGTTTATATATCAATCTAAGTCAATTCCAAAACAATTACAAAGTTAGCTCTTAAACAAGTAAACACAAATATTACTGAGTCGGCCCAAATATAGTTACACGGTTACTGCAAACTAACTCGGTGACTTTCTGATACTCGACATTCACTGCATTACTCGGCATCATCATGCACTCAGTAGAAGTGGAAGCTCAGTCCATACTAACCACTCGGTCGTAGTTTCAAACTCGGTAAATACTGGAGACTCGGTAGATAAAGTGTTACTCGGTAGAAACTAAATTTCCTATTTAACCGTGCAGCACTCGGTAAACACTGTGAAACTTTGCGAGCTTGGTATGCACTGTTATGCTCGGTAAGCTCTGTTCTGCTTGGTAAGCTCTGCTCGGTAAGCTCTAATCTACTCGGTATGTACTATTCTACTCGGTATGTACTATTTTTCTTGGTATGCACTATTCAGAATAAGTGTTGTCACTAATGACAATCATGCTTAATGCCAACAATCTCTCCCTTTGGCAGTAGTGACAAAAACACTTATTGCCAAAACTTATATACAAGAATCATGCTGAATCTTTTTTTTGATTTTTCAAAATTTATCTTTGTCAAACTATTGTTTATACATTTCATGAATCCCTTATATAGAGTACTTTCTCCAGAGTACTTTCTCCCCCTTTCGTATTACACACCTTAATCTTATACACTTTCTCCTATACATTTTCTCCCCCTTTTTGACAATAATGCCAAAGGTGTCTATACAAGTATTTTACAGGGAGAATCCAAAATGTGAAAGAAAATCAGAATGTACCTTTATGATTAGTGCCAGAGTTCTGTCCCAATTCTCTTGCAGAATCTTGCATGTTTGGAGTGCAATTTGGACTTCTACAGAGAGTTCAATCATGTGATCTACAATGGAAAATTGATTGTCATGGAGTAATGCTTTTGAGTGAACAATGTGCTTTTGCATTATGTCCATGATGGGAAGGATCATGTTCTGAATATCTAGCAATGTTGACCGGATCTTTGTATCTTCTTTTAATAATTCTGACTGCCTATTTGATAGGAATGTGATTTTCATATGATGTGCAGAGCTTGAACTAGGTTCAAGTTTCAACTTCTGTACACTGTCCTTTAGATCCTCATCAATCTTATTCAATTTATCCTTGACTTCCTTAGTGAACTCAGAAACATTACATAGCTTAGCAACAAGTGAGGTAACATTGGAATAGGAGGACTCAATATCTATCAAAACTAAAGACAATTCTGCCTGATTAATAGCTATATGCTGAGCAACATGCTCAAGCACTTTATTGTCAAACTTCTTCTTGGCCTTCTCAAAAATCTTTTCTGACGCAGAGGAATCCTCATGGAACTTGTTTACTACCTCAGCTAACTGTAACAAAATATGTTGAGAGGAATCAACTTTAATACCTAATGCTTCTGAAAAAATATCCTTTGCATCTTCAATAATTTTATATTCCTTGTCCCTTTCTTCTTTTAGTTTCTTCTGCTTTGCTTTCTTTTGGAGGAGTTCACCAATGTTATGCATTTGGTCTGCTGAAAGATTTGCAAAGTCTAATTTTGGAATCTCTATCTCCTCATCTAAGTCTATATCCTCTTCTACATTCTTACTCAAAAATCTTGTACTCGGTTGAGCCTTAGGATCAACTATTATTGCACTTAATGTCTTTGAAGAAGTTATTGTAGACATTGTAGGACTAGCTGTGAAAAATGATAAACTACCAACTAGAATACTTGAAGGGCTCAAAACTAAAGTATTCACAATTGTAGAATCAAAAACTGAAATACTTACTGAAGTATCCAAAACTGAAGTACTTACTGCTAGAAAACTTGATATGGAAGTAGGTACTGAAGTAGATACAAGAGACTGCAACTCGGTAAAAGAGGTGGTAGTCATTTCTATCGATGATACATTGAGTTGTGCTAGTGATGATTTGACATTTGATGTATCTGTGGAAGTTGTCATAATCATACTTGAAGTTATCTCTATACTAGGTGTAGCAACTTTTGCTAGAGAGTGAGGAAGTGAGGCAATGACTTCTGCAGCTATTCGAACAATATTATCTTCCTCATCACTTTGCTTGTCTACCTCGGTATCTTCTTTTTGTTCATCATTGTCATCATCAATATCCTTGATTATCACAGTTTTGGCACTTAGTTTGTGAAGATTATAGATGTTTTTCCATGTGGCAGTGGCACTCTTCACAACCAACTCGATATCTTTGATCAAAATCAAACAACTGTTGAATTTGAGTGTCAACTTATTTTCATTATCTATCAATGCCTTATTAATTTCAGCATTTTTCAAACTTGGCATTAATTGCCTCAAGGTTTGAGCATAGATGTCCTTGACAGTTTGTCTTGCATTGGACCATCTCAACTTAATTTTGTTCAGCAGAATTCCTGGGATTTGAGAAGCTATCTCTTCAGGTGAGTATTTCCATTTTCCCATTTTCTCTATAACAACATCTTCAATTTCCTGCTGCTCTTCCTCAGATCTGATTTCATAATTGAGAGATTTGAAGTTTTCAATTCCAGATCCTTCTCTCATATCCTTGATCTTTTCTTTTAATGAAGGAGGAGGCCTTTTGAATACTATTTCTTCACTGTCTTTGCCTGCCTTGCCTCTTGCACTCCTTGTAAATACTGCAGAGGGTTGCTTGGGTGCCTTGGTGATAATTACTTTTCCTTTCTTCTTTGCTGGTACTTGTTCTTCTTCCTCCTCATCCTTCTTCTCTTCTTCTTCAAAGTCCTCTCCTTTTTCCTCGGTTGATTAGAGGTGTGCTAGCTTGTATTTTGGCCATCCTCTTTCTTCCTTTGTTAACCACCTATGGAAGCTTTATACTAAGCTCAATTCTCTCCTTAGCTTCTTCATATGTCCCAAAATATGGTGCCTTTGGATTAACAGTTTGATTAATTAGGGCTTCAATA
The DNA here is from genome assembly GCA_027943335.1 of Chamaecyparis obtusa. Classification (NCBI taxonomy): domain Eukaryota; kingdom Viridiplantae; phylum Streptophyta; class Pinopsida; order Cupressales; family Cupressaceae; genus Chamaecyparis; species Chamaecyparis obtusa. The sequence goes on along the minus strand of BSBK01005497.1, from coordinate 1,756,000 downwards.
ATATTCTTGGTTTCATCAATATTTACCTCATAGGGAAGAGGTTTCACATGTACAATCCTTGGTTTTGCTGCCTGTATATACAGATTATCATAGTCCACCATGAAACAAATATCATCTTTGTAATCTTCCACCAATTTCTGTGGAATCCAGAATCTATTGTTCATTTTCTCTTTAAATGATTCAAAATAGTTATCCATTATGCTTTCAAAATTGTCACCCATTTCTGAAATGTATTCATTCATCTGATAAAGAAATGGCACATCTTTTCTCCATACTACCGTGCCTTTTGATGGGAAAAAATTTTGAGCATAGAAAAATAAACAAACCAATAGTGAGCCAAACTTACATGGATTGTTCTTTAAGGTTTGGATGCTCTCCATGTTCTTGTTGAACTGTTTCAACAAAAGATCTGCTAGGTCAAATGACAGATTGTTCTTTACAATTTTATACGCTAGGTCAACTGCTTCACATGGAACACTGTTCTGCTAACTTGAACTGTATATCTTGTGAGCTACGATATGTATACCAAACTTCAATTCTACATCAGTAATTCTACTTATCTTCATACCTCTACTGTCCCACTCAGCTAGGGTTTTCTCTTCCAGTTCCATCCGACCTAGGGTTTTTGTAGATTTTGCCTTGTCGAGCATGGGAAGACCAGTGATTCGGTGAATCATCTTCTTCATAATCTCTACTAGTTTCTCAAGCCATATTTTACCTTCATGTACTTGACTAAGGATATATCTAACCCATTTTATCTGAAAGCTCCGAGGCAAGTGTGTGATGTGAACTAAACCCTTATCTTCCAAATGTTGATGCTCCAGTTTGAGAACACCATCGACACATAGTTACTCACGAATAGTATCTATCTCTAGGGTTCCAAGCTCTTGAATTGTACACTTAAAATGACTATGAATATCATTAATAAGGAGTACCTTAGGAGGGATTTGAGATTGAGCTCCACTCGGGTCTAGGGTTCCGGCAACTGCGAGCACGAGTTTGAAATCTGGTGCTTTCCATTCTCCATGAACCAACATTTTGGAATCTTTCTTCACTTTAGCACTGGATGATGCCATGGTAGCTTGGTGAACATAGTAAATTCTTCGAGGAAAGAGAATATCTTGCTGAAATATGCTTTGAAATGCTTGATTGCACTAGGAGACTTTTGTTCGCGGTGAATAGTGAACTTGATTTCACTCCTTTTGTTAAAACTTTGTCATTAATGCTCAGTACGCATTAGGGTATTGAATTAGATAGGCTGTCATCCATTATGAATTAATTGCTCGGTGAAGACTCTGCAACTCGACGATCATACAAATTCATACTTCTCTGACCTTACTTGGTAACCAAATGAAGTTAGGTTACTCCCGACCTTGCTCGGTGGTAATTGATACTGACCTTCTTGTGATCCTGCTGTATCTTGCATACTGATTTGGATCTATCTTCCTTTCAGTTCAGGAACTATTTTGGAATATGTCTATGAAGATACAGTTCCAGTGCTTTCTTGGAGACTAGTTAGAGCTCATAGAGCCACTCCCTTCATTAGTGACTTCAGGATTGGTTTGCTCGGTAGGTTTAGGAATCCACTTCTGTCTCATCTACTTCCTAATGTTATTTGCTTTTGCTTTCTTTTCATCTTCAATTTTGCCTAAATTCATGCAGTTTTTAGTTATGTGACCAAGCTTAGTGCAATTATAACATCTTATGGTAGAATCCCTTTTTCACAAGTGGTGCCTTACACAATTCATGCCAATGTGTCCATATTCTCCATAGTAATGACATCTACACCAAGTGTTGTAATCCCAACCAAACATTGCTTTAATAATTTTTTCTACTGGATTGGGTGTTTTAGTTCTGCATTCTGATGCCTTATGACCTTGTTTGCTACATTTGTGACATATGCCTTTAAATCTTGGTTTCTCCTTGCATTCATTTGCTTTATGACCAAGCTGATTGCAATTGTAGCATTTTCCATTAAATTTTTCTTTTCCATTGCTCCAACATTTGTTTGAAGTATGACCAATTTTGCCACAGTGATTACAGGTAGGTTTCTGATTCTTTTGAGTACCTTGTTTGGAGGATTCACCTTCCTCTTTGTATCCAAGTCCTGCTTTTCCTTTTTGCCTATGAAGGTTTCGTTCATACACCTGATTCATATCTTCTTGAGATTTCAACATTCTCTCATTGATTTGCCTTTCAGCATCTAGCTCACTCATCACTCTTAAATTGATTTGCTTTTTAGATCTCAGCTCTTCTCTCATATTTTCATTTTCTGATCTTAGAGTCAAGATTTCTTCATTTGCATTGGAGATTTGATCAATAAGATTTTCTAGCTGAAGAGTTTTATTCTGGATTTCACTGTTCTTTCCATCTATTTCATCTTTCATCTTATTTCTTTATTCCAAGACTTCACAGAATCTTGTTGACTGAATTTCCTGTTCTCTTTTCAATTTTCTCACTTCTTCTTGCAGAGATCCACTCTTTTCTAGAAGTTCTTTCATTGCATTGTTTGCTTCATCTGAGCTGCTTGAAGGGAAAAAGTCTTCAATCTTTTCTTCAACATACTGGTGGTCATTGATCTAATTTGCAAGTTCCTTCCTTCTTTTTAGGGAAAGGGAAAGATGCTCTCTTGCTTCTTTGAGTTGAGTTATGGCCATTTCCAGATCTAGCTTTTCATTCTCAATTACTTTGTTCAGTCTGAATATCTCCATCGTCTTGAATCTTTTCTCAAGCTATCAAACTTTATTTTGAGATCCACCTTGCTCTGATACCAATTTTTGGAAATATTCAAGACTATCTAGGTTACTGAGAGGGGAGGGGTGAATCAGTAACTTCAAAACTTTTAACAGATTCAAATCTTAATAATATTAGATTGATAATTTGACTGCATGCATGAGTAACAGAAAGAATAAAACATTCATAAAACTTAGAACACAGAGATTTGGTGACCCAGAAACCTTCCAAGTAGAAAGTAAAACTGGGGTGGGGATGATACCCACAAAACTTCAATACTGCAGTATAAAGTTTTTCGATTAATGCTTACAATGATCACTTCTGATGATCTACCCTGTTAGGAGTAATAAGGATTGCTAGGTCCACCTTGTTAGAGGTTTTACAAACATACAATGAAGTATGCACTCGGTTAAGAGATTTTTACAAAGATTATTAAGTCTACCCGGTTAAAGGATTTCAAGCTGATTCGCCTGTTAGGATGAAACAATAGATCTCTTACTTGCAACTGTACTTGCTGATTGAGATTCTCTGATGTACTGATCACCTTCTGTGATGGATAGATCTTTGCTACTTCTTTTACTGCTGTAGCCCTTTGTAATTTGCTTATCTCTGCCTTTCTCTCTTTTTCATACTTCTCTATTTCTTCCTTTTAGGATATGACATAAAACATTGTTTATGTATCAATCTAAGTCAATTCCAAAACAATTACAAAGTTGGCTCTTAAACAAGTAAACACAAATATTACTGAGTCGGCCCAAATATAGTTACACGGTTACTGCAAACTAACTTGGTGACTTTTTGATACTCAGCGTTCATTGCATTACTCGGCATCGTCATGCACTCGGTAGAAGTGGAAGCTCAGTCCATACTAACCACTCAGTCATAGTTTTGAACTCAGTAAATACTAGAGACTCGGTAGATAAAGTGTTACTCGGTAGAAACTAAATTTCCTATTTAACTGTGCAGCACTCGGTAAACACTATGAAACTTTGCGAGCTCGGTATGCACTGTTCTGCTCGATAAGCTCTGTTCTACTCGGTAAGCTCTGCTCTACTCGGTATGTACTATTCTGCTTGGTATGTACTGTTCTACTTGGTATGCACTGTTCAGAATAAGTGTTGTCACTAATGACAATCATGCTTAATGCCAACAATATATATATATATATATATATATATATATATATATATATATATATATATATATATATATATATATATATATATATATATATATATATATATATATATATATATATATATATACTTTGTCATATTTTTTGTATTTAGGTTTTTATATCCATGTAGATTAATAAAGATGTATTTAGGTATTTTTATCCTGTAGATATATATTGTTATATTCTTCATTTTTATATATATATTTTTATATATTCATTTTTTTCTTTTGTTCCTTTCTTGGTTTATTTGTTTATGTTCATTCATTAAATTTTTTTGATTTTTAGTTATTTACGTACATAAATATATGTATATACGCATATTTATATATCTATATATTTGTATATCTATATTTACACATATATAGATATATAGGTATATATGTTCATTTACATATAATGTATAGATGTTTGTGTGTGTGTATATATATATATATATATATATATTTATACACACACACACACACACTTAGATACATTCATATATATTGTTCTTTTACTCATATATTTGGTTTTTATGTTTTTTTACCTTTTTGGATATTTATTTATGTTTATATTGGTTTTAGTCCCCCCTTTTTTACTTTCCTCTCATCCTCAGTTTTCATGTTGCTCCCTCCCAAATCTTCTTATTTATCTTGTGAGAGGCTATGTCTGCATATTTTACTATCCATCCTCACACTTTCTTTTCCTGATGATGGATCACAGAGTGTGTTCCAAAACGTTGATGCTAAATAAACTCACACAATCGAATCCAGAAACTGAATTTGCATTATAATGGATTGTGGAAATCTCTTTTTGTTAAAAGTTAACTTATCAATCTAAAAGTTGTGAAGAGTGGGGAGTGCTCCTTGGGTGCTCCTGCACCACTACATACCATGTTCTTCTGATTTGGATCAAAAAAACCTTCTGGTTGTTCTATGTAGACCTCCTCCTCAAGAATTCCTTTCAAAAAATATGATTTCACAGCCATAGTATATACTTTGAATCCCTTATGTGCAGCATATGCAAGTAGTATGTAGACTTGTTCAAGTCTAGCAACATGTGCAAAGGTTTCACCACAATCAATTCCTTCTTCTTGTTCATATCCTTTGCATACAAGTCTTGCCTTATTTATTGCGACCTCACCATTTTCATTTAACTTATTCCTAAAAATCCACTTAGTACCAATAACATTTTTATCTTTCAGTATGGGTACTAATGTCCATGTATTATTCTTCTCAATCTATTCAAATTCCTCATTCATAGCCTTAATCCATTCCTCAGTTTCAAGTGCATCCCAAACATTCTTAGGTTTAAACTCACAAACTAAGCATGTATTTTGTCTTAACTTACTTCGGGTCATCATGCCAACTTACTTATCTCTAATGGTTTGATTTTGTGGATGGTCTCTTCTAAAAAATCTTGCTAGAACTTGTTCTCTTCTTTTCTTATCATTCGGTTCAGGTCCATTTTCCTACTCAGTAGCTTCTTCTTGATTCTTGGTTTGCATTTTCTGATTCTTGGTAGCATTTTCCCGATGCTTGGAAGACTCTACCTATGGCTTTGGTAGACAAGATGGATCTTCAACATATGTAAACCTACCATAGTCTTTCGGTTCCTTCATGCTTTCTTCATCATTCTTTTCAGAAAACTCATCAACTTTTACATTAGCACTTTCTATCATTTTATTAGTAGCCTTGTTCAAATATTTATAAGTTTTACTCTTAGTAGAATATCCTAAAAATATTCCTTCATCACCTTTAGAGTCAAATTTATCATTCCTATCATCTTTCAAAATATAACACCTACTACCAAAGATTTTGAAATAACTTACACTCGGTGTATATCCAAACCATAACTCATAGGGTGTCTTGTTTGTGTCTTTCTTCAATTGAACTTGGTTCAGGGTGTATAATGCAGTGCTAACTATCTCTCTCTAGTACATTTGTGCAACATTTTTCTATATCATCAATGCTCTATCACAATCAACAATAGATCAGTTCCTCCTTTTAGCAATTCCATTCTACTGCGGTGTCCTAGGTGCAGAAACCCACCTTTTGATTACATGCTCATTACAAAAATTAATGAATTCATCATAAAAAAACTCATCTCCTCTATCATACTTTAAGAATTTCAATTCTTTTCCGGTTTCTTTTTCAACTTTAGCCTTATACCATTGAAATAGTTTGAATGCCTCAGATTTTTCTTTTAAGAACATGAATGTCATCATCCTAGAGTAGTCATCAACAAATAAGATAAAATATTTGTCACCATAGTAGCTTTGAGTTCTCATAGGAGCACATAAGTTGGTGTGTACCAAATCCAAAATACCTTTAGATGAATAGTCTTTACTTTTAAAACTAGATTTGGTCATCTTTCCTTTCTGACATTGATGGAACATAACATGATCAGGTTTGGTTAGACTTGGTAATCCTCTAACTTTTCTCTTTCTACTAATCTTAATCATGTTATCAAAGTTTACATGACATAGCCTTTTATGCCATAACCATACATCTTCATTTTTCACCAGTAAACAAGAAGTTTCAACATTTTCAAGATAAAATAAATTATATTTTGATTATCCTCCAGTACCAACAATTTTTCTATTTTCATCATAGATTTTCACCTTCTTGCTTTCAAATGCAACTCAGTGACCTGAGTTATTCAGCTGTGTTACACTCAACAAATTGTAGTTAAGTCCTTTTACCCAGTATGCATTATCACATCTAATTCTATTATTCAATTGATAGACCCTTTTCCTTTCACCTGACAAGGTGTATTATTTCTCATTTTCACTGATCCTCCATTATAATGCTCAAGATGATCAAACTTATCTTCATCACCAGTCATGTGATGTGTACAACCATGATCAATGATCCAAGTATCATTCTTACTAACTTTAGAGATAAGGGATTTTTATACATACCTTTCCTCCTCTTCTGAATCATCTTTCATTGCAACAAATACTACTCCAATTTTATCACCAGTTTCAGTGTCAGTGTCATCTTCTCCAAAAAGGCAACATGCCTTTTTTCCTTTATCTTTGTAATCTCAGTTGTCTCTATGGTAGTGTTGATTTCCTCTATTATTCCTTCTGCCAAACTTTCCATCACCAGATCGGTCATTGTCTTTATCTTCCTCTCTCTTGCTAGGACATCTACTAGCAATATGGCCAATCTCTTTACAATTAAAACATGCTAAAGGTAACTTTCCCTTATACCTTCCTTTACCTTTTTGAAGTCTCAGAGCCATAATTGGTTCAAGCTCATCAAGCTCATCTTCACTATCATTGTCACTTTCATTCTTTATATTATGCTTACTACTAGATTTACCAGTCTTAAGAGATGACATAAAATTAGACTCAACACTCAGTACAACACTATTGTCATAATTATTCAGCTCAAAAGTTGTTAACTTTCCAATCAGACTATTAAGAGTAAGAGTGCTATTAGGTGCATACCTCATTTCATGAATAGTAAATATTTTGATTGCATAGATAGGCAACAAGGTTCTTAGTATCTTACATACCATAGTATCTTACATACCATAGTATCTTACATACCATAGTATCATCAATAGTAGCTCCTACTCCTCGAATAGCATTAACTACCTCTTTGATTTGGTTTGAGTATTGTGTGATGTTCTCACCTTCCTTCATCTTCATGTCATCAAATTTGCCTCTCAAGTTTTCAGGTCTGGATCTCATCACATTCACATCACATCCATAAACTAGAGAAATTTTATCCCACATTTTATTCATTGTAGTGCAATCCTTGTCAAACTCAAATTCAACATCAGATAGAGTAGCAACAATCTCTATCATAGTAATATTATGTTCATGTTGGTCTCTCAATTGATCAAGAGTGAAAGGTACAACATTCGGTTGTAAGTAGCCATTGTCAACTAAATGTATAGAAGATTCTCTGATTTTAGATATGTGAAGCCTCATCTGGGTTTGCCATTTTGTGAAGTTATATTTGTTCAGCTTTGGCACTTCCCTCTTATACATCTTGTGATCTTTCTACTCAAGTCCTTTAAAACTTTCTTCCAAGCAACCAATACACTCTGATACCAATTGTTAGAATGACTGAGAAGGGGGGTGAATCAATTAGATCAGTTATCCTATAGTCCCAAAATCCCAAATGTACCTTACAAAACAATTTCAACAATTTGCAACTTGGTAACATATAATATCAACCTGTTTGTGCACTTTACCGAATACCAATAATTATCCAACTATGATTACCGACTAAATCAAATATGCAGTATGTAAAGTATGATAGAAAAATAATCATAACAAATAACACATAACACAATGATTTAACGTGGAAACCTTGCTAAGGGAAAAACCACTTGGGACTGGTAACCCAAAATAATTCACTCTTCTGAAGTGAGCTCGGTAAAGAGCCAACCCCATTCAAGGTTACAATGCACACTACTAGGTGTGACCTGGTTAGAGGATTTTGTTAGGAATAGTCCCAAGAGATAACTGAGAGGGGGGGGGGGGGGGGTGAATCAGTTATCTACAAGTTTCAATTCTTTATCCAATTAAGTATACATAAACATAAAGCATAAACACAATGAAAGAACACATGAACACAACACCAATTTTTTGGTTACGGGGAAAACCCAAATAGGTAACAACCCCAGTGGGAATTGACACCCACTAATATTCTACACTAGTGTATTATGATCCTTGTTAGAAGAACCTTAACCCTGTTAGGAGTTTCTTTACAATATATTTAGTATAGTAGACCTAGTCAAGGGTCAGACCCTGTTAGGAGTCTTTTACAATTATCCCTATTAGAGTAGAGGACACACTATCTAAGAGCACACTGCTCAAAGGGGTGAAGGCTACAACCTTCTGTTTAATAGATACACACTATATCTAGATCTTCGTGAACTGTGATTTGACTTGCTGTCTAGATCAATTCCAATGTATAGCACAAATACTTTACTTGGTCACATAAACCTTCTTCTGATGGCTCAACACTTTGCACACTCTGCTCTGCTCTACTAAATCAACTATGAACCACACTCAAGCAATCAAAAATGACTGCCTATAAATATCTTTCCTCTAAATGATATAATCAAGTCAGCCTATTAGAACCACCTTGAAATCATATTAGAGAAACCATAACAAACTTTGATAAACATTTTGTCTGCTCTACTATGCACGTAACACATTCTGGGACCTGTCTAATAAGATAATTGTAGATGCACGCTACACACTGTCGGCTCTACCAAAACAACTGGATCTTTCTTCAAAAGATGAATTAACTCATGCACTCTTAACCAAACATCAATAACTCTCCTCTAAGCTTGAATCGAAGGGTGCATACCCACAAGATAGGTGCAACTCTAGAAATAATAAAATCTCCATCAGCTCTTTTGAACAAACACATAAGACTACTACTGGTGAATAGCGACTGCATAACTTCTCTTCTATTGAATATCAGACTGTTTCCATGATTGAAACATCACTAACATGTCTTCAACATATATCCAAGCACCCAAGGCTCCATGATAATAGTATGGAAAACCATGCACAGAACACTGTCTGTTACTCTGTCAGGAACACTACTGACACAAGCTGTAATATAACTGATTGTACTAACAGTTAACCTTTTCACCCATGATATCATGTTGATATCATGTCCATGCTACATATACTGAAAGCTTACTACATAATACTTCCATGCATGCTACTTTCCATATGTTGTCATCAATGACAAACATACAATCAGTATTGGCCTGTTGGCAAATCTCCAACAATCTCCCCCTTTGGCATTGATGGCAACATGTGGAATGAAAAACTACCACCAACCCAAATGAATATTTCTTTTATAACATTCTCCATTTCCTCATCAAAACTCCCCCAAAGATGAATCCTCCATTTGTTGCAATATTTTCTAATATTCTCCATTTCCTCAACTATTTTGCTGTCATAACTGAATACTGCTCCCCCTTAGTATATCACTCCTACTTTTGCTTCTATTTTTCATGACTCTACATATTACTCTCCCTTTGACATCAATGGAAAAGGGTGCCATACATTTTAAGCACCGGTACTACTCCTGAGGTAGAGTAGTCAACCTTTCATTAGTCCTTGAGGACTGATGCCTTTCCTTCTTTCTTCTAAGAAAAATTAGGGAAGGGAATTACTCCCAACTTTTCCCTGAGATACTCAAAAGTATCCTTTGGCAAGGGTTTTGTGAATATATCTGCCAATTGATCTTTAGTACTCACATAGTCCAACTTGACTTCTTTCTCTGCCACTTTCTCTCTTAGGAAGTGATACTTGATCTCAATGTGCTTTGTTTTTGCATGCATCATAGGGTTCTTTGACATATTGATAGTGCTAGTGTTATCACAGTGAATAACAATAGGATAATCAATCTGAATACCAAAATCCTTTATCATCTGCTTGATCCAAACAATTGTAGAACAATTCAAGGCTACTGCACCATATTCCTCTTCTGCTGTTGACTAATAAATACAATTTTGTTTCTTGCTTGTCCAAGTGACAAGTCTATCACCAAGAAACACTACTCCACCTGATGTAATCTTTCTATTATCAACACATCCTATCCAATCTACATCAGTGTACACATGAAGCTCAACATTTTCTGAATTAGGATACCATAGACCATAATCTATAGTGCCGTGCAAGTATCTAAATATTCTCTTTACTACCATGAGGTGACTTTGTTTAGGTTCTACTACAAATCTTCCAACTATGCCAACTGCATTTGAAATATCAGGTCTAGTCTGAGTAAGATATATGAGTTTACCAATCATAGACTTGTATAATGTTATATCCATTGCTGGTGAATCTTCTTTTGTAAGCTTGTATCCAGTGATCATAGGTGTTCCTACTAGCTTGCAATAATCCATCTTGAATTTCCTCAGTATCTCTTTCACATACTTAGAATGATTAATGAAAATACCTTTCTCTATCTGCTACACATTTAGTCCCAAAAATTATTTGATAGGACCAATCATACTCATCTCAAATTCATTTTGCATTTCCTTAGAAAATTCAGCATTGATTTTGTCATTACCTCCAAAGATAATGTCATGAAAAAATATAGCTACAAGTAGTAAACCTTCAGATGTCTCTCTTATGAATAGATTATAATCTACTGCTCCTTTCTTGAATCCAATCTTTGTTAAGTATCCATCTAGTCTCTCATACCACACTCTAGGGGCTTGCTTAAGTCCATAGAGGGCCTTCTTCAATCTACATACCATATCAGGTCTATCTGATAAGGTGAATCCTTTTGGCTACTCAATGTATACTTCTTCTTTCAAATCTCCATTCAGGAATGCTGACTTGACATTCATTTGATATACTTTGAAGTTTTTGACTGTAGCATAAGCTAGAAATAACTTAATAGCTTCTAATCTACTCATAGGTGAAAATGTGTCTGAATAATCAAATATGCCTTCTCTTTGTGCATATCCCTTACATACTAATCTTTCTTTATTTCTTACTACTGTACCATCGTCATTCATCTTGTTTTTGAATATCTACTTTGTTCCAATCATATTCTTATCACTAGGTCTTGGGACTTGTTCCCAAGTGTCATTCTTAATAATATGATCAAGTTCTTCTTCAATAGCATCATGCCAATCTGAATCATTACAGGCATCTGAAACACTTAAGGGTTCAATCTGAGATAGTAAACATACCGCTTCACTACTAGCTGAGTTCTTTTCTTGTGATCTTGTCAAGACTTTTCCGCTTTGATCTCCAATGATGTCTTTCTTGGAATGATTTCTAGATGTAAACTTTGGAACTTTAGGCAATGTTGACTCATCAGCCTTAGGAGTACTTTCTTCACTTGTCTCAAGGTCATTGAATAACACACCAATAGTGTCAAACATTTCCTCAATGACTGTCTTACTAGTGGAGGGTCTAGGTTCTTCTTCAATCATTAGTGAGTAATCATGATATCTTTCTTGAACCATGAACTTTTCATCAATCTTAACATGAGCACTTTTTTGGAATTAGGAGAGATAGGTATTGAGAGGGGAGGGGTGAATCAGTGCCTTCAAAAACTTTACTTGTAAACCTTTCAGATATATAACTATAAATAGTAATAACTGACCAAAACAACTTGAATATAACTGCATGTATCAATCATTCATTTAACTTATGAAAGTAAACAACATGAAATTAATATGACAATCACATGACCCAAGTATTTTGGTAATGTAGAAACCCTTGTTAGAAGGTAAAAACTACGATGGGGATGACACCCACAAATTCTTTACTCCTACAGATAGAAAAGGTTTTCCTGTTAGGGCTACAAGTTTTGATCACTTTTGGTGATCTCACCTTGTTAGGAGTGACATGTTAGATCAGCTAGATCTACTTGGTTATAGGATTTTAACAACACTAATGAAGTGTGCACTCAGTTAAGAGATTTACTTAAGACTGTTAAGTCTACTCTACTAAGAGATTTAATCCATAACTCTATTACAATGGTCAGAAAGGAATAGGTAATTATCTACTAATTGACAACTCAATTGTCTGATAAAGATCTATAAGTTTTGATAAAATATCACCTCACTTGTGATGAATCTTTTCTCTGAACTGCTCGGTATCCTTTTTTGATTCTGCTCAATATGAATTCCTCTATACTCTATTATGCTCTGATAACTGATAGACTTAAAGTTAGGCAATTACTTCAAGTGCTCCATGATTCATATATCAGTTCACACCAAAAATGATGCAAACACACAAATATATAGTGTTCTATTTTTTCCGCTTTAACAAAATTAGGTTACACAACATAGTCATAACCCTAAGATCTATGGTGTACAAAAATAACCTAGATCAACTATTACAAAAGATATACATTGCATTTAATGAATATCATAACATTAAATATTCCTCGATCTTGGTAAAATGTTTTATGAACCATTGTAACCATTTGCATAGAAGAATGTGCCATTTTAGATTGCTATGCCATTTTTTGTGATCCTCGGTAAACACTGTATAAACTGCTCGGTGTATACTGCGACGCTTGGTGTTTACTATCTGTCAGTGTTGGTGTCTGCTGGTGCTCGGTAAGCTGTCTGATGTTCAGTGTGTAAGCTTTACTGACTAGTCTATCTTGCTTCTAGTTACCAATTTTCTCAATTTAAGTGACCGACCGATATGTATGATAACCTTTGATACTAATGACAACCATAATTCTCAATAGAGATAACAATCTTCCCCTTTGGCATTAGCATCAAAACTTTGAATGTATGAGGACAAAATTTTCTATATATATACCTTATATCTCTGCCATATACATGTACATATCAAAATTTTCTAAAGTACTCCCCCTCAGTGCATGCTCCCGATAATATGAAGTATACATAGCATCTATGTACATATTTGGCATAATGATATATACATTGTTTTCCCCCTTTTTGATAATAATGCCAAATACAAAAAAACATTTAGTATACTCACATCTTGTCAAAAATATGCTGGTGGGTTTTCTTGACTGACTCCAAGAGGTTTTCCCATTACTCTTTCAAGTTGGTGAGAGCAAGATGCTTAAGATCGACTTGTGCATGCATGTCAAAGATGTTATCTAACACCAAAAGTTCTAGTGTTGCAATGAGTTGTTCAGCTTTGACAATGTGTGCCTCAACAATTTTCAGGTATGGTAAGAGTTCTATCTGTAACTTAGTAACCTGATCAGTTATGTGCTCTTCTTGTTTCTTCAAATCTGCTATTAACTGCCAGAGTTCCTGAACTTGTTGAATGTGCTTTGAGAAAGCATTAGGCTCGGTTATAGCTGCATTTGTACTTAACTTTATTTCTGCTTCCAATCCTTTGATATTCTCACTGACTTCAACAGTGAAGATGTATATAGTACAAAACTTCAGTAAATATTGACAAATTGTCTGGGTGATAGTTTTTATCTTAGTGATTACCTCAGATAATTTGACCTTCTTCATTGCCACTTCTAGGCTTATTTTCTTTGCCAGTTTGTGTTGTATCTTGGATTCTACCCTTTCTTCAATTCATTTATCTGCATCAGTGTTCAGGGCATTGATCTTCTTGGCAAGTGTAGCAAGTTAATCTATGATAGGAGTATCCTCATCAATATTCACCTCAGGTACTACCTGTTGTAGGATATCCCTCACATTTGTTAATATTTATTTTCATTTGTGTTCTTGCTTCAAATTCTCTTGAGCTACCTTTCTTGAACATAATTCCCCACATTTACTCAAGTCTTTGGGGCTTAGGGTCCTCGGGTCACACTCAGGAATAATTATCACTTCATCTAGGGTGACTGACCCTTTTCTTTTTTTTTAATTCTTCTTCTCCGGTGCTAGAGGTGATTTCTTCTCAATAATAGCAATAGTTTTGTCTCGAGATTTTAGAGTATCCTTCCTGGTTGACACAAGTTCTTCCTTCTTCTACTCCTCAGTAGCTGTAGTCTCAGTTGATGGAGTGGGAGCCTCGAATGTGGTGTCAAGTGGGATCACCTCAGTTTCCTTTGTCTCATCTATTACCTTTGTCTCAGTTGAAGGTGCCTTTGTTTGATTAGGCTCATCTATCTCTGCATGTTTTTCAAGTTCTTGTACCTCAGTTGGGTCTTTGTGTTGCTTGAGGTCTGAGCCATTAGGTTGTACTTGTGAAATAATTTTGACTGCTTCTACAAGTATAGGAAGTTCACTCAGTAGTGATGTAAATAGACATTTAGTGTCTAGTACTTCATCTTGATTAGGTGCAATATTCACATCCTCATCATCCTTATCATTAGGATCACCATTTGTGATGTCCTCAATGAGTACATCATCATTGGTTTTCTTCTCTAGTTGAATTTCTACTCTATCTAGTGCATCCTATGAAACACTTATTTCTTCCTTTTGCTCAGTGATATCAATTACCTCGGTAATTAATATACCAGTGTTATTTGATTTCTTTGATGTTCCCTCATCAATGCAAATGCCTTTACCTTTGGAATTTTGTCTCTTCTTAGACAAGTTTAAGAATGCTTCTTGCTCAGCTTTTTCTTCGGCCTTAAAAATTGATGTCCATAAAGAATCACTTGTGGTATTTGGTCATAAAGAATTGATGCCACACTTTCATCCATTATCATCATGGCTCGATTCTTGTTCATAAATCTTGCTTGGTATTTGGTCATGTACTCACTAAGTTCTCCATAGATTAGATGTGGGGCTGCCCGAACTAGAGACCGTTATCTCTTTCTTTTCTCGGTGTCTAGTGCAATAGCCCATTTTTTAGTAATCTTGTCATCCAACTTCTTTAGCAATGCACATGCAAATTCCATTGGAACTTTCTTGAATTTTATCATCATTTGGATGATAGCCTCTTCTAACTTAGTTTGATCCTCTGTTGTTATCTTGTCAAATCTGTCTATCCCTGGATCAACAAGGTCTCCATTCTCAATTATGTCTTCAATAATTTCATCTATTGTTTTTACCTTGTTTCTAACCACCTTGAATTGATTGACATCATCTTCAGTCTCAGTCTCCTCAAGATCTTCCTTACTTCTTACCAATTTTCTCCTTTTCTTTGGTGCCTCAGCTACAACCTTGTTCTTTCTCTTGATATATTTCCTTGTCGATGTAGCTACCCTTAGTTTTGTTACTCTCTCTGCTTCTTTCTTCTCAGGTGGTGAAGCTGCAGTTGATGATCTTGTCTTCATACCTTCTTGTATTGGTAATTGCTTCTTCATAGGAATTTCAGGTGGAGGAACCGGTGTGGGATCTTCTTCTTCGTCAGAGTCGGTCTCCTCACTATCATATGGTTTGTTAGCCAACTGTAACTGACCTTCGGTTGCCTATTCAACTGGTGTCTCCTCAGGTGTTTCAGAGACATCTACAAATCTAGTAGCGAGATATTTTTTCATCTTCTTTTCCTTTCTAGACATTCTACCGATCTCTATACCTATTGACATTCTAGATTTGGCCTCTTCATATACTCTGAACCTAGTGGCAATGGGATCTTTTGGTAATGAAAGCAGTGCATTAATAGATTTCAGTGTGAAATCATGGTTCATTTCATAACCCATCGGTGCCAACCATTTTATTCTAGGTTCAACTGCTTTTATCATAGTATAATATGTGTTGACTACAAAACATATATCATTCTTAAATTTTTCAACTAATTCCCTTCAAATTCTGCTTCTTTTATGCATTTTAGTCTGAAATTCTTTGAAGTACGCATCAAACTCTATATTCAGTTTATCTCCTAACTTACTCATCATATCATTAATCTGTTTCGTTATCAGTTTATCTAATTTCCAATTTACTTTACCAATGATAGGTACATACTTTTGTAGATAGAAAAATATGCAAATAAGTAGTGATCTGAACTTACAGGTATTAGACTTCTTTGTTCTTATTATCTTCATATTGTCCTATAGTTGATGAAACAATACCTCAGCAAGATCAACCTGGTGATCTTTCTTCACAATTTTGTGTGCCATGTCTACTGCACTGCAGGGTATGCTGTTGAGTCTGCTTGATTGATATATCTTGTACCCAATCACATGTGCTACAAATTTAATTGTCGGGTCTCTGATTGTTGAAATTTTCAGTGCTTGACCATCCCATTGTGATCTAGTATTCTTCTCAACATCTGGTCATGATGAACTACGGAAGGCTTTAGCCTTGTCGGTTGTAGGGAGCCCAGTAACCCTACTGATCATTTTCTTGTTGACCTCTATTAGTTTATCCAGCCATAATTTTCCATCGTGATACCTATGCAATACAATTATGATCCAATCAGTCTTGAATGATTGTGGATAGTATGTGATACATGATAACCCTGATTCCACAATCTTCTTGTATTTTGGTTTCAATTTACCATCGGTGCCACAGAGTTGTTGATATGTTGCAATAGTTTCAAAATCTCCAACTTCTCCAATTTTGCAGTGAATATATGATCTTACGTCTTCTGTCAATAAAACCCTATCTGGTATGCTCAAAAAAGCACCCATTAAATCTATTTGTGTTGTAACCTTGGGATGTGGCTTAAACTTAGGTTTGTCAAATTTTTTGCTAATGATTAGATTAACTTCCTCAATACTTTGTGATTTTCTTGCAGATGATGTAGATGCTATAAATCGATTCTAGGGTTTCGACAAGCAGCAGGATAAAAAGTGTTTGATAGAAAATGAACTTACTCAAAATCATTGAAGAGTGATGTCAGTTCGATCTACAGTAGCCTTGAATCCTTCTGAAAATATTTTAGCTCAAACTCTTCTTTGTGAAATCTTCGCTCTTTGAAATCGTAATGTAAAAATGAACTCTGTTTCTCATGTATTTATAGACTTTTTGATATTCCCACTCAAACTTTCATGCAATAAATGCTTGACCTAACTTATGGTATGAAACAACTGTCAACTCGGTGACAACTAAAATTTTTATCCACTCGGTTAAAATAGGATTTCTTTGCCGGTTGATACATGTGCTCGGTTAACCTTAAATAGTGATTACCGATGGGTAACCAACTCTCGATCTCTCTTTTACTGATTATATAACATTGTTGGCTCATAACATATAAACCATAGTGCATCTTTATTCATGCTAATTTGGTATTATTACATCATGTATAAGGAACTATATGTAAAATGTGATCATTTGAAATGTCAGTCCCATACACACCTATTCCACCTTAAGTGGAGGTACCGATGTCACCCAATCTAGTGGACAAGGTTTCACCGACAACATTACTTGACTCAGCATTCTCATTAGATGCCTTCTTTCACATAGTGTTCCTTAACTTCATGATATCTGTGATAGTATATCCACTCTCAAATATATGGTTTTCATCTGGTGCTCGGTCTCTATAGTTCCTGCTTAAATGACCGACCCTATGACAATGCATACAAGCCATTACAGTGCTTGTCCAGCTTCTTGATTGTCCAATCCGACTCTTTCTATAACAATTTTCTGTAATGTGTCCATATCTACCACAAGCAGTATAGTTAGCCCATGTATTATAATCCCAAACATAAGAATTACCTTGTCTCTTTGGTTGATAGGGCTTTCACTGTGTTTGCTGCTTAGGAGTCCATACTTGCTTCATCTTAGCCTTACACTCTCGTGTAGTGTGTCCATGTTTATTACAAGTATAGCATATTTTCTCCACAGTGGTATTGTTAGCAATATCATTCTATTTAGCTCTACACTCAAAAGTTAGATGTCCAAACTTACCACAGTAATAACAATATCCATTAAACTTAGGAGTGACAAGAGGTTTACCTTGTGCTTTGCTTCTACACACATTAGATGTATGTCCTAGTTTTCCACAGTGATAACATGCCAACACTTTAGGTTTCTGATTTTGATTGGTGTTGACTTGTTCAGCTTGTTGTGATGATTCTCCTTTGCTGGTGTAGCATATACCAGCTCTACTCCCAAATCTTCTTTGATTAGTCAAAAAATCATCAATCTTCTTAGAACTATCCTCAGCAAGTTTCTTCATTTCATTTTGTTGCTATTGATTTTTCACTTCATTTCTTAGCTTCTCATTCTCTTCTCTAAGTCTTGCAACATCTTCTAGTCTTCTTGACAATTCTCCATTCACTCAGTTTACTTCTTGATTCACACTCATCATTTGATTAGATACTTGGAAGTGACAATCAATGAGTATCTGTATTTCATTCTCTTTAGCTTGAAGTTGTTCAGTCATCTGTCTTCAGTCATCAACAGCTAGATTCCTTTCTTGCTCGGCTTGTCTAGCATTGTTCATTGTCTCTACCATTCTCACCATCTGAGATTCTTGATCAATTTGTAGTGCTTTGACTTGATCAGTTAGATGTTGATTCTTTTCAGATAAATTAGTGATTATATTTTTAGATCCATCAGAGATGCTTCCAGAACTAGATCCAATATGCTCGAACATTTCATCAATAGATTCTTCATGGTAATCGATCTCATTTTTTAGAATAGCTAGGTTCTTCCTTTCAACCAGTAAATTCTTCAGTCCTTCCTTGGCTTGCTTGTATTATTCAATAAACATCTACATTTGTATCTTTTGATTCTCAATAGTCTTATCAAGCTTATATCTCTCCATGACTTAGATCTTTTCCCTTCAGTGATTAAATTGTTCAACAAGAGAACTAAGCTCTGATACCAATTTTTGGAATTAGGAGAGATAGGTACTGAGAGGGGAGGGGTGAATTAGTGCCTTCAAAACCTTTACTTGTAAACCTTTTAGATATAATTGTAAACAGTAATAACCAACCAAAAAAACTTGAATCTAACTGCATGTATCAATCATTCATTTAACTTATGAAAGTAAACAACATGAAATTAATATGACAATCACATGACACAAGTATTTTGGTAATGTAGAAACCCTTGTTAGAAGGTAAAAACTACGGCGGGATGACACCCACAAATTATTTACTACTGCAGATAGAAAAGGTTTGCCTGTTAGGGCTACAAGTTTTGATCACTTCTGGTGATCTCACCCCATTAGGAGTGACATGTTAGATAAGCTAGATCTACCTAGTTATAGGATTTTAACAACACTAATGAAGTGTGCACTCAGTTAAGAGATTTACTTAAGACTGTTAAGTCTACTCTGCTAAGAGATTTTATCCAAAACTCTATTACAATGGTCAGAAAGCAATAGGTAATTATCTGCTAATTGACAACTCAATTGTCTGATATAGATCTATAAGTTCTGATAAAATATCACCTCACTTATGATGAATCTCTACTCTGAACTGCTTAGTAGCCTTTTCTAATTCTGCTCAATATGAATTCCTCTGTACTCTGTTCTACTTTGTTAACTGATAAACTTGAAGTTAGGCAATTGCTTCAAGTTCTCCATGATTCATATATCAGTTCACACCAAAAATGATGTGAACACACAAATATATAGTGTTCTATTTTTGACACTTTAACAAAATTAGGTTACACAACATAGTCATAACCCTAAGATCTATGGTGTACAAAAATAACCTAGATCAACTATTACAAGAGATATACATTGCATTTAATGAATATCATAACATTACATATTCCTCGATCTTGGTAAAACATTTTATGAACTGTTGTAACCATTTGCATAGAAGAATGTGCCATTTTAGATTACTATGCCATTTTTTGTGATCCTTGGTAAACATTGTATAAATTGCTTAGTGTATACTATGACACTCGGTGTTTACTGTCTGTCGGTGTCGATGTCTACTAGTGCTCAGTAAACTGTCTGATGCTTGGTGTGTAAGCTTTACCAACTAGTCTTTCTTGCTTCTAGTTACCGATTTTCTCAATGTAAGTGATTGACCGATATGTATGATAACCTTTGATACTAATGACAACCATAAATGCTCAATAGAGATAACACACTTTCTATGATATTTTTCAATCTTAAATTGAAACATCTATAAGCTTTACTTTTAGTAGAGTAACCAATAAAAATACCTTCATCACTTCTTGCATAAAACTTGCCTACTACTTCATCCCTCTTGATGTAGCCCTTGCTTCCAAAGATTTTGAAGTATTTTACTATGGGAACATTACCAAACCATAGCTCATATGGTGTTTTGTCAGCGCTTGGCCTCAATTGAATTCTATTGATGGTATAGACTACTGTATTGACCGCATCTCTCCAATAGGTGTGTGCAACTTTTCCTTCTATCATAATGGTGCGTGTTGTATCAAGAATGATCCTATTCCTTCTCTCTGCAATTCCATTCTACCGAGGTGTTCCTGGTGCACTCAACTATCTCTTTATGCCATGTTCTTCACAGTACTCATAGAATCTATCAGAGGTGAATTATCCTCCTCTATCTGATCTCAAACATTTTATCTTTAGTCCAGATTCATTCTCAACCTTAGATTTGAATATTTTGAATTTCTCAAATGCTTCTGACTAATCTTTCAAGAATGCAACCCACATCATCCTAGTATAATCATCAACAAACAAAATGAAATACCTTTCACCATAGTATGATCTTGTTTGAGTTGGACCACATAGGTCTGTATGAATAGGATCCAACTTGTTCTCTACTAAATTTTTCTTGCTCCTAAATGAATTTCTCACATGCTTCCCCATCACACATTCCCTGCATATAGTATCAATTGGTTTTGCTATGCTAGGTAGATCTCTTATTGCCTTTACATTACTTATCTTTACTATGTTATCAAAATTGATATGACATAGTCTTTTTTGCCACAACCAACTGTCATCAACTTTAACAAAAAAACAACTCGCTTCTAATTGAGTTGAAAAACATTACCTCTTGTCTTTGAGCCTAATGCAATCATAACACCATCCTTGTTGTTAATGATGCATTTGTTAGAATAACTGAGAGGGGGGTGCATCAGTTATCCAGTGTCCCAAAACAAAATGTATAATTCAAAACATCTTCTTTAATTTTTGCTCATCGGTAAGCAATAATAACTCTCACTGTCTGTGCTTTTATTGATTACCAGTCTAATACTTATAACAATTTACTGATCAAATCTAACGTGTAACATGTAAAGAATGATAACAAACAGATACCACAATCAACACATAACATAAGAGATTTAACGTGGAAACCCTGTAAAGGGAAAAACCACCTAGGACTGGCAACCCAAAATTGTTCACTCTTCTAAAGTGAGGTCGGTTAAGACCCAACCCTATTAAAGGTTACAAACACACTGTCAGGTGTGACCTTGTTAGAGGATTTTAGAATAGAAGTTATCATCCAACTAGCATTCACTATGGGGTTGACAGGATAACAATGTTCATTCTATGAATGATACATCATAAGACTTCCAGAATCCACTCGGTTAAGAGATTTAGACTATATACAATGGTTAAATATGTAACAATAAAATGACCTGCCTTAATACAACTTCAATTGCAGATTACAGATCAATATTTAGTCCATGCAAATCCTTCTGATCAATATTTCACTTTAGATTCAATACTGTATCAACTTACTATCACTCGATAATTACTCTCTGTAGCTCGGTAACTATTCTGAAGCTCGGTTCTCACTAACCAGTATGATCAGAATGCATGAAAGCTTGTTCATGTGAAATTCCTACAACTTCTTCTTCTTCCCGCTCCTTTTCATAAATAAATTCTATTCTCTTATATAGATGAGTAAATCATTTTCTTCTCCACCATCAGATTTTTCCGCTTAATCACATTCATAGATTTTGCCTCTTAAAACTTTCTCGGTACTTGTGTCATAACACGTTTCAATTTTCTTTGTTAGATCTTCCTTGAATTTTGTCAGCCATTGATCTGTGTAACAAACTTTATCTGTTACCTTGATGTTATACTCTTGCTAGCTCATCAATCTTATCAGCTTAACTAATCATTTAATTCATTCTGTCCTCCTCGGTTAACTAAGAATGTGTCAGTGAACACTACTCGGTTAATATTGCGGTCGGTATACACTACACTCCGTCAATGTATACTAGAAATGCTTCATTTACCAACAACACTGCTTTGTGTCTTTCAGCTCTATGCTTCATTATAGATGAATGCAACATAATAAAGTCAATATCATCAAGTCATAGACTCATCAAAAAGTTACTCAATGTGTTCCTTATCCTCATCTGTCACGTAAATCTTTCCTCATGTAGATTTCTTTGTTCTTCATCTCTTTCACCTTTCTTCAGATGTCTTGGTATAGTAACTTACAAGATAAGTGATGTCAAACTAGTTGACATCAATGAAAACATAATACTAATTTAACCATATTCCATATCTAATCAATAACTTCTTAGTGATCTTGCAATCACAAATCCTTCAATCAGATTTCAAATCAGTTGTAGTCCAACAATCTCTCCCTTTGGCATTGATGGTAACTCAAGTACTATGAAATGTACCATACACATACCAAACATACTTTCTACAACTTTGTGAAAAAATGTTGTAAGTCGAATAGACTTAATATGTTTAATCACTACGTTACTGAACCAGCATTAAGTAATACAGCTTTACCATTCTGTAGTTGTAATCTTTTCAGTTCTTCTGTTCCATTCAGATTGTCTCTCCCTTAGATAGTTCTCATTGGTGCTTTCATATTGTTCATCTCTCCCTTTCATTTTTGTACATTCCTTTCATATTGTTCATCTCTCCCTTTGACAACAATGCCAAAGAAACAAATAAACAATCAGCTCTGTAGCAGCCAAGTAACTCTCTGTGGTGTCTAGTACTTCCTCTGTATTTTTGTATACTGATATCTCATTGGTTCAAGTGCTCAAACTTAATAACAACCTTGAACATGATTCAAAGTGTGAACTATGCTGCATCAACATGAATGATCTTCTGATAAAAGTAGGCTGATGCAACATCCAGATCACCTTAGTGACCGATAGACAAGGGATGGACCCCAATTCTTGTCCTCAAGTATTCAAATGTGTCCTTCGGTAGAGGCTTTGTAAAAATATCAGCAAGTTGTTCTTTAGATGTAACAAATTCTAACTTTACTTGCTTCTCTTGCACTTGTTCTCTTAAGTAATGATACTTAATAGATATATGCTTTGTCTTAGAGTGCATCACATGATTCTTTGAAATATTAATAGCACATGTTGTCACAGTATATAATCACTGGGTCAATGATTACCTCATTCATTCCTTCCAACACTTGTTTGATATATGAAATGTTTGAATAGTTAGTAGTAGCAACAACATACTCTGCTTCAGCTATAGACTGAGAAATACAAGCCTGCTTTTTACTTGTCCAGGTTACAAGTCTTTCACCAAAGAAAAATGCTCCTTCGGTGGTGCTTTTTCTGTCATCCACATTTCCAGCCCAATCAGCATCGGTGTAAACTTTCAGTTCAAACTTCCCTTCCTTAGGATACCATAATCCATAATTCTCTATTTTCTTCAAGTATCTTAAGATCCTTTTTGTAGCTATCATGTGTGATTCTCTAGGATTAGCAGAAAATCTTGCAACTATACCCACAACATGTGCTATATCTGGCCTACTGTGAACTACGTACATTAACTTACCAATCATGGATCGGTAAAGTGTCTGATTTACCTTAGTAGTTTCATCCTCCTTTGTCAATTTGCATCTAGTAGCCATCGTTGTTCCTACAGGTTTTGCATCTTCCATGCCAAATGTCTTAAATACTTCCTTTATGTATTTAGATTGTGTGATGAATATGCCATCACTCTGCTGAATCACTTGTAGTCCAAGAAAGAACCTAATCTCTCCGAACATAGACATTTCAAATTCCTTTTACATTTCATTAGAAAATGCCTTGCAGACAAGATCTGAGCCACCAAAGATGATATCATCAACAAATATTTCAGCAATGATAATAGTATCATTAGTTTCACCTTTCACATACAGATTGCTATTTTCACTTGTTCTAACAAATCCAATACTTAACAAATAAGTATGAAGTCTTTGATACCATGCTCTTGGTGCTTGCTTTAGACCATATAAAGCTTTATGTAATCTACATACCATGTCTTTATTGTCGGGATCAACAAATCCTTCAGGTTGTTCAATGTAGACTTCTTCTTCAAGTATACCATTCAAAAATGCTGACTTCACATCCATTTGATAGACTTTGAATTTCTTATGTGCAGCATATGCAAGGAGCATTCTAACCCCTTCTAATCTAGCAATTGGTGCAAATGTCTCACCATAGTCAATGCCTTCTTCCTGTGCATATCCCTTGCATACTAATCTAGCTTTATTTCTTGTGACTTCACCATTTTCATTCAATTTATTCCTGTATATCCACTTAGTATCGATAACATTCTTATCTTTTGGTCAGGATAATAAGGACCAAGTTTTGTTCTTTTCTATTTTCTCTATTTCCTCCTTCATTGCATTAACCCATTCTTCATTCTCTAATGCAATTTCCATAGTTTTAGGTTCAAATTCACAAATTAAACATGTACCTTGTCTTGTTTTGCTTCTAGTTTGCATTCCAGCATGTCTGTCTCCAATGATTTGTGTTTCAAGATGATGTCTTCTGACAAAACTAGCCAAGAATTGATTTCTCCTTTCTTGTTCATCCTGTTCAGGGTCATTTCCTTTCTTGATAGATTCTTCATGTTCATCAGTTTGTGGTGCCTGTTGTACTACATTGTTTCCCTACTGACCGGTTGTTATAGCTTGCGGTGTCGGTAGATACTCTGGATGTTCAATGTAGGTGAATCTACTATAATATTCTAGTTCCTTTGTACTTTCCTCTATGTAATTGTCATCAAACTCATCAACACAAACATTAGTACTTTCGACTATCTTATTTGTAACCTTATTTAAACATTTATATGCTTTACTTGTAGTGGAATATTCCAAAATTATTCCTTCATCTCCTTTAGAGTCAAACTTCCCATTTCTTTCATCTTTCAAGATAAAGCATTTACTTCCAAAAATTCTAAAATAACTTATAGTAGGTTTGTGTCCAAACCATAGTTCATAAGGTGTTCGGTTGGAGTCCTTCTTTAGTTGTACTTGGTTAAGAACATACACATCTGTACTGATAGCTTCCCTCCAATATTTTTGAGCAAAATTCTTCTGTATAATCAATGTTCTAGCACAATCAATTATAGACCTATTCCTTCTTTCAACAATGCCATTTTTTTGAGGTGTTCTCAATGTTGATACCTACCTCTTGATTCCATTCTCATTGTAAAAGTTAGTAAATTCATTAGAGATAAATTCATCTCCTCTATCAAATCTTAAACATTTTATTTCCTTACCGGTTTCTTTCTCTACCTTAGCTTTATACCACTTAAACATTTTGAAGGCTTCAGATTTTTGTTTCAAGAACATAACAATCATCAGTCTAGTGTAATCATCAACAAAAAGAATAAAATATCTATCACCATAATAACTTTGAGTTCTCATAGGACCACACAAATCACTATGAACCAACTCAAGTATCTTCTTTGTTGAATAGTCTTTTCTTTTAAAACTAGACTTAGTCATCTTACCTCTTTGACATTCATGGCACATAGCATGATTAGGTTTTGTTAAGTTAGGCAATCCTCTAACTCTTTTCTTTCTACTAATCTTGTTCATTTTATCAAAGTTCACATGGCATAACCTTCGGTGCCATAACCAAGCATCTTCATCCTTTATTAATAAACAAGAAGACTGATCCATATCAAGATAGAATAGATTACCTCTGGATTGTGTACTAGTTCCGACAAGTCTTCCTCCATCATTATAAATCTTCACCTTTTTGCTCTCAAAAGCTAGTCGGTGGCCTAAGTTGTTCAGTTGAGCCACACTTAACAAATTATGGTTCAATCCATCTGTAGACACCGAAAAATCTTTCAGAAAATAAATTATTTTTATTTTCTGAAAATCCTTGATGACATCATCATTTATTAATTAATTAATTATTTAATTAATTAATTTATTTTTATGGCATTAAATCCCTCTCTCTTAATTAAAAATCTTTAATTAAGGAATCTAGCCTAAAAATGTCATTTGGACATTATCCCTAATTTATTAATTATTTAATTAATAAATTGCCCAAAAACCTTCAAAAATAAATTAATTTATTATTAATTTATTTTTTATCCCAAACTTGGCCAATTTTCTTAAGACCACTAACCTCTTCGAAAATCTTCTAATCCCTTCTTAATTTCGATTAAAAGGCTAATCCCATCTTTCCTAACCCTAATCCCAAGGTTAAATATTTAATTAAGGTTAAATATTTAATTTTCATATTTATTGAAAATATTTTAATAAATATTCTTAAAACTTAAGCTTTTGGAATGAATAACCTTTTATTCCATGAAACTAAGGAGAAATCTAGACTCTTCTAGAATCTTCTCAAATCCACCCTCTTCACCCATCCTAATCCTTTTCTTTGTCCTAATCTAATCCTAATCCTAACCTTAAACCTTTGTGCAATCCTAACCAAGCTTAAGACTTTCCTAAATCAAAGCAAAGTCTTTCCTTCCAAATATCTCAATCACAAAGCATTTATTGCTTCCCCAAAGTCTTCAAAGCCTCTTAAAGCCCATTCATTGCTCTTACAAGCATTTATTTGGAGAGTTATGAGCTTGGAGCCCCCTTTGTTGACTCCTTTTTGCCCTTCCCTTCATCCACTCACCTTGTGACTTGTGTCACCTCCTGATTGGTTGAGAACTAGCACAATCCATGTGCTTCCCTTTGAGTGAATCTTGGCCTCTCTTAAGGATTTCAATCCTGGCCATTCATTCCTCTTACCCCAAGCCTTAGAAATCCTATAAATACCCTCACTTCCTAAGGCAAATCATCTCTCAACTTTCAAACTCAATAGCAAAGTTATAATGCCATTTTCATTCTAGCATAAGCATAAACTCATCTTTTTTAGATCATTTTCAAGCTTAAATCACATCTAAATTAGCTTAAATGGATTAACATAGATTCATTTCTTGTTTTAATCTTAGTTCTTTCATTTAGATTTGCATATTTGTGTGTTCTTGAGGCCTTTGAGGCAAAATAGGTTCCTCATACCTATTTTGTGTCATTTTGGGTCTTCTTGATCCTCAAATCATCATTTATCTTGCATGCTCCAAGTGCTTGAGTTCGCACACCCACATCCCTCTATATCTAAGCATATCAAACGGTGCATGGGCGCATCCGTTTTAAGCTTAAACTGAGGTGGCTTTGATTTTAGTTTGTTTACCTTTGAATTTGATTTGATAATATGCTATGACATTTGTTTGTCTTTGGCTTTCAAAACAGGTTTAGGTGCACTCTCAAATCCTAGTCTACATTCTGGCACGCCCGGTGGGACTCAAACCACAATCATTTTGATGAAATTATGCTTTATATGCTTGTATTTTGCAGGAAATAAAGAAATGTCGCCTTCATGAAAAGAAATGACGCCTACAGCAATTAAATGTCGCCTTCAAACAAAGAAATGTCGCGTTCAACAAAAGAAATGTCGCCTACAAACAATCCAGTCACGCCTTCATGAAATTAAATCACGCCTTTGAGGAAAGAAATGACGCCTGTGAACTCTGTTTTCACGCCTGCATAACTGAGATTTTCCTGTTGTCGGCAACTTCTGTTACGTTCCAGAATTCTCTTATGTCGCCTTCTTTTAATTAAATCACGCCTGTAACAAAAGAAATCACGCCTCTGGTTTTTTATCTGTCGCCTTTTGAGGTACAGAATGTCGCCTGTAGGAATTAAATGTCGCCTCTGCACTTTCCAGCGTCGCCTATAAGCTGGACAGTGTCGCTTTTTGTTTTTTGCTTGGAACTGGTTTTTTTTTATTTCTTTTATTACAGCAAAGGTCAAACTCAATCTTGAATGAAACTTAAGAAAATGAACTTAGGTCCTAGAGTGTCATTGTCAATTTGAAAAGCAAACTAAATCTTGAATGCACTAAAGGAAACAAACAACTCTATTCCCTCATCTATTTCAGATTTTAAAGCAAGCAAACAAATTCAATCTTGAGTGATCTAAGGGACAAAACAAAGCTTTTTCAAAGTTCTTACGACAACTCGCTAATCAAATCTTAAATGCCCAAGTCAAAAAATTTGCAAACGCTCGATTTACTTTTTGGAGAAAGGAACAAATCAAAAGCTAATCACGAGTGTCTTCATTTTCAAAGTTCAAACATCACTTAATCAAATTTGGGAAAATGAACAAAATCTGCTTGATGTGCATGTAGGAGTTTTTTTTCAATTTTTGCATAATCCTTGTTAGAGTAAGCAACGTGGAACATTTGAACTTGGACAAGTTCACCTGTTCTGCTTTTAGCGAGGCCTGTCCAAGGAGAAGCGCTTCCTCCTCGGAGAACGACCTCAAACCGGTATCCCCCCCGGCTGGTATATAAATAAGTGAATACCAAAAGAATCACTTACATCTCCTAATCACCGGGCGTTCGTGCCAAACACGTGTCTGGGGATGGTAAACATTCCTCTCCCCCAGCATAATTGGCAAGGCTCTTAAGTGAGTCACGGATGATCAGCATAACCGGGTATGGAGACACCATGGAACCATTAAAAACCTGATAAACTAGAGGCTACCCTATCTACATCCAAAAGTATCAAAATCCTTGTGCAAGGACCGATTCCAAGGGGTTTTCCGGGTCGCCTCAAGATTACTCACCATTTGTATTCCCTTCTGGGGGATACCAAGCTGTGGGCAAGCGATTTTGATACTCACCTTCCTTAGGTAGATCTGTTTGAAGTGCTTGACAGTCAAAGACTTCGTGAAAACACTTGTTGAAACATACACTTTCAAAGCTTTGTCAGAGTCAGTTGCCTTTGTTTGTATCCCACAGGGTTGCTTTGTCCCTTGCAGAGATTGCTTTGACTTTAACCTTTGTCATTGGAAACCTTTGCCTCAAAATCAGAAACCTCTTTTCCAAGAGATGCCCAGCAAGAACAAACATCCTAAAGCAAAGTTGCCCAAATCCCAAGCCTATCAAGAGCAAAAAGTTATCAAGAAGAACACCAAGACCTATCAATCCATTATCCAAGAAACCCAAGCAGAAGAAAAGTCCCAAACCAGACTTGAGAACATTGCCCATAACGCCCACATCAAACAGTTCGCCTTCCGTTTTCGAGTTAACCATCGTTTCATCAACCTTGAGCCAGAAAATTAGCCAAATCCTTGTTCATGTCTTGTTCCATCTTCAGATCTTGAAATCTTGTCTCAAACAACCTTGCATCTTAGTTTCATCCTAGTTTCACCCTTTGCATCAGCATCAAAACCTTAGTTGCATTTCAAGAACATCATGAAAGTTGCATATGCATTCATCTTCCTACCAGCATTCTAAGAATCAATCCTTGTCATTTGCATTATCCCTTTACATAAAGCATTGTCCCTTCATCCTTCAATACTTTTTTCACCAGCATCCCCCCATCAGCTTTCCATATCTTTCCAGCAGATCCACCATCCTTTGTTCCAAATCCAGAGATCCACCAACACTTAGTGTTCTACCTTTTGAGTTGTTCCTATCCTATATCCAAGATCAGAGACCATCATCCTCTTTTTTGGCACAATGTGTTGTCATAAAAAAATCAAACCTTGTCCTTGCATAGCCATCATCTCGAGCAAGAGATTGGAGTGTATTGATAAGAAACTTGTTGACCGAAGATCATCAGTCTATCTTAGGTTGACCCCATCATATCTCTGATCCTCCGTTTGGGAAAAACAGCAGCTCATTTGTTGACCACTCAGTAATCTTTCACCAGCTTTCCACCAGCAACCTATCTTTCCTCCACCATCTTGATCCATATCCGTTCCATCCAGCTTCCATCATCGCCATCTTGATCCCTCTCTTTGCATTTGCATCTTAGAAGTCATCATCTTTAGAAGTTCATCAACTTTGCATCCATTAACATCTTTTAGCCAAACATCTTGCATCCATTTAGCACTTGCATCTCCATGCCTGTTGAGACCAGATCTCAGAAAAGAAGAAGCATGAATCCTTATCCACCAACAACCTCATCCGATCCCAACCTTTTCACCAACGCCATGATGACCTACAATCCCCAGATCCAAGCCAGTAACCCATGTGAAGATCCAAACATCCCTTCATCCCCGTTGGCAAACCAAGCATTTGCAAATCCTCCAGAAAGCCCACCAGCAACCAACGCCCTTGTACCACAACATCAGCAGAGCATGTTTGTTCACTACCTGCCAGAAAGTACCTCCATCCCACCATCTCTCTATCCACGCATCCCCATCAAAACTATCCAAGTTCCAGCACAAGCGTATTCTCCGTTTGTCCAATCATTTCCCGATCCTATCATGCAAATATCCCAAGAGCTTTCCACCATTCCCCTTTTCTTGCAAGGAAGCCTCACCAATCCCGCAACACAAGCTGCAGCGCCATCTGCTCCATCTCATACCCCTTTTGCTTCATCATCTGCTATGGCTGCCCAAGCCCAAATCCAACACTTAACCCAAAGTCAGCTTCCACCTCTCACACAAGCTTTTACACCAAAAGCTTTGCCACCATCCGCAAGTCAAGCAATGCCTTTCACCATCAAAGGAGCACCGTCACCCTTCACCCCCCAAGCACCCATACCTTCTTCTTTGGGGTTAGCGCAATCGCTCCCCATTCCAACCTCATCTTTCTCTTGGGTGTTTCCTTCATTTTCCTCCTCACAAGCATCCACTCAACCACAACCCCAACAAGCTCCTTTCTCTCAACCATCATTCGTGTCCCAAGCTCCCGTTGCTCCATCATCTGCTGCAGTGCACCCTAACACAAGCTCTCAATGGGGCTTTACGCAAGAAAAAATGAAGGCATGGGGGATCCCATCTCAATCCCCTACATCTATGGTTGCAAGTCAACAAACCACCTTCGCCCAAGCAGCACAGCAGCAACTACCCCAAACACCACCACCAGCTTCAAGCTATTCATCCCAAAACCCAAATACCTTCCACCAAGTTCCACCACCTCAACAGCCAACTTTCCCCAGCTATCTTACCCCATCACCCTTTGCTTCTAGCTTCCCCACATCTGTTCCACCTCTAAGTAACGCAGGCATGCACCCAGCTTATATCAGCCAAACCCAAAGCCAACCTCAGCAACTACCACCATCATACCCGCAAGCAACATCATTCCAAAAGCCTACCCCACAGCAACCACATGTCCCCTTTCAGCAAACAACCATCATTCCTCAACAAGAACAAGTCCCTTGCTATCAGCCTCAGCAAAAAATCCCTATCATCCCCCAGCAACAACAAGTTCCCACCCATCAGTTACAACAGCAAGTCCCAAATGTCCAATATCAGCAAGCAGTCCCACAACAACCGCCAGTTCAACAACAGCAAGTAGCCCAACAACATCAAGCAGTCCCATATCAATATCCCCCTATGCCACACCAACAATATCCCCAACAACCATTGCCCCAAAATCAGTTCCAACCCATTTATCCACAGCAAGCACCATATCCAGTTCCACAGCTTCCATCACAAGCAGAAGTTTCAGTTCCCTCGCCACTCAATGCTGAGTGGGAAGCAATGAAAAATGCTCTAAAAGAGCTACAAAGTGGAACAGAGAATAAAACCTACAAGTTCGAAGAGGTGTGCTCATATCCCTTCGATCGGTCCATAGCAACTATCCCTTTCCCCAAGCATTTTGAGATGCCCAAGTTCGACAAGTATCGGGGGAAAGGAGATCCAGTAAACCATATCAAAGAGTTCTACATGGCGTGCCAAGAAGTGGCTTACAGTGATAATTATCTCCTGCGCCTGTTTCCCAAAAGCTTGGGAGGAACTGCTGTTGAGTGGTTTTACAAAATACCACATGGGACAATAAAAACCTTTGCTAAACTCTCTGAGAAGTTCATCACACACTATGCCCATAATGTGGAGAATGAGTTGTCCTTGCTAGACCTATGCAACTCAAAGCAGAAAGACGGAGAAAGCCTTGCAGAATACTTGCAAAGATGGCAGAATCTTACAACCAGGTTATCATATCAGCCGCCAGAGAAGCATCTAACAAAGATCTTCATTGATAACCTGCATCCAAAGCTATCCCATCACATGCAAATGAACTGTCTCCAGACATACCAAGACATCAAGAGCAAAGGCATAGGCATCGAGAAAGCTCTCCTAGACGAAGGCACTATTCGACACTTCAAGGATGATTCCAAGAACAAACCCAACAATGATAAATCCCGTTATTGGAATCGTAACAAGAATGTGGTTACAGATGGAGCCACTGACACTAAGAATATACAATTCGTTGTGGCTAGTCCTACACCAGCTCAAACATACCAACCGCCACAAGCGCCCATCTATCAGCAACCCCCAGCTCCCGCATATCAAGCACCTATTTATCAGCAGCCTCCTCAAGCTCATCAGCCACCTGTGCAACAGTATCAGCAGCAATACCAACAGCAGCAGCCAGCACGTCAAGGCAATCCTGTTAACGCAGTTAACGTTGCCCCAAGGCAGAACAAACCTAACAATCAGAACAATCCAAAGAGGACTTTCACACCTTTGGGTGAGCCTCTGGATCAGATCTTTTATAGGCTAGCCAAAGCAAATATGATCACATATCCGCCCATCCCACAGAAGGATGACAACGCACCAAAGTCTGATTGGTATAAAGAAAATGAATACTGTGATTACCATCGTGTGAAGGGGCACACAACATTGAAGTGCATGCAGCTTAAGCACTACATCCAAGATCTCATTGATCGCAAGGAAATCCAGGTCGATGCACCAACTCAAGCTTCACCCAACGCCGGTTTGCAAATATATCAAAATGTGTTCCCTCAACACGATACTGGGAAGAATCAAGCCAACACCAATCAGCCCCAAAATCGTGGCAAAGGCAAGCAAGAAGATCGCACAGTGGCCTACATCAACTATGACAAGTATGTCGGCTACATAACTCAAGTTGAGCCCATCCAAGATGAGCCCACCATCAATACCATCCATGTCAGAGGGCCAGATCGACAATGTGCTGCAACTACCCGCAGTGGTAGGATAACTGTTGCCGGTGCTCCTCCGAGATCAGCTGCTCCTCCAAGGCCAACATCTACTGCATCCACAGCACAATCTAACACCAGGCCAGCATCAAATGCACGCGCAACACAACATAATACACCAAGAGCACAATACAATATCATAGAGCATCTTGGGAACATGCCAGCCCAAATATCTATCTTGGATTTGCTCCGCACATCACCCATCCATCAGGAGATCCTGGACAAAGCTCTAAAAGAAGGCCATGTCCCCACGGACATTAACACAACTCAGTTTGAAACTCTTGTGGGACACCTATCAGCAGCATGTGCCTTGTCCTTCAAAGAATCTGATATACCAGATGTCGCTCCTGACCATACTCTCCCTCTCCGCATTGCTGTCATGGTCAGAGATTTCGCCATCAAACGAGTTCTAGTGGATAATGGCTCAGCCCTCAACTTGTGCACATTAAAATTTATCAAGAAGATCGGGTTCACGGAGGCCGACATACAACATGAGCAAATCACTATCAAAGCATATGATAACTTGGAGCGTACCTCTGAAGGTACTATAACTTTGCCTATCCAGCTAGGCCCAGCAACACAAGATACTCTCTGCCACGTTGTTGATCTTGACCTACCGTTCAATATCCTCCTCGGTCATCCATGGATCCATTCCATTAAGGCTGTACCATCTACTTACCATCAGTGCATCAAGTTTCCATATCAAGGCACTGAGGTTACCATCCACGCTGACCCTAACCCCTTCGCATACTGCCTTGCGATGGAAGTATCTTTCCCTCATTCTACTCATTGTCCTGGAACTGATATTGGTACTTCTATTGCTAGCTCATCCCGATCCCATCGCGATCCAGAGACCATCCTCTCTTTCACCTTATCATCCGTCAAGATCAACAACCAGGGTTGTGGCAAATACAGCCTCAGTGATGCATTTGCTGTAGGGGCTCTTCCACGTGATCCACATACTCAAGGGCGCCCAAGTTGTCAAAACAAGCCTGTTGAGGAACATTATAAGCTCAAGCAAATCGAAAACATGACTTTTGAGTCTCATGGAAACATCAACAGCAAAGAAATGGATCCAGATATTAACAAATGGTTATACAAAGATCCCCCATCACGTGACACCCAACTTCTTGAGTACTTCAAAGAGAAATACCCAATCCCCTACAAAAATGTCACAGAACACTATAACTATCAAGGTGGTGGTCTAGGACCACAAGAGGATGGAAATTTGTTTCCTATCATACCATCCCAGAATCCAGAACAGCAAGGACTTGGCTTTAATACCCCTCGCCTGCTTGAACAAGAGCCCAATACCACAACTACGGGCACTAACATGACCAACGTGAACTTTTCGAATAGCCAAGATGACCTCGTGGAAATCAAAGACATCCCCGAAGAGAAAGACATCCGATCCTACGACGATATCTTTGCCGACGACACCCTCCTGGGGACTTCTGTCCTCCAACAACTCTCTATTAACCTCATAGATCTTCCCCTCACAAACCCCGACCTCATAGATTGGGACCAACCAAGCATCGCACACATCGACGAGTTCCAAAGCGCACAAGCACTCCTAGAATTCATGGGGGCATCAGGTCCAGCAAGTAATCAAGATCCAACATCAACCTCTATCTATCAGCTTCACCCAGAAGGATATTTTGGGGAAGAGGCAAGCTTTAGTCACAAAAATGAAATAGCAAGAGAACATCATGATTCTTTATGTGAAAACCCCCTTGGGGCACATTCTGATTCCAAAATAGTAAAAATAAAGGGCGTATCTTCTAGTGAAAACTTGGCAATTCAAGCACTAGAAGATGAAGCCTTGCCTCTTCCCCCTATCTAAGATTATAGACCAGAGCAGTCGCCGATCATCATAGAGGAGACCAAGCCAATCAACTTGGGAATAGAAGAATGTCCAAGGATCACCTACATTGCAGTCAACCTAACAGAAGGAGAAGAAATCGCTCTCAGTGCCTTGCTCAAGGAATCCATCATCAACTTTGCATGGTCATACGCCCACATGCCTGGGCTTGATCCAAACCTTGTTGTTCATCATCTATCAGTAGATCCAAACGTCAAGCCAGTGAAGCAGAAGCTAAGGAAAATGCATCCAAAGGTAGCATTACTAGTTAAAGCAGAGCTTGAGAAGCTCCTCCAAGCTAAGATCATCAGAGCAATAGATTATTCAGAGTGGATCTCTAACATGGTGCCAGTCACAAAGCCTTCTGGCGACATCAGAATCTGTACTGATTTCAGGGACTTGAACAAGGCATGCCCTAAGGATGACTTCCCATTGCCAAACATAGACATGCTTGTAGACCTCACAGCGGGTCATGAGATGTTATCATTAATGGATGGCTTTTCAGGCTACAACCAAATTCATATAGCGGAAGCAGATCAACATAAAATAGCATTCACAACCCCATGGGGTACCTTTTGCTACAAAATGATGCCATTTGGGCTAAAGAATGCAGGAGCAACATATCAGCGAGCAATGACAGCGATCTTCCATGACATGATCCACAAGATCCTTGAGGACTATGTGGACGATATCCTTGCAAAATCTAAAACAAGAGATGAACACCTCAACATCCTAGAGCGTGTATTTGATCGTCTGAATCATTATGGCTTAAAGCTTAATCCTAAGAAATGTGTCTTTGGTGTTACATCTGGCAAGCTTCTAGGTTTCATCGTCTCTAGACGAGGCATAGAGATCGATCCGAAAAAAGTAAAAGCAATAACGGAGATGCCTCCACCAAGAAATCTCAAACAGCTCAGAAGCCTACAGGGCAAGCTTCAATCAGTACGGTGGTTCATCTCGCAACTAGCGGACAAGTGCCAACCATTCTCACATCTCTTATGCAAAGACACCAACTTCAAGTGGGATCCCATATGTCAAAGAAGCTTTGATAAGCTCAAGGAGTATCTAGCTAATGCTCCAATCCTAGTACCACCGGTTTCAGGATGCCCACTCATCCTTTACATCTCAACAACAGCTGCAGCACTAGGGGCACTCCTAGCACAGCATGATAATGAAAGTAGAGAACGAGCTATCTACTACATCAGTCGCACTCTTGTGGGCTATGAGCTTAACTATTCACCCATGGAGAAAGCATGCTTAGCAGTGGTCTTTGCCACTCAAAAACTTAGACATTACATGCTTAGCCACACAATCAAGCTCATATCAAAGGTGGACCCTCTTAAGTATCTGTTATCAAAGACAACCCTCAAAGGCCGTATGGCAAAATGGGTCATGTTACTCAGCGAATTTGACATTCAGTATGTAGATCGCAAAGCAATCAAAGGGCAAGTCATTGCCGATCAACTAGCAGAAGCACCACTGGTGGATGCCTATCCACTAATCATGGAATTCCCCGATGAACATTTATGCATGATTGAAGAGCAGCCCATGTGGAAACTATACTTTGATGGTTCCAACACATCCCATAGCTCAGGGGCAGGAATCCTATTCGTCACACCTCAAGGTGACTACATTCCAAAATCATTCAAGTTGGGATTCCCCTGTACCAACAACATTGCAGAATATGAGGCACTCATCTTAGGTCTCAAAACAGCTATCCAATGGAACATCACAGAATTACAAGTATTTGGAGATTCACAGCTCATTATTAAGCAAGTCCTTGATGAGTATCAGACAAAGGACGACAAATTGCTACCCTACAAGCAACTGGTGGATAAACTGATAGAGCATTTCCTACATCTACAATTCAATCAGATCCCAAGGCTTCAGAACAAAGCAACAGATGCAATGGAAACCATCGGATCCTTATTGGAAATACCACGAGACGCATCACAGTATGAATTTCTAGTCGAGCAGCTACATTCACCAGCTTATGAGAACGCCGATGCAGACATGGTGTGTGTCTTGGTTGGTCCTCAATCCCCATGGTACCACGACATCCATGCATATCTAAAAAATGGTATCATATCTCCCCATCTCACCAATAACCAACGCCAAAACCTTATTCGTAGAGCTTCCCGCTACACTCTTGTAGCCAACACCCTATATCGTCGCGGGTATCATAATGTCCTATCTAGATGTTTAGATTCAAACGAGGCCGTCCTGGCCTTACAAGAAGTTCACGCTGGAATTTGCGGTGCCCACACGAGTGGCATGGTTCTAGCAAAGTAGCTGCTTAGAGTTGGATATTATTGGCCAACAATGGAACATGATGCATGTGAATTTGTCAAGAAATGTCTCCCATGTCAATAGCATGCCAATTTGATACATGCACCAGCACAGGATCTACAGCCTATTGCACCACTGTGGCCTTTTTCATGTTGGGGCCTCGACCTCGTTGGCTTGATCACCCCCCTCTCTTCGGATGGACACAAGTATATCATAACAGCCACAGAGTACTTTACCAAATGGGTTGAAGTGATTCCGCTCATGCTAACTACTGGCATCCAAATATCCAAGTTCATCCTCTATCATATCATTTGCCGCTTCGGCATACCATCTACCATCTTCACAGACCATGGCACACCTTTTGAAAACCAGCATGTGGATGATCTATGTGCCAGACTCCACATCCATCACCGTTTCTCTAGTCCATATTTCCCTCAAGGAAATGGCCAAGCTGAGGCAACCAACAAAACTATCTTGAAAATCCTCAAGAAGGTTGTCAATGATTCTGGTCGTGACTGGCACCTCCAAATTAATCCCGCCCTTTGGGCCTACCGCACTTCTTATCGCACTCCCATAGGCACCACCCCATACTCCCTTGTATATGGTGCTGAAGCCGTTCTACCGATCGAGGTTGAGCTTCCATCCTTGCGCATCTCCATGAAGAACTATACACCTGATGAAGACTATCATGTGGCCCGGCTCACACAGCTAGATCTGCTAGATGAAAAGAGACAGCAAGCCTATGATCACCTGGTTGCATACCAGAATCGACTCAAAAGGAGTTATAACAAAAAGGTCCATCCTAGACAATTCCATGTCGGTGACATGGTCCTTAAAGAAAATCAGAAGGTCCTAGCAAATAGAGAAAAGAAAGGCGAGTTTGAGCCTACTTGGTTGGGCCCCTATGTTGTCACCGCATCCTTTGGCTTGGGAGCCTATCAGCTATCAACACCAGAAGGTGAGCCCTTGAATGATCCTATCAACATCATCCATCTGAAGAGGTTCTATGCCTGAACCTGATCCTGCATATATCAGAAAATCCAAAAACATTCAAAAAAGCAAAAAAAGCAAAAAAGCAAAAAAAGTAGAAAAAAGAAAAGAGAAAGAGAAAATAATCGTCCAAACGGTGAAAACTTGGCAATTCAAGCGCCTTGGACAAGTATGTTGGTGAAAACCTGGCAAACAGGCACCAACATAGTAAACTGAGCTATTTATCTATTCAGTTGTCCTTTCAGCTACCATCCTCATCCTCCATTCCATAACAGATCTCCCAGCAGTTCCATCTCCCCTATCCTCCAAGCATTCAGCTTCCATCTTCCTCCAACCCATCTGCAATCCATATCCTATTCCAAAGCTTTGTACCATATCTTGTATCATATCTCTTTCCCTTTCCTGTACAGCGTAGTTCCTCTCTGTATTTATCCTTCTTGTCTCTGTCCTAGTGAGAGTCCCGCTGAGTGTGTTTTTCCTATCCCCAATCCTGAGCTTCTGTACATATCCCTTGTGCATATCGTTCCTCCTTGTTGTACATAACCTTTGTCCGTCCTGCAGCAGCATTTGATCAAATATCTTGTCCCATCCCCAGCCTCAGAAAATTTGTAGTCCCACTCGGGCCTTGTGCTTCAGCAACATCAATTGTCGACTTATCTTTGCTCATCCTGATTATTCCTTGAACTTCAGCTTTTGCCAGTGAACAACTACACTTATTCTCTCACCAACCCATGGGTCCTTGAGGATATATCGTTCCTCCTGTCTGACCTAGTCTTCCATCCTGGTCCTTGAGGATATATCATTCCTCCTGTCCGGCCAATCTTCCCACCATCAATCAAACCTAATCTCTCTCCTTGGCAAAGGATGTCTTTTTGGAGTTATCATTTTGATCTTGGATTTTTGTCCTTTGGGTCTTGTTAATCTTTTTGGCTTCTCATTATCCCACCAGGGTCACCACGATTCATTATATCACGGTGTGCTGCGTGTGCGGATAATCTGGGGCAAGGTCTTTTGATCTTTCGCTTCTGCCTGTGAGTCAGTTGTGTGTTTGTGGTTCCTTCAGCATCGGTTCCACCATGTCGCCTCTGTGCTTCATGTGTGATGTTGGGGCAACCCTGTGTGTTTGTTTAGCGTCAGTCCTCGTCAGTCCTCTGCAACGCTGGTGACAAGGCCTCGTGATCCCAGTATCCTTGGCAGGTCTCTAGCATTGCTATATTAAATCTAGGTTGTGCACTCCCGTTTGCACTTGGAGCTATCTGGTCCCTTGCATTTATCATATAGATTAATCTTGCATCTTTGCATATAGCTACATCTTGCATCTTGCATTTCCATCTCATCTTGCATATCATTCGTATTTGTTCTTAAAAGTGAGGTTATTTATCTCCCCTTTCTTCCTAGGCCCTTCCTTCCTCGTCCCACCGGGCACACTCTGTCCCAGGGCATAACCCCTCTTTCTCCTTGTCCCACTGGGCGCATCTTCCATGATTTTGCCCCACCGGGGCATGTTCCTCTTTCTTCTAGTCCACCCGGGCGTCATACCCTCTTCTTCTGATTCTAGCCTCGGCATCTTGTTTTCTTGTCTTTGACGCCATGCCACTTGCGGCATCGCATCAAAGAGGGGCAAAATGTAGACACCGAAAAATCCTTCAGAAAATAAATTATTTTTGTTTTCTGAAAATCCTTGATGACATCATCATTTATTAATTAATTAATTATTTAATTAATTAATTTATTTTTATGGCATTAAATCCCTCTCTCTTAATTAAAAATCTTTAATTAAGGAATCTAGCCTAAAAATGTCATTTGGACATTATCCCTAATTTATTAATTATTTAATTAATAAATTGCCCAAAAACCTTCAAAAATAAATTAATTTATTATTAATTTATTTTTTATCCCAAACTTGGCCAATTTTCTTAAGACCACTAACCTCTTCGAAAATCTTCTAATCCCTTCTTAATTTCGATTAAAAGGCTAATCCCATCTTTCCTAACCCTAATCCCAAGGTTAAATATTTAATTAAGGTTAAATATTTAATTTTCATATTTATTAAAAATATTTTAATAAATATTCCTAAAACTTAAGCTTTTGGAATGAATAACCTTTTATTCCATGAAACTAAAGAGAAATCTAGACTCTTCTAGAATCTTCTCAAATCCACCCTCTTCACCCATCCTAATCCTTTTCTTTGTCCTAATCTAATCCTAATCCTAACCTTAAACCTTTGTGCAATCCTAACCAAGCTTAAGACTTTCCTAAACCAAAGCAAAGTCTTTCCTTCCAAATATCTCAACCACAAAGCATTTATTGCTTCCCCAAAGTCTTCAAAGCCTCTTAAAGCCCATTCATTGCTCTTACAAGCATTTATTTGGAGAGTTATGAGCTTGGAGCCCCCTTTGTTGACTCCTTTTTGCCCTTCCCTTCATCCACTCACCTTGTGACTTGTGTCACCTCCTGATTGGTTGAGAACTAGCAAAATCCATGTGCTTCCCTTTGAGTGAATCTTGGCCTCTCTTAAGGATTTCAATCCTGGCCATTCATTCCTCTTACCCCAAGCCTTAGAAATCCTATAAATACCCTCACTTCCTAAGGCAAATCATCTCTCAACTTTCAAACTCAATAGCAAAGTTATAATGCCATTTTCATTCTAGCATAAGCATAAACTCATCTTTTTTAGATCATTTTCAAGCTTAAATCACATCTAAATTAGCTTAAATGGATTAACATAGATTCATTTCTTGTTTTAATCTTAGTTCTTTCATTTAGCTTTGCATATTTGTGTGTTCTTGAGGCCTTTGAGGCAAAATAGGTTCCTCATACCTATTTTGTGTCATTTTGGGTCTTCTTGATCCTCAAATCATCATTTATCTTGCATGCTCCAAGTGCTTGAGTTCGCACACCCACATCCCTCTATATCTAAGCATATCAAACGGTGCATGGGCGCATCCGTTTTAAGCTTAAACTGAGGTGGCTTTGATTTTAGTTTGTTTACTTTTGAATTTGATTTGATAATATGCTATGACATTTGTTTGTCTTTGGCCTTCAAAACAGGTTTAGGTGCACTCTCAAATCCTAGTCTACACCATCTACCCAGTATGCATTGTCACATTGTAGCCTATCATTGATCATCAGTGAGCCTTTACCTCTTACCATACAAGGTGCATCATTTCCCATTCTCACAGATCCTCCATTATATTCAACAAGATGATCAAACTTCTATACATCACCGGTCATATGATGTGTGCATCCACTGTCTATGATCCATGTATCAGTTCTGCTTACTTTAGAGATCAGTGTTGTCTCTTCATGTTTCTCTTCTTCTTCTGAGTCATCTTTCAATATCTTCGGCTATGTAACATACCTTTTTGCCTTTTTCATCTTGATTGTCTCTATTATTGTGTCGGTAACCTCTGTTGACTCTTCTCCCATAGCTTCCTTCAGATCAGTCTTTGGATCTATCATCATCTTTCTTCTATGGACATCTAGCAGCAATGTGACTGACTTCTTTACAATTGAAGCATGCCAAAGGTAGCTTGCCTCTATACCTTCCTTTTCCTTTGGGCAATCTTTGGGCCATAAGTGCTTCAAGCTCATCAAGTTCATCATCAGTATTGTCATCACTATCAAAATTCTTACCATTCCTCCTAGACTTTCCAATCTTCAGAGAAGACATGAAAGAGGATTCAATAGAAGGAACAACACTATTATCAAAGTTGTTTAATTCAAAGGTTGTAAGTTTACCAATCAAAGTGTCAAGAGTAAGGTTGGATATAGCTCCTATTTCATGAATTACAGAAATCCTGATTGCATAAATTGGTAGCAAAGTTCTGAGAATCTTTCTTATCATTGTTTCATCATCAATTACTCCATCAGATGCTCTAATAGCATGTACCACCTCTTTGAGTCTATTTGAATATTGGACAATATTCTCACCTTCTTTCATTCTCATATCATAAAATTTGCCTCTCAGACTTTCAGCTCGGGCTCTTTTGACATTCAGATCTCCACTATAGATTTGTGCTAACTTATCCCACATTTCTTTGGTAGTCTTGCAAGTCTTAATATCTTCAAATTCAGCATCGGTATAGGAAGCAGCAAGTTCCATCATAGTAACATTGTTTTCATGCTTATCCTTCAGTTGATCAAGAGTTAAGGGACCAGTGGGCGGTTGTATGTAGCCATTTTCCATCAGATGTAGTGCTAAGTTCCCAATTCTAGATATGTGAAGCTTCATTCTACTTTGGCATACTACGAAGTTCTCTTTTTTCAGTTTTGGTACTTCACTCTTATACATCTTGAGACCTTTATGCTTAAGTCCTTAAAACTCTATTCCAAACAACCAACGCTCTGATACCAATTGTTAGAATAATTGAGAGGGGGGTGAATCAGTTATCCAGTGTCCCAAAACAAAATGTATAATTCAAAACATCTTCTTTAATTTCTGCTCATCGGTAAGCAATAATAACTCTCACTGTCTGTGCTTTTACAGATTACCAGTCTAATACATATAACAATTTACTGATCAAATCTAACATGTAACATGTAAAGAATGATAACAAACATATATCACAATCAACACATAACACAAGAGATTTATCATGGAAACCTTGTAAAGGGAAAAACCACCTGGGAGCGACAACCCAAAATTGTTCACTCTTCTAAAGTGAGTTCCGTTAAGACCCAACCCTGTTAAAGGTTACAAACACACTGTCGGGTGTGACCTTGTTAGAGGATTTTAGAATAGAAGTTATCATCCAACCAACATTCACTATGGGGTTGATAGGATAACAATGTTCATTCTATGAATGATACATCATAAGACTTTTAGAGTCCACTTGGCTAAGAGATTTAGATTGTATACAATGATTAAATATGTAAAAGTAAAATGACCTGCCTTAATACAACTTCAATTGCAGATTATAGATCAATAT
The DNA here is from genome assembly GCA_027943335.1 of Chamaecyparis obtusa. NCBI lineage: Eukaryota > Viridiplantae > Streptophyta > Pinopsida > Cupressales > Cupressaceae > Chamaecyparis > Chamaecyparis obtusa. The sequence continues at coordinate 1,712,657 of BSBK01005497.1, read as the reverse complement.
TTAGTCCATACAAATCCTTCTGATCAATATTTCACTTCAGATTCAATACTGTATCAACTTTCTATTCATCGGTAATTACTCTTTGTAGCTCGGTAACTATTTTGCAGCTCGGTTCTCACTAACCAATATGATCATAATGCATGAAATCTTGTTCACACGAAATTCTTGCAACTTCTTCTTCTTCTGGCTTCTTTTCATAAATAAATTCTGTTCTCTTATATAGACGAGTAAATCATTTTGTTCTCCACCATGAGATTTTGTCGCTTAATCACATTCATAGATTTTGCCTCTTAAAACTTTCTTGCTACTTGTGTCATAACATGTTTCAATTTTCTTTGTAAGATCTTCCTTGAATTTTGTCAGCCATTGATTTGTGTAACAAACTTTATTTGTTACCTTGATGTTATACTCTTGCCAGCTCATCAATCTTATCGGCTAAACTAATCATTTAATTCATTTTGTCCTCCTCGGTTAACAAAGAATGCATCAGTGAACACTTCTCAGTTAATACATTGGTCGGTATACACTACACTCCGTTGGTGTATACTAGAAATGCTTCATTTACCAACAACACTACTTTGTGTCTTTCAACTCTATACTTCATTATAGATAAATGCAACATAATAAAGTCAATATCATCAAAAAGTTACTCAATGTGTTCCTTATCCTCATCTGTCATGTACATCTTTCCTCATGTAGATTTCTTTGTTCTTCATCTCTTTCACCTTTGTTTAGATGTCTCGGTATAGTAACTTACAAGATAAGTGATGTCAAACTAGTTGACACCAATGACAACATAATACTAATTTAATCATATTCCATATCTAATTAACAACTTCTCAGTGATCTTGCAATCATAGATCCTTTAATCAGATTTCAAATCAGTTGTAGTCCAACAACATTTGTCATCTTTGAACTCCAACTGATAGGCTTTTCCAAGTAACTGTCCAACACTAAGAAGGTTATGTTTCAAACCATCAACATAAAGAACATCATCAGTACTATTTTTTCTATCCAAAGTGATGGCTCCTCTACCAACTATTGGTTTAGGAATGTTTTCTCCAAATCTAACCATACCGCCATTGTATTTGTCCAAGTGAAAAAATCTATCTTTATCACCTGCCATGTGATGTGAACAACTACTATCTATAATCCAGTCTGTCCTTATGTCATCTTGTGAAATCAATGCTAGCTCTTGAATCTCTTTCTTATCTTCATGAACTTTCTTATTATTCATTTTGTCTATAATATAAATGAATCCAATTTATTCTTCACTTGATTCATCATCTGAAACTCCATCTCCAACATGGTAACATTCCTTAAAGTACTTAGGCTTGTAATCCTTTTTGAACTATCTAGCTCTAGTAGGACACTTAGATGCAAAGTGGCCGATCTTATTACATGAAAAACACTTAAATGGTAATTGACCTTCATATTTTCCTTTTCCTTTCTTTTGTCTTTTGGAAATCATAGCAATGAAATCATCTAGTATTTTCTCTTCATCATCATCATCAAAATTAGCAAAAGTGTTTGCAGATGTCTTACCATGAACTGTTGCTTTGAAGGCTGTTTCACTCTTTGGTTCTATCTTCAATCTTGAAATCTCAAAAGCTAAGATTTTGCTGATCAAGGTCTCTCTCTTGAAATTAGATGTAAGTTGCATGGTCTCATCAAGGATATTGATCTTGCTTTCATATTCAGGAGTGAGAGTAGTCATTAACTTGTCCATAATGTCCTCCTCTGAAATCTCTCCACCACTGTTTCTGATTCCAGCAACTACTTCATTTATCCTTTGATTGTAAGCTCTAATATTTTCCTCAGGAAACATCTCTAATGCATTGTATCTTTTCTTCCATGTCTTTCTATGTGCATCCTTTTCTTGTTTGTCTTCTTCAAATATGTCTTCTAGGTGCTTCCATATTTTGTGGGTTGTATCTACCTTTTTTATTTCTAAAAACTTACCATTAGATAGGGCACTCATAAGAGATTCTTTAGCTATAGCATTCTGATGAAATAATTCCTTTTGCCTATTAGTAGCATCATCCTTTGCAAGGTCTTCTAAGGTGGGAACCTTGGCTTCTTTGATAGTTACATCAAAAACTTCAAAAGAAATGCATTGCAAATCGGTCACCATCTTGTTCTTCCAATCAAGATAATTCTCTCCATTGAACTTAGGACTTTCTTTCCTGAAGTATGCCATCTGATTAACCTCAAGCTGTTAAAATTTCTCTCTGAGGTACTTGTCTCTGATACCAATTGTTAGGAATAGTCCCAAGAGATAACTGAGAGGGGGGGGGGGGTGAATCAGTTATCTACAAGTTTCAATTATTTATCCAATTAAGTATACTTAAACATAAAGCATAAAAAAAATGAAAGAAAACATGAACACAACACCAATATTTTAGTTACGGGGAAACCCAAGTGGTAATTGACACCCACTAATATTTTGCACTAGTGTATAATGATCCTTGTTAGAAGATCCTTAACCCTGTTAGGAGTTGCTTTACAATATATTTAGTATAGTAGACCTGGTTAAGGGTTGGACCCTATTAGGAGTCTTTTATAATTGTCCCTATTAGGGGAGAGGAGGCACTGTCTGAGAGCACACTACTCAAAGGGGTGAAGGCTACAACCTTCTTTTTAACAAATACACACTATATTTGGATGTTGGTGAACTGTGCTTTGCCCTGCTGTCTGGATTAGTTCCAATGTATAGCTCAAATACTTTACTTGGTCTCATAGACCTTCTTCTGATGGCTCAACACTTCACACACTCTACTTTGCTCTGCTGAATCAACTATGAACCACACTTAAGCAATCACAAATGACTGCCTATAAATATCTTTCCTCTAAATGATATAATCAAGTTGGCCTTTTAGAACCACCTTGAAATCATATTAGAGAAACCATAACAAACTTTGATAAACATTTTGTCAGCTCTACTATGCACGGACCACATTCTGGGACCTGTCCAATAAGATAATTGTAGACGCACGCTACACACTGTTAGCTCTACCAAAATAACTAGATCTTTCTCTGAAAGCTGAATTAACTCATGCACTCTTAACTGAACATCAATAACTCTCCTCTAATCTTGAATCCAAGGGTACATATCCACAAGATAGGTGCAACTCTAGAACTAATAAAATCTCTGTCGGCTCTTCTAAACAAACATAGGAAACAGCTACTAGTGAATAGCAACTGCATAACTTCTCTTCTACTAAATATCAAACTATGCATCCATGAATAAAACATCACTAACATGTCTTCAACATATATCCAAGTGTGTAAGGCTCCATGATAAGTATACAGACAACCATGCATAGAACACTGCATGTTACTCTATCAAGAACATTGCTGACACAAGCTGCTATATAACTGTCAGTACTAATAGTTAACCTCTGCACCCATGATATCATGCTGATATCATGTCCATGCTACATATACTAAAAGCTTACTACATAAGAATTCCATGCATGCTACTTTCCATATGTTGTCATCAATGACAAACATACAGTCAGTACTGGCCTGCTGGCAAATCTCTAACATATTTATCACTAACAATGAAATTTTAACCAACATTCACTATGGGGTTAAAAAGATAACACTTTACATTTCATGAATGTCATAGGATAGTACAATAAGACTATTAAGTCCACTCGGTTAAGAGATTTTCTGAATTAATGGTTAAACCGATACAATACTGATCTGATTCAAACACAACTCAATTGCAAATATTCAGATCTATGCTATGCTCATAAAATCCTCTGATCATTAATTGATTTCAGTTCCTCAATATTTCTCAACTTCCTTTCACTCGATAAATAGTTCTCTGATGCTCGGTAATGTCTAAAGCTTGGTTCTTTCTATAACTAGTTTGATCAGGAATGCATGAATATAATCTTCACACAAAATATCTGTAGTCTCCTTTTTGTCTGGCATGTTTCAATAATGAAACTCATATCTCTTATATAGACAAGTAAAACTTTTTCATATCAACCATTAGATTTTGCCTCATAATCTCCATCCATTTTTTCGCTTAAACCTTCCTTGGCAGATGTGTCTTTAACACATTTTAATCTCATCCTTTCAATCATCTCCAAATTATGTCAATCATGGATCTCATTACTAACTTCATCATTAACCTCTAAATCATAACAATTTCCAGCTCATCAAATTCAGTTCATTGTTCTTAGCTTTTAATGTTTTCATCCATACTCGGTTAATACAAAAATGCGTCGGTGATAACTAGCTCAATTATACTGTCACTCGACATACACTGCACTGGCTCATTGTATACATAAGTCTTCAATTACTGACCACATTGACTTGTTCAAATTCAAATCTCTTCTTCATAATAGATTAATGTAACATGCTCAAGTCAACAATATAAAACCATAGACTTATTAATAAGTTACCCAATGTTTACCTTATCCTTATCTGTCATATCCATCTTTTCCTTATGTAGATATCTCAATTATTCATCTTTTCTTCCTTCTACAGATGTTTAGATGTTTGTTTAACTATCATGATAAGTACTGTTAAAACTAGTTGGCATCAATGACAACATATTGGCTGATTTAATCATCTTACATATCACTTTAGTAGCTTAGTGATATCTAATCACTGTTTCTTCAGTTCATCCAAATATTCAATCAATTGTAGTTCATCAACATGTTGCATGTAGTTTCCATACAGGAGAGAGAGAAAATGCTTAAAGAACTCAAACCTTTGCTAAGAACAAAAGCTAGACTTGTGAAGATTGTGGGTAGAAAGTATGATGAGGTTATTGACGATACTCAGAGGGAATTATATTAGATACTTATGAGAAACATTCCTGAAAAAATCCACCTCCTAAGGCTACCAAGCCCACACCCATAGGTATTGGAGAAAGCTTTAAGGCAGCTGAGGTTAATGTGGAGAGAAGTAGTGACAAGCAACCAAATTTCTTTGTTGTTGGTATGCCTGTGACCCTTGACACTTCACTTGACGAGAATGATCCATTTGGAGGAAAAATTGGATAATAGAGTGATAAGAAGAAGAAAAATAAGAAGAGGAAGGACAGAAAGAGGAAGAGTAGAAAGAAGAAACAAAACATAGAGAAAATATAGATACAACAAAAGGAGAAAATGCAAAGTTAGACTAGAACCTAATACTTGCACCACTCTATTGTTGGAAAGTATGGATAAGCTGGTAAGCATAGATGTAGATAGCATGGATGAGGATGAACTTATGAGATTATCCTTCATAGAATTTACAAAGGAAAAAGAAAGATCTAAACAGAAAGGAGATAAAAAGGCTAAGGTAATTGCTAGGGCAGTTGATATAGTAAATAAAATACTCCCTATACTAGTTGATATTACTACTCAAGATGTTTAATTTGTTAAGTATCTCAATATCATCGTTGGATCCTACGATAGTAATAAGTGAGTTAGACTCATGAGGTCTGTCATTTAGTTCTAGACCCATGTCAGACGTAGGTGCGTATTGGTGAATAACATCCACATGTTTATCTATTATAATCTCATCTTTATCTAGTTTTGGAACAATTCCCCATTCAGAGTCATAAGATTCCTCATCAGGATCTCTACGAAAGTCAAGAACATGTGTGAAATCAAGGCAAATTTCTCAAGCAAGGTTACCTTCAAAGTTTGAGCAGAATTCATAATCATGAGAATCTGTGTCAGAATCACTAGAGCGTTCTAGATGTTCAGCTATAGTGAGGTATGTCTCTCCTTCTTCTAGATCAGTCTATTCTTTTGAAGTAGTAGGCTCTTGTGTGTCTACCACGTTGATTCTTTTAGGTTCTTGATCATCTTTGAGAAGGTCTAGTATATTCTAAGGGATACGTTCATATGGAAAAACATCTATGGTATCTGAATGATCATTTTCTTCATGCTGTGTTTCCTCTTCTTGAGTAGCCATCACTGGTTCTATCTGTTCTATAAAATGGGAAGAATTACAATTGAGATGAAAAGGTTTCTTCTAATAACCTATGTCTCTTGTATCCTTCTTTATTCATCCACAATGTTCAATGGGTTTGATGATGCCTTTGCCTCTTATTCCTAGAGGTCCTTTTCAAGTATATCCCATCTTGGAAATCATTTTTTGTCCCAGTCCATAAGATTTTGAAGGGACTTTAAGTGTTTTAGAGTCACATTTTTGAACTGTTTGTGATTGAGATTCAGCTTTGTATAGCCAAGCTAGGACAACTTTTTCCTTATCAAATTCATGCTTGGAGATTTTCTCTATGATGAAACTTCCATTAAAGATAACCTATGGTTCTTTAGCTACAAGTTTCATTTTCTCTGAAGGTTGTCCATAAGAATTTAGTGAAAGTGGGAGATATGTAAGAGATAGAACTAGTTCTATAGTATATTCTCCCATGCCTATATCTTTGATTTTGACTTCCTTTACTATGTCTTCCATTTTGGATGTGGACGCTATGTCAGTCTATTTGCTACAAGATTCTTTATTGTGTGGGACAAGCTTGTCGACACTTTCCTTTAAAGCATTGCAAGATGTTGACATGTCTACCATTATGGTGACCTATACATCATAGGGAAACTTAACACATTGATGGTGTGTTGATGGAATAGCTTTCATTTTGTGAATCCAAGGCCTTCCTAAGAGGATGTTATAGGCTAGTGGGAGGTCCAGTACTTGATAGGTGATATCTTTGATGACAGGTCATGTTCTGATAGGTAGCACAATGACTCCCTTTGAGGATCTTTCTTGATCGTCATATGCTTTGATAGTTATTTTATTTTTAGGGTCAATAGAATCTTTTGAAAATCCCAATTTTGTAACCAATTTATAAGAAAACATGTTTAGACCAGCCCCTCCATCTATCAAAATACGCTTGACATGACGGTTTTCAATTAGGACTTCAATATGAAAAGGCTAGTTATGCGGATGACTCAGTGAGTTATCATCTTCCTCTGAAAAGGAAATATATTGAGGACAAGTCAAATGACCCACTGTGGTCTGAAATCTATCAAGATCAATATTCTCTAGAATATTGAGCTAATGAGAGCTTTATCTAGGACAACTTGATGAGTAGGAGAGATTTGAAGCAACTTGAATATAGATATCTTTGCATTTGTGTGTTGGAGTTGCTGGATGATGTTGTCTGATGTCATTTTGGACTCTTTAGAATTGGAAGATTTAGGTGCAGTCCTTCGTTTAGATTCAGATGCAAGATTGAATGGTACCTTTAGGGTATTTGATGAACTTGAGTTTGGTCTTGGAAGTGTTACCTAAGCTTGAGATAGAGTGATTGCGTTAGCCTATCTATTTTCTTTATCCTTTCCAACAATGGTGATGACATTGTAGTGTTGAGATGTGTTGGATATTGCTGATGCATGGGGTGGTGATTGATACATTTTATATGTTTAATCACCATGTTACTAAATGGGCACTTATACTATTGTCATTTTTGGTTTGTCACTGATGTCAAAATATGTTTCTATGAAGAGTACATGTTGATTATGACAGTGTATGGACACTGTATGGATGTTTTAGAACATGTGAAGATAGATGAGAGTACATGAAGTTGTTGTGATCTTATATCCAATATCACATCATGTAATGTTTCATATTGGGAGAGTTACAAATGTTTTGGTGAAGACTGGTTACTGGACAGTGATAGTGGAAGCTGATAGAGTGAGTCTCTATGTTTCTAGTATATCTTACAAAAGATATGGATTAGGTGTATGCAAGCTTAAGAGATGAAAGACAAGGCACTAAAGAATGTTCATTGGTTAGTGCAAGGTACAAAATGTTGGATGATGTGAGCTGTGGCATGTTATCTATAGAAGACTTATTTGAGAGCTGACTTCAAAGGTGTAGCATACATTTTTTTTGGCAAATGTAAATTAAGGATGTCAATCCTTAATTATTGTAATGGAATAATTGTATACTTGTTTTAGGTACCGTGAGTATCTTAGTGAGAGTTTATGTAAATAGGAAAGCCTAATTGGTTGACTTGATCATGTAGAATGTAATATGGTATATATGTAAGATCTTTTGTTTGGAAAAGATATGGTGAGAATATATGTGATGAAAAGAAGATTGTGAAAGCTGTGAGCTTGTGTCTACTAGATGTAGAGCAACGGATTACTAGTGAACCTCATTGGAACTGATCTAGAAAAGATATTTGCTATCAGATAGTTCAAAAGATTTTGTATTTCTTCATATACACTTGTTGCAAATAGTGAGTTTTGAAGGTGTATTTAACCTTCTTTGGGTAGTGAGCATGGGAAGTGACCCCCCTTTCTTTTCTTGAGTCCTAATAGGGTCTGTCCTCTAACAAGGACTATGTACTATAATGTTTCAATAAGCTCCTAACATGGCTAAATCTTCTAACAAGGATACTATACTCTCAATACTTTATTTATCTGTGCTAAATCCCACCAGGGTTTTTACCTTTAACAGGGTTTTCCCGAGATCAAAATATTGTGTTATTGTGTTGGCATTCATTGTGTTCATTGAATCTGATAATGCTGCTATTCAAAGTTTAAAGTTTAATATTCTATCATACAACTGATTCACCCTCCCTCTTAGTTTTATTGTGGACTATTATTCCTAACAATTGGTATCAAAGCTACTGGTCCTTAGAGAGATATTTTAATAGCTTGAGGTGATCTTGGAGATGGCATTCTATAGGAAGGATAGTCCAAAATTTGATCCTGGAAACTTTGACAGTTGGAAGAACAAGATGAAAACTCATTTGCTATGTTTGGGAATTGACTATTGGTTGATCACAAAGATTAAGGTGACTATAAATACTGAGAATGACTTGCCATCGATGAGAAGAAGATATTCTCTCACAACATGGTTGCAAGAGCAGCATTGATCAGTGCACTCTCCGAAGGAGAATTTACTGAAGTTAAAGACTTGGATTTGACACACTAGATTTGGAAAAGATTAGAAGCACTATATGAAGGAGACAAGTATACCAAGAAAGAAAAGTTACAAAAATTGAAAACAAAGATGGAGAAGATACAAATGAATGATGATGAAATCATTAGGGCTTATGTTCAAAGAGTTACAAAAGTTGTGGTCGGAATCAGAAACTGTGGAGGCACTTATGATGAAGAAGAAGTCATTTGAAGATCCTTAGATCATTGACTCCTGCTTACAAATTTAAGGCTTTATCTATTCAAGAGACTATACCTTTGACTTCAACCTTTAGCAAAGAGATGTTGATTGCAAAGCTAACTACTTTTGAAGCTACATAAATAGGAGACTCTATACCTAAAGTTGAATTTTCATTCAAGGCATCTGCACACAAGAAGACAATGTCTGCACTTCCAAGCACCTAAATTGAGAGTCTGAAAGAAGAGCTTGGAGAATATGCCGAGGAATGGGAACATATAATGGATGAAGAAAGAAAGATGGATGAAATTTTTGCACTAATTTTTAGAAGAGAAAAGAGTTGTAAGGGTAAATTTGAATGCAAATTACCTTTGAAATGTTTTTCATGTAATAAGGTTGGTCATTTTGCATCTAGATGTCCTACAAGAGTTCCTAAGTACAAGCCTAAGTTTTTTAAGTCTAAAAAGGACAAGGAATGTTATTATGCTAGTGAAGGTATTATCTAATGGTGATGACTTAGATTATGAGGAGATTGGATTTGTTTCTATTAGAGATGAACCAGTACACAAGGAAAAGGCTTTAGTGTCATATGTTGATGAACTACAACTGATTTAGAACACTGAATGAAGAATCTATGATTTAAGATCACTGAGGAGTTACTGATTAGATATGCAAGATGATTAAATCAATATTATGTTGTCATTGATGTCAACTAGCTTGACAGTACTTATCTTGTAAATTACTATACCGACACATCTGAAGAAAGGTGAAAGAGATGAAGAACAAAAATATCTACATGAGGAAGATGTATATATCAAATGAGGATAAGGAATACATTGAGTAACTTGTTGATGATTCTATGAATTGATGATATCGACTTTATTATGTTGCATTCATCTATGATGAAGAATATAGCTGAAAGACACAAAGCAGTGTTGTCAGTAAATAAAGCATTCCAGTATACACCAACGAAGTGTAGTGTATACCTAGTGTAGTGTTAACCGAGCTTGTGTTCACTGACACATTTCTTTGTTAACCGAGAAAAATAGAAAGGAATTAAATGACCAGTTTAGCCGATAAAGTGATGAGTTGTAAAGTGTATGAAATCGAGGTAACATATAAGGTTTGTTATGAAGATCGATGACTAACATAATTCAAGAAAGATCTAATGGAGCAGATTGAAATGTGTTACTAACACATCAGCTGAAGAAGGTTAGAGTGGCAAAATTAATGAATAAGATTAAGTGGAAAAATCTGATGGACAAAAAGAAAATGATTTGCTCGTCTATATAAGAGACATTGGTTTCATTGTTGAGAGACGCCGGAAGAAGAAGATACTACAGAATTATCACATGAAGGATTTTTCATGCATTCTGATCATAATGGTTAGTGAGAATTGAACTGCAGAACAATTACCGAGCTACAGAGAGTAATTACCGATAGACAATAAGTTGATAAGCATTGAAACTGAAGTGATATATTGATCAGAAAGATTTGAATGAGCTAAACATTGATCTATAAACTAAAATTGAAGTTGTTTCAAGGTAGATCATCTACTGTTACATATCTAACCATTGTACATAGTCAAATCTCTTAACCGAGTGGACTAAGAAAGTCTTTTTGATGTTTCATTCATAGAGTGAACATTGTTATCCTGTCAACCCTAGAGTGACTACTGGTTGGATGATAACTTCTGGTCTAAAATCCTCTAACAAGGTCACACCTAACAGTGTGTTTGTAAACCTTTAACAGGGTTGGGTCTTCACTGACCTCACTTTAGAAGAGTGAACATTTTGGGTTGCCGGTCCCAGGTGGTTTTTCCCTGCATAGGGTTTCCATGTTAAATCTCTTGTGTTATGTGTTGATTGTGATATTTTTTTGTTATCATACTTTTCATATTACATGTTAGATTTGATCAGTAACTACTATAAGTTTTAAAATGACAATCGGTAAAAACATAGACAGTAAAAGTATTTTTTGTTTACCGAGTAGCAGAAATTGAAGAATTTGTTTTGGATTATACATTTTGTTTTGGGACACTGGATAACTGATTCACCCCCCTCTCAGTTATTCTAACATATGTTCATAAGAAAATTGAATGGATTATAAAAATTGGTTGATCACATCATATGACTGGGGACAAAAATAAGTTTTTTAAGTTAGTAAAGTATGATGGTGGTGTTGTAAGGTTTGGAGATAATCTTCCTAAACCTATCATAGGAGTAGGATCTATTACTCTGGATGGAAAGACTAATACTGATAATGTACTACTTTTTAATGGAATTAAGCATAACTTATTAAGTGTTGGACAACTGATGGATAAAGAGTTTTAACTACAATTCAATAATGGCAAATGTTTTATCAAAAGCAAGGAAGGAAATCTGATTACAACCGGTACTAAATCTAGAGGTAATGTATTTGAATTAAATACATTTGGAGCCTCTCTTTTTTTTGTGAAGGTAGATGACAATTGGTTATGGCACATAATATTTTGTCATGTTAATTTTGATAACATTGTGAAGGAAAGTTTGACAAATGCAGTAAGAGATCTATTGAAGATTGTGAAACCATCTAACACTGTATGCAGAGAATGTGTTATGGGAAAACAAACTAGAAGCGGTTATAAAAGAAAAGCATATACATCAAAGGGAAAGTTGGATCTGGTACATACAGACCTATGTGGACCTACAAGGACAAAATCATACTATGGTGAAAGGTATTGTATACTTTTTGTTGATGACTTTTCTAGAATGATGTGGGTTACTTATTTGAAAGATAAATCAGAGGCATTTGATAAATTCAAGATATTCAGAGAAAAAGTAGAGAATGAATTAGGTTTAAAGATAAAATGTTTGAGGTCAGATAGAGGTGGAGAGTTTACTTTAGACCTATTCAATTCATACTATGAAGAGAATGGAATACATAGATAAACATCTTCTCCTAGGACTCCACAACAGAATGGGATAGTAAAGTGAAGAAACATGACTATACTTGATGTTTCTAGGACAATGTTGCTTGAAGGAAATGTATCTCATATGCATTGGAGAGAGGCTATTGGGATATCAGTGTACACATTGAATAGAATTAAAATCAAAGAAGGTACAAGTAAGAATCTTTATGAATTATGGTTTAATCATACTCCTATTGTAAAATATTTCAAAATATTTGGTAGTAAGTGCTATATCAAGAGAGATGATGAGATAGGGAAGTTTGATGCTATAAGTGATGAAGGAATTTTCCTTGGTTACTATACTAAGAGAAAGGCTTACAAGTGTTTCAATCTGAGATTGAGGAAGATGATTGAAAGTCACAATGTAAAGATAGATGAAAAGTTTCAGATACAAGAGAGAATGTATGACTGTAATCAAAATGCATAGATCAAAGAGGTTGCTGCTGCAGAAGAAGAATAAATTGTTGAGGCTGAATGTGAAAATGAAACTTATGATGATGACACACATCTGGCTACTGAGGTTCCTAAAACTCTGAGGTATGTAAAGAATAATCATCTTGAAAATAAAATTATTGGTAATACTAATCAAGGAGTAATGACTAGATCAAAGGCTAGAAATTTTTTTTGTTTGATTTCACAAGTTGAACCAAAGACTACAGATGAAGCTTGTAGAGATGAATCTTGGATAATGTTATGAAGGAAGAATTAGATCAGATAAAGAAGAAAAATATATGGGTATTGGTTCCTAGACCTAAGAATAAAACTATAGTAGGAACTAAATGGGTTTTTAGAAACAAAATGAATGAAGAAGGGGTTGTTGTAAGAAACAAAGAAAGACTGGTATGTAAAGGTTATTCACACTAAGAAGGCATAGAATTTGAAGATACATTTTCTCCTGTTGCTAGAATAGAAGTTGTGAGACTATTCTTGGCTTATGTTGCACATAAGAACTTCAAGGTGTATCAGATGGATATGAAATCTACATTCTTGAATGGCGATCATGAAGAAGAAGTGCATATAGAACAACCTAATGGATTTCATTTATGCAAAGATGGAGACATGGTATGCAAGTTGAAGAAGGCACTTCATGGGCTGAAGCAAGCTCCAAGGACTTGGTATGCAAGGTTAGAGAAATATCTAGTTTGGCTTGGATTCAGAAAAGGTAATGCTGACAATAATTTGTATTTAAGAACTAGTGAAGATGGAGTTTTGATAATAGAAGTCTTTGTTGATGATATTATCTTTGGAGGTAATGATGATCTATGTGAGAAATTTTCTAAAGAGATGGAAAATGAATTTGAGATGTCCATGATTGGCGAAATGAAATTCTTTCTTGGACTGCAAATAAATCAGAGTAAAGATAGAATTTTTTATTTCTCAGACTAAATATCTTAAAGAAATGTTGAAAAAGTTTGGAATGGAAGACTGTAAACTAGTTGTTACACCCATGGCAACTGGTAATAAGATGACAGTTGATGATGAATCAAAGTGTGTTTTTCAGACCAAGTATAGATCAATGGTTGGAGGATTACAATATCTGACTCACACCAAACCAGATATTGCTAATGATGTTGGTATTGTGGCTAGATATCAGGCAAAACCCAAAGAGACACACCTAGCTATTGTGAAATGAAGATTGAGATATCTGAAAGGAACAATAGAATATGGCTTATGGTATGATCAAAATGATTGATTTGAACTTCATGCTTATACTGATGTTGATTGGGCAGGAAACATTGATGAAAGAAATAGTACTAATGGTGGTGCATTTTTCTATGGGAAAAAGTTGGTTTCATGGCTAAGTAAGAAGCAAGATTGTATAGCTCAATCTACTACTGAATCAGAGTATGTTGCTGCTGCTACAAATTGTAGCCAAATTGTTTGGATGAAGCAAATGCTAAAAGACATTGGAATAACTTTTGATGAACATGTGGTTATCCATTGTGATAACACCAGTATAGAGAATATGTCAAAGAATCTGATGATGCACTCTAAAACTAAACATATTTCTATCAAATATCACTTCATGAGAGACAAGGTGGTAGAGAAGGAAATAAAGTTAGATTATATTAGTAAAAAGGAACATATTGTAGACATCTTTAAAAAAATGTTGCCAAAATATACCTTTGAATATCTCAAAGGTATGCTTGGGGTTCAGGCCCCTCCTAGTCAAAATTAAATGATGCAGGGATGCATCAGTCCAAAGGTTTTTAGAGCCTTATCATATTCTGGATTGGATGTAGGGATCTACTCCTCAGGGGGAGTGATCGTGGAAAGAAAGGTGTTGAAGAATAGTTGATGACTCATGGCACCCTTTGCCATTATTGTCAAAGAGGGAGTGTTGCTATGAGAAAATCCCTACTGTATGGGGAGATTGTATGAAGGAATACTGTGAGAGTACTATTTGGTTGTAGAACTTTGGATTGATATAACTTTGGGATGATTTTCCCATATGTTGACATCAATGCCAAAGGGGGAGATTGTTGGATATTTCTAATGCATGGGGTGGTGATTGATATATTTTATATATTTAATCACTACATTACTGAATGGGCACTCATACTATTGTCATTTGTGGTTTGTCACTAATGTCAACATATATTTATGTGAAGAGTATAGGCTAATTATGACAGTGTATGGACACTGTACAGATGTTTCAGAATGTGCGAAGATAGATGAGAGTAAAATAAGATGTTGTGGTCTTATATCCAAGATCGCATCATGTAATGTTGCATATTGGGAGAGTTACAAATGTTTTGGTGAAGATTGGTTATTGGATAGTGACAATGGAAGCAAATAGAGTGAGTCTCTATGTTTCTAGTATATCTTACAGAAGATATGGATTAGGTGTATGTGAGCTTAAGAGATGAAAGATAAGGCATTGAAGGATGTTCATTGGTCAGCGCAAGGTATGAAATGTTGGATGATGTCATATGTGGCTTGTGATCTAGAGAAGACTTATTTGAAGGCTGACTTCAGAGGTGTAGCATGCATTTTATTTGAAAAATGTAAATTAAGGATGTCAGTCCTTAATTGTTGTAATGAAATCATTGTATACTTATTTTAGGTACCGTGTGTATCTTAACAAGATTTTATGTAAATAGGAAAGCCTAATTGGCTGACATGATCATGTAGAATGTAATAGGGTATATATAAGGTTTTATCTTTGGAAAAGATATGGTAAGAATATATGTGATGAAAAGAAGATTGTGAAAGCTGTGAGCTTGTGTCTGCTGGATGTAGAGCATAGGATTACTGGTGAACTTCAATTGAACTAATCAAGCAAAGATAGTTGTTATCAGACAATTCAAAATATTTTGTATTTCTTCATATACACTTGTTTCTAATAGTGAGTTCTGAAGGTGGATTTAACCTTCTTTGGGTAGTGAGCCCCCCTTTCTTTTCTTGATTCCTAATAGGGTCTATCCTCTAACAAGGACTGTGTACTGTAATGTTTCAATAAGCTCCTAATAGGGCTAAATCTTCTAGCAAGGATACTATACTCTCAATACATTATTTATGGGTGCTAATTACCACTGAGGTTTTTACCTTTAATAGAGTTTCCCCAAGACTAAAATATTGTGTTATTGTGTTGGCATTCATTGTGTTCATTGGATCAGATATTGCTTCTATTCAAAGTTTAAAGTTTAATATTCTATCATACAATTGATTCACCTCCCCCTCTCTCAGTTGTATTGTGGACTGTTATTCCAAACAAGATGTGCATGGCTCTAGCGTATTGATGACATCATTATTACTAGAGTAAGTGTAATTGACCTAAGCACCCATATTTGGTTTAGAAGATGTATCTCCTTGAGTGTGTTTTGGAAAAGGTTCCATGAATGCCGTATGATCATTGTTGGATTTATGGTTATCAACCACAATTTATCCAGCATCAATTTTATCTTGGATAAGATGTTTTAGACACATGTAGTTGTTGGTTTTATAACCCTTGTTTTGATGGAAATCATAGAAATTGGTCTCCCTCCACCATTTAGGTTTGACTTCCAGGTCATATGGTTTAATCTTAGGTAACGTGATGATGTTATTCACCAATAAGGTTCTTATGGAAGATTCCAAGGACTCACTTAAATGAGTGAACTCACATTTTAGTTTTGTAACCAATGGCTTGTACTCATTTGAATTTTTAGTAAGCTCAATTGTCTTCTTCTCTGAGGCTTTTATAGCTTGAGTGCCAATAATTAGGTTAATATGCTTGTGCTTTATTTGAAAAAATGGTGGATAGTGCCATGAAAATAGAGTATGTACTTGTTTGCAAGGGAGATATCTTGCTTCATAAAGAGAACAAATATGATTCAAGTTCGAGTTCCAACAAAAAAGATAAAGTCAAATTCTAGAACAAGAATAAAAATGTTGTCACAGATGGTGTTGTTGATCACATAGCAACGTGCTGATTGAGATCATGAGTTGATTTAGGAGGGGTTGTGTGACCTCCTTTTAAGCACAAATTTCCTAGTTTGTCTTCTTCATAAAGATCCGAATCATATGGTTGATGAAGAGACTAAATAATAAGAGAAGATGGAGGTGATGTCTTTAGATCTTCTCTTAGTTTTCTATGTGAAGAATCTCTAGTTTCCACCATTAACCTTTAGGTGAATCTTGGAGCAAGATAAGACAATTGAATGATAATTTGATTCAGGAAAAATCAAGTGATGCAACCTTGTCAAGATTGAGTTGGATCATTGAGGAAAAGATAGATTGGACGTAAATGAAGTATATTGTGCCCGAGATGTATGGGTAGATGGCCAAAAGATGGTGGACATGAATTCATAACACTTAGCCATTTAGATATGGTGATGGTCCGAGGTTGTTTTGACAAGGTTTTTGACATAGGATAAAACATGATTCAGATCAATCAACAAGATGACGAATTGACAAAAATAGATCACTTTGGGAAAGTAAGATGATTTTTCTATTTCTCTAATTTTTACCTAATACAGTGGATGTTCTAACAGAATTTTGACTAGGACTGAAAGTTGATTGGATTTATGATAAAATTAGGGTTTTTCAGGCAATTTGTGCAAACTATCATACGATATTATATAGGCTCATACGACACAGAATAAGGTATAGCATGATAATCTAGAAGCTCGTATGACAATTGACACCAGGGATTAATTTTTGCTAAGGATTTTTGACAACTCTTGTATGAGACTCTATAGCTTCCTATACGACACTTGGGGGGTTTTGGTATGACACTTGATAAGACTGAGCAATTATTGTATGATAATTGACAAGGTTGGATGACACTTGACACCAGAAAATGATTTTACTTCAATTTTTTGAGATTTTGGGTGTTTTTGGTCTCAGTTGGTTTTTCAATTTTGCTATCCAGTTTTCAAGATCTATGTTTTGGATTGTTTGAGGGTGTTTAACATAGCAATAGGCTCACAATCATAGAAAACATGTGGGAACTGACTCAAAGAATCAAAAACACCTAACTTAACATAACTAGGAGAAGAGATATATTACTTGCTAATTGACTTAGGAACACACTCAATGACTCCTCAGAATATGGTTGTCCAACAACATGCAATGGATGTTGAAGCCCATATTATCTGATTCAAGCATCAAGGAGGGCTCGATATGATGAGTTTCATGGGGTGTTTACTATTCACCTCGAACAAGCACTACAAATCCTTCGAAGGTAGATCGGTAGCAAAATAGCTTAGGTTGTTAATCAAGGCATCAATTCACAACTGTCTCCCATAGTCCTACAAGTAGGATTGAGGCGTATATCTCTATGAGTACTTAGCCTTGTGTAGTCTCACAAGCAAGATTAAAGTAGCTTCGCTCTACACAAAATCCAAGCATGTTCATGGAATAAATCCAAGGAACAAGCACATCTATGTCTTCTGAGGCTTTAACCTCAAGGAAGCATCAAATTTTATAGTGGGGTGGAAGAGTCAGCTTAAGACTTGTCCCCACTTGGGTCGTTCCTAGGAGATTTTTACCTCACTGGCAAGCCCTCTAAAGGATTAAATGAAATGTGAGGTTAGGGACCATAGGATCTAGGTTTTTGACTCTCTGAAAGAGAAAAGCATAATCCCCTAGCCTTGTCCTTTTCCCTATCCTAGACATGCCAAATAGAATTAATCCAAAGATAGTACGTATATTGGCACCAAGGAAGATATCTTTTGGGTTTCTGATTCTCTTAAGAAAGAGAAGAGCATAATCTCCTAAATATCCACCACAATGGCAATAGACACATGTACCTAATTAATAAGTGCCTATGAAAAGAGATTCTATGCAAACAAAATATCTGCTTGATGAAGATTAGGTAACCTGCGAAACCACACGTTAGAAATTTTGATTTGATTGAGCATCTTTGGCAAAAAATTTTTGAAAGGGTTTCCTGCAAATAAGGGCTTAGAAGACAAGACAAGAAGAAGCCAAAAAGATAGGTTTCAATGCTCAGGTCTTTGTATCACGTCCTGCAAGAAGTGTTAGGATGTCTGAAATGACCACACATGAGAAAAAAATAGAGGTAGGGATTAGTAGTCAATCAAATTCCAAATCAAAAACCTTAAAATTTGATCAAAAAATCCATACGAAAATTGATATTCTAGCATGAAATTTTGTATGACAATATACCTTAACCCATACAATAATTGAATTTTGATACAACACCTCTGTTATCTCTATTGAGCATTAATGATTGTCATTAGTATCAAAGGTTATCAAAGACATTGGTTGGTTACATATATGAACCCAGTTGGTAACTATAAGCAAAATAGGCCAGTCGGTTAAGTATATACACCAAGCATCAGACAATTTACCAAGCATTAGAAGAAACTGATACCGAGAGAAACAGTAAACACCGAGCATTTTATATAGTGTTTATCGAGGATCACAGGTAATGACATAGTAATCAGGAATGACACATTCTTCTATGCAAACGGTTACAAAAAATTAGAAAATGTTTTACCAAGATCGAGAACAATTTATTGTTGAGATAAAATGAACATCTTATATAATATTTTGATCTAGGTTATTTTTGTATACTATAGATCTTAGGGTTTTGTCTAAGGTTTGTAAACCTAATTTTGTATAAGCGGCATAATATTGTATGCTATATATTATGTATGTTACATTATTTTTTATATGAACTAATGTATGAGCGAAGAAGCACTTGAAGCACTAGCCAACTTTCAAGATTGTCAGTTGATAGAGTAGATCAATATTAAGAGGAAATCAGATTAAGTGGAATTAGAGTAGGCTAACTAAGCAGTTCAGAGTAGAGATTCATCATAGTAAAGGTGATACTTTATCAGTACTTTATTGATCTATATTAGACAATTAAGTTTTCATTAGCAGATAGATAACTATTGCTTTGTAATTATTGTAATAGAGTTTTATAAAATCTCTTAACAGAGTAGACTTGACAGTCTTTTTGTAAATATCTTAACTGAGTGCACACTCAAGTAGTGTTGCTAAAACCCTATAACTAGGTAGATCTAAATGATCTAATATGTTACTCCTAATAGGGTAAGATCACCAGAAGTGATCAAAACTTGTAGCCCTAATAGGCAAACCTTTTCTATCTCTAGTAGTGAAGAATTTATGGGTGTCATCCCCACTGTAGTTTTTACCTTCTAACAAGGGTTTCTGTGTTACCAAAATACTTATGTTATGGGACAGTTATATTTTTGATTTCATGTTGTTTACTTTCACAAGTTGAATGGATGAATGATACATGCATTAGATACAAGTTATTTTGAAAGGTTACTATTGTTTTTTGTTATAGATCTTAAAGGTTGATGTGTTAAAGTTTTTATGGGCACTAATTCTCCCCTCCCCTCTCAGTACCCTATCTCTCCTAATTCCAACAATTTGTATCAGAGCACAGTTCTCTTATTGGAAAGTTTAACCACTGAAGGGTAAAGATCTAAGTCATGGAGAGCTATAAGTTAGATAAGTCTATTGAGAATTAGAAGATTCAGATGTAGATGTTTGTTGAATAGTATAAGCCAAAGAAGGACTAAAGAAATTACTGGTTGAAAGAAAGAACCTAGCTATTCTTCAAAATGAGATTGGCTACCATGAAGAAGAAATTGATGATATATTTGATCATATTGGATCTAGTTTTGGAAGTATTTTTGATGGATATGAAAGCATGATCTCTGATTTGCCTGAAAAGAATCAGAATTTAACCAAACAAGTGAAAGCATTGCAAATCAGTCAAGAATCTCAGATGGTGAGAATGGTTGAAATAATGAACAATGCTAGAAAGGATGAACAAGAAAGGAATTTGGCTATTGAAGACCAAAGATAGACAACTAAACAACTACAAGCTAAAGAGAGTGAGATACAAAGACTCACTGATCATCACTTTCAAGTATCTAATTAGATGATGACTATGAATCAAGAAGTCAAATGAGTGAATAGAGAATTGTCTAGAAGACTTGAAGATGTTGCAATACTCAGAGAAGAGAATGAAAAACTGAGAAATGAAATACAGACACAAAAAAAACATAATGAGATGATGAGGCTAGTTGAGAACAATTCCAAGAAGATTGATGATTTTTAGGTTAATCAAAGAAGATTTGGGAGTAGAGTTGGACTAGGCTATACCGGTGAAGGAGAATCATCACAACATGCTGAACAAGTCAACAAAAATCAAAATTAGAGACCTAAACTATTGACATGTTATCACTGTGGAAAACCAGGACATACATCTAATGTGTGTAGAAGCAAAGCACAAGGTAAACCTCATGTCACTCCTAAGTTCAATGGTTATTGCTATTATTGTGGTAAGTATGGTCACCAAGCTTATGAGTGTAGAGCTAAACTGAATGGTAATACTAACAATACTACTATGGAGAAAATATTCTATACTTGTAATAAACATGGACACACTGCACGATAGTGTAAGGCTAAGATGAAACAAGTATGGACTCCTAAGCAAAAGACACAGTGAAAATTGTTTCAATCGAAGAAACAAGGTAATTCTTATGTTTGGGATTATAAAACATGGGCTAACTATGTTGCATGTGGTAGATATGGGCACATTGTAGTGAATTGTAACAGGAAAAGATGGGCTAGACAATCAAGAAGCTGGACAAGCACTGGAATGGCATGTATGCATTGTCATAAGGTCAGTCATTTAAGCAAGGACTGCAGAGACTGAGCAATAGAAGAAGGTCATGTATTTGAGAGTGGAAACACTATTGTAGATATCATGAGAATAAGGAATAACATGTGGAAGAAGGCATCTAATGAGAATGTAGAGTCAAGTAATGTTGTCGGTGAAACCTCATCCACTGGATTGGGTGACATTGGCACCTCCACATAAGGTGATATAAGTATGTATGGGATTCAAATTTCAAAATGATCACATTTTACATATAGTTCCCTATGTATGTCATGCACATACCAAATCTACATGAATGAAGATGCATTATGGTTTATATGTTTTGAGCTAACAAAGTTATACAGTCGGTAAAAGTTAGACCGAGCATCAGTTACCCATTGGTAATCACCATTCAAGGTTAATCGAATGATAGTATCAATTTAGAAAAGAAGTCTTGTGTTAACCGAGCTGATGAAAGATTGTAGCTTTCACCGAGCTAATAGTTGTCATGAATTGGAAAGTAGGTCAAGCATTTATTGCATAAATTTTTGAGCAGGAATATCAAAAATTCTATAAATACATGAAACATAGAATTTATTTTTTAGATTGCGATTTTGAAGAGCTAAGATTTCACAAAGAGAGTTCGAGCAAGAATCTTTCATGCAAATTCAAGTAGTTATAGATTGAATTGAGCACACTCTTTGATACATTCCGAGTAAGTTGAAACCCTACCGAGCACATTTCTTGTAACTTACCGAAAACCTAGTTTATTGAAATGGCATCTATTGCGAGTTCTTCTAAATTTGTGGATGAAGAAGTTAATTTAATAGTGTCAGCAAGTTACAAGGAGCCACCTTATAAGTTACACCTTGAAGTTGCATTGAAAATGGATTTAGTGGGAACTTTTTCAAGCATCCCACCAAGGGTTTTTTTGACGGAAGACATACAATCATACATACACTGTAAAATTAGGGAAATAGGTGATTTCGATATGTATGTTGTGTATCAGGAACTTTGTAATGAGAAAATGGAATTGAAACCATAGCACAAATTGGTTGAGACACTTGGTCTTACTCATGCCCTAGATTTCCAGAAGGATTTTAAGATTGAATGGATTAGGGTTGTGTTGAGCCGCTATCATGAGGGAACATTCTGGCTAGATAGACCAATCAAGGTCACAAAAAGAATGATTAGCAGGGTTACTGGTTACCCTACTACCGATAAAGCCAAAGCATTTCAAAGCTCATCCCGAGCTGATGTTGAAAAGAATACTAGTGCAAAATGGGACGGTAGAGCACTAAAAATTTCATCTATTGTGGATCCCGAAGTTAAGTTCGTAACACACATAATTGGGTACAAGATATTTTAGTCAAGCAGATTAAACAACGTACCCTGTACCGCAGTTGACATGGCTCAAAAATTGATAAAGAAGGGTTATCAGATTGACCTAGCCAAGCTACTACTAAGAAAGGTTGAGGAAAACATGAAGACAATTAGGACACAGAAGTCCAATACCTGTAAGTTTGGATCACTCCTAGTATGTTTATTTTTCTATCTCCAAAAATTCTTTCCCTCAGTTAGTCACACTGATTGGATAGATGACACGCCAATCACTTCGCAAATATTTGATATCATGAAAGGTCTGGGAGATAATGTTGAGAATGTAATCAATAGTTATTTTGAAGATTTTAAAGTGAAGATAAATTTAAGAAGTAGAATTCCTAATGAATTGGTCGAAAAATATGCGATGGATATTTATTTCTTAGTGAACACCGACCACACTATGATAAAAGTTATAGAACCAAGATAAAAATGGCTAACACCTATGGGCTATGAAATGGATCATGATTTTAGTTTGAAATCTATTAAGGCACTACTAGCATTATCGAACGACACTAAGGCTGCAAGGTTTGGAACCTTTGAGGAAGCTAAGTCAAAAATAAAAACTAATATGGTCATCGGTAAAATGACAAGGAAATCAAAGAAAATGAAGAAAGTATTAACTGAGCATTTTGGAGATGTATCAGACTCATCTAAGGAGTCACCGGTTAAACCTACAACCAAAAGTTAGTTGATGTTGGCTGACAAACCATATGACAGTGAGGAGACCGAATCTAAAGAAGAACAAGAAGCTACACTAGTTCCTCGTACTAAATCTCCAAGGAAGAGGTAGTTGCTAGTGCAAACAGGTGCACACACAAGGTCATCAACTGCAGCTTCACCATCGAAGAAGAAGGTAGCGGAGAAGGTAAAAAAATGAAAGGATGCTACATCGACAAAGACTTATGTAAAGAAAGGACCCAAGGCTATAGCAGAGGCACCGAAGAAAAGGAGAAAATTGATAAGAAATAGAGAAGACCTTGAGGATGACGAAGATGACAACAATCAATTCAAGGTTGTTAGTAATAAGAATAGGTCAATTGATGAGATTGCTAAAGATATAATTGAGAATGGAAATATTGCAGATCTGAAACTTAGTAAGTTTGACAGTATGTCAAATGAAGACCAAAACAAAATTGAGCAAGCCATTATCTAGATGATGATACACTTCAAATGAGTTCCATTAGAGTTTGAATTATTGCTACCCAAGACATTAGAGGACTAAATAAATCAAAAGTGGTCATATGCCTTGGACACTGAGAAGAGGATGAGGGAACAAGCCCTTGTAGCAATTGCACCAAATTTATCTCCTAATGAGATTAAAGAGCTTATGGATACTTATGTGGAGAGATTCAAAGTCAAGCACCAAGCTATGCAAATAATAGATGAGAATTTGGCAGATCTTGATGAGTCTAGTCAACTTATCTGGAGTTCACTTTTAGCTGTCAAAGAGCATAATGAGAAAGTTGCATTTCAAAACTTGTCTAAAAAGAGATAGAATTCAAAAGGTAAAGGAGTATTCATTGAGGATAATGTAGCAAAGAAGAATAAAGAGTCAAAGGTATCACTTACCAAGGTAATTGATACAAAAATTGGTCAAGAAATTAAGAACAGTTCATAGGATGCACTGAATCTAGAAGTGATTCAGATTCAGGATACAAATGACAAGGATGTACTCATTGAGGACATCACAAATGGTGATCCTGATGATAGGGATGATGATGATGATGTAAATAATGCACAAGACAACACACAAGATGAAGCACAAGTTACAGAGTGTGCATTTTCATCACTATCAGGTGAACTTCCTGTACTTGTTGAAGCCATAGAGATTCTATCTCAGGAACAACCCAATGGCTCAGACCTTGAGCAACCTAAAGATACAACAGGGGAACAAAGCACCGAGAAACTTGTAGAGACAAATGAGCCTAAAGGAAAAGAGGCTAGTGAAATAGAAACAAAGGCACAAGAAGAGCCTAAGGCAACTGAGGACACACCAACTAACACCACATCTGAGGCTCCACCTCATTTAACTGACACACAGGTTACCGAGGAGCAGAAGAAGGAAGATAGTGTGCCAACTGAGCAGAACACTCTGAGGGAAGATGTTAGATAACTAAGAGGGGGGTGAATCAGTTATCCAGTGTCCCAAAACAAAATGTATAATTCAAAACTATTTCTTCAAATTTTGCTCATTGGTGAACAATAAAACTTTCAGTATCTATGCTTTTATCGATTACCAGTCTAATACTATAATCAGTTTACTAATCAAATCTAACATGTAACATGTAAAGAATGATAACAAACAAATATCACAATCAACACATAACACAAGAGATTTAACGTGGAAACCCTGTAAAGGGAAAAACCACTTGGGACCGGCAACCCAAAATTGTTCACTCTTCTGAAGTGAGGTCGGTTAAGACCCAACCCTGTTAAAGGTTTACAAACACACTGTCAGGTGTGACCTTGTTAGAGGGTTTTAGACTAGAAGTTATCATCCAACCAGCATTCACTATGGGGTTGACATGATAACAATGTTCATTCTATGAATGATACATCATAAGACTTTCAGAGTCTACTCGGTTAAGAGATTTTGTTTGTATACAATGGTTAAATATGTAACAGTAAATGACCTACCTTAATACAACTTCAATTGCAGATTACAGATCAATATTTAGTCCATACAAATCCTTCTAATCAATATTTCACTTCAGATTCAATACTCTATCAACTTACTGTCCATCGGTAATTGCTCTCTGTAGCTGGGTAATTGTTTTGCAGCTCGGTTCTTACTAACTAGTATGATCAGAATGCATGAAAACCTTGTTTACGTGATATTCCTACAGCTTCTACTTCTTTCAGCATCCGTCATAAAGAAATTCTATTCTCTTATATAGACAAGTAAATCATTTTCTTCTCCACCATCAGATTTTTCTGCTTAACCACATTCATAGATTTTGCTACTTCAAACTTTCTCAGTACTTGTGTCAATAACATGTTTCAATCTTCTCCATTAGATCTTCCCTGAATTTTGTCAACCATCGATCTATGTAACAAACATTATCTGTTACCTCGATGTTATACTCTTGCGAGCTCATCAATCTTATCAGCTAAACTAATCATTTAATTCATTTTGTTTTTCTCGGTTAATAAAGAAATGCATCAGTGAACACTGCTTGGTTAATACTGCGATCGGTATACACTATAATCCATCAGTGTATACTGGAAATGCTTCATTTAACAATAACACTCCTTTGTGTCTTTCAGCTCTATACTTCATCATAGATGAATGCAACATAATAAAGTCAATATCATCAAGTCGTAGACTCATCAACAAGTTACTCAATGTGTTCCTTATTCTCATCTATCATGTACATCTTTCCTCATGTAGATTTCTCTGTTGTTTATCTCTTTCACCTTTCTTCAGATGTCTCGGTATAGTAACTTACAAGATAAGTGCTATCAAATTGGTTGACATCAATGACAACATAATTCTAATTTAATCATATTACATATCTAATTAGCAGCTCCTCAGTGATCTTGAAATCACAGATTCTTCAATCACATTCCAAATCAGTTGTAGTTCAACAATCTCTCCCTTTCGCATTGATGGCAACTCAAGTAATATGAAATGTACCATACACATACCAAACATTTATTCTACAACTTGTGAACAAAATTCTTTGACTTACAACATTAGATAATACAACTTTACCATTCTGTAGTTGTGATCTTTCAATTCTCCTGTTCCTACTTCTATTCTCTGTAACTGATCTTCAATACTTTGTCTTATTCAGATTGTCTCTCCCTTAGATGATTCTCATCGGTGCTCATTCCTTTTCATATCTTGTTTATCTCTCCCCTTTTCATTTCATATTGTTCATCTCTCCCTTTGACAGCAATGCCAAAGAAACAAATAAACAAACAATTATGTCTTCCTCTGTATCTCTGAATATTGATATTCCAATCGGTTCAAATTCTCAAACTTAATCACAACCTTGAACATGATTCAAAGTGTGAACTATGCTACATCAACATGAATGATAAACTGATACAAGTACACTGATGCAACAACCAGATCACCTTAGTGACTGATAGATAGGGGACAGACCCCAAGTCTAGTCCTCAAGTATTCAAATGTGTCCTTGGGTAGGGGTTTTGTAAAAATATCTGCAAGTTGTTCTTTAGATGTAACAAATTCTAACTTCACTTGCTTCTCTTGCACTTGTTCTCTTAAGTAATGATACTTAAAAAATATGTTTCCTTTGTCTTAGAATGCATCACAGGATTCTTTGAAATTTTAATAGCACTAGTGTTGTCACAATATATAGTCACCAGGTCAGTGATTACCTCATTCATTCCTTCCAACACTTGTTTGATATATACAACATTTGAACAATTAGTAGTAGCAGAAACATATTCTACTTCAGCTATAGACTAAGAAATACAAGCCTTCTTTTTACTTGTCCAAGTTACAAGTCTTTCACCATAGAAAAATGCTCCTCCAGTGGTGCTTTTTCTATCATCCACATTTTTAGCCCAATCAGCATCGGTGTAAACTTTTAGTTCAAACTTCCCTTCCTTAGGATACCATAATCCATAATTCTCTACTTTTTTCAAGTATCTTAAGATTCTTTTTGTAGCTATCATGTGTGATTCTCTAGGATTAGCAAAAAATCTTGCAACAATTCCCACAACATGTGCTATATCTAGTCTACTGTGAACTACACACATTAATTTACCAATCATGGATCGGTAAAGTGTCTGATTTACCTTTGTAGTTTCATCCTCCTTTGTCAATTTGCATCTAGTAGCCATCGGTGTTCCCATAGGTTTAGCATCTTCCATGCCAAATGTCTTCAGTACTTCCTTTATGTATTTAGATTGTGTGATGAATATTCCATCACTCTGCTGAATCACTTGTAGTCCAAGAAAGAACTTAATCTCTCCGAACATAGAAATTTCAAATTCCTTTTTCATTTCATTAGCAAATGCCTTGCAAACAAGATCTGAGCCTCCAAAGATAATATCATCAACAAATATTTCAGCAATGATAATAGTATTATCAGTATCACCTTTCACATACAGATTGTTGTTTTCACTTGTTCTAACAAATCCAATACTTAACAAGTAAGTATGCAGTCTTTCATACCATGCTCTTGGTGCTTGCTTCAAACCATATAAAGCTTTATGTAATCTACATGCCATGTCTTTATTGTCAGGATCAACAAATCCTTAAGGTTGTT
This sequence comes from Chamaecyparis obtusa, assembly GCA_027943335.1. Taxonomy (NCBI): domain Eukaryota; kingdom Viridiplantae; phylum Streptophyta; class Pinopsida; order Cupressales; family Cupressaceae; genus Chamaecyparis; species Chamaecyparis obtusa. The sequence continues at coordinate 1,684,885 of BSBK01005497.1, read as the reverse complement.
CAATGTAGACCTCTTCTTCATGTATACCATTTAAAAATGTTGACTTCACATCCATTTGATAGACTTTGAATTTCTTATGTGCAGCATATGCAAGTAGCATTCTAACTCCTTCTAATCAAGAAAGAGGTGCAAAAGTTTCACCATAGTCAATGCCTTCTTCCTGTGCATATCCCTTGCATAACAATCTAGCTTTATTTGTTGTGACTTCACCATTTTCATTCAATTTGTTCATGTATATCCACTTAGTACAGATAACATTTTTATCTTTTGGTCGGGGTACTAAGGACCAAGTTTTGTTCTTCTCTATTTTCTCTATTTCTTCCTTCATTGCATTAACCCATTCTTCATTCTGTAATGCAAATTTTAAAGTTTTAGGTTCAAATTCACAAATTGAACATGTAACTTGTCTTGTTTTGCTTCTAGTTTGCATTCTAGCATGTCTGTCTCCAATGATTTGTGTTTCAAGATGATGTCTTCTGACAAAACTAGCCAAAACTTGATTTCTCCTTTCTTGCTCATCCTATTCAGGGTCATTTTCTTGCTCGGTAGCTCCATCTTGTTCCTTGGTTTGTGTTGTCTATTGTCCTGCATTGCTTCCTTACTGAGCGGTTGTCACAGTTTGCAGTGTCGGTAGATACTCTGGATGTTCAATGTAAGTGAATCTACTATAGTCTTTTGGTTCCTTTGTACTTTCCTCTATGTACTTTTTATCAAACTCATCAACATGAACATTAGTACTTTCTACTATCTTATTTGTAACCTTATTCAAACATTTATATGCTTTACTTGTAGTGGAATATCCCAAAAATATTCCTTCATCTCCTTTAGAATCAAATTTTCCATTTGTCTCATCTTTCAAAATAAAGTATTTACTTCCAAAAATTCTAAAATAACTTACAGTAGGTTTGTGTCTAAACCATAGTTCATAAGGTGTTTGGTTAGAGTCCTTCTTCAGTTGTACTCGGTTAAGAACATACACAGCTGTATTGACAGCTTCCCTCCAATATGTCTGAGAAACATTCTTCTGTATCATCAATGTTCTAGCATAGTCAATTATAGACCTGTTCCTCCTTTCAACAATGCCATTTTGCTGGGGTGTCCTCGGTGCAAATACCTATCTTTTGATTCCATGCTCATTAAAAAAGATGGTAAATTCATCAGAGATAAATTCACCTTCTCTATTAGATCTTAAACATTTTATTTCCTTTCCGGTTTCTTTCTCTACCTTAGCTTTATACCACTTAAACATTTTGAAAGCTTCAGATTTCTCTTTCAGAAACATAACAGTCATCAGTCTAGTATAGTCATCAACAAAAAGAATAAAATATCTATCACCAGAACAACTCTGAGTTCTCATAGGACCACATAGGTTGGTATGAACTAAAGGACAGTACGAACCAACTCAAGTATCTTCTTTGTTGAATAGTCCTTTCTTTTAAAACTAGACTTAGTCATCTTACCTTTCTAACATTCATGACACATGGCATGATCAGGTTTTGTCAAGTTAGGCAATCCTCTAACTCTTTTCTTTCTACTAATCTTGATCATGTTGTCAAAATTCACATGGCATAACCTTCTATGCCACGACCAAGCATCTTCATCCTTTATTAGCAAACAAGAAGAAGTGTCCATATCAAGATAGAATAGATTACCTTTGGATTGCATACTAGTTCTGACAAGTCTTCCTCCATCATCATAGATCTTCACCTTTTTGCTCTCAAAAGCCAGTCGGTGGCTTGAATTGTTCAGTTGAGCCACACTTAACAAATTATGGGTCAATCCATCTACCCAGTATGCATTTTCACATTGTAGTCTATCATTGATCATTAGTGATCCTTTACCTCTTACCATACAAGGTGCATCATTTCCCATTCTCACAGATCCTCCATTATATTCAACAAGATAATCAAACTTCTCTACATCACTGATCATATGATGTGTACAGCCACTGTCTATGATCCATGTATCATTTCTACTTACTTTAGAGATCAGTGTTGTCTCTTCATGTTTCTCTTCCTCTTTTGAGTCATCTTTCATAGCAACAAATACAACTTCTATATCATCATCAGAATCAGATTCAGTTTCAATAGCTTTGGCTATGTAACATACCTTTTTTGCCTTTTTCATCTCAATTGTCTCTATTGTAGCATCGGTAGCCTCTGTTGACTCTTCTCCCATAGCTTCCTTCAGATCAATTTTTGGATCTATCATCATCTTTCTTCTGAGGACATCTAGCAGTGATGTGACTAAATTCTTTACAGTTAAAGCATGCTAAAGGTAGCTTACCTCTATACCTTCCTTTCCTTTGGAAAATCTTCTAGCCATAAGTGCTTCAAGCTCATCAAGTTCATCATTGGTATTGTTATCACTATCACAATTCTTACTATTCCTGCTAGACTTTCCAATCTTCAAAGAAGACATAAAAGTGGATTCAACAGAAGGAACAACACTGTTATCAAAGTTGTTTAATTAAAAGGTTGTAAGTTTACCAATCAAAGTGTCAAGAGTAAGGTTGGATGTAGCTCTTGTTTCATGAATTGTAGAAATCCTGATTGCATAAACTGGTAGCAAAGTTATGAGAATCTTGCTTATCACTGTTTCATCATTAATTACTCCATCAGATGCTCTAATAGCATGTACCACCTCTTTGAGTCCATTTGAATATTGGACAATGTTCTCACCTTCTTTCATTCTCATATCATCAAATATGCCTCTCATACTTTCAGCTCGGGCTCTTTTGACATTCAGATCTCCATTGTATATTTGTGCTAATTTATCCCACATTCATTTGGCAGGCGTGCATGTCTTGATATCTTCAAATTCAGCATCGGTACAAGAAGCAACAAGTTCCATCATAGTAACATTGTATTCATGTTTGTCCTTCAACTGATCAAGAGTTAAGGGACCAGTGGGCATTTGTATGTAGCCATTCTCCATCAGATCTAGTGCAAAGTTCCCAATTCTAGATATGTGTAGCTTCATTCTACTTTGCCATACTGTGCAGTTTTCTTTGTTCAGTTTTGGTACTTCCCTCTTATACATCTTGAGACCTTTATGCTTAAGTCCTTAAAAATTTGTTCCAAGCAACCAATGCTCTGATACCAATTGTTAGAATAACTGAGAGGGGTGTGAATTAGTTATCCAATGTCCCAAAACAAAATGTATAATTCAAAACTATTTCTTTAATTTCTGCTCGTCGGTGAATAATAAAACTTTCACTATCTGTGCTTTTACCGATTACCAGTCTAATACTATAATCAGTTTACTGATCAAATCTAACATGTAACATGTAAAGAATGATAACAAACAAATATCACAATCAACACATAACACAAGAGATTTAACATGGAAAACCTGTAAAGGGAAAAACCACTTGGGACCAGTAACCCAAAAGTTTTCACTCTTTTGAAGTGAGGTCGGTTAAGACCCAACCCTGTTAAAGGTTTACAAACACATTGTCAGGTGTGACCTTGTTAGAGGATTTTAGACTAGAAGTTATCATCCAACCAGCATTCACTATGGGGTTAACATGATAACAATGTTCATTCTATGAATGATACATCATAAGACTTTTAGAGTCTACTCGGTTAAGAGATTTTGTCTGTATACAATGGTTAAATATGTAACAATAAATGACTTGCCTTAATACAACTTCAATTGCAGATTATCGATCAATATTTAGTCCATATAAATCCTTCTAATCAATATTTCACTTTAGATTCAATACTCTATCAACTTACTGTTCGTTAGTATTTCTCTCTGTAGCTCGATAATTTTTCTGCAGCTCGGTTCTTACTAACCAGTATGATCAGAATGCATGAAAACCTTGTTCACATGATATTCATGTAGCTTCTACTTCTTCCGACATTCTTCATAAAGAAATTCTATTCTCTTATATAGACGTGTAAATCATTTTCTTCTCCACCATCAGATTTTGCCGCTTAACCACATTCATAAATTTTGCCACTTCAAACTTTCTCAGTACTTGTGTTAATAACACGTTTCAATCTTCTGTGTTAGATCTTCCTTGAATTTTGTCAACTGTTGATTTGTGTAACAAACATTATCTGTTACCTCGATGTTATACTCTTGCTAGCTCATCAATCTTATCGGCTAAACTAATCATTTAATTCATTTTGTTTTTCTCGGTTAACAAAGAAATACGTCAGTGACCACTACTCGGTTAATACTGCGATCAGTATACACTATACTCCGTCGGTGTATACTGGAAATGCTTCATTTACCAACAACACTACTTTTTGTCTTTCAAGTCTATACTTCCTCATAGATGAATGCAACATAGTAAAGTCAATATCATCAAGTCATAGACTCATCAACCAGTTACTCAATGTGTTCCTTATTCTCATTTGTCATGTACATCTTTCCTCATGTAGATTTCTCTGTTCTTTATCTCTTTCACCTTTCTTCAGATGTCTCGGTATAGTAACTTACAAGATAAGTGTTGTCAAACTGGTTGACATCAATGACAACATAATACTGATTTAATCATATTAGATATCTAATCAGTAGCTCCGCAGTGATCTTGAAATCATAGATTCTTCAATTAGATTCCAAATCAGTTGTAGTTCAACAGAAGAAGACAAAGCTATTGTCACTGTTGTCAAGAATTCACCACTTGCACTGGAGAAGAAGAAGAAGAAGAAAGGAAAAGGTCTGATCACTCTATACGAAGTCATTGTGATACCTGATTGTGACCCGAGGACCCTTAGCCCTAGTGAATTGAGAAAATATGGGGAATTATGTACAAGGAAAGAAACACAAGAGAAATTGAGACAAGAGAGTAAGAGCAAGGAAATACTGGAAAATGTAAGAGACATCTTACAACAGGTCATCCCCAAGATACATATAAATGAGGACACATCGATTATGGACCAACTTTCTACTCTTGCTGAAGGAATCAATGCCCTAGATGTCAATGCTGACAAAAGAATTGAAGAGCAGGTAGAGTCAAAGATACAAGATAAATTAGCTGAGAGAATAAGCCAAGAAGTGGAAATCAACAAGGTTAAGCTTTCAGTGGTAATAACTAAAATTTAGTCTATTACAACATTAATCTGTCAAATCTTGTATAAGCTATGCACTATCGGAACCTTTACTGCAGAGGTCAATGAAAAGATTAACCAATTTGAGAATTAAATCTCAGTTAGTACAAATGCAGCTACAACTGAGCCACAAGATTTTTCCATTGATATACTCAGAGTTCAAGATCTCAAGTGGTTGATAGAAGATCTCAAGAAGCAAGAAGAGCACATAACTGATCAGGTTACTGAGTTACAGACATAACTCCTTCCATACCTAAAATTTTTTGAGAAACATATTGTCAAGGCACAATCACTTGTTGCAACACTGGAGATTTTTGTGTTGGACAACATATTTGATATGCATGCACAAGTTGGTCTTGAGCACATTGCTCTCACCAACTTGAAAGAGGAATGGGAAAAACTCTTGGAGTCACTGAAGAAAACCCATCAGTACATTTTTGACAAGCTGTAAGTATACAATTTTAAGTTTTTGGCATTAATATCAAAAAGGGGGAAATCAATGTATATGCCAAATATGTACATTTTTGCTATGTATACTACACATTATCAGAGCATGCACCGAGGGGGAGTATTTAGAAATTTTTGATATGTATATGTATATGGCAGAGCTATAAGTTTTCAAACATAAGGTCTATATACATTTAAGTTTTGATACTAATGCCAAAGGGGGAGATTGTTATCTCTATTGAGCATTAATGATTGTCATTAGTATCAAAGGTTATCAAAGACATCGGTCAGTTACATATATGAACCCAGTCGGTAACTATAAGCAAAATAGGCTAGTCAGTTAAGTATATACACCGAGCATCAGATAGTTTATTGAGCATCAACAGACACCGATACCAAGAGAGATAGTAAACACCGAGCATAAGCATAAACACCAAGCAGTTTATACAGTGTTTACCGAGGATCACAGGAAACAACATAGTAATCAAGAATGGCACATTCTTCTATGCAAATGGTTACAATAAATCATAAAATGTTTTACCAAGATCCAGAACAATTTATTCTTGAGATATAATGAAGATCTTAAGTAATAATTTGATCTAGGTTATTTTTGTATACCGTAGATCTTAGGGTTTTGTCTAAGGTTTGTAAACCTAATTTTGTATAATCGGCATAGTGTTGTATGCTATATATTATGTATGTTACATCATTTTTTATGTTAATTGATGTATGAGAGAAGAAGCACTTGAAGCACTACCCAACCTTCAAGATTATCAGTTGACAGAGCAGATCAATATTCAGAGGAAATCATATTAACCAGAATCAGAGCAGGCTAACCGAGTAGTTCAAAGCAAAGATTCATCATAGTAAAGGTGATAATTTATTAGTACTTTATTGATCTGTATCAGATAATTAAGTTGTCATTAGCAGATAGATACCTATTGCTTTCTAATCATTGTAATAGATTTTTGCAAAATATCTTAATAGAGTAGACTTGACAGTCTTTTTATAAATCTCTTAACCGAGTGCACACTCAAGAAGTGTTGCTAAAATCCTATAACTAGGTAGATCTAGCTAATCTAATATGTTACTCCTAACAGGGTAAGATCACCAGAAGTGATCAAAACTTGTAGCCCTAATAGGAAAACCTTTTCTATCTCTAGTAGTGAAGAAGTTGTGGGTGTCATCCCCACCGCAGTTTTTACCTTCTAACAAGGGTTTCTGCGTTACCAAAATACTTATGTTATGGGACTGTTATATTTTTGATTTCATGTTTTTTACTTTCATAAGTTGAATGGATTAATGACACATGCATTAGATACAAGTTATTTTGTGCACAAGGTTACTACTGTTTGTTGTTGTAGATCTGAAAGGTTGATGTGTTAAATTTTTTGTGGGAAGTGATTCACCCCTCCCTTCTCAGTACCCTAGCTCTCCTAATTCCAACAACCTCAACCCTAATATGGTAATTTGTACAAATAGATATGACACTTTAGGAATGTCATTTTTCATAAAACAGACAGAGACTTCTGAAATGACACTCTGCAATTGTCGAATGAGATTGTACAAAAAAATTTCAAAACCTAAATCTTGATGAAAATTTGTTAGAAAATTGATGAAATTTGAAATGGAAACCCAATATCAAGCCTTGTGGTGGGCACCACAAATGTGTGTGTGAAAATTGTACCTTTTTAGAAGACACAACACATCAGTAAAACATTACATATCAATGATAAGAAAATATGCAATAATTAGATATATCATTAATTAGGCGATTTACTACCTTCTAGAAGATGTGAGTATGGTATTCTTAGAATATGATGAAGATCAGTGACAATGCAACACCTAAACGAAGGATTTGAATGCAAAAACTATAAAAATGGATGCATGATTAATCTATATTTTTGGGATTTTCTATGCAATAAAAATGATTGTAAGCTATACGAAATGATTTAAAACTTGATATGAATGAAAATGAATCTAAGCTATGGATGCAAAAATAAGAAATAATGATAGCAATGAATCTCAAAAGTTGCACAATCTCTCAAGAACTCAATAGTATAGCGTTGTTCTCAAAATTGAATGCGGGTTTTTTTTGTGAAGGATTGAGGCCTGTTTATATAGAAATCCAGGATTGAGAACTCATGGAAAAGCCAAAAATCACTCCTTGATCAACTTGAATTGATTGGTAAGTTATCAGAGAATTAAAAATAGTTATCTAGTAAAATCATGCAAATCAACTTTTTAACTCATAATTGGAAGTTGAGATCACTCCAATCTACTTTTCAACTCACAATTACATGTTGAGTTTAGAAGGTTAACAAATTGAATCCAAGAGTTGATTTTGAGTTTAACTGATCTTCTGATTTTTGTAAAGATAATTATTGATTTATTTAATTTTCATATGTTTTATTCTCAACTTAACCGATTTTGTTTAAAAATAATTGATTTATGAGTTAATCAATTATTTAATCAAACTTTATTCAAAATTATATTATTAAATTTGACAATTTGATTTTAATCAATTAAATAAATATTCAATCAATTATTTTAAATTTTTTTGATTTATTGTCAAATAAACAATACTAATTAAGGAATACTTTAATCAAACCTAATTAAAGAGATTAAGTGGTTAAATGAATTTTAATTAATTAAATATTTAACATATTCAATTAATCATACTAATGATAAATAAAATAATATCATTTATCGCCAAATAATATTTAATTAGAAATAATTAGGATATATTAGGAATATTTAGGAATATTCCCTGATGCATATTTATGATAGGATTGATTAGGGTTTTGATGATTCGATGTGCAGATGTGCCTTAGGTTAGGTCTTTAGGGTCAATTTTGATCAATTTGTTGATGTAGGAGGTCAATGGTATTGAAGTACATTTTTGGGGTATTACATTAGCTAATTTGGGTCAAAATTGATAGTCGCTTTTGTGCTGATGTGTTAGATTGCAAGATTGGATTCACACGGATTCAAATTAAATGCATTCGATAGATTATTTTTGGATTTTTGGATTAAATGGGTAGGAAAATTATAATTGAATTGGATGGGATTATATTGCGTGGGGATATGATAGATAAGATAGAGGAATATATACAAACCAATGATAATAGAAAACCAAGGCATGATAAAAAGGTAGAAGGATTAAATTATTTCATGAAAAGGAGATAATTCGAATGATTAAATGTATGATTCTAGGAGATAAGAGGGTAGGAGGAGAGAGAGATCCAAAAATTGGGTTGCAAAAGATTAAGATACCTCACACTAGATATATAATGTAATTAAGGATGAAATATTGTGAGAATAGATGCCTGTAATGGAATGATATTGCATAATCAATTTAGATAATAGAGCAAAAAAGGTCTTCATTGTCCAAAGAATGCATACATATTTTTTCCCTAGTTTTGATCAAGATCGAAGGTAAAAATGGGGGAATGAATTTGATAGCATACTGGATATGGTATGGAAAATATGAATAAGATAATCAATATCAAATATGTAAAGCATGAAGAACTAGAGAAGATGGTCGAGATAGAATGAGGTATAGGATGAGGGATATGGCATGGAAGGTGTGGTAAAGGTAAGGTAGATAGGATATATAATGCTTATATGTAGATCCTTAGGCTTGTCAACATCAAAGGTGGGGAAGAAGTTATGGACTTAGATAGGGTAATGGATGTGGTATGAAGGATACTAGAGAAAGTGGATAGGATGAAGGGAGTAAGGATGTCCTAGATGAAGCTTGCCCGCAAGTATAGAGTGCAAAAATGTAAGGGATTGAACATGACACTTTTTAAGGTTTTTATCATGGTAATTTTCTAGAGTAAAATAAGGATTTATTTTCACTGTTGAATGAATGATTTCTCTTTACATTTTTCTTTCTTTTCTCTTTTTTCTTGAAATAGTATGGATGGATAAATATGTGCATAATGATGTGGATAAGTGTATTTGGAAGATAGTGTATGGGTTATAGATATACGGGAGACAAACTTAAGTGTCTATCTCCATAAATGGTATCCCTTGAAGAAGTGTTAAAAGGGATCATGAAACTTGGAGGTATGCTCATAGATGTTGGTGGAATAATTGTAAAGGGGATGAAATGGGTGATAAGATGGAGAGGGATAAGAATCTTTTCAAACAATTCAATGAGAGGGTTGGAAGGATGGAAAATAGATGTTTTGTAATGAATGGTACATTGGAAAAATTATGGATGGGTGGATGGACATGTTATCAAGACCAACATTGGCACACACCTTGAGTGATGGTGGAGTTGTGCAGGAGTGGATTTTGATATTTTGAGATTTAGATGTTAGAGTAAATGTAACTTTTGGAACATAAAGACCCAAAAATGGATAGAGGAGATGATGAAGTATTTAAGATAGTGGATTTTGGAATATAAGGGTCCAAAATAGATTTGAAAGATGAAGGATTATTAGATGGAGGATTGGAGGACTTACGAGTGGATGAAGTGATTGGATTATCAAGTTATGCCAATTTAGGTTGTTCTTTGGGACGTATTGCTTCTATGATTAGTTGGGGAATCCAAATAGCTTTTGATTTTGAGTTTTATTGATATACCTTTGTGGTCCCTTAGATTTAGATTTTTCCTTTTGGATAAAATTTTTCTTTGTTTAATAATATAATTTTGAGGGAACATCTTGATCCTTGGATGTATGTGGATTTTTGGATTTATGCTTTTGAGATTTGACATTCAAATTGCTTCCATGAGAAAATAAATTGACAGATGGAGAAGAGAGATATAGAGATCTTATAGGTGAGTAAATGTAAATGGTATGCTGGAAGGCTTTTAAGTATGTGTGCCTTAATTGATCTTTATATATGATAGGAATAAAAGAGTTTACATAAAGAAGATGAGGATAATGAATAAAGGGATATAAGGATTCAATATGGATGAAAGAGATGAAGGTTTTGTTTTTGAGACATAGAAACCCAAAATAAATGGAAGGGGTGAAGGATTAGATTATGGAATATAACCTGGCCCAATATAGATTTTGAAGATGGAAAATAGGGATATTTGGATTTACATGGAGGGATTTGGGATTCAGGATGGATGAAAGGAGTACCAATGCCTTGAGATTGGTATCCAAGGTCATGAGAACTTGAATTTTATATGATTTGGAGGAGCTCTAAGATTCCTTTCTCATGGAGGCATATCACTTTGCCTTGATAGTGCATGTTTTTAAAAATCTTTTGATTGATATGATACTTATTTTTGAAACAAGTGTTGGAGATTTGCCAGTAGGCCAGTAATGACTATATGTTTGTCATTGATGACAACATATGGAAAGTAGGATGCGTGGAAGTCTTATGTAGTAAGCTTTTAGTATATGTAGCATGGACATGATATCAACATGATATCATGGGGGCAGAGGTTAACTGTTAGTACATACAATTATATAGCAGCTGGTGTCAGCAGTGTTCCTGACAGAGTAATAGACAATGTTTTGTGTATGGTTGTCCGTACAGTTACCATGGAACCTTGCACACTTGGATATATGTTGAAGACATGTTAGTGATGTTTTAGTTATGGACACATAGTCTGTTGATGAGTAGAAGTGAAGTTATGCAGTCACTATTCACAAGCAGCAGTTTCCTGTATTTGTTCAGAAGAGCTAACAAAGATTTTATTGGTTCTTGAGTTGTGCCTATCTTTAGGGTATACACCCTTGGAGTTAAGCTTAGAGAAGAGTTATTGATGTTTAGTTAAGAGTACGTGAGTTAATTCAGCTTACGGAGAAAGTTCCAGTTATTTTGGTAGAGCCGATAGTGTGTAGCGTGCATCTACAATTATCTTATTGGATAGGTCCCAAAATGAGTTGCATGCATAGTAGAGCCAATAGAATGTTTATTGGAGTTTGTTATGGTTTCTCTATTATGATTTGAAGTTAGTTCTAATAGGATGACTTTTTTATATCATTTGGAGGAAAGATATTTATAGGTAGTCATTTGTGATTGCTTGAGTGTGGTTCATGGTTGATTAAGTAGAGCAGAGAAGAGTGTGTGAAGTGTTGAGCCATCAGAAGAAGGTTTATGTGACCAAGTAAAGTACTTGTGCTATTCATTGGAACTGATCCTGATAGCAGGTCAAAGCACAGTTCACCAAGATCCAGATATAGTGTGTATCTGTTATTCAGAAGGTTGGAGCCTTCACCAATTTGAGCAGTGAGCTCTCAGATAGGGCATCCTCTCCCCTAATAGGGATAATTGTAAAAGACTCCTAACAGGGTCCAACCCTTGACAAGGTCTACTATATGTAATATATTCTAAAGCTACTCCTAACAAGGTAAAGGATCTTCTAACAAGGATCATTATACACTAGTATAGAATATTAGTGGGTATCAAGTCCCACCGGGGTTTTTACCTATTTGGGTTTCCTCGTAACCAAAATATTGGCATTTTTTTCAAGTGTTCTATCATTGTGTTTATGCTTTATGTTTAAGTATACTTAATTGGATAAAGAATTGAATCTTTTAGATAACTGATTCACCCAGACCTCTCAATTATCTCTTGGGACTATTCCTAACAATTGGTATCAGAGCCAAGTGCCTCAGAGAGAAATTTTAATAGCTTAGGGTTGATCAGATGGTGTACTTTAGGAAAGAAAGTCCTAAGTTTGATGGAGATAATTATCTTGACTGGAAGAACAAGATGGTGACTCATTTGTAGTGCATTTCTTTTGAAGTTTTTAACGTAACTATCAAAGCAGCCAAGATTCCTACTTTAGAAGACCTTGCAAAAGATGATGCTACTGACACACAAAAGGAATTGTTTCATTAGAATGCTATTTCTAAAGAAGCCCTTATCAGCGCCCTATCTAATGGTGAATTTTTAGAAGTAAAAAAGATAGATACAGCCCATAAAATATGGAAGCACCTAGAAGACATATTTAAAGGAGATAAACAAGCAAAGGATGTGCACATAAAGACATGGAAGAAAAGACACAATGCATTAGAGATGCTTCCTGAGGAAAATATCAGAGCTTACAATCAAAGAATAAATGAAGCAGTTGCTGGAATCAGGAACAATGGTGGAGAGATTTCAGAGGAGGACATTATGGATAAATTGATGATTACTCTCACTCCTAAATATGAAAGAAAGATCAACATCCTTGATGAGACCATGCAGCTTACATAAAATTTCAAGAGAGAGACCTTGATCAACAAGATCTCAACTTTTGAGATTTCAAGATTGAAGACAGAACCAAAGAGTGAGACAGCTTTCAAAGCAACAGTTCATGGTAAGAAATCTGCAAACACTTCTGGTAATTTTGATGATGATGATGAAGAGAAAACATTAGATGATTTTATTGCTATGATTTCCAAAAGAGAAAAGAAAGAAAAAGGAAAATATGAAGGTCAATTGCCATTTAAGTTCTTTTCATATAATAAGATCGGTCATTTTGCATCTAAGTGTCCCATTAGAGCTAGAAAGTTTAAGAAAGATTACAAGCCTAAGTATTCTAAGGAATGCTACTATGTTGTAGATGGAGTTTCATATGAAGAATCTAGTGAAGAAGAAATTGGATTCATTGTTATTATAGACAAAATGAATTACAAGACAATTCATGAAGATAAGAAAGTGAATCAAGAGCTAGCATTGATTTCACAAGTTGACATAAGGATAGACTGGATTATAGATAGTGGTTGTTCACATCACATGATAGGTGATAAAGGCAAGTTTGTTCATTTGAATAAATACAATGGTGGTATGGTCAGATTTGGAGACAACACTCCTAAACCTATAGTTGGTAGAGGAGCCATCACTTTTGATGGAAAGAACAGTACTGATGATGTTCTTTATGTTGATGGTTTGAAACATAACCTTCTTAATGTTGGATAGTTACTTGGAAAAGGCTATTAGTTGGAGTTCAAAGATGACAAATGCATCATGAACAACAAAGATGGTGTTATGATTGCATCAGGCTCAAAGACAAGAGGTAATGTTTTTCAACTCAATTCAAAAGTAAGTTATTTTTTTGCTAAAGTTGATGACAGTCACTTGTGGCATAAAAGACTATGTCATATCAATTTTGATAACATAGTAAAGATAAGCAATGTTAAGGCAGTAAGAGATCTACCTAGCATAGAAAAGCCAATTGATACTATATGCAGGGAATGTGTGATGGGAAAGCATGTGAGAAATTCATTTAGGAGAAAGCAGAATTGAGTAAAGAACAAGTTGGATCTGATTTATACAGACCTATGTGGTCCAACTCAAACAAGATCATACTATGGTGAAAGGTATTTCATTTTGTTTGTTGATGATTATACTAGGATGATGTGGGTTGTGTTCTTGAAAGACAAGTCCGAAGCATTTGATAAATTCAAAATATTCAAAGCTAAGGTTGAGAATGAATTTGGACTAAAGATAAAATGTTTGAGGTCGGATAGAGGAGGAGAATTCACCTCTGACAGATTTTATGAGTACTATGAAGAACATGGCATAAATAGATAGTTAAGTGCACCTAGAACCACTCAGTAGAATGGAATTGTAGAGAGAAGGAATAGAATCATTCTTGATATAGCGTGCACCATTATGATAGAAGGGAAAGTTTCACACACCTATTGGAGAGATGTGATCAATACAATAGTCTATACCATCAATAGAATTCATTTAAGTCCAGACACTGACAAAACACCTTATGAGCTATAGTTTGGTAATGTTCCCATAGTAAAATACTTCAGAATCTTTGGAAGCAAGTGCTACATCAAGAGGGATGAAGAAGTAGGAAAGTTTGATGCAAGAAGTGATCAAGGTATTTTTCTTAGTTACTCTACTATAAGTAAAGCTTATAGATGTTTCAATTTAAGATTGAAAAAGATAATTGAAAGTGCTCATGTAAAGATTCATGGAAATTTTATGATTCAAGAAAGATATCATGATTACTCACCCATGATTGAAGAAGAACCTAGACCCTCCACTAGTGAGATAGTTATTGAGAAAATGTTTGATAGTATTGATGTGTTATTCAATGACCCTGAGACAAGTGAAGAAAATAATCCTAAGGCTGATGAGTCAACATCACCTAAAGTTCCAAATTTTACATCAAGAAATCATTCCAAGGCAGACATCATTAGAGATCAGAGCGGCAAATTCTTAACAAGATCACAAGCAAAGAACTCAGCTAGCAATGAAGTAGTATGTTTACTATCTCATATTGGACCTTTAAGTGTTGAAGATGCTTGTAATGATTCAGATTGGCATGATGCTATGAAAGAACTTGATCAGATTATTAAGAATGACACTTGCGAACTAGTCCCAAGACCTAGTGATAAGAATGTGATTGGAACAAAGTGGATATTCAGAAATAAGATGAATGAAGATGGTATAGTAGTAAGAAATAAAGAAAGATTAGTATGTAAGGGATATGTGCAAAGAGAAGGCATTGATTATTCAGAAACATTTGAACTTGTGAGAAAATTAGAAGCTATTAACTTGTTTCTAGCCTATGCTACAATTAAAAACTTCAAAGTTTATCAGATGGATGTCAAGTCAGCATTCCTAAATGGAGTTTTGAAAGAAGAATTATACATTGAGGCGCTAGAAGGATTCACCTTATCAGACAGACCTGATATGGTATGCAAATTGAAGAAGGCCCTCTATGGACTTAAGCAAGCCCCTAGAGCATGGTATGAGAGACTAGATGGATACTTAACAAAGATTGGATTCAAGAAAGGAGAAACAAATTGTAATCTATTCATTAGAGAGACATCTGAAGGTTTACTACTTGTAGCTATATTTGTTGATGACATTATCTTTGGAGGTAATGACAAACTCAGTGCTGAATTTGCCAAAGAAATGTAGAATGATTTTGAGATGAGTATGATTGGTCCTATCAAGTACTTTTTGGGACTAAATGTGCAGTAGACAGAAAAAGGAATTTTCATTAGTTTGTCAAAGTATGTGAAAGATATATTGAAGAAATTCAAGATGGATGATTGCAAGCCAATAGGAACTCCTATGATCACTGGATGCAAGGTTAAAAAATAAGATGACTCACCAGTAGTAGATATAAGATTGTATAAGTCTATGATTGGTAAACTCATATATCTTACTCAGACTAGACTTGATATTTCCAATGCAGTTGGCATAGTTAGAATATTTGCAGCAGAGCCTAAACAAAGTCACCTCATGGCAGTAAAAAGAATATTTAGATACTTGCAGGGCACTATAGATTATGATCTATGGTATCCTAACTCAGAAAATGTTGAGCTTCATGTGTACACTGATGCAGATTGGGCAGGATGTGTTGATGATAGAAAAAGTACATCAAGTGGAGTAGTGTTTCTTGGTGATAGACTTGTCCCTTGGATAAGAAAGAATCAAAATTATATTTCTCAGTCAACAACAGAAGTGGATTATGTTGCAGCAGCCTTGAATTGTTCTACAATTGTTTGGATCAAGTAGATGATAAAGGATTTTGGAATTCAGATTAATTATCCTATTGTTATTGACTGTGATAACACTAACACTATCAATATGTCAAAGAACCCTGTGATGCATGCAAAGACAAAGCACATTGAGATCAAGTATCACTTCCTAAGAGAGAAAGTGGTATAGAAACAAGTCAAGTTGGACTATGTGAGTACTAAAGATCAGTTGGCAGATATATTCACAAAGCCCTTACCTAAGGATACTTTTGAGTATCTGAGGGAGAAGTTGCGAGTAATTTCCTTCCTTGATTCTACTTAGAGAAAGAAGGAAAGGCATCAATCCTCTGGGACTGATGGAAGGTTGACTACTCTACCTCAGGAGTAGTACCAATGCTTAAAATTAATGGTGTCCTTTGCCATTGATGTCAAAGGGGGAGTAATATATAGAGTCGTGAAAAACATAAGTAAAAAGAGGAGTAATATACTAAGGGGGAGCAACATTCAGTTATGATAGTAGTACAGTTGAGGAAATGGAGAATATTAGAAAATATTGCAGTAGATGGAGGATTCATCTTTGGGGGAGTTTTGAAGAGGAAATGGAGAATGTTATAAAAGAAATATTCATTTGGGTTTGTGGTGGTTTTTCATTCCACATGTTGCCATCAATGCCAAAGGGAGAGATTGTTGGAGATTTGCTAGCAGGCTAGTACTGACTATATGTTTGTCATTAATGACAACATATGGAAAGTAGCATGCATGGAAGTCTTATGTAGTAAGCTTTCAGTATATGTAGCATGGACATGATATTAGCATAATATCATGGGTGCAGATGTTAACTGTTAGTACAGATAGTTATATAGCAGCTGGTGTCAGTAGTGTTCCTGAAAGAGGAACATACAGTGTTATGTGTATGGCTCTCCATATAGTTATCATGGAGCCTTGCGCACTTGAATATATGTTGAATACATGTTAGTGATCTTTTAGTTATGGACGCATAGTTTGTTAGAGTAATAGTATATTTACCTTGATAATTAAGTCTATCTGATTTAATTATTAAAGGTCACTATTATTCTTTTTTCACTTAAGCTTGTCATTTAGGTGCATAATAATTAATATGTTTATTAATTATTAAATGCACAAACTTAGCTTTCTCCGGCTTTAGGGTTTCTCACCTTATAAGCCACTTTTTGTAATTATTGTTCATACTTTTGAGAAATATAATTTTGCTCTCACCCCGCTGAGATTCTCAAAACCCTAGCTCTCTCTCTCTCTCAGGTTTTCGCTCCAGCTTCTGGTATTTTGCTTACAGGTGATCTTGGTTTTTTGTGGATTTGCACATTTGTGAAATCTTACATGGTATCAGAGCAACCCTGCCGCTACCGAGGTTGAAGTTCTTGAAGCCTGGATTCGAAGATGACAGCCACAGCTTGTTTCTAAGGTTTTCTGTCACTTTGAAGGAGGCACAAGCTTCTGGAGCAGATTGAGCAGAAACGGATGCCGCCATTGCATTCAGAAGGCCCGGGAGAGTTGAAATCATATAAAACTCGACCACGTTTGGTCTCTGTGAACCCAGGGCAAATTTTTGAGCCTACGAAGGCCGTACGGCTCGAAAACCGAGGTGAAATCTTTTTTTTTTTAAAAAGGGCTTTTTCTTTACAAAATTCGGCGGGCCGCCACCGCGCCGCCCGCGCTCAGCTAGCGCGCCGCCCGCGTGCAGCCGCTGGGCAGCGCGCCACCCGCGCGCCCCCGCTACACCGCCGGGCTCCGCCGCTGAGCCGCCGCGCTCGGCCGCCGCCTCCTCTCCGCCAGCGCGCCGCCCGCGCCCGGCTCACCCGCCGCCCGAGCTCTGCCTCCTCCGGTGCCACCAGCCGCCGGCCGCCGCCCAGCCCGGCCGCCGCCCATCCTCCACCCGGCAGCCTGCAGCAGGTGACATCACCTGCTGACGTCACTTGCCGGCATATTCCGTCACCGGAAAATAAAAATCCGGTGACTTTTTCAAATTTTCCGGCCCCCTCAAAATTTTTCGGGATGACATCATGCTGACGTCAGCGACAGGCCTGTGACGGTCATACGGCCGTCAAATTTTTTGCCGTCACTGATTTTTTCAAGAGAGCTTGCATTTTGGGGGTACTTGAGCTTTTTTGCTCCTATAGGGCTCATACGGAATCAAAAATCAACATATGATATATCATCAGAAAGGTCTTTCCAAGACGGACGCAATGATGCTAGTTTGGTTTGCTAATTTAGCCATTTGAGTTCTCTTTTTTTAGTGTCAAAGTCAAAGCTTCTACTTTCCTCCTTCTCTGCATCTGGAGTCTAGGTTTTCTCCTCATTTTTTGTGCTTTCAGTTATTTGCTGTACGGGGGTTTGATTTATACATTGTGGGGGGGTGTTTTTCCTTTCTGTAATTTACTTCAGAAAAGATCTTTCTACTTCTGTCTTCTTCTTCTCTCAATGTCGGATCCCTCTGTGGCCCGGCTGACACCGCATAATTATCATACCTGAAAAGCACACATGACCAGACTTCTTATGTCACGTGGCTTATGGTCATGTCTGGATGAGAACCAACCTGTCCTGCAACGTCCCTTTGAGATTCATCAGCACAGAAATAAGATGGATGAAGCCATGGGCTTGATTGCACTGAACATCTCAGACAGTCTCCTCTTTCACTTGGAAGGTTTGACCACTCCTAGGACCATTTGGAGCAAGTTTTCAGATTTGTTTGGCACAGTTAATGAGTTCCGGGTACTTCAGCTTGATGCAGAGTTGACTACTTTGACACCTACTAGCTTTCCCACCATTGAGGACTTCTTGATGAAGTTCAAGTCTCTGCGTTCAGTTTTGCAGGGATGTGGGAAAACAAAGACAGATGATGAGTGTATCTTCTTGATACTCTCAAAGTTGCGAGGACAGTATCAGATCTTTTCTTCCACTTTCTACTCCACCATGGATGCTTTGGGTGCTAGGCACACCATGCCTTCTTTTGAGACATTCTGTGATCGGTTGACACGGGAACAGGCAAAGATCCAACAGATGGATGCTTCTGGCTCTTCTAGCCAAGCGTTGGTTGCTCAGTCTTCACAGGGGAAACCAAAATAGAAAGGCAAACCGAAGAAAGATTCCGCAGGCAATGAGTCTTCCTCCAAACCTGCACAGAAAAATGATTCAAAACCTCCAGCGAACCCTTCTAAGGGTAAATCTTCTTCGAAGTCTGCTGAGTCTACCTCCAAGACTAAGAAGAAATCAGTTGAGACCTGTAGCTTTTGTGGAAAGGATGGACATCCCATTTCCAGGTGTTGGAAACGTTTGGAGGCTTTAGAGGAAGCCATGTAGGAGCATCACATTTCAGCTCCCCAGTCCACCTCCTCCCCTGCAGGGAAAGGTCATGCTCTTACTGCACGAGCTATGACTTCTGGGCCCACCTGGATTCTTGATTCCGGCGCTTCTCACCACATGACTCACACTCAGCAGTTGGTCACCTCAATTGCTCTTTGCACTACTTCGCAGATTGCTGTTGGGAACTCATCTCATCTTTCTGTTTTGGGTTCTGGTTCAGTTGCATTAGCTGGGGGTTCTCTTCAGGATGTTCTTTTTGTCCCTGACATTTCGACGAACCTTCTATCTATCTATCAGATTTGCCACTCTGGCTCTGGTAAGACAGTTGAGTTCTCACCACATGATGTGGTTATTTGGGACTTACATGATACTGAGATGATTGTGGCTACTGGGAGTGTTGACACTGCATCCCGCCTATACAGATTTGATGGATTTGAGTCTTCTGCTGGCACAGGTTCCTGTCTTACAGCACATGCAGATTCAGTGAGTAGACTTTGGCATGAGCGTTTGGGCCATGTCAATTACAGATATCTTCAGCAGATGAGCACATAGGCACTTGTTCTTGGGCTTCCACAGATTACTTGCACTGATGGGGTTTGTCAGGGTTGTGTTCTTGGCAAACAACATAGGGATCCTTTTCCTCAGGGATGAGCTACTCGTGCTTTGGCGCCATTGGAGTTGATTCACAGTGACCTCATGTCCTTTCCTACTCCTTCTTTTTCTGGTGCCCGATATGTGCTCACATTTATTGATGACTTCTCTAAGCGCACATGGGTGTACTTTTTGAAGTACAAGTCTGATGTCTTTGATTCATTTCGAGTCTTTAAGACATTTGTGGAGAAGCAATCTGGTCTTTCTATTCGCTGGATACGCACAGACAATGGGGGGTAGTATGTGAACCAGGCTTTCAGGGATTTTTGCTCTGAACATGGTCTTCAGCATCAGTTTTCAGTGCCCTACACCCCTCAGCAGAATGGTGTGGCAGAGAGAAAGAACAGAACACTTCGGGAGATGGCTAATTGTATGATTCAGTCCAGGTCCATGGATTCATCTTTTTGGGCAGAGGCTGTCAATTGTGCCAACTATATTCAGAATCGGATGCCCCACAAGGCAGTTCGACATATGACTCCTGAAGAGGCTTGGTCTCATGTCAAGCCTGATGTATCTTCATTTCGAGTTTTTGGTAGTGAAGCATGGGCATTTGTGCCTGACGCTTGGAGGAAAGCGATGGAGCGGAAGAGCCGACACCTCATTTTTGTTGGCTACTGCGAGGATGTTAAGGCATATAGGTTGTTTGATCCTGATTCCAGAGAGGTCCTGTTTCGACGGGATGTCCAATTTGATGAGCGCCTTCCTACAGTAGATACCCCGCTTCTAGAGTCTACTTCACTTACCACTACTCCCTCATCTCTTCCAGTTGTGTTTCAGGATGATGAGGATGATGATCTTGGTGATCCCCATTTACCTCCACCATAGGATCCTCCACAGATGCCTAGATGGGCTCGTGTTACAGTTGATGCTGCAGGATCTCTGGCTGGTGACCCTTCCACCTCTCGTTGCACCCGGTCTCATATTGCAGGTTTCAGTCTTCTGAGTCATGCTATTTGTGGTGATCCTCAGACATTTGGGGCAGCGACAGGACATACTGAGTGGGACAGTGCTATGGAGGAGGAGTATTCTTCTTTGATGAAGAATCATACTTGGGATCTTTGTTCGCTTCCTAAGGGAAGAAAGTTAGTGCGATGGAAGTGGTTGTATCATACTAAGTTTGCTGCTGATGGTTCTATTGATAAGTACAAGGCACGTCTTGTTGCGAAGGGTTTTTCATAGGTTGAGGGTATTGATTACACTGAGACATTTGCCCCTGTCGCCAAGATGAACTCTATTCGCCTTGTCTTATCCCTCGCTGCTTCTCAGGGATGGCCCATTTTTCAGATGGATGTGAAGAGTGCTTTCTTGCATGGTGATCTTAGTGAGGAGATTTACATGGAGCAGCCTCAGGGATTTGTGCAGGATTCCTCCTTGGTTTGCCGACTTCGGCGTTCTTTATATGGTCTCAAACAGGCCCCTCGGGCTTGGTATGAGAAGATGGACTCTTTTCTGCTTTCTACAGGATTCACACGCTATCATTCCGATCCTACAGTCTACATTCAGCGTCTTGAGGATGAGGTTTTGATACTTGTGCTATATGTTGATGATCTTCTCATCACAGGTAGCTCATCTTCTATGATTCAGGATGTTCAGTGCGCATTGATGGAGCAGTTTGAGATGACAGACCTTGGTCTTTTACACTTCTTTCTGGGTCTACAGATTGTGCAGTCACCTACTGGGATCTTTTTTTACTAGCAGAAGTATGCTCTTGACATGCTTCAGCACTTTGATATGCTTGATTGCAAGCCTGCTCCCACACCTTTTCAGTCGGGTGTTACTTTGTCTACCTCTTGCACTACGCCTTCAGTGGATGCTACTTTGTATCGGCAGTTGGTTGGCAGTTTGTTATACCTGACACACACTCGTCCTAATCTCTCCTTTGCAGTTGGTCTAGTCTCTCGGTTCTCACATGAGCCTCATGAGAGTCATTGGCAAGCTGCCAAGCGTATTTTGAGATACATTTAGGGCACACTTATGTATGGCATTCACTACACATCAGGGGCTCCTCACATTGTTGGCTACACTGACTCAGATTGGGCTGGTGATGTTGATGATCGGAAGTCTACTTCTGGCTTTGTTTTTTGTCTTGGCTCTGGTCCTATCACATGGTCGTGCAAAAAGCAGAACGCTCGAGCACTTTCATCTACAGAGGCTGAGTACAGAGCTGCAGTTCATGCTAGTCAGGAGATTTTATGGCTTCGGCAGTTGATGACTGAGTTTGGTTTTCCTCCTGATCGTCCCACTGTTCTGTGGTGCGATAATCAGAGTGCTATTCACATTTCCCGCAACCCGGTGGAGCATCAGCGCACTAAACACATTGAGCTTCATATGCATTTCATCCGTCAGCAGATTCAGGATGGTGTTCTCACTTTGGAGTACATTCCCACTGATGCGCAGGTTGCTGACATCTTCACCAAACCCTTTGCATCTCCGCGCTATCTTCAGTTGCGTTCTATGCTTGGGGTGACGGAAGTTGTCCTTGGGGGGTCTTGTTGAGTCCTTCCTTCCTTCATGTTTCTTTTCAGCATGTTGTTGTATCTCTTTTTGGGGTAGGGTTTTTCCCACTGGGTTTTCTCTATTTCCCCGGTTCACAGAGATTTCTTTGTTGTTGGGTACCTGATCAGGCCTTGTTGCCGGGACCCATATTCCTGCTTTCTTAGCTGTGCTAGGTTAGTTTCCTCTTGAGCTTCGCTTAAGGGGGGGTGTTAGAGTAATAGTATATTTACCTTTATAATTAAGTCTATCTGATTTAATTATTAAAGGTCACTATTATTCTTTTTTCACTTAAGCTTGTCATTTAGGTGCATAATAATTAATATGTTTATTAATTATTAAATGCACAAACCTAGCTTTCTCCGGCTTTAGGGTTTCTCACCTTATAAGCCGCTTTTTGTAATTATTGTTCATACTTTTGAGAAATATAATTTTGCTCTCACCCCGCTGAGATTCTCAAAACCCTAGCTCTCTCTCTCTCTCAGGTTTTCGCTCCAGCTTCTGGTATTTTGGTTGCAGGTGATCTTGGTTTTTTGTGGATTTGCACATTTGTGAAATCTTACATAGTTTGTTGATGAGTGGAAGTGAAGTTATGGAGTTGCTATTCGCCAGTATTAGTTTCTTGTGTTTGTTCAGAACAGCCGACATATATTTTATTGGTTCTTGAGTTTCACCTATTTTTAGGGTATGCACCCTTGGAGTTAAGCTTAGAGAAGAGTTATTGATGTTCAGTTAAGAGTGCATGAGTTAATTTAGCTTACATAGAAAGTTCCAGTTGTTTTGGTAGAGCCAATAGTGTGTAGCGTGCGTCTACAATTATCTTATTGGATAGGTCCCAGAATGAGTTGCGTGTATAGTAGAGCCGATAGAATGTTTATTGGAGTTTTTTATGGTTTCTCTATTGTGATTTGAAGGTGGTTCCAATAGGCTGACTTGTTTATATCATTTGGAGGAAAGATATTTATAGGCAGTCATTTGTGATTGCTCGAGTGTGGTTCATGGTTGATTAAGTAGAGAAGAGCAGAGTGTGTGAAGTGTTGAGCCATCAGAAGAAGGTCTATGTGACCAAGTAAAGTACTTGTGCTATTCATTAGAACTGATCCAGACAATAGTTCAAAATGTAGTTCACCAAGATCTAGATATGGTGTGTATCTGTTATTCAGAAGGTTGTAGTCTTCACCCATTTGAGCAGTGAGCTCTCGGATAGTGTGTCCTCTCCCCTAACAGGGACAATTGTAAAAGACTCCTAATAGGGTCTGACCCTTGATTAGGGCTACTATACTCAATATATTATAAAGCTACTCCTAATAGGGTAAATGATCTTCTAACAAAGATCATTATACACTAGTACAGAATATTAGTGGGTATCAAGTCCCACCGGGGTTTTTACCTATTTAAGTTTCCTCATAACCAAAATATTAGTGTTGTGTTCATGTGTTCTTTCATTGTGTTTATGATTTATGTTTAAGTATACTTAATTGGATAAAGAATTGAATCTTTTAGATAACTGATTCACCACCCCCCCCTCCCCCTCTCAGTTGTCTCTTGGAACTATTCCTAAACACAAGATGCAAGACCATGTGGAGGAAGATATTCCATGGAAGGGATGATAGGCTTATGGAGTAAAGTAGACATGATGAAAGTAGAGGAACCCATTTAATAGACTAGAAAGGGGTAATGGGATCTTGAGAAGGATTAGGATCATGAGAGGAATTACCAAGGATGTTTGGATCACAAGACATGGATTAGGATTATGATGTGGAGATGAAGGGATGATTTGATCTTGATTTGAGAGGGGATCATGAAGGGGAGGAGGATAAATATCTCAATCTTGATTAGGAAGGAGATCATGACATGGGATAAGATCATGAGATAGAGTTGAATGAAAGGGATCATGAGATGGAAGGGAATTGTGAAGTGGAGTGGAAATTATGCTTGGATGTTGAAATGGATGGGGTTCATCTTAGATTTATTCATTTTTATCACACCTTATCCTTGCAATTAATTATATAATTTTTTATTATATGTTTAATTAATATCTAGGATAAGGTGAGAAAAAATGGGCAAGTTATTCAAATAAATAATAACTATTTATTTAGTTAATGGCTAGGATGAGGTAAAGTCAAGTTTGGTTAGTTTGGACAAATTTAGGTGTCTACATGTATTTTCGACTATCCAATTTTTTCCTTCTATCTATTTAGGAGTTGTTTGAGTATTGTCATTGGGTTCACTCATGCAAATTATTTCCTTTGTTATCTTGATCTTCATCACATTGTTTGTAGAATTTCTTCAATTATAGTTCTTGTTAAACATAATGGAGTTCTTCGTGTTCATTTTTGAATTATTGGTTTTCAAGGGTGTCTTTTGGGGATGCTTCTTAATATTTTTCACATTCTCTCTTTTAGGTAGGAATTTTTTCGTCCAAGTTTCCTCTTTTTATCCTTTTTGGAGACTTTTTTATACATGGGTTCGTGGTTTAAGTTGTTGGACCCGCATTGTATCTATACATTTTTTGTCTCTCCTTAAATTGCACTTAAGAGGTGTTGGTATAATTAAGTATTAACTAATTACACTTTACTTAAGTTTACATAGGATAATGCATTTGCATATCAGTTGTCATTGTCACACCTAGGAGTTCGCATTTCATTTTAGCACATGGTTAGGAGAAATTCCACTTTAGATGGTGATACTTGTCATCACATACCTCTTTGTGTGTGAGATCCACCTTTAGTGCTCTTATCATATTATCATTCTCTCATTGTTGCACATGTTGCACATACTTTGATGTACAATGGAGGATGATCCACCTTTGGTGGACATGTGATCCCACCTAGTGTGGTTGATAGCTTATCATCTCCTTATCATGTAGTCTTATCAAATTGCCTATATATTTAGGAATTCCTACATTGTATGTAATCAATCTGTCTATCAATTCATTCTATTTGATTATTTGATCATTTGATCATATCATATTTGTCTCTCTTGTGCTATGTCTTGACATTCTAGATATTGGCATTTATTCTTTGCCTTAGGAAAATTCTTACATGGTATCAGAGCTATAGAAGATTTTATTGCATAGCCCTTTGAGAGCCATTGTTGCTTCAAATTTTGGAGGGTCACAATTCAGATCCAGGATATGAACAATTTTTGAGAGTATCTGTTAGAAAGTAAAGTCCACCAAGATAACTGAGAGGGGGGGGCGGGGTGAATCAGTTATCAGATAATTATAACTTTTATTAACTTCAACAACATTTAACTATGTAAGAAATATAATTACTAACCATAGAAAGATATTCATACACAATGACACAATAACACAAGATATTTTGACTAGGGAACCTCTTGATCAAAGAGTAAACCCCGGTGGGAATGATGCCCACAAAAGATGCACTAATATGAATATTCCTTGTGAAAGGATGGACTCTATTAGGAGTCTTATGAAATACATTCAGTACATATAAATCCCTGTTAGGAGATTTTGAATCCCTATTAAAAGATTCTAACCCTGTTAGGAGTTATGGAAGACAAAAGGACCCACTGCCCAAACAGCTTCAAGGTAAGATCACTGAACTCACTGTCCAAGTAATATTTTAATTATTCAATAGAATAATATGTTACCTCTTCTTTGACTATGCCAAACCACACTCACTACTACATCAGATCTCACTTTCAAATCTTTGTACTTCACATGTCTTCCTTCACAATTTTGCTCTCATACTTAGCTCTTTTCTTCACTTCATGCATACCGCATCACACATCAACATTAAAAAAAAGAAAAACATTCCTTCCTTTATACCACACTCAAATAATTACAAATGAGTTAGCACACAATTACAAAATAAAAGTTTCCACACGCTACATCAAAATTACACAAAACTGTCAGCTTCTAGATACAATAACTCATCACTCGTGCGACCTCAAAGTTTGCACTATGAACCACATCACTAAAAATGTGTCTCAAACTTCCCTTTAACTGCACAAAATGAGATTCCATCCTGATTAGGAGATATCATTCGATTTCCAAAAACCGCTACTCAGGAACACTGCCTGAATACTGCTTTCACCAAAATGCTCATAACTTTCATGAATAAAATAATTACTGTCTGTGCTCATAACCATAGACATATAACATATCAAAGAGTATAACCTCAACATCACATATCTCCAACTATAATATCCCACATGCACTAATCAAAACACTTTTTGCTTCACTGGAAGTCTCTAGAAGATCACTTTGTTGACATCAATGACAATCATAGTCATGAATGCAACAACAACTGCTACAGAATGACTACCAAGCATTCAGAATTCATTCCTAATAATCTCCCTCATTGGCATTGATGGAAACATAGATGAAAAACATCCAATGTTCCAAAAATCCAATACTACAACACTGCTTCTTCAAATCCTCTTCATCAATAAAATCTTGCTTCGTTATCCTATTCAGTTCTCTCCAACAAATGGTACAAGTGTTTTTTCATGTACACTTCTCCCCCATTGAAATCAATGATAGAAATTTCATCACTATGTCAACAACAACTCAATGTCAAAAGACACTGTTCAGAAAATACATTCACAAGAGTCCTCATGACTCAGTTCAGATACACGTACTCCCCCATAGAGGAAGTACCAACATCCAATCTAGAAGAAAGATAGGGCTCATATACCAATAGACAGATGCAACCAACTGCATCATTACTCAAAAGTAGGCTAGGGCATAACCCCAAGCATACCTATCAGATACTCAAATGTATCCTTAGGCAAAGGCTTAGTAAATATGTTTGCTATCTATTCCTTTGTGCTTATGTACTCCAGTTTGACTTCTTTCTCAACCACTTTCTCTCTTACAACATGATATTTGATCTCTATATGCTTTTTCTTAGAATGTAATATAAGATTCTTAGACATACTAACTATGCTGGTGTTGTCACAATGTATGACAACAGACTCAATAAACTTAATTCCAATATCCTTTAGCATTTGCTTCATCCAAATTATTTGGTTACAATTGTTTGCTACTGCTATATACTCTGCTTCTGCTATGCTCTGTGAAATACAATTCTTCTTCTTTCTTAGCCAAGAAACCAATCTTCCTCCAAGAAAAAAGGCTCCACCATTGGTGCTTTTCTTGTCATCAACACTACCTCCCAAATCAGCATCTGTATATGCATATAGGGTAAAATCATTAGATTTTTCATACCACAATCCATAATCCATTGTGCCTCTTAAATATCTCAGTATCCTCTTTACTGCTGCATAATGTGACTCTCTAGGTTCAACTTGAAATCTTGCTACCATTCCAACTGAATGTTGTATATCAGGTCTAGTGTGTGTTAACTACTACAATCCTCCAATCATGGATCTGTATTTCTTCTACTCAACTATCGGTGTTTCATCTTTGCTAGATAGTTTGTGTCCTATAACCATAGGTGTTCCAACTAGTTTACAGTTCTCCATTCCAAATCTTTTCAGTAAATCATTCAAGTAATTTGTCTGACATATAAAGATACCATCATTATTCTATGTTATCTATAATCCCAAAAAGTATTTCATCTCACCAATCATACTCATTTCAAATTCAGTCTTCATTTCATTAGCAAATTTGTCACTAGCTTCATCTTCTCCTCAAAAGATAATGTCATCAACAAAAATAACTATAAGCAACAAACCAATTTCAATTTCTTTTGTGTACAGATTGCTATCAGTTGTTCCTTTAGTAAATCCCAATTTCAACAAATACTTATCTAGTCTAGCATACCAAGTTCTAGGTGCTTGCTTTAGTCCATATAATGCTTTCTTCAGTTTACATACCATATCTCCTTCTTGAGTCAAAGGAAAACCTTTAGGCTGCTCAATGTAGACTTCTTCTTCCAATTCACCATTCAGAAATGTGGACTTCACATCCATCTGATACACTTTAAATTTCTTGAAAGATGCATAAGCCAAAAACATTCTTACTACTTCAAGTCTTGCTACTGGTGGAAAAGTTTCTTCATAGTCAATTCCTTCTTTCTACAAGTATCCCTTACATACCAATCTTGGTTTGTTTCTTACCACTTCTCCTTGTTCATTCATCTTCTTTCTAAATACCCATTTAGTTCCAATCATATTCTTGTCTTTAGGTCTAGGGACCAATTCCCATGTCTTGTTCTTTTCAATCAGATCTAGTTCTTCTTTCATAGCATTAATCCAATGTTCACCTTCACAAGCTTCACTAGTAGATTTAGGTTCAATTTGAGAAATCAAACATAAATGTACCTTATTACAAGTTTGAACTCCTCTGTCCAAACTTCAAATAAATTGTTCAATAGGATGATGTCTTGATAGATACCTGTTCGGTGTCATAGTCACAAATCTTGTTTCAACTGTAGATTCTTCTCTAGATTCCTATCTAGTTTCTTCTACAGGATTCTCATTCAATAATTCATTGTCAGTCTCATAGAATAATTCAGTAGATTCGGTGTTAGGCTAAGGATGAGCTTCTTCATCAGATTCATAATCAAGTATTCTTTCCTAAATTTTGAACTTCTCATCAACTTTAACATTTGTGCTCTCAACAATAGTTGTAGTTCTCTTATTGTAACATCTATATACTTTTCTTTTCAAAGAATATCCAAGAAAAATTCCTTCATCACTTCTAGGATCAAATTTTCCAATATCATCATCTCTCTTTATATAACATTTGCTTCCAAAAATTCTAGAATACTTAACTGAGGGTGCGTGTCCAAACCATAATTCATAAGGTTTCTTGTCTGTGTCTGCTCTGATTTGTACTCTGTTCATTGTATATACTATTGTATGCACTGCTTCTCTCTAGAATGTCTTTGCCAAATCATTCTCAAATAACATAGCTCTTACTACTTCAGTCACTAACCTATTTCTTCTTTTTGCAATACCATTTTGTTTAGGTGTCCTAGGGGCTGAAAACTATCTCTTAATACCATTCACTTCACAAAAAGTGTTAACCTCTCTAGAAGTAAATTCACCACCTCTATTAGATCTCAAACATTTAATCTTCATTCCAGATTCATTCTCAACTTTATTCTTAATGATCTTAAACTTATCAAATGCTTTAGATTTTTCTTTTAGAAATGCAATCCACATCATTCTTGTAAAATCATCAAGAAGAATCATAAAATACCTTTCTCCATAGAATCCTCTAGTCTTGGTAGGACCGCTCAAGTCTATATGAACAATCTCCAACTTCTCTGCCAATGTGAACTTCTTACTAGGAAATGAACTTCTCTTCTGCTTAGCCATCACACATTCTTTGCAAATCATGTTAGTAGGCTTCATAATTTTAGGCAAATCCCTTACTGCATGTGTAGTACTTACTTTCACAATGTTATCAAAGTTTATATGACAAAACCTTCTATGCCATAACCAAATTTCATCAATCTTAGTAATCAAACATGTCATCTCAGTAGGATTCAACTGAAATATATTACCTCGGGTTCTAGATCCAGTTCCAATCATATTTCCATCTTTATCCTTTATCACACAAGTTTTCTCAGTAAACCAAACTTGATATCCCTTATCAACTAACTATCCAACAATTAAAAGATTATGTTTCAATACATCAACAAAGTAAACATCATCAGTATTAGTCTTTCCATCAAGAGTAATAGATCCTATACCTTTAATCAAACAAGGTGCATTGTTACCAACTCTAACAACTCCTCCATCATAATTGTTAAACTTTATGAACTTTTTCATATCTCCAGTCATATGATGTGAACAACCACTATCTATAATCCAATCAGCTTTCTTTTCAACTTGGGAAACTAAGGCTTTTTCTTCCTTAACATTAGATTCAGGATTCTCTTCTTTAATTTCTATAAATCCTATTTCATCATTATTCTCAGTATCACTTTCACTCAAAGTTCTTTCAATACTAGCTTCAAGATCTTCATCATTAGCATAATAACATTCCTTAGATCTTCTAGGCTTGAAATTATTTTTGTACTTCTTAACTCTCTTAAGACATTTAGATGCAAAATGACCATATTCTTGACAAGTCCAACATTTAAAAATTTTCTTACCGTCTGGTTCTCTTTTCACAAGCAAGAAAATACCAATCTTCTTATCTTCTTCATTTCTAGGTCTACTACTGGCATAATCTCCACTCACACTAGTACTTCTTGACAAAGTAGGATGAACACTAAGAGCACTGAATGTTGTCTCCATTCTAGGCAAGTCTCCTGATACCCAGGTTCATTTCTGTTGCTTCCAATCTTCCAAGAAGAGTCTCTCTTGTAAAGTTTTTAGTACAAGGTATAACTTGTTCAATCATTTGTGTTGTCTACTTAAATACAAGATTCAATGTCCTCAGAATTTTCCATATCACTTCATTCTCCATCTTTGATCCTCTACAAGATTTTATCCCTGCAACAATTTCTAACATTCTACCAATATAGCTTCTAACAGTTTCATCTTCCATCATTCTAATATACTCAAATGCACATATCCAATTATGTAATCTAGCTCTCTTTGCATGTTCAACACCTTCAAAAGTAGATTGTAAAGCTTTCCAAATTTCATGAGATTTTTTAAAACATTTTACCTGACTGTATTCAATCTCTGGAAGTGCTATCAAAAGTGCTTCTCTTGCAAGTATGTTACACATGAATAGATCTACCTCATCTTTTGAACTTGATTCAAGATTATCTTCTTCAATGATATTCCTATCATTCTTTGTAATCAACCAATAACCTGGTCCTAAACACAGTAGATGTGTCTTCATCTTTTCTTTCCAGCTGTCAAAATTTACTCCATGAAACTTAGGGCTTTCTTTCCTGAAATTTGCCATGGATCTCCTTAAGCTGTTAAACTTTCCTTTCAAGGACCTATTGCTCTGATACCAATTGTTAGAAATTAAAGTCCACCAAGATAACTGAGAGGGGTTGGAGGGGGCGTGAATCAGTTATCAGATAATTATAAATTTTATTAACTTCAATAGCATTTAACCATGTAAGTAATATAATTACCAACCATAGAAACATATTCATACACAATTACATAATAACACAAGATATGTTGACTAGGGAACCTCTTGATCAAAGAGTAAACCTAAATTGGAATGATGCCCACAAAAGATGCACTAATATGAATATTCCTTGTGAAAGGATGGACTCTGTTAGGAGTCTTATGAAATACATTCAGTACATATAAATCCCTGTTAGGAGATTTTGAATCCCTGTTAAAAGATTCTAACCCTGTTAGGAGTTATGGAAGAAAGAAGGACCCATTGCCCAAACAGCTTCAAGGTAAGATCACTGAACTCACTATCCAAATAATCTTTTCATTATTCAATAGAATAATATGTTACCTCTTCTCTTTCTATGTTAAACTGCACTCACTGCTACATCAGATCTCACTTTCAGATCTCTGTACTTTGCATGTCTTCATTCATAATTTCGCTCTCATACTTAGCTCTACTCTTCACTTCATGCATACCACATCACACATCAAAATTACAAAAAGGAAAAACATTCCTTCCTTTATACCACACTTAAATAATTACAAATGAGTCGGCACACAATTACAAAATAAAAGTTTCCACACGCTACATCAAAATTACACAAAATTGTCGACTTCCAGATACAATAACTCTTCACTCATATGACCTCAAAGTTTTTGCTATGAACCATGTCACTAACAATGTGTCTCAAACTTTTCTTTAACTTCACAAAACTAGATTCAATCCCAATTAGGAGATATCATCCGATTTCCAAAAACTGCTACTCAGGAACACTGCCTAAATACTACTTTCACAAAAATGCTCATAACTTTCATGAATAAAATAATTACTATCTACATTCTTAACCATAGACATATAACATACCAAAGAGTATAACCTCAACATCACATATCTCCAACTACAATATCCCATGTGCACTAATCAAAACACTGTCCGCTTCACTGAAAGTCTCCAGAAGATCACTGTGTTGACATCAATGACAATCATAGTCATGAATGCAAGAACAACTGCTCTAGAATGACAACCAAGCATTTAGCATTCATTCCTAATAGTATCTAGAGAAAGATCTAACATCGCCATTATGTCTGGGTGGCCGTTTCCATAAAGTTTGACTATAAATTTGCCTATATTAGGAAAAATTCAAATCTGAGGCAAAAAAGTTTTTGCAAATCAGACCTGGAGTTTGATATGCGGTACGGTACAGATTTTCATATTTTCTTTTTCATTTTCAAATTATTTTTAGATCTGGGCATATTTTGTATTTTTTTTATCAAAGTTTTTGAGGTTGTTTCGATGTCCTTGTACACACTAAATAGTGCACTTCTCTAAGTCATTACTTCCAAGGGAATCCATGAATGGAAAACCTTGAGAAAGCAACCTAGAGCTCCCTAGGCATGGAGTCAGAAGGATGTTGATGGTGCTCTCAGCTAGAGCTATTGAAGCATGAAACCTTGCTAGCAAACCACACAATGGGAGATTCAAAGAGACAAGGGCAAGAATGCCAATATCTTCAAGAATCAACAATGAAGAATGCAATGCAATGCAAGCTATGCTAAGAATGAAGATGCAAGCTAAGCTATGAAAGGAAAGTATTACAAACCCTTGCTAATTAAGCTATGTGAGCTAATCTAAAGCATAAAAGAAACTAAGCTAGATGCCATGAAAGCTATGATGCAAGAAATGAAACTAGAATGCAAGAAAGATCTCCAAAAGCTCCAAAGTCTCCAAGAAATCCTACAACATAAGGTTAGTATTCAAAAGATGGATCCTAAAATGAGAAGAGAGCTCTCCTTTTAAAGAGATTGCAAAGGAATGGACCATGGAGATTAAGAGGCAAAATATTTAATCAAGGGTGGAGCATCAAAGAGGAGCAATACATGTACACAAATATCCTTGAATGAGAAAATAAGAGTTGACTTTTGTGTCCATATGAGATAAAAAGTGCTTTTCTTCTTTTTATAAAATAATAATA
This sequence comes from Chamaecyparis obtusa, assembly GCA_027943335.1. Taxonomy (NCBI): domain Eukaryota; kingdom Viridiplantae; phylum Streptophyta; class Pinopsida; order Cupressales; family Cupressaceae; genus Chamaecyparis; species Chamaecyparis obtusa. Next base: position 1,651,531 of record BSBK01005497.1, on the reverse strand, counting down.
ATGCTTTATTTTTGCAACTTAGGATAAGAGGAAAAGTGGGGGCTTTTTATTAAAAGAGGAGGAAATTCCTTTCAAATAAATAAAGATTTTAGGATAAGATGGTTAGCCCAAGGAAAATAATCGAAAATGATAAAATAGGATTTGATCAAGGAAATTGATATAATTGATAAAATGCTAATTTTTGAAAATATTGATTCGGGGATTTGATAAATTGCTAAATGGGGGCCCAAAGTCTAGGTGACCATTTTAGGGTGCATACAGTCCCCACCCCTATTTGTCTATCAGATTACCTCTGCAAACAAGACACAATTGTCAGATCCATACACAGTACTCAATACCAATGTTAGTGAAATTGCCAGTCAATCGTCAAATCACAGAGGGATACCGAAGAGCTTCCTTACTTTGGACATGAGGAAGTTGTAATATAAATCACAAATCATTTCTACATCCCACCAATGTGGGACTAATCGGCTAGAGAATTGAAAATTTTTGGGGCACTTCTCACATCGACTTGAGTTGGACCTGATAATATAAATTACAGATCACAAAGGGGTACCCAAGAGCTTCCTTACTTTAGATGTGTGGAAGTTGTAGTATAAATTGCAGATCATTTCTACATCCCAATGTGTGACTAATCAACTAGATAATTGAAAAAATTTGGGGCACTTCTCACACTGACCCAAGTCAGACCTGATATCCAGCTCGCAAAATTGGCCAGACCTGCATTGGTTATAGCTTGGTAGAGAAACCGGCCTCGATGATCTGACCTCAAATTTGACCGAGCTCAAATGTGAAGACAACATAAATATAAATGTGCAAGGATTTGTTGAAACCATACTGTAAATCACATACATAACTCTTCTACGTCTATGATATCATGTTGATAAGATATCTAGGAGACATATACTCAAGGCTCTCTCCATCAGGCTTCCACACATGCTGCTTACCATATGTTGTCATCAATGACAAACATACAGTCAGTACTCTAGCTTGCTGGCAAATCTTCAAGAACATCTTCACTGCAAAATGAAATATAGAGACAATATATTGAACTTTGATGATTTATATCCTTAGAAAATACTATCACCCTATGATTATTCTAATCAAAGGACTCCTAAAATTCACACTATTTACTAATATCCTTATGCAAAATTCAAAGAATTAGTGTTGTATCTAAAGCTTATTTAATTTTATCTTTAGATCAAAGCTGAAGAATATCAACACATACATAGAGATAATCCATGCAATGAATCTGAAAACTCATAACTCAAAGAAAGAGAATACCAAAGAGAGATGTGAACTTTGGATTTTATTCAAATATGCTATATCATCTGTATGTATACACAATGCTTTAAAATGAAAACTAGCTGAATATTTAGCTAAATTAGTAATACTTTCTGTTCCTTTTAAATAAATAAAAATTTTAGGATAAGATGGTTAGCCCAAGGCAAATAATAAAAAATGATAAAATAGGATTTGATCAAGGAAATTGATATAATTGATAAAATGCTAATTTTTGAAAATATTCATTTAAGGATTTGATAAATTGCTGAATGGGGGCCCAAAGTCTAGGCGACCATTTTAGGCTGCATATATTTTCCCCTCTTTGACTAATGTGAGATCGATTTGGGATCACATATAGTCAAAAAATAGAATTGAAATGTGAGATCGATTTGGGATCACAAAACAATCCAGACATGTGTTTGACGGATGGGAACATATTAGGAAAAACATAAGCATAAGGTGACAAAGATAAGCTGAAAGACAAGACCAACACCTATATAGCTAGGTGATAATCAAGTCTCAAATAAGAGATAAGATTCTCAAGCAAGGCTGATTGATAAGCTGAATCAAAGATTAAAGCTGATAGGTACCACCCCCTTAGAATCGAAATTGAAATTAGGTAGAGGAAAAGCAGCAAATTGATAAACTTGATCAAGTCACTAGAAATCATAATCGAAGGTGAAAAGATGATAGGATAACCATCAAGCAGTGAAGACATGCCCCAGTTTGACTGAAAAGATGAAGTCAAACCTTAGAGAGATGAAGTGAATGAAAATGAATGAGAGACTAGAAGGTTGGAGAGAGATGGGGATGAAGAAATAAAGATGCCCTACCAAAGATCGAAGAATCAGGCCTCAAACGGTTAGCCAACTATGCAGAAGAAGGAGAAATTTGAAATGAAATTTTGACTATCAATATGAACTCATATTTTGATTTTGATCCCAAAAATGGATCCAGGACGTCGAAATTAGCTAGGGGTGCAATTTTTGCACAATTTTGAGGTGTTTTGAAAATTAGGTCAAAAAGTTAAAATGCTATAAAAGGGGGTAAAAAGGTCATTTTCAAAATCATTTGTCTTTTAGTGATTTGAGAATCTTTAGAGCTTAGAGAGAGAAAATGGCCCAGCAAGCAGTGATCCCAGTCCATAGGCATCGATTTGAGCGCACCTGGTTGCACAACCGGCCTCCGCAGTATGGTGCCCCGATATGTTTTTAGAAAAAACTCAATTTGTTGGTCATTTATGAGCATTAATGTTAATTTAAAACACATTTTTAAAGTTTTTAAAACTTTTCAAATTTTCTTCGTACGAAAAGTCATCCGATACTTTCTAAGTATCACACCCTTTGAGGGTATCTATCATGCGATACTTCGTGGGTCAAAATAGTGTCGCATTGATATTGAATCTAGTATCACACAATACTAGATGAAATATCGTGCGATGCTATGCAAAGTATCACATGCAAAGATACCATCACACTGCTATTGAAGAAAGTATCACATGATACTTAGTCAAAAAATAGTATCGCACAGTATAGAAAAATGACATGTTTTAATGTTTTTGAGCAAAATGACATGGGTCCTGATAATGTTTGCTTTTAAAATGTTTTATACTAATTTTATACATCCATCATGATATGTTTTGACATCTGGTTTGGGTTAAATGGCTTGTAGGAGAACTTTCCTACGCTGCTCGTTAGAGCGCCCTGAGTGACCGGACTACGATGTGTCCAAGATCTAGATGATCCAGGGTGAGCAAACCTAAGGGAGATGGGATTTGGCTACTTGCTGCAGATGCCCCATATTCAGGTGGATCATGGGTTGTTGACTACGCTGGCTACGACATGGTACAACAAGCACAACACCTTTCATCTTCCTACTGGAGAGGCATCGATTACCTTGGAGGATGTCTATCGGATCCTACGAGTTTTGAGCCACAAAGATCCTGTAAGTATAATCATGTTTATAGATAGTTCTAGATGTAAAGTTTCCATATGATAGAAACTGACATGATTGTTTTTTGGCACAGGTGTACTATGATCAGGATCTAATAGAGGGGAGGCAGATCATGCAGGACATGTTTGAGGATGTCACTTTTGTGGACAGACACCTCAGCTGGGATCGGTTGATGGAGGAGTTTGGTAGGGATTTTCTGATGCCATGCATCATTTGTTCTATTGTTGCACATGCCCTTATTACTAACAGGAGTCAGAATGGTTTTCCACTGGGCTAAGGTTGGTTAGTGATGGATTTGATTGCACACCCACGGTGGATGGCATGGGGGCCAACCATCTTGGTAGATATGTACCATGAGCTCCACAAGATAGTATATCGGGAGAGTAGGACTTGGGCATGCAGTGCTATCTTAGCACAGGTTTGGGTGTGGGATCACCTCACCATTGTGTGACCATGAGTGCAACCAAGGGAGTGGAGACGCCCCTTTATATATAGATACAAAGGGTTCATCTCCCAGCCATGTAGCAGGGATGTGATCTACTATAGGAGGGTACTAGATGAGCTCACCTCATTCTAGTGGAGACCATATAGGGCATGCGAGTAGTGGGGTAACTGGGATGAGTTAGATTATATGCTATGTAGTTGGCCACTGGTAGGTTGACACTTAGATATTATTGAGAGATTTGTGATCACCCAGGTCTGGAGACAGTTCAGGTGCTAGTAGAGAGTACCCACTGAGACCACCACCTATGCTCAGGTTAGGGATGAGGAGGGCTAGGGTTGGTTGCCAATGTTGGATTACTAGCAGGCAATACAAGATATAGCTATGATATGCCAAGAGTCATGGGACTACCTCCTAGATATGGAAGATGCAGGGGTTGATGCGGCCTATAGGGCAAAGCGGTGGAGGTTCCCGTTCCCTAGGTTTATTGTACCTGATGCACAGCTGACAACATAGGGAGATGATGTAGATGATGGGGATGGAGGGGATGGATGAGGGAGAGGGAGAGGGAGAGAGACTGGATAGAGCTCTTGATCAGGTGGCTAGAAATGGCCATGGGGACAAGGTTCTATGGATGAGGGTGATGACGGAGTGAGACCAACTCACCACCAGGTGGATGCTAGGTAGGATTAGCCTATAGGGGGAGAGGATATGAGAGAGAGGATCCAAGATCTAGAGGTGGAGATGTAGTAGCTACAGATCACCATAGCCATTAGAGAGAAGTAGCTGACTAATTTGAGAGCTGAGATAGAGTGGCGAGAGAGAGCCATACATGTTGCCACTACAAAGAGCCAGAGAGAGGTAGCATGAGCTACATATTATCATGGTCTCTATATACAGGCAGTACCAGAGGGTCAGAGAGCACCATCCTAATCCATGATAGCTAGGAGATCTGATATGGTAATAGACATAGCACCACCTCCTCCTCCACCAGCACCACATGATGGTGCTAGCAAGTCCTAGGTCTAGGTTAGATAGATGTATAGAGACATATCCTGGGACTTTATCTAGATTTTTGGATCCCAAATTGTATCATGAAATTTTTATATATATGAGATTATTGGATTGGTGATTTATCTTATGTACTTGTCCCACTTGTGATGGATGTTTCAATTTTTATATTATCTTCTCATTTTTCTCAAAATGTATGTCATGTATGCTCATGTATAATCTCTCTCATAGATGTATGTTTAGTTCTCATGTTTATGATATAGATTCATGTTTTTGAAAATGATCTCTTTGGGATAGATATGATGATAAGATTAACCCCTTGTGATGACAAGAAAAAGGATGTGATGTGAAAGATGAGGATTGAAAGACATGATTGAGAAAAGAAAAGGTGAGTGCCGTTGACCGACAGGTCCTCGAAAGATGAAAGGAGAGCTCTCTCCATATGCAAAATGAAAAACTAAACTAACATGAACCTAAAAATGCAAGCTACTATGAAAAGTGGTTTACTTGCAAGGTCACAAAGCTTTTAGACTCTAATATTCATCATCGAGCATTATTGGTAGCACTGTAAGATCATATAATACACACTAGTATAACTATGTGAATCTGAATATGATCTATATCAGATAGGAATGTGGAAATCCCACCTAGGCACCAAAAACATATAGGTCAAGATGACTAGTGTAGTGAGGTTCCCTAAGTTTGATATAGAAAGATTATACTTGCATCAAGACACAAGGAAAGTCAAGATGGCTAGAAGTATGCACTTGCAAAGACAGTCAAGGATAATACCTTGTAGATCCTATTGTCAAGTGGAACAAGCATAAATGCTAATGATAGTTAGGATCAACAAAATATACCCACAAGTAGAAAAAGAAATAAAACATGTCCTCATGCCCCCAGTCTTCTAGCTCAACATCATCAAAAACTATTAAGGAGAGAACACTCATCAAAGAAATCATCATAGATAGCACACAAAGAAATAAAGTCAAACAAGTCTCAGCGAGTTGAGTGTTCAAGTGCGTGTGTGTAGGTCATAGAGTCAAACTTTGAGTATCACGTCTATAAATGAGAATTACCATATCATTCTAGACTGTAGGTAAGATATTTGATAAGTGTTGAGAAACACTTGACACTAGGGTAGTGTTGAAAAACACAATTGGGGTGGTGTTGAAAAACACCGTTTGCAAGATGTCCTAAAGACCAACGCATCCTAGAGACCAAAGCTAACATAGTTATGCCCCCTAGACAAAGACAAAGACCAATTCCAAACCAAGGCAACAAGGTCAAGGCATGATGGAGAAAGGCTAAGTGTCAAGGACGCATGCTAAGAAACAAGGGTGCAAAGGCCTCAAGCAACGCCCTTTTCCAAGTTTTCACCACTTGAAGATTTTTTTATTTTTCAATTTTTTTTTGGATTTTTGCTACCAAGGCGCCTGTTTCTAGGTTTTCACCAAGGTACTTTTTCTATTTTTTTGAATTTTTTGCATTTTTTTGTATTTTTTCAGCATCATATATGAATTTTTTTGAAATTTTTCAGGATCAATAAATATGTACAAAGGATGCCCCCAGATAGAATAGGCATCATGGATAGAACTTCTTGAGGTGTAAAACATTGATAGGATCAGGGAGTTGCTCTCCCTCTGGATCAAATAGTAAATAAGCACTTGTACCAAAAGCAGTAGTAATGATGTATGGTCCAAGCCAATTGGGTTCAAATTTTCCTTTTTGCTCTCTATGTTATTGGTTCTTAGGGTTTTCTCATAGGACAAGATCCCCCACTTGAAATTCTCTAGGGTGAACCTTCTTGTTGAATGCTTTGGACGTACACTTTTGGTAAACTCTCATGTGATCAAAAGATGCTTTACGCTTTTCATCTAGAAGTTCTAGTTTTCGAAGTCTCATGGCGTGGTAATCTCCATCTATCACTAAACCTTTAAGGGAAATTATAAGAGAAGGAATCTCCGCCTCTAAAGGTAACACTGCTTCAACACCATAAGTGAGGGAAAAAGGAGTAGCCCCTATTGGAGTATGAATACTTGTTCTATAGGCCCACAAGGCTGGATTTATCTGTAGATGCCAATCTCTACCATTCTTGTGAACTATTCTATGGAGGATTTTGAGAATGGTCTTATTCGAAGCCTCTACTTGTCCATTTCCTTGCGGGAAATAAATGGAGGACCAATGCTATTTTATCTTGAATTTCTTGCAGAGATGTTTCAGGTCCTTATTTTTAAACTGACCTCCATTGTCAGTGATTATTTCAAAAGGCACTCCATACTGACAGATGATATGGTTCAAAATAAACAAAGAAACTATCTTGCCTGAGGCAACATAAAGTGGGACAGCTTCTACCCATTTGGTAAAGTAATCAGTAGCAGTGATAATGAATTTGTGTCCACCTAATGAGTTGGGATGAATCTTCCCAACAAGGTCAAAGGCCCAGCACTGAAATGGCCAATGAGAAATAGAAGGAATAATCTCCCTACCTGGACCATGTATCAGGTTACCATGTGTCTGACACTTTTCACAAGATTTAGCAAAAGCTACTGCATCTGTCTACATGGTAGGCCAATACTACCCCACCCTAAGAAACCTTCAGGCCATGGCAAGACCATTAGAACATCCTCCACAAATGCCCTCATGAATGTCAACTGACGCTTGGTTGGACTCATCCTTCTCTAAACACCTAAGAAGTGTCCCATCTAAACCCCTTCTATATAGATCACCAGAGATAAGGGTGTGGTGAGAGGAATTTCAGGTTAGGTTAATTTATTTAGAACAATTGAAGGTTTGAGGAATAGTACCATCATAGAGGTATGAATAAATGGCACCATAGTGGGATGACTCATGGCCAATAAGGATACAAACTCTACACACAAAGTAGTGCACTTCTATGAATCATTACAATCAAGAACACTCAAGAATGAGGTCTCAAAAATTGATCCATAGATCTCTATATATGGAGTTACAAGATTTAAAATTACTCTCAGCTAGAGCTAATAGGCTTAATAACCTTGCTATTCAACCACACAATGAGAGATTCAAATGAAGACAAGGGCAAGAGTGCCAATATCTCCAAAAATGAAATGAAAGGCAATGCAAGTAAGCTAAGAATGAAGATGCAAATATGCAAGCTATGCTATGAAAATGAAAGTACAAGTATTACCAAGCCTTCCTAGTTAAACTAGATGAGTTATTCTAAAGCATGAAAGGAAATCTAAACTATGAAAGCATGAAATATGAAGCTACTATGCAAGAATGAAAAATAAACTATGAAGCAATGAAGAAAGCCAAGATGTGATGCAACAATGATCTCCAAAAAGCTTCAAAGTCTTCAAGAATTTCTACAGCATAAAGTTAGCATAAAAGTGAATGACCTAGAATGAGGAAGAGAGCTCTTATTTTATAGGAAATGAGGAGAAATGGACCATGGAGATTAAGAGGAAAAAGATTTAATCAATGGTGGAGCATCAAAGAGGAGAAATCCATGTGCACAAGTATCCTCCAATGGGAAAATAAGAGTTGACTTTTGTGTCCATATGAGACAAAAAGTGCTTTTTCCCTTTTTATAAAATAAGAATAATGCTTTATTTGTGCAACTTAGGATAAGAGGAAAAGCGAGGGCTTTTATTTATTAAAAGGGGAGGAAATATTCCTTTTAAATAAATAAAAACTTTAGGATAAAATGGTTAGTCCAAGGCAAATAATCAAAAATGATGAAATAGGATTTGATCAAGGAAATTGATATAATTGATAAAACACTGATTTTTGAAAATATTGATTCAGTGATTTGATAAATTGCTGAATGGGGGCCCAAAGTCTAGGTGACCATTTTAGGGTGCATACATTTGCCCCTCTTTGACTAATGTGTGATCATTCTAGGAACACATGTGGTCAAAGAAGAATTGAAATGTGAGATCGATTTGGGATCACAAAATAATCCAGACGTGTGATCATTTTAGGAACATGCCAGGACAAAAATAAACCTACTGAAAGACAATACCAACACCGTTTTTGTTAAGTGATAGTCAAGTCTCAAAATAAGAGATAAGAATCAAAAGACAAGATCAACATCATTACTGTTAAGTGATAATCGAGTTTCAAAATAAAAATCTCAAGCTGAGCTAAATGATAAAGCTGAATCAAAGATTAAAGCTGATAGGTACTGCCCCCTCAGAATCAAAATCAAAATTAGGTAGAGAAGAAGCAACAAATTGATAAACTTGATCAAGTCACTAGAAATCAAAATCAAAGATGAAGAATGATAGGATAACCATCAAGCAGTGAAGACATGCCCCAGTTTGACCAAGTCAAACTCAGAAAGATGAAGCGAGGGAAAATGAATGAAAGACTAGAATTTTTGAAAGAGATGGGGATGAAGAAATGAAGGTGCCCAAACAAAGATCGAAGGATCAGGCCTCAAAAGGTCAGCCAACTGTGCAGAAGAAGGGGAAAATTTGAAATGTGATTTTGACTATCAAGATTAACTTTGATTTTGATTTTGAGTCTGAAAATGGATCCAGGACATCGAAATTAGCTAGGGGTGCAATTTTTGCGCAATTCTGAGGTGTTTTGAAAATTAGGTCAAAAAGTCAAAATGCCATATAAAGGGGTGAAAAGGATGTGAAAGAGGTGAAAGACATGATCAAGAAGAAAAGGAAAGGTGAGTGTAGTTGATCAATAGGTCCATGAAAGATGAAAGGAGAGCTCTCTCCATATGCAAAATGCAAAACTAAACTAACATGAACCTAAGAATGCAAGCTACTATGAAAGTGGTTGACTTGCAAGGTCACAACGCTAATAGACATCTAATAATCATCATCGAGCTTTATTGGTAGCATCATAAGATAATAAAATACTCACTAGTATAACTATGGGTATATGAATATGATCTATATCAGATAGGAATGTGGAAATCCCACCTAGGCACCAAAGACATGTAGGTCAAGATGACAAGTGCAGTGAGATTACCTAAATTTGATATGGCAAGATTATACTCACATCGAGACACAAGGAAAGTCAAGATGACTATAAGTATGCATTTGCATAAATAGTCAAGGATAATACCTTGTAGATCCCATTGTCAAGTGGAACAATCAAAAATGCTAATGACAGTTAGGACCAACAAAATATACCCACAAATAGAAAAAGCAATAAAACATGTCCTCATGCCCTCAGTCTTCTAGCTATGCATCATCAAAAAATTCTTAGGGAAACAACACTCATCAAAGAAATCATCATAGACAACACACAAAGAAATAAAGTCAAACAAGTCTCATCGAGTGCGTGTGTGTAGGTCATAGAGTCAAACTTCAAGTATCACATCTGCCAATGAGAAATATTGCATCATTCGAGACTGAAGGTAAGATATCTGATAAGTGTTGAGAAACACTTGATGCTAGGGTAGTGTTGAAAAAAATAGTTGGAGTGGTGTTGAAAAACACCTTTTGCATGATGTTCTAAAGACCAACCCATCCTAGGGACCAAAGCTAACATAGTTATGCCCCCTAGACAAAGACAAAGACCAATTCCAAACCAAGGCAACAAGGTTAAGGCATGATGGAGAAAGGCTAAGTGTCAAGGACACATGCTGAGCATTAAGGGTGAAAAGGCCTCAAGTAGCACCTGTTTCCAAGTTTTCACCACTTGGAAATTTTTTAATTTTTTTGTATTTTTGCTACCAAGGTGCCTGTTTCCAGGTTTTCACCAAGGCACTTTTTTCTATTTTTTGAATTTTTTGCATTTTTTTTATTTTTTTGGTGAGACATCAAAGTGCCTATTGCTAGGTTTTCACTAGGATGCTCATTTTTTAGGACATTATATGCTTTTTAGGATTTTTTCAGCATCATTTATAAATTTTTTTGGTATTTTCTTAGGATCATAAAATATGTACAAAGGATGCCCCCAGGCTGAATAGGCATCATGGATAGAACTTCTTGAGGTGCAAAACATTGATGGGATCGGGGAGTTTTTCTCCATCCTCCACAGATAACAAGTAAGCACCTATCCCAAAAGCAGCTGTGATGACATATGGCCCAAGCCAATTAGGTTTGAACTTACCCTTTTGCTCTCTATTTTGTTGGTTCTTGGGATTCTCTTGCAAAACAAGATCACCTACTTGAAACTCTCTAGGGTGAACCTTCTTGTTAAATGTATTTGACATACATTTCTAATACACTCTCATATGATCAAATGAGGCCTTGCACTTCTCATCTAGAAGTTCTAAGTCTTGTAACCTCATGGCATGGTAATCCTCATCTGTAATCAAACCTTTGAGAGAGACTCTAAGTGAAGGAATCTCAACTTCTAAAGGTAATACTACTTCAGCACCATAAGTGAGGGAAAAAGAAGTAGCCCCTATGGGAGTAAGTATACTCATTCTATAAGCCCATAAGGCTGGATTGATCTATAAGTGCCAGTCTCAACCATTCTTGTGAACTATTCTATGGAGAATCTTGAGAATGGTCTTATTAGAAGCCTCTACTTGTCCATTTCCTTGTGGGAAGTAAATGGAGGACCAATGCTATTTTATCTTGAATTTCTTGCAAAGGTGTGTAAGGTCCTTGTTTTTGAACTGACCTCCATTGTCAATGGTTATCTCAAAAGGTATCCCAAATCGACAGATGATGTGATTCAAGATGAATAAAGAAATTGTCTTCCCTGAAGCAACAGACAGTGGAATGACTTCTACCCATTTGGTAAAGTAGTTAGTAGTAGTAATAATGAATTTATGTCCACCTGATGAGTTGGGATGAATCTACCCAACAAGGTCAAAGGCCCATCGCTGAAATGGCCGATGAGAAATAGAAGGAATAAGCTCCCTACCTAGAGCATGAATCAGGTTTCCTTGTTTTTGACACTTTTCACATGATTTGGAAAAATCTATAGCATCCATTTGCATTGTGGGCCAATAATACCCCACCCTAAGAAACCTTCGAGCCATGGCAAGACCATTAGAATATCCTCCACAAATACCCTTGTGAATGTCAACTAACACTCAGTTGGACTCATCCTTTTCGAAGCACCTAAGAAGTGTCCCATCTAAACCCCTCCTATATACATCACCAGAGATAAGGGTATGGCAAGAGGCATTACAGATAAGGTTTCTTCTTTCAGAAAGGTTGAAGGTGTCAGGGATAATGCCATCACAGAGATAGGAGTCAATGGCACCATAGTGGGATGATTCATGACTAACCAAGGTACAAATAACATGGCTTTTTAAGGAGTAAAAAATGGGGTGACGTAGCTCTTCCACCAAGAATTCAAATCTTGATTCGTGTTGTTCCAATTGAAGGAGTGAAGCTAATGTAGCCATAGCATCAGCTGCCTTATTTTCTTCTCTAGGGATCTATTGAAATGTCACAAATGTGAAGTAACGTTGCAATGAATCAACCATCTTTTTGTACGGTATCAGCTTATCATCCTTAGTTTGGCACTCTTCATTTACTTGGTTGATAATTAATTGTGAATCCCCAAAGACATGTAACTCTATTATATTCCACTCTATAGCCATCTTCAATCCATTGGTTAGAGCCTCATATTTTGCAATATTATTTGTGCATGGAAACAAAAGTTTTTAAGACTTAGGTATGTTGTACCCATGAGGAGAAATAAATAATACTCCAGCTCTTGATCCATTTTGCATATTTGAACCATCAAAGAACATTTTCCAAGTACGTGTGGTCATGTACATGAAATGCTCATCTGGGAATTCCACTTGAATAGGCATGCTATCCTTGACTGGGAAATCAGTAAGTTGATCTACAATAGCTTTCCCTTTTATAGCCTTATGCTCAATGTACTCTATATCAAATTCTGACAAAACCATCATCCACTTAGCAAGTCTACCTGTGAGAGTAGCCTTACTAAGAAAATACTTAAGAGGATCAATTTTTGCAACAATATATATAGTATGGGCAAGCATGTAGTGTCACAACTTTTGGGAAGCAAACGCTACCACAAGACAAGACTGTTCAATACTATTATAATTGATCTCATAAGATACTAGAGTACGACTAATGTAGTAGATGGATCTTTCCTTCCTAGTATCATTAAGTTGAGCCAATAATGCCCCCAAGGAAGATTCTATCACTGAGATTTACAAAATTAATGGTTTTCCTAGGATAGGAGGCATTAAAATTGGAGGATTAGCCAAGTATTGCTTTATTTGATCTAGGCTATTTTGGCAATCCTCATTCCAAGCACATGTGGCTCCCTTATCCAATGTCTTGTTGAATGGTTGTGCTCTATTTGCAAGCTATGAAATAAACCTCCATATGGATTGGAGTTATCCTTGAAGACTTCTCATCTGACTAATGTTATTAGGAGGTGGCATATCTAATATAGCTTGAACCTTTTTAGGATCCACCTCTATTCCTTTGGCTGAAATTATGAATCCTAGAAGTTTACCTGAGGTAACCCCAAATGCACACTTTTTCAAATTCAATCTTAACTGAAATTGCTCCATTCGATCTAGAATTACTTCCAAATCTTCTAGGTGTGTATCCCTTTGCTTAAAATTGGCCATGGTATCATCCACATAATCCTCCATGTTTTTATGCATCATATCATGAAATATTATGGTCATAGCTCTTTGGTATGTGGCTCCTACATTTTTTAATCCAAATGGCATGATGTTCCAACAATAGGTTCCCCATAAACATGTGAAAGCTATCTTTTCTTGATCCTTAGGAGCTATTTTTATTTCTTTATAACTGGAAAAACCATCCATTAAAGAGTATATCTCATAGCTCGTAGTCATATCCACTATCATGTCTATGTTAGGGAGTGGAAAGTCATCCTTTGGGCAAGCTTTGTTGAGATCTCTGAAGTTTGTTCATACATGAATGGACCCATCATGTTTTGAAACTGGAACAATATTTGAGATCCACTCGGCATGGTCGATAGCTCTAATAAATCTTTCTCCTAAGAGCTTTTCTAATTCAGCCTTGATGAGTAGAGCTATGTGAGGATGCATTTTCCTCAACTTATATTTTACTGGTTTAATTCCTGGAGCTATAGATAAGCGATGCATAATGAGATTAGTGTCAAGCCCTGGCATGTCTGAATATGTCCAAGAAAAATTGATTTTCTTCTTTTGTAAGAACTTTGTGTATGCCTCTTTTTCTTGCACTGACAGAGATTGAGCTAGATGTATCATTTGTGGAGCCTCTTCTGTATTCAAATTGACTAGTTGTGTAGGCTCAATAAGAACTGATGACCTATCTTGGAAATAACTCAGCAGGTTATTAAGTACCCCATCCTTAGGTGCCTCAAAGAGGTTTTCACCTTTGGATAAGTCTTTTTTTTACTATTTTGGGTTCTGACACCACCACAAGGTGGTTTTTTCCATCAAAACCATTTCTCTTTTGATTTGTTTCTTTTATTTTTTGACTGAGGTACTTAATATCCAGCTCCATCATACTTGTAGTAGGTTCACTGGTGGAAGAGACTATAGGCTCAAGGGCATTAAAGTAGCACACTATCTCATAGTCATTTTGGAAGGTTGGGAGCTGAGGCTCTTGATAGCGCTAAGACCAGTCAATGAGGTTGAAGTGAACAATGGGTAGATTAATGGTGGGTTCAATGTTATTGATACAAAAGGTGTTATCTTTGGTGATCACACAGTTAGAATCTATCAAGTCTTCTTCTAAGATACCTAAATTAGGACTCGTCCTACCAAACAAAGCATCATCCACTAAGGCAATTCGAGGAGTCCAATCCTCTAGTCCTACACTAGGCTCATTGGTCACATCAGGTTGAATACTATAGGTATGGACAACATCCATGTCCAAATCAACTATGTCATCTAAAAGGGAGTCCCACTCAAACTCATGCGAATCTATTTCTGAATCTCTACTGGGATGTTTACACCAAGAAGGCTTAGGATGCCTTGATGTAGAAGCTTTGAGATTGTGAAGGGTATCACCTTCTCTAGTGTCTGTATTTTCAGCTATTGAATCATTTGAATCTCCCTAAAGGAGATTGGTAGAAGGAACCCAATCATCAATCATGTCTTGCTGGTTTTGAAGATTGAGTGTATAATTTGAGTCACTGTCACTATCCATCGTAGCTAGGATAGGGATACTTGTCTTCTTTTCATGATCAAAGCCTAGGCCAACTGTTGACTTAGTCCTATGACCAAAAAGAGCATGGTCGAGTGGTTTAGCCTTGGCATCTAACCTATGACTAAGAGGGCCATGACCTGGGTAGCCCATGTTTTTAACCAAAGTATACCCTCTCCCATAGGTTTTAGGAGATGGCACAAAATTCTCGTTGTGTTGATACTTTTCTTCTCTATAAATCCAATCTCTAATGGCTACATCCTCTTTCTCCTCATGAATAGGCACTGAGGACTCTACAAATTTTCCAAACAAGGTCATAGCTGAGGATGAAGGTTTCCTCTTAGGTGAAGGTTTTCTATAAGACCTAGGCGAGATTGGCATTTTTGTGAAGGAATCCATTTGGTAGTCCCCCATGCCAACGTCTATGGACTTAAACTTACTCTTACACTACTTAAGAGCTACATCAAAATTATCAGCCTCTCTATTCAAAGGGACATGAGAGCTAGCTGAAATCACATTAATAGATAATGTGCTATCCCCTGGTATGCATAGTTCAACTCCATTGTAAGGGAACTTAACACATTAGTGGTAGGTAAATGGCACCACTTGCATGTCATGAATCCATGGCCTACCCAACAAGATATTATATGCCAAAGGTTTGACATCAACAATCCAGAACAAAATGTCCTTTTCCACTGGACCGATCCTAACATGAAGAATAGCCAATCCCTTAGAGCTTCACTCTGCTTCATCATAGGCTTTAATTGTGATCTTCTTCCTAGTGTCAATTAGTTGCTTAGAATATCCCAAAGCTTTCAATAGACTCAAAGAGAAAATATTAAGCCCAGCACCCCCATCTATTAACACGTGCCTAACATGGGTTTTATAGATCATGACCTCTATATGAGGGGCCAAATTGTGTGGATGACTTAATGCTTTATCATCCTCTTTTGAAAATGTGAGGTAATGAGGGCTAGCAAGGTGATTGACCATGTTCTAGAATTGATCAACATCTATGTCATTAGGAACATTAGTGGCTCATAAGGCATCCTCAAGGACACTGCTGTGTCTAGGAGACAATTCTAAGACCTCAAAAATGGAAATCTACACTGGTGTTCACTGTATCTGATCAAAAAGGTTGTAACTCATATCAGGACCAACTGTAGACTTGGGAGGAACACTTTTGGACACTGGTTGCTTGGATTTGCTAGAATTAGGACCTCGAATGATAATAGGACCTTGGGACTGACTCCTAGTAACAACATTGAGAGGTTGAGATGACCTTCGAGATTGAGGACCCCTAAGCACAACAATGGGTCCTTCATCAAATATGGGAGGTGAGTTTACATAATAACCATAGGGATCTTTCCCCCTCATCATGTTGACATCATTGTCCACAACTTCAAGCATATTGATGACATTTTCTGCAGCTGTATAGGTATAATTGATTGCAGCCTTGCCATTCTTGTTTTTAGAAGTCTCCCCCTTCTCATACTTAGGCAAGGGCTCCTTAAAGGCCTTGTGGTCTGCATTTGTGGTCAACCCATCAACCTGTAATTTTCCAATCTCAATAAGGTCTTGAACAAGATGTTTAAGTTTAAATTAATTTTCAATGTCATGTCCAATCCCATTGTGGTATACACAGTAAGCTTTCTCATTCCACCAATAAGGTTTAGGATCTGGTATCCAAAACTTTGTAGGATCCTAAGGTTGTACCAAATTATGAGAAATCAAGGTCTTAAAAATATCTGCATAAGAGTCTCCAAGCTTAGTGAATTGCCTCTTTCCTAACTTAGGTGTATCTTGATACTTGGGCTTGTGCTCTTGATGATCTAAGGATGTCTACAACTTCATAGCTTGAACTGCATTAGATAGATTAAGAACTCCTTGTTCCTTAGGTTGTAGAGAGTCAACAACTCCATCATTAGCTACTTGCTTATTTTTGTTCCAATATGAGTTCTTCTTATCCTTATTGTTGTTGTTATTGTTTGGGCCATTGTTGTTGTTACTTTGTTTGGCCAAAATACCTTGTTCTTTTAGAACATCCTCGATGCGACATGCAATTTCTACCATAGTGTCAAAAGAATTAAAGACCATTTTTCTAACTTCATATCTTAATTCTAGCACTAGATTGCTCACAATCATATCAATCCTTTCTTCCTCGGGGATGGTCCTAGAATATTTGGAGCATAAGCATCTCCACCTTTGTAAAAATGTCACAAAGTGTTCCCCCTGATTTTGTTTTAGCTTGCACAAATCAAGCATGATGACTGACCTAGATAGATTATATGCAAAGTGCTGCACAAACCTTTGGACAAGTTCTTTGAATGTTTTAACAGGAGGGGTAAGGTTAGTAAACCACTCCATAGCTTGGCCTTTAAGGCTCCTCGGGAATAATCTCATAAGGTAGGATTCCTCATGATGAAATTCAAAGCTCATGATATAGAACTGTCGTACATGGTCATGGGGGTCACCACTACCATCATATTTGTCATATGTGGGGATTTCAACCTTTATAGGAAAATCTGCCATAACCACACTCTTGTCAATGGGATTGGGACATATGGAGTCCAAGTTGAAGGTATTCTTTGGAGCCATCATTTTCTCCATAGTCTTTTGCATCTGCTTAATCACCTCATCAGTTGAAGGGTTTTGCTTCTTAATTTTTCTATCCACATCAAAGTTGTATGGGACTTTTTCACCCTTATTGATTAGACTTTCCAAGAGCTGATCCTTATTTTTCTCAACATATTTTTCCACATATTTTTTAAATAGTGGTTCTTTTTGCATTCTCATAAAATTGTGAGTATCAAAGTTGGCACTACTTCCTCCATGTTAAGAGCCGTGATGTGCTTGTTGGGAGGGATCTCTTGATAGTCTAGGAGGTGTGTGTCTTCTATAATGTGCATGTCGAGAAGTCCTTCTTCCTCTAGGACTAGGTGATCTTGAAGGGGCCCTTGACCTCCTTCTACTTCTTCAAGTTTTTGAGGGAGTAGATGGTGGAGAGTTGGTTCCACTATTGGTACCCCTATTGTTGAATTGATTGTTGAGTTGTTGGGCCAATATCCTATCTTGTTCCTCTTGGAATGCTTTTCTCTCTATGTCCAACAAGGCTCATTGTTCCTCTTCTATAAGCCTAAGTTTTTCTTCTTTTGGAGCTCATTCATTTTCTACAGCCTATTTTTCCCGCTCAATTCTTTTTAGCCTCACTTGTATATCTTGAAGTTGTTTTTAGCGGGGAACTTGGTCTTGAATGGTTGAACAAGTTAGCTATGTTCACATGAGCATCATAAGATTGGTTGTTTTGGTCCTCATGTTGTGACTGTGCATCTTGATGAGCTTGTGGATAATGTCTTTCAACTCATTGATGAGAATCTAGATATCTTGAATTAATAGGAGGTGAGTCAGGTTGATTGCCATCTTCGAATGACATGTTTCTCCTATGTCTCTGAAAAATGTCACCAAGTGACTGATCTATTATTTCTCTTTGTTGTTTGGTCAAGGTATAACTCATATCCATATTTGATGAAAAATGTGCTACAGAGGTACTCAATTTTCTAGGATTACTATTTGGGTCAAAACAAACCTCAGACTCACTCTTAGGGGATTGGTCAAAAATGCGCTCTTTTCCTTTTCGCTGTTGACGAGTCTTAACTAGGGGTAACTGATTAAAGGAAACCAGGGGTCATTTCCCTTGATTCACTTGGTACCTTGTTGTAACTGACATGAAAGAGAAAGATTCTTGATGATAAGGTGACCTCTCAAAGTGTCAACACCAAACTAGGATAATCAAAGTTCTCTAATGTCCAAAAAAAGAGATGGTAAGATAGAAATTGCAAAAGGCGTTACCAACACTATCAAAGAGGTGCTTAAATCAAAGGATCAATATCATTGCACATTTGAACCAGGAGGATGGACTTAGCAAAATTGTATAATTAAAATTGAATTTGAATGGAAATGATTTGGACAAAAAGAGTACTAAAATTCTCCAAGAATGTTACTAACAACTCTAGAGATGTACTTTTCTCAACAGGAATAATCTTCTAACTTGACAATTCTTCCTGAGGTGACTTGGTAAATAAAATGACACTACTCCTAGAGGGCTAAAAATAGAAATTCAAAGTAAAGACAGGCTTCCAATGGCAAGATAAGTTACCTACTTAAAGACCTAGCCAACTAGAAGCAACTGCAAAATGACTGAAACTAGGTATACAGCAAAAAATTCTCAGGTGACACTCTCCAAGAAAATAGTGTGCCACTTTAAGACCAAGCGCCACTTCATGCCACACCAGGTGACACTTTCCAGGCTAGTAGTGCACCACTTTTTGGGTAAGCAGGGTGACAGTCGTGTAGGGATGAACTGTCACGCGATAGTTCTCAGAACAGGGTGCGATAATTTTTTGGTATTCCATGACTCTTTGACCAGTGAAGTGCAAATTCTCAATTTTTGGGATTGTTTGTTCAAAATTTTTAGTTTGAGTGTGAATTTTTTGATTTCAATCACAATGACAGCAATAAGTTGACAGGTTTCCAAATAGTATGGGATCAAATGTGTCTTCAAACACTTGAAACAAGGGCAAAAGCAACTTTGCCAAGACAAATAATTGTGATATCAAAATAGAAAAACACCCTATGAATACTACTGATTGTTTGAATGTTCAAGAACATTATGTTGCCTGACTTTCAGTCACCCATTTTTTTTGACAATGTTAGAGTCAAGTCAGGTCTGTTTTGTTAGTGTCTAGGTCTAGCTTCTCTCTAGGATAGGAGGTCTTTGCCGGGTATCCCTGCAATTGCTCCTTCCTTCAAGTCCGGTGAGTTGTTTTAAAATCTCTTCATTCTGGGTAGGTTGTAGATCCTAACCTGGCAAAGACTTGGTGCTCCTATTGATGATCTTTTTTTTAGATGGAATGATGTTTGGGAGTCATAAGTTTCAGATATTCAAAAGAACCAGAGAAGATTCTTCATATGGATGATACATTGACAGGGCCAGCATTGAAATATTTAGATTTTACTCCATAGGACAGTGTTAAGAGGATCTCAAGATATTGTCCTAAAAGATTGAAGAATGGGAAACTAAAGTTATGGATGTCAATCAGTTGCATCTCGCATAATAGTATTATCCACAGGCCCAAGATATAAAGGGTGTTTACTTGGGAAGAACACATTGTTGATCCTAACATCAAACATGTGTCAACATGATATCTACTACTTTGATTCAACTCTCAGAAGCATAACTTGGACAGTCATGAAGTGGATTATATTTAAGATCATTTGAAGTCTTTGAGCAAGGTTCAATTTGGTTATAATGAAAAGGGAACTCAATCCTCTCTTTTGATCAGTCTCTGATGTAGTTGGGTGGATCCATTGATTATAACCATTGAAATTCATTATTTGCAGTTTGATTGACCAGTTCGGTCGATTGGATGAATCCACTGATTTCAGCAATCAAAGAAAATGGCAATGAGTCTATGTTGAATTATAATGGAATCGAGGGACAGTGTGTGTAGTCATGAATGACTCGGTGACAAATTATAATTGCCTCAAGATGTGATTGATTTCCATCATAGTGATAAACATATGGATGATTATTGCAATCGGATGTGGTGTTGTAGAGCGGAATGCACATCTATCCAATGCATTTTCCATAGTTGATAAAGTTGGTGCTTTCCATGTTATGAATGACAGAGTGGTCGCATGATCATAAGAGATTAAAAAACACCATGAGATCATGCAACAATGGAAGCCTGTGCAGATAAGGAAAGTCAATGGAAAGATAGAAAAGGTTAAATAAAAAATATGTTGGATCCACGTGAGCCAATCATAGGGCAGTCGCATGATCACATGAATTAAAATAATACCATGTGATCATGTGACAATGAAAGTCATCAAAGATGCTTTGCGGGATGAAGACATGTGTACCGATGGGTCCGCAAGCTTTTATTGTGCAACACAGATCAATGATCGCCACTTCCCCATGATGATGTCACTCTTTTTGAGTAGGAAAGTGGGATTAAGACACAAGTACTCCTTAGCAGATGCAGGCCCAGTTCCTTTTTCTATCTTCGGTCATAATCTACAGCTGTCGTTATTTCACATAAAAAAGTTACGTGATGTTTATTCCATGCGAAATAATGACAAGGTGCCACCTATCCCAGCAGGCCCATTTTTGGTATCACTTTATAACTAAGGTGACTCACGTGACTGGTCAAATAAATTGATGTGGCTATTGCGTGATCGCATAAACCAAATATGAGTTATGTGATCATGCGATAACGTAAGTCACCAAAGATGCTTGGCAGTAAAGTGAGATCTTTCCATGTGTCAGGTGGGGCCAAGAAAAGTTTGTCTGCAGTTATAAGATGCTTAATCAGCAGTCGCTGCTTTGCCGATATGGTACAGGAGATTCTTTATGAGTTAGTGGGATCGCTCCATGTAAACCAATCATAGAGCAGTCGCATGATCGCATGGAATAAAATAATGCTATGCGATCATGCGACAATGGAGTTCGGGTAGGAAAATGTGCTCTACTGGGACCCACGTAGGCCAACAGTGTAAGTGTGATGATGAGATGGTGATGTGTGTCAATGCATAATAAAAAAAGATTAAAGGATTATTATCTTAGGAACATTCAGCGGGTGCTTAAACATTAGAGTTAAAAGTTGACAGAAGGAGAATAATAAAATAAATGAACTTTTGACCTTTTTCCAAAGTTGACTGTCGTATTAGAATAGAAAATGTTTGTTATAGAACACGTCGAAGGAAATATTAAAGTCTCAAGACTGAGTTGATTAATGCATCTGGAATAGAGAGGAGAATTACATGTTAAAAAGGCTTATGCTATTGAATAACCGGTAAGGTCTAGACTAGAGGCTTTGTCAGAAGCTCCTATTGCAGTAAAGGAAAACATAATAATGTGGAACATGTCATACATAGTAACCTTATTAGATGTTTTCATGATGATAAGGTGATGCTCCTTCCAGATTTAGATTTGTATTCAGGATTGCATCAAGGATGATTCCTTATGATATGAAAACAAGGAGAAGTCTAATACAGAGGGATGGCTAGATGTTTATGGATGCATGCAAATGATTATGTAGCATTCTCAAGTTCATGTCGATAGATGGAGTCTATTCACTTCACATTCTTAGGGTAGATCAAAGGAAGTGACAGTGTCTTTTGGGCTTCTTTTTTTTGTGATTTCAAAAGTATTATTCTTTCACCTTTTCAGATTCTGGAAGCTGAAACGCTTTAGATTCTTATGAAGATCATACATTGTAATCTCTATATAAACTGGGGCTAAAGGGAATGAAAGGGTCGGAAAACTTGGCATTGGAGCAAAGTAATTCCATTTACCAAGCTTTATTTTCATGTTTGTTGTGCCAGTAGTTGTTCATTTGCATTTGAATAGACAGAACAGTTATATGTGAAGCTGTAATTACTTATTGGATTCCATTTCATGTTGGTGATTGCAGTGAAAGTAATTCCATTTACCTTTCATGTATGATTCTTCTCCTATTCATTCAGTTATTTAGATGCATCTGAATAGAAAGTATAATTGTGTGTGGAACTATAATTCCTGCTTGAATTCCATTTCATGTCAGTAATTGCAGCATAGGTAATTCCATTTACTGTCCATGTATGATTCTCCTCCTATTCTCCTTAGTAGGATATGCATTCTTAGAATAGATAGATTTAGGCTAGAATATAGACTTTATGATAACCTATGATCAGCATTCTATTGGGGATCATAGGTTATCCACTCTTATCCCTGCCTAAATTGTTTGTGCCTACAAACAACTTGGTTAAGACTTATAAGGAATTATCTGATGATCAATAAAAAGACACATTCATTGCATATCAAACACAATCAAGGAGCTGTACCTGTCAATTCAGAGGGCAGTGATAGATGACTTACATTGACCCATTTGTTGGTGAAATCCTTTTGTTCTCTCACCTTGGGTGTTTACAGAGTTAGAGATTATAAATCTAACGGGAGGACAAATTGTTAATCAACACATTAACACTGGTATTACACAATCGAAGACACTTCAAGCAATATCTATCCTAGAAAGTCAAGGCTCAATACTTAACAACTTGGCCCACAACTTGATGTCCCCTCACCTCACACAAAGTGGTTACCCACAATAGATGTTGGCTTTGTCATGGAAGTGCCAAAGACACAACCAAAGGAACACATATGGTGAGTGATCTTGGGGTGATCCGAGTTATTCCACTTGGATCAATCCTTGCACCAAGAAGCTAAGTGGTAAAATAGGGTGGCTTCTAACTATGGTTCTTAGTAAGGGCTTCCATTCGTAGTACCCCTCTTGCTCCACAAAGGGACTCCTTACCTTGTGGCAAGTAACGGACCTCGCGGCC
This sequence comes from Chamaecyparis obtusa, assembly GCA_027943335.1. Lineage (NCBI taxonomy): Eukaryota > Viridiplantae > Streptophyta > Pinopsida > Cupressales > Cupressaceae > Chamaecyparis > Chamaecyparis obtusa. The sequence goes on along the minus strand of BSBK01005497.1, from coordinate 1,628,392 downwards.
TCAAGAGTACCTTAAGCATTCTTGCTCAATGTTTTCCTCATGGTCACAATCCCACAAGTACTCACATGAAGCGAAGACAAGCACTACATGTACCAAGTTTTTGTGTCCTTGATAGCCTTGAGTTTATAGTGGGTCGGAATTACTGGTAATAAGCTTGTCCCCACTTGGGTCATCCCTCTTGATTGCTCAAGAGCAGGCCCACTAAAGGATTCTAACAATCTAAACAAAAATTGGATCAACTTATGAGATTCAAGGATTTTGTTTCACCACAAGGGTGAAGAGCATACTCCCCTATCCCAAAGTTTTCTCCCAAACACACCAAGCAAAGTTCACCTAAGATGGGTCAAGATTTTTTGGTTTGCCACAAGGGTGAAAAGCATACTTCTCCTACCACCTCAAAATTCCTTCCACAAGATATTATGTTCTTATGAAATGAAACAACTAGTAATTGCCACACTTGAAATGAAATAAACAATAAGCACTTGATTGGGTTTTTATGGTTTGGGCAGCCCTACAAAAACTGTTAGTAGCCCTTGTGCATTTGAAGCTTTGACATGCATTCTTTTGGAAAAATATTTCAATAAAATGTACCTACAACCACAACTTGTTAGGTCCACAAGGTTAGCAAAATCCAAAATCTAAATGAAATCTGCAACTAAACTCTTCTTAACCACAGTGAACTAAACCATCAAACTAATTAAATCTAAACTCGGCCAAAAAGATCTAAAAATAGCTCACTATCGGTATAGATGACATTGTAATCAGCAGGATTGTCGCATGACACTTCTTTTCATAATGGGGTGATAGTTTAGCCTGATGCAATAGTGTGCCTTATCTGTAGGTGACAGTTTATACCAAACAGTGTGACACTTTCTATCAAACAGTGCGACACTTTTAACTGGTAAAGTGTCGCGCTGCTATACAACAAAATTTCAAACAAAATTGGTGAAAGATGTCATATGACACTCTAAGACAGAAAATCAGAGACCGAAAATAAGGCCAAAAATTGATGAAAAATTTAATGGAAATGCAGAAGATAAAGGACAAAATGCTAATGTTCAGCCCCCCGGTGGGCGCTAGAAATGTACACACAAAGTAGTTCACTTCTATGAATCATTACAATCAAGAACACTCAAGAATGAGGTCTCAAAAATTGATCCATAGCTCTCTATGTATGGAGTTGCAAGATTTAAAATTGCTCTCAGCTAGAGCTAATAGGCTTAATGACCTTGCTAGTCAACTACACAATGAGAGATTCAAATGAAGACAAGGGAAAGAGTGCCAATATCCCCAAGAATAAAATGAAATGCAATACAAGTAAGCTAAGAATGAAGATGAAAATATGCAAGCTATGCTATGAAAATGAAAGTACAAGTATTACCAAGCCTTCCTAGTTAAACTAGATGAGTTATTCTAAAGCATGAAAGGAAATCTAAACTATGAAAGCATGAAATATGAAGCTACTATGCAAGAATGAAAAATAAACTATGAAGCAATGAAGAAAGCCAAGATGTGATGTAACAATGATCTCCAAAAAGCTTCAAAGTCTTCAAGAATTCCTACAGCATAAAGTTAGCATAAAAGTGAATGACCTATAATGAGGAAGAAAGATCTTCTTTTATAGGAAATGAGGAGAAATGGACCATGGAGATTAAGAGGCAAAATATTAAATCAACGGTGGAGCATCAAAGAGGAGAAATCCATGTGCACAAGTATCCTCCAATGGGAAAATAAGAGTTGACTTTTGTGTCCATATGAGACAAAAAGTGCTTTTCCCTTTTTATAAAATAAGAATAATGCTTTATTTGTGCAACTTAGGATAAGAGGAAAAGTGGGGGCTTTTTATTTATTAAAAGGGGAGGAAATATTCCTTTTAAATAAATAAAAACTTTAGGAGAAAATGGTTAGTCCAAAGCAAATAATTGAAAATGATAAAATAGGATTTGATTAAATAAATTGATATAATTGATAAAATGCTGATTTTTGAACATATTGATTCAGGGATTTGATAAATTGCTGAATGGGGGCCCAAAGTCTAGGCGACCATTTTAGGGTGCATACATAAACAACTTATCTTTCTTGGGAGTCATAGATAGCGTAGCGTAGCTCTTCCATTAGGAATTCAAATCTGGAATCATGTTGTTCTAGCTGAAGAAGTGAAGCCAATGTAGCCATAGCATCAACTGCTTTATTCTCTGCTTTAGGGATTTGTTGAAATGTAACAAAGGTGAAATTTCATCGTAATGAATCAACCATTTTCTTGTAGGGTACTAGTTTTTAATCTTTTGTTTGGTATTCTTCATTAACTTGGTTGACTATCAATTACGAATCCCCATAGATATGCAGCTATGTGATTCTCCACTCTATAGCCATTTTTAGTCCATTTGTCAAGGCCTCATACTTAGCAATGTTATTTGTACATGGGAACAATAGTTTATAGGACTAAGGAATTGTGTACCCATGAGGAGAAACAAACAACACTCCTGCTCCCAAACCATTTTGCAAGAAAGAGCCATCAAAGAACATCTTCCGTGTTCTTGCAGTCATGTACATTATGTGCTCATCTAGAAATTCAACTTGAATTGGTGCTTTGTCTCGAATTGGAAAATTAGCCAATTGGTCTACAATGGCTTGTCCTTTTATAGCCTTACGCTCAACATACTCTATGTCAAATTCTAATAGGATCACCATCCACTTAGCAAGTCTACCTATGAGAGCAGCCCTACCAAGCAAAGATTTGAGAGGATCTATTTTGCAATGAGGTGTATTGTATGCGCAAGCATGTAATGTCACAACTTTTGGGAAGCAAACACCACTGCTAGGCAATATTTTTCAATGCTAGTGTAGTTGACCTCATATGACACAAGAGTACAACTGATGTAATGTATAGCTCTTTCATTTCCAGTATCATCAAGTTGAGCCAATAATGCCCCTAGGGAAGATTTTGTAGCTGACACATACAATATGAGTGGTTTTCCTGGGATAGGAGGCATTAAAATTGAAGGATTGGCCAAGTATTGCTTGATTTGGTCCATGCTTTGCTAACAATCCTCATTCCAAACACATTTAACCCCTTTGTGTAAAGTTTTATTAAAGGGTTGAGCTCTATCAGCCAGTTGTGAAATAAACCTCCTTATAGATTGAAGGCATCCTTGAAGACTCCTCATTTGACTGATGTTTTTGGGAGGTGGCATATCCATTATTGCTTGAACTTTCTCTGGGTCCACCTCTATTCCTTTAATTAAAATGATAAATCCTAGGATTTTTCTAGAGGTGACTCCAAATGCACACTTTTTGGGATTTAATCTCAATTGAAACTATTCCATATGATCTAGAATTACTTCCAAATTGCCTAGGTGTGTATCCCTTTTTTTAGATTTTGCTAAGGTGTCATCCACATAATCTTCCATATTCTTATGCATCATGGCATGGAAGATAGTAGTCATAGCTCTTTGATAAGTAGCTCCTGCATTTTTTAATCCAAATGGCATGACATTCCAGCAATAGGTTCCCCATGCACAAGTGAATGTAGTCTTTTCCTAGTCTTCAGCAGCTATTTTGATTTGATTATACCCAGAAAAACCATCCATCAAAGAATAGATCTCATAGCCCACATTCATGTCCACTATCATGTCTATTTTTGGAAGTGGAAAATCATCCTTTGGGCATGCTTTATTAAGATCTCTAAAATTTGTGCAGACATGAATGGACTTGTCATGTTTTGAAACTGGTACAATATTGGATATCCATTCGGCATAATCAATGGCTATTATAAATCCTACATTGAGGAGTTTTTCTAATTCATCTTTGATAGGAAGAGGTATGTGAGGATGCATTTTCCTCAATTTTTGTTTTATTGGTTTGATACCTGGAGCTATGGATAAGTGATGCATAATGAGACTAGTGTCCAATCCTGACATGTCTAAATAAGTCCAAGAAAAATTGATCTTCTTGGTGTGTAGGAACTTGGTATATGCTTCTTTTTCTTGTGTTGATAGAGACTGAGCTAAATGCACAATTTTTGGAGCCTCTTGTGTATTCAAATTAAGTAGCTGTGTAGGCTCAACAAGCACTGAAGATCTTTCCTGAAAGTAGCTTGGGAGATGATCAAGTACCTCATCCTTAGGTGCCTTGGAGAGGTTTTCACCCTCAGATACGTCCTTTATTTTTACTTCTTTAGGTTTTGACACAGCCACATAATGGTTTTCACCATCAGAACTCTTTTTCTTTTTTTCTTTTCTTTTCATTTTTGATGCAGGAGCATCCTGGGTGTAAGAGCAATCTTGCATCACCCAAAAAAATTTCTATTTTTATTTTCAATAAGGGCTATTTTATGTAGAGCTTCTATTTTTGGAAAGTTACTATTTCTAGTAATTTTTGTATGTGCTCAGAATGATCTGATTTCTTTCTTGGAGGTTCATTTTGGTCATATAAGCCTGCCAGTAAAGTTTCATTGCCAGATCAAGTGTATATTGGAAGATATTGAAGATTTTCAGTATTGGCAGCAAGGTACAGAAACTTTGAACTCAGTTTTGAAGGCTTTAGAGGCCCCGGATGAGGTCAAAAAATTGGGTGACGCGCGCTTGTGTGGATCAAGCCTGTAGAGCGCTTCGTGGCGTTTCTGAAATGGGGTTATAATAGCCGATCAGGTCAACTGGTGATGACTTATGGTCTTCAAAAGTTGGGCCACCTAAAATGGCAGAAAATAATTTTCTTCAAAATTTTTGTTCGGGTTTCAAAGGTTATCTTGAGCTGACTATGATGTAATAAAATGTAAAATAAAATAATTCTAATTTTGGTCAGCCTTATTGGCTAAAATTCTAGAACCTTCCCAGGCGGTGGAAAATTGCCTATATAAGGAAGGCTGTATTATTGTCTTAGGCAGTTCAGAATAGTTCTAGGTAGTAGATCTGGGTAATAGTTTGAGGCTTTGTCCTATAGAATATTGTAAGGGAATGCCCATGTGGCTTTGCATATTGTAATTCTGAAAGTTTGTAATTCCACATTTGTGGAGATAATAAGAAGCCAATTTTCTGCTCTTGCATATTGTTGTTGTTTCTCTATTTCTGTTATGTGTTTGTGGTATTAAGGGGAGCACCCTTCATCAATTTTGTGACTAAGGTACTTGATATCTAGTTCTGTCATGCTTGTAGTTGGTTCACTGGTGGAAGAGACTACAAGTTTGAGAGCATTTAGGTAACAGGCTATCTCATAGTCATTTTGAAATGTTAGGAGCTGAGGCTCTTGATAGCGCTAAGACCAATCAATTAAGTGAGGATTGGCAAGGGGTAGGTCATGGCATGGAAGATAGTAGTCATAGCTCTTTGATAAGTAGCTCCTACATTTTTTAATCCAAATGGCATGACATCCCAGCAATGGGTTCCCCATGCACAAGTGAGTGTAGTCTTTTCCTAGTCTTCAACAGCTATTTTGATTTGATTATACCCAGAAAAACCATCCATCAAAGAATAGATCTCATAGCCCACAGTCATGTCCACTATCATGTCTATTTTTGGAAATGGAAAATCATCCTTTGGGCATGCTTTATTAAGATCTCTAAAATTTGTGCAGACACGAATGGACTTGTCATGTTTTGAAACTGGTACAATATTGGATATCCATTCGGCATAATCAATGGCTCTTATAAATCCTACACTGAGGATTTTTTCTAATTCATCTTTGATAGGAAGAGGTATGTGAGGATGCATTTTCCTCAATTTTTGTTTTATTGGTTTGATACCTGGAGCTATGGACAAGTGATGCATAATGAGACTAGTGTCCAATCCTGACATGTCTGAATAAGTCCAAGAAAAATTGATCTTCTTGGTGTGTAGGAACTTGGTATATGCTTCTTTTTCTTGTGTTGATAGAGACTGAGCTAAATGCACAATTTTTGGAGCCTCTTGTGTATTCAAATTAACTAGCTGTGTAAGCTCAACAAGCACTGAAGATCTATCCTAAAAGTAGCTTGGGAGATGATCAAGTACCTCATCCTTAGGTGCCTTGGAGAGGTTTTCGCCCTCAGATATGTCCTTTATTTTTACTTTTTTAGGTTTTGACACCGCCACATAATGGTTTTCGCCATCAGAACTCTTATTCTTTTTTTCTTTTCTTTTCATTTTGTGACTAAGGTACTTGATATCTAGTTCTGTCATGCTTGTAGTTGGTTCGCTGGTGGAAGAGACTATAGGTTTGAGAGCATTTAGGTAACAGGCTATCTCATAGTCATTTTGAAAAGTTAGGAGTTGAGGCTCTTGATAGCACTGAGACCAATCAATTAAGTGAGGATTGGGAAGGGGTAGGTCAATGACTGGTTTGATATTGTGTATGCAAATGGTATCATCTCTGGTGATTGCAGAGTTAGGATCTATCAAGTATCCCTCCAAGGTACCCAAATCAAGACTTATCCTACCAAGCGAAGCATCATCCACTAAAGTGACTCGTAGATTCCAATCCTCTAATCCTACACTAGACTCGTTAGCTACCTCAGGTTGGGAATTATATGCATAGACAATGTCAATGTCCATGTCAACTATAGAACAATCAGAAAGAGTCTCCCACTCATACTCATGTGAGTCTGTATCTAAATCTCGGCTGGGATGTTTACACCAAGCATGTTTTTTAGGGCTTGAGGTAGAGGCTTTGATGTCACCAAGGGTAAAACCTTCTTGAATTCCATTTGTGTACTGATGTTATTGAATAGGATCCTCAACATGAGCTTCAATAGTGGATTGTTCTTGTTCTAGGTCTGAAACTGTTGGATTGATAACTGGAGCATCTAAATCTCCCCAAAGGAGATTGGTGGAAGGGACCCAATCTTCACACCTATCTTGTTGATTTTTCAAATTGGGTATGTAGCTAGATTCCTCATCACTATCCATCGCAGCAAGGATAGGAGTAGTTTTCTTATTCTGACTTTCAAAACCTAGGCCAACCATTGTCTTAGATCTACGGCCAAAGAGAGCATGATTGAGTGGTTCATCCTTAGCATCTAATCTATGACTGAGAGGACTAGGACCTGGATAGCTCATACTCTTGACAAGAGTGTACCCTCTCCCATAAGCCTTAGGAGATGGGGAGAAATTTTCATTATGCTGGTATTTTTCCTCCTTGTAAATCCAATCTCTAATAGCTACCTCTTCTTTTTCATCTTGTATAGGCACTGAGGACTCTACAAATGTATCAAACAAAGTCATTTTTGAAGATGAGGGATGCATCTCTTATGAAGGCTTACCATAGGACCTAGGTGAGACTGGTAGTTTTGTGGAGTTGATTTGATAACCCCCCATACCAAGGTCTATGGCTTTGAACTTAATCTGGCATTATGCTAAAGTGGTGTCAAAATCCTCTACTTCTCTATTGAGAGGAACATGATTCCCTGATGAAATTGCATTAACAGATAATGTGCTATCCCTGGGTATACAAACTTCTACTCCATTATAGGGGAACTTGACACATTGGTGGTAGGTGGACAACACTACTTGCATGTCATGGATCCATGGTCTACCAAGTAGGATATTATAGGCTAAAGGACCAGCATCAATAATTTGGAACAAAATGTCCTTTTTAACGGGGCCAATCCTAATAGGAAGGATAGCCAAGCCTTTGGAGCTTCTCTTTGCCTCATCATAGGCATTAATGGTGAGTTTCTTATGAGTATCAATAACTTGCTTAGAGTAACCCATTATTTTCAACAAACTCAAGGAACAAATATTGAGCCCAGCACCACCATCAATCAACACATGCCTGACATGGGTCTTGTGAATCATGACTTCGATATGAAGGGAAAGATTATGTGGATGGCTCAAGGCTTTGTCATCTTCTTCTAAGGATGTGAGGTAGTGAGTGCTGGCAAGGTGGTTAACCATATTTTGGAATTCGTCAACATCTATGTTGTAAGGAACATTGGTTGTACGCAAAGAATCCTCAAGGACATGCTTATGTCTTGGAGACAATTCTAGGAGTTCAAAAATTGAGATTTGAGTTGGTGTTCTTTGTAACTGGTCAACAAGATTATAGCTCATTTTAGGATTGACTATTGACTTGGTGGTGACATTCTTGGATGTCACTTTATTGGGTTTGTTGGATTGGTCAAAGCTAGGACCTCTAATAACCACAGGACCTTGACTTTGGCTTCTGGTGACAGCATTAAGAGCTTGGGATGACCTTTGAGAGTGAGGACCCCTAAGCACCACGATGGGTTCTTCATCAAATATAGGAGGATAGCCCACATCATGACTATAAGAATCTTTGTTTTGCATCATGTTGACATTTTCCTCAACAATCTCAAGCATATTAACCACATTTTCTACACCTGTGTAGGTATAGTTGATTTTAGCCTTGCCATTCTTGGGTTTAGAGGTTTCCCCCTTTTCATATTTGGGAAAAGGCTCCTTGAATACCTTGTGGTCTGCATTTGTGTTCAATCGATCAATCTGAAGTTTACCACTTTCAATAAGATCCTAGATAAGGTGTTTAAGTTTCCAACAATGTTTGATGTCATGTCCAATGCCATTGTGGTATTTGCAAAAAAAAAATTCATTCCACCAATGTGGCTTAACATCAAGTATGTGGAAATTAGCTAGATCTTTTGGTTGCACAAGATTATTAGCAATAAGGGTCTTGAAAACATCCTCATAGGAGTCACCCAGTTTAGAAAATTGTCTCAACTTTTTCTTGGGCTTTTCTTGATACTTAGGTTTATGCTCTTGTTGGTTGGAGGATGTATTGAGCTTCATAGCTTGGACTTCACTAGACAAATGGAGGACTCCTTGATCCTTGGGTTGGGAAGAGTCCACAACTCTGTCATTGACTACTTGCTTTTTTTTGTTCCTGTGCTTGCCTTTGTCCTTATTAGCATTGTTAGGATTTTGACCATTGTTGTTATTGCTATGTTTGGTCAAAATGCCTTGTTCTTTTTAAGACATCCTCAATTTGACATGTTGTCTCAACCATAGTATCAAAGGAATCAAAGACCATTTTTTGAACCTCATAACGCATTTTAGGCACCAAATTACTAACAATGATGTCAATCCTTTCATGCTCAGGAATAGTCCTAGAATAGTGGGAGCACAATCATCTCCACCTTTGTAAGAAGGTAACAAAGGATTCTCCTTGGTTTTTTTTCAAGTTGCATAAGTCCAACATAGTGATTGATCTTGATAAGTTGTATGCAAAATGTTGAACGAATCTGTGGACAAGTTCTTTGAAAGTTTTGACGAGAGGGGTTATGTTGGTAAACCACTCCATGGCTTGGCCCTTGAGGCTCCTTGAAAATAATCTCATAAGGTAAGAGTCATCTTGGTGGAACTTAAAACTCATGGTGTAAAACTAACGCACATGATCATGTGGGTCACTATAGCCATCATACTTTTCATATTGGGGAATTTCAACTTTCCTAGGAAAATTTGTCATAGTCACACTTTTGTCGAAAGGGTTGGGACAAACAGAATCGAGTGAAAAGGAACTTTTAGGTGCCAACACCTTTTCCATCATTCATTTGAGTTGCTTTATTTCCTCTTCTTGAAAGGGTCCTTGTTTCTTGATCCTTCTATCCACATCAAAGTTGTAAGGGACTCTATCACCCTATTTAATCAAACTCTCTAGGAACCTATCTTTATTTTGATCAAGGTACTTCTCCACATATTGTTGGAATAGTGGTTCTTGTTGCATTCTCATAAAGTATTGATCATCAAAACTTGCACTACTTCCTCCATGTTGAGAGCCATGATGAGCATGCTGGGAGGGTTGTCTTGAATTCCTAGGAGGTGTTCGTATCCTATGTTGTGAAATCCTTCTTCCTCTAGGACTAGGAGATCTTGAAGGAGTCCTTGACCACCTTCTACTTCTTGAGGTTCTTGAGGGAGTAGAGGGTGGAGAGTTATTTCCATTGTTGGTACCCCTTTTGTTAAATTGGTCATTGAGTTGTTGGGCTAAAAGCCTATCTCGCTCTTCTCAGAATGCTTTTCTTCTCAATTCCAACAAGGCTTGTTTCTCTTCCTCTAGGTGTCTAAACCTTTCTTCTTTAGCGGCTTGTTCATCCAAAAAGGCTTTCTTTTCGTGCTCAATTCTTTTAAGCCTTTCATTTGCATATCTTGCAGTTGTTTTGAGCGGAGAGTTTGACCATGAGTGTTTGAACAAGTCGTTAGTGAATGCAGAATTCACATGAGCATCACCAGATTCATTATTTTGGTCTTCATGTTGTGATTGTGCATCTTGGTGAGCTTTCCCATAATGTCTTTCGGCTCTTTGATGGGCATCTAGATATCTTGAGTTAATAGGGGGTGATTTAGGTTGGTTGTCATCACCAAACAACATGTTATCCCTATGTCTTTGGAAAATGTCATCAATAGTTTGATCCATTGCTTCTCTTTGTCTACTAGTCAAAGTGTAGCTCATGTCCATATTCGATTGAGAGGATGGTAAAGAGGTACTCAACTCACTAGGATTTCTCTTTGGGTCAAACCAAGCCTCAGACTCACTTCTAGGTGATTGATCAAAGATGGGTTTCTTTCCCTTTCACTTTTGACGAGTTTGGACTAAGGGTAATTGTTCAAAGACAACTTGAGGTCATTTTCCTTGACTAACTTGGTACCTTGTCATAACTGAAATGAAAGAAAAAGACCCTTGGTCATAAGATGACATTATGAAACGTCAATACCAAACAAGGATAGTGAAAGTGTTCAATTGTCCAAAAAGAGATGGTAAGATAAAAAGCTGCAAAAGGTGTAAACCAATCCTGCCACAGAGGTGCATAATAAAAGGATGAATATCCTAACACATATAGGCCAAGAAAATGGATTTAACCAAATATATTTTGAAATTGAAACTAAATTTTGATGGAAGTGAATTGGACAAAAGAGTACTAAAACTCTCCAAGCGTGTTACCAAAGAATCTAAAGGTGTACTTTTTTAACAAGGGTAATCTCTAACTTATCGATGCCAAGCAAGACTACTTTGTAAAATCAGAGAACACTAATTCAAGGGGTCTAAAATCAGGAACCCAAGGTATAAACAGGTTTCTAGTAGCAGAGTAGGTCACCTTCTAAAATTTGGTCAACTAAGGAAAGACTGAAAATTGCATAAACCAGACAGGCAACAAAAACACTTTGTGTGACAGTTTCCAGGCTAACAGTGCGATAATTTCTGACTAGACGATATTTTGCAGTAAGCAGGGTGACAGTTTCCAAGCAACCTATGTGATATTTTCCTAGCAAGTAGTGCGATAGTCTTCCAGTGATGAACTATCGCACAATAATTCTCAGTACAGTGTGCGATACAATTTCAAGATCATGCGACTCTTGACTAGTGAGTGCTAAAAATATTAGTTTTAAGGGGAGTTTGTTCAAAATTTTAGTTTGAAGGTTGGATTTCTCAGTTCAAGAACATTGACAATAGTAAATAGATAGGTTTGCAAATAGTAGGTGATCAAACATGTCATAAAACACTTTCACAAGGGAGAAAGCAACTTTTCCAAGACAAGCAATTTGTGATATCAAAGCAATAAAATCCTATGAATGCTACCGTGATGTTTGATATTTGAGAACGTTTACATGGGTAGATCACAACGAGAACACTTCAAGCACTTACTAGCCTAAAAAGTCAATGGCTCAACACTTAACAACTTGGCCCACACTTGATGTCCCATTGCCTCACACAAAGTGGTTACCCACAATAGATATTGGCTTTGTTGTGTAAGTGCTAATGACACAACCAAAGGAACACAGATGGTGAGTAATCTTGGGGTGATCCGAGTTATTCCACTTAGATCAATCCTTGCACCAAGAAGCTAAGCGGAAAAATAGGGTGGCTTCTATCTATGGTTCTTAATAAGGGATTCCATTCATAATACCCCTCTTGCTCCCCAAAGTGACTCCTTACCTTGCGGTAAGTAACAGACCTTGCAGCCACAAGAGTACCTTAAGCATTCTTTCTCAACACTTTTCTCATGGTCACAATCCCACAAGTACTCACATCAAGTGAAGACAAGTACTACGTCTACCAAGGTTTTGTGTCCTTGATAGCCTTGAGTTTATAGTGGGTCAGAATAGCTGGCAAAAAGCTTGTCCCCACTTGGGTTGTTCCTCTTGATTGCTCAAGAGCAGGCTTGCTAAAGGATTCTAAAAGCTAAACAAAGAGTGGATCAACCTTTGAGTGTCAGGATTTTTGTTTCACCTCAAGGGTGAAGAGCATAATCTCCTAGCTCAAAAATATCTCCCAAACACACCGAGCAAAGGTTCAATTACCCTCTTGCTTTCAAAATCTAAAGATGGGTCAAGATTTTCTGGTTCACCACAAGGGTGAAGAGCATAATTCTCCTACCACCCAAAGACTCCTACAACAAGATATTAAGTGCCTATGAAATGAAGCAACTAGTATATGCCACACTCAAAAGAAAGAAATTAAACAAGCACTTGATTGGTTTTTATGCTTTGGGAAGCCCTACAAAAACTGTTAGTAGCCCTTGTGCATTTGAAGCTTTGACATGTGTTCTTTTAGGCAAATAATCAAGCAATAGGAGCACCTACAAGCACCACTTGTTAGCCCTACAAGGGTTAGCACATCAAAAATCAAATGAAATCTACAAATAGACCCCTATTGTACAATAGCAAACCAAAAATCCGGATCAAAACCAAGTAGATCTTGCAAAGAAATGACAAAAATTGCTCATTGCCAGGCTTGGGTGATATTTTTGTCAGACAAACAGTCGTGCGATATTTCATCCTGTATTTGTGTGATAGTACATCTCCAGGCGATAATTCCTTCTACCTGCATGCGATAGAATACAGAAGAATAGTGCGATATAATCTGTCAAAGTGTGCGATATTATAACTGGTAAAATATCGCATTGGTATGTAAGAAACTATCGTATGATACTGGAAAACTATTGCAAGATAATCCTATCAGAAAAACTAGAGAGCAAATTTTTTATGAAATAACAAGAAAATATTGACGGAAAAAATGATGAAAATGTAGAAAATGTAGGACAAAACAAGAATGTTCTACCCCATGGTGGGTGCCAAAAATGTACACACTAAATAATGCACTTCTATAATTCATTACTTTCAAGGGAATCCATGAATGGGAAACATTGAGAAAGCAACTTAGAGATCCCTAGGTATGGAGTGACAAGGATGTTGATGGTGCTCTCAGCTAGAGCTATTGAAGCATGCAACCTTGCTAGTAAACCACACAATGGGAGATTCAAAGAGACAAGGGAAAGAATTCCAATATCTTCAAGAATCAACAATGAAGAATGCAATACAATGCAAGCTATGCTAAGAATGAAGATGCAAGCTAAGATATGAAAGGAAAGTATTACAAACCCTTGCTAATTAAGCTATGTGAGCTAATCTAAAGCATAAAGGAAACTAAGCTAGATGCCATGAAAGCTATGATGCAAGAAATGAAATTAGAATGCAAGAATGATCTTCAAAAGCTTCAAAGTCTCCAAGAAATCCGGCAGCATAAGGTTAGTATTCAAAAGATGGATCCCAAAATGAGAAGAGAGCTCTCCTTTTAAAGAGATTGCAAAGGAATGGACCATGGAGATTAAGAGGCAAAAGATTTAATCAAGGGTGGAGCATCAAAGAGGAGCAATACATGTACATAAATATCCTCCAATGAGAAAATAAGAGTTGACTTTTGTGTCCATATGAGACAAAAAGTGCTTTTCTTCTTTTTATAAAATAAGAGTAATGCTTTATTTGTGCAACTTAGGATAAGAGGAAAAGTGGGGGATTTTTATTAAAAGGGGAGGAAATTCCTTTCAAATAAATAAAGATTTTAGGATATGATGGTTAGCCCAAGGCAAATAATCAAAAATGATAAAATAGGATTTGATCAAGGAAATTGATGTAATTGATAAAATGCTAATTTTTGAAAATATTGATTCGGAGATTTGATAAATTGTTGAATGGGGGCCCAAAGTCTAGGTGACCATTTTAGGGTGCATACAGTCCCCACCCCTATTTGTCTATCAGATTACCTCTGCAAACAAGACACAACTGTCAGATCCATACACAGTACTACGTACCAATGTTAGTGAAATCACCAATCAATCGTCAAATCACAGAGGGATACCCAAGAGATTCCTTACTTTGGACATGAGGAAGTTGTAATATAAATGACAGATCATTTCTACATCCCACCGATGTGGGACTAATCAGCTAGAGAATTGAAAATTTTTGGGGCACTTCTCACATCGACTTAAGTCAAACCTGATAATATAAATTACAGATCACAAAGGGGTACCCAAGAGCTTCCTTACTTTGGACGTGTGGAAGTTGTAGTATAAATTGTAGATCATTTCTACATCCCAATGTGGGACTAATCAGCTAGATAATTGAAAAAATTTGGGGCACTTCTCACACTGACCCAAGTCAGACCTGATATCCAGCCCGCAAAATTGGCCAGACCTGCATTGTTTATAGCTTGGTAGAGAAATTGGCCTCGACGAGCCGACCTCAAATTTGACCGAGCTCAAATGTGAAGACAACATAAATATAAATGCACAAGGATTTGTTGAAACCATACTATAAATCACATACATAACTCTTCCTAGAACCTGTCAGGAACACTTATTGATATATACTTTTGTATTACTATCTTCAATTAGAATCAACCTCTACGTCTATGATATCATGTTGATAAGATATCTAGGAGACATATACTCAAGGCTCTCTCCATCAGGCTTCCACACATGCTGCTTACCATATGTTGTCATCAATGACAAACATACAGTCAACACTCTAGCTTGCTGGCAAATCTTCAACAACATCTTCACTGCAAAATGAAATATAGAGACAATATATTGAACTTTGATGATTTATATCCTTAGCAAATATTATCACCCTATGATTATTCTAATCAAAGGATTCCTAAAATTCACACTATTTACTAATATCCTTATGCAAAATTTAAAGAATTAGTGTTGTATCTAAAGCTTCTTTAATTTTATCTTTAGATCAAAGTTGAAGAATATCAACACATACATAGAGATAATCCATGCAATGAATCTGAAAACTCATAACTCAAAGAAAGAGAATGCCAAGGAGAGATATGAACTTTGGATTTTATTCAAATATGCTATATCATTTGTATGTATGCACAATGCTTTAAAATGAAAACCATCTAAATATTTAGCTAAATTAGTATTAGCTATGGAAGGAAAATGAAAGTATTACAAGCCTTGCTAATTAAACTAGGTGAGTTAAGCTAGAACTTGAAAGGAAATCTAAGCTAAGAAAGCATAAACATGAAGCTATGATACAAGAATGAAAGCTAAATTCAATAAGATCTTCAAAGCTCCAAAGTCACCAAGAAATCTTGCAGCATAAGATTAGTATTCAAAAGTTGGATCCTAGAATGAGAAGAGAGCTCTTCTTTTATAAGAAATGAGAATCAACGGATGATGGAGATTAAGAGGCAAAAGATTTGATCAAGGGTGGAGTTTGAAAGAGGAGCAATCCATGTGCACAAGTCTCCTCCAATGAGAAAGAAGTGTTGACTTTTGAGCCTCATGTGAGACAAAAAGGCCTTTTCTCCTTTTTATAAAATAAGAATAATGCTTTATTTGTGCAACTTAGGATAAGAGGAAAGTAGGGGCTTTTTATTTAATAAAAGGGGAGAGAATTATTTTAAATTAAATAAAGACTTAGGATAAAATGGCTAGCCCATAGAATATAATCGAATAAATGATAGAATTAGGCTTTGATCAAGGAAATTGATATTGAATTGAAAATAATGATTTAAAATATTGATTCATAAAATTGATAAATTGCAAGAATGGGGCCCAAAGTCTAGGCGACCATTTTAGGGTGCATACAATAGCTTGGTAGAGAAACCGGCCTCAACGAGCCAACCTCAAATTTGACCGAGCTCAAATGCGAAGACAACCCAAGATGAAGGCTCGATTCATCCAACCGAGCTGCACTAGAATCAAGCTCAAGTCGATCTGAGGCAAGCTCAAATTCCTGTGGAGGCTGAGCTCTTTTCCTATTGCATTGGGCACCAACATTTTTAAATGCTTCATATAGAAACAACATGATGAATGTGGGACTAAAGTCCCACATCTGCCACCCTTACACCGCCACCTCTACCAGTGGATGTCCCTGGTCAATGAGCCTACCACCTCTGTGCCCCCACACCACCTTTAATATAGACATGTGGCATAGGCAGAAAATGCCATGTCATTAATGATCCCAACCAATGACACAGTGACACATGGTAGACAAGAAAAATGCATATTTTTTTTTAAAAATGTTTTTGCATTTTTTGCCATTTTTATAATGTTAAATTTGATGGTTGTCCAACTGTCACAGGGGATGTTTTTTGGTTTTCTTTGACGGCCATCTAACCGTCAAATTTATGATATTGATCGCATTAGTATTTCATGAGGTCAAAATTGATGTTCGTTTGACTGTTAATTCTAGGCATATTTTCACTGTCATGATGACCATTTGATAGTCAAATTTAAGAAAGTAAATTGATGATGTCAGCAAGCTTCAAAAATTTGTAGCCCTCACCATATGCAGTTTTGATTTGGAAATCTAACTTTGGGAGGCCATAACTTGGTCATCCGGACTCCAAATTGAGTTCAATTTTTTTTTATTTTGGGTAGAATTTCCTAAAATTTTTAGTGGTGCAGTTATTTTCTAGTTTTGGTGCACGGAGTTTGCAAAAATTGCAATTTTTGGTGACTATACCGTCTAATCCCTATTTTTGCAACTTCAAAGGCTTTGTTCAGGCTCATATAGACACATTTTCATGTGCAATTTTTTTGAATGTGCATGATTTTTCATCTACTTTCCAAATCTAGTATTAGTTTGGAGAAATTTTGAGTGGACATAGTACTTTCAGAATATGGTCTATTTTGGCCTCTTTTGGCACTTGTAATTGATTAGATATTTGAGGGATCTTGTATCTTATCTTTTTGAATCTATTATAGCTTCATATTTTCTATTGTAATCATCAAAATAAGAATTCCACTTTGGTCCATTTTGACAAGTGGCAATTATACACACACTATATATAATGTGCCCAAATCATCTTTTTTTTTATTGAGTGATTTGGGGGGGTGCCTTGTATGGTTGTGTCTTTCTCTCTTATTCTCTTTCAGTTTGTCATTATGGGTCCTTATAGATTTCCATCATTAACTCCACATAACTATGTTGCATGGAAATAAAATGTATGGAACAATCTAATGGTAAAAGGACTTAATCATTATGTGGATGGAATAATTAAAGCACCTAATGTGGATGATAATGAATTAACTTATTGGAAAGTTATAGATTCTCAAGGTTTTGTAATCATAAGAACATGTGTTACTCAAGATCTCTTGTTTCACATTTCCTCCTTGGGAAATGCCAAGGATGCTTGGGATAAACTTGAAAATTTGTATGGTAAAGTGGATGAGGATAAGGGATTCACAATTCAAGCACAACTTCTCAAATTGGATCCTAATAAATTTTACACAATTCAAGATTTCATCAACAAAGCCAATGAGCTGAGAGCACAACTCAAGGATCGTGGAATCACTATCAAGGATTCACAATTGATTTATCATATGATTGGAAATCTTTCTTTAGAATATGCGGCCTTTGTGTCAAGCTACAATACTCACAAGATGACCATGAGAAGTTCCTTTACTAATCCATCATTTGAGGCATTTGGAGAAATTTTGATGTTGGAACAAACCAAATTAATGAGTATGGGGATTCTCAAGTCTTCAACTTCCAAGGCATTAGTGGCTAATCATGAGAGTCAAGGAAATCAAAGTCACAAGAAGAAGAATTGGAAGTCTAAGTCTCAACAAGAAAGTGAAAAATCAACTTCCACTCAACATGACACTTATACATCACCTTGAAAGGGTGAATTTTCAAAGAAGGAGAAACTTTTTCGTGCATATTACAAAGAGGATTGACATTAAGAACATTTTTGTTATAAGAAGGGCATTGATGAATTGAAGAATATTCTTGTAAAGAACAAGATCAATTTGCCTTCAAGGATGTCTACCTCAACTTCTTCTTCACAAAATTCAAAAAAATATAAAGGAAAGGCTCACACATTTGTCACTCAAAAAGGACAAGCTTTATATGCTTCTTCAGGTCCTGATTTAGGTAGATGGCTTCTAGATTCAGGGGCTTCTCATCATATAGCTTCTTCATAGTCCATGTTTTCATCATTCGAGCCTTGTAAAGGTCTACCTATTTTGATGGGAAATCACACTTACATGAATGTGATTGGGAAATGAAGTATTGATGTTAGGGAGGGACACTTCAATGATGTGTTGTGTGTTCCACACTTGACCAATAACCTTCTTTCTATCTATCAAATCACAAATGGTGCTACAAAGAAAACTGTGGAATTTACACCTGATTCAATTTTCATCAAGGACTTGGAGAGTGGATCAGTTATTGCTACTGGGATGGTGGATAACTCTTCTCGATTGTACTCCTTTTTAGATTTTGTTCCTCTTGATGACAGTGATTCTTAAGCATATGATCACACTTACAGTGACAATTCAGATTTTGAGGAGAGTTTTGGATACTTGAACTTGGGTATTCTCACTCATGATCAAGTTCTTGAGCCTTCTATTTCATCTCCTCCTATTGTGACTAATTCTACTCTTGCTCCTGATGATGCTTGCATTCACAAAACAATGGCTTCAGGTGATTTAGTGTAGCAGGATATTCATTATCTTTTAGACTTGGTTCCATGAGATTACTACTTGACAAACATTTCAGGTTGTTTGTGGAGTCCTACATTTCAGATTTGGGAGACTTCATTGATGATAATCATATTCTCTTTATTGAAGATGATCCTTCTTCAGTTGTTTCAAGGGAACATATTGACCCTCATCTTCATCCTCTACTTGATCATTCCTTCCAAGTTGACATGATTATGGATAATTTGATACAACAGTTGGAGTAGGTCACTTTATCTTCAGAGGAGACACTTGGGTCTTTTGTACATGTTCTACATTCATCCTTAGTTGATCATGATTTGTCTATTTTAGTAGAGTGGCTTAGTACACATGATTTGGAGGAGGCACCTTTAAGCGTTGACATGGGAACTCTTGAGCAGGTTTCAGATATTTCATACATTTTGAGTTTTCTTCCTATAGATTGGGGAGGAGGCTTCATATATATACCTTTGGTCTTGTTTCTTCCTAAGGGGAGGAATGTTGCTCTACACTTATGGAGTAGTTTCTACATCAATCCTAGAGCATCTACCATTGGTGTTCATTCTACATTGAAGGGGGGGGCTATTTGGTCTCTCTTCCACTTCTTCTCTCTTATGGGGGGGATATTTTCCTCACATGAGGTCTTCTCTCTTATATTCTATTCTTGTATTCATCTCTCTTTTTGGGGGAGGGTTTTTCCTACGAGGTTTTTCCTCCTTCTCCGCTTTATGAGAGATTGCATTTCATTGCTCTTGAATATTGTACATGGGTACCTAACATGGCCTAGTAGCCAAGACCCATAATGCATTGTGAGCTTAAGTGCATTCCCCTAAGTTTCACTTAAGGGGAGGTGTTGGTGTAATTAAGTATTTACTAATTACACTTTACTTAAGTTTACTTAGGATAATGCATTTGCATATTAGTTGTCATTGTGACACCTAGGAGTTTGCATTTCATTTTAACACATGGTTAGGAGAAATTCCACTTTAGCTAGTGATAGTTGTCATCATGTACCTCTTTGTGTGTGAGATCCACCTTTAGTACTCTTATCACATTATCATCCTCTCATTGTTTCACATACTTTGGTGTACAATGGAGGATGATCCACCTTTGGTGGACATGCGATTCCACCTATTGTGGTTGATAGCCTATCATCTTCTTATCATGTAGTCTTATCACATTTCCTATGTATTCAGGCATTCCCATTGTATGTAATCAATCAATCTATCAATTCATTCTATTTGATTATTTGATCATTTTATCATATCATATTTGTCTCTCTTGTGCTATCTCTTGAGCTTCTAGATCTTGGCATTTATTATTTGGCTTAGGTAGATTCTTACAAGAGGGATTACTATGTGAAAAGTATTATTCACTAATGAATTACCCTCTTAGGTCTTTTTTACACCAAAAACAATTTTTTTAAAATAAAGCATATACTTTTTATCTCAAATCATTAAATTAAAATACTTGTCATAATCTAATGTTGTCCCATATTTCATATATTTTGTGTGTATCTAACTAATTATACATTTTTATCTTAAATAAATACATTTAAAAATTAACTACTCTTAAAAAAATGATTTCAACTAACTATACTACCTCTTACATAGATTAGTTCTTTTAACTAATTACTCTCCAAAATTTGTCCCTAACTTGTGCCTTATCTATATAAGAGCATAGAGAGTCATTGTTTGATGGTAATATACTTATAATATGAACTTTGATCCTAGGTGTGGGTTCAACATAGTTAATTTTTGAAAGAACATTACAAATTTTGTCATTTTTTGTTTCTAATACAAATAAGAAATTATGATTAAATTTTTTTTTTAAATTTAAACAATAAGCAACTATTTATCAACCACCCAAGTTAATTAATTTTTGTTACATAACCTATTATAATGTTGAAAAACATAGGTGAGAGGATAGTATATGTATGTAAACTAAGACTCTTAGGCCTATTTCCCTATTGGCATTACCTTGGAAGGAGAATGATCCACGTGGCTCAAGGGTTTTTGGACACAAGGTGAATTCAGTGGTCCTTCATAGTAAATGGAAGATGACTATGCAATTATAGAAAATGAATGAAGAAGATAGGTCAAAATAAGGAGAAAAAATGACTTTCTTCATATAAGGGCAATAAAAAAATTGACAGGTGAATCTTGGTAGAAGATTCAAGAAATATAGACTATAACTAACACACATAACGGATTTTAGGAAAAAATAGAGGGACTTTGTCAATTGGGTGAACTTTCCCCTAGGATTGTGTCGGCGAGGGAAACCTACTCTCGACACTTTCTGATGAAACAAATTACAAACTACATATATTTGAATACTTGATCTGTATCTTTTTCTATACATCTACCACCTATTCTTGCACATAGAAAAGAAGGAAAAGATTAGGTAGAAAAAGGTTTACCTAAGTCAAACCTCAATTTATCAATTAACCTTGAAATTGAAATGTAACTTGAAATTTAATTGAAATCATGTTCATATTGATCATGTGGAGTCCACTTTAGGAAATTTAGATCATGGACACCATCATGAATGCATAGATCTTAAAATTACTTGTCTTTAATGCCTTGATGCTTTATATCTTTCTCTTGAAGACTAAAGTGCTTAAAGGTGATGAAGGAGAAATTGAGTTGATGGATTTTCAAAATGAAGGAGGAAAGCTTCCTTGTATACCTCGCCAAGAATTTTGGGGTGTTAATTTTGAAGCAAGCCAACATAGGTTTAAAATTCCCACTTCCACAAGCTAATCATTTAGTGGTTCAAATTTGGGCCCCAATTGGAAAGAGTGGGTTTCTTGAGGCAACCTTCTCTCCTGAATGTGAGCTCAACTTCAAATATAAGATCCAAAATTAAAGGAGGGTGACATAATTAAAGCTGGAATTGAGTTAGATCAAATATGTCAGGCATAGGAGGCCAAGAACGCTAAAATAGGGCCTAAGTGAGTAATAAATTGTATAGGGATGCAATTTATGATACTAAACCTATCATCTCTAAAGTGAATCAACTACTTTCAATTTTGATGGAATTAGTAAAATAGAAACCTAAAAGTATTAGTGTAATTATGTAATCAAGCTAAGCCCCTAATTGATGATTGAACATTATTATTTAAATTTACTTAAGTAATTTATTTTTTAATTCCTTATACAAGATAAAATAATTGAATAAGTATCATTCACTTCTTTCATGGGACTTCAGTATTTTTTTTTCTGAAACTTTGAGTCTTTCTACTACCATACCCCATTTATTGAGAGAGATTTAGGGGTTTATTATGGTTTCGACCAACTTTATCCCAACAATTGATGTTGGTGCTAGAGTTTTGGTGATGGATTTCAATGGCTTCTCTGAACAAGTGCCCTCACAAGTTTGGTCCAAAGGTGTTTCACAAGGTATGACCTCTCATGATGTTGTTCTTCTTGTCTAATATTTGGATAATGCCTATGATTGGCTTGATAAGTTTACTTTGATTGGGTATTTTGTTGGGAGGGTTCCACCTAAAAGCATTTTGTGTGAGTGGGTAGCCAAAGCTTGGACCCTTTATGGGGTCCTACTTGATGGTGTAAAAAATCTCACTAAAGGCATCTTTTTGTTTCACTTTTCCAATCTCTCCCATATTGAGGCTATCCTCAAGCATGGGCTCTACTATGTTAAGTCCTCTTTTCTTGTTTTTCATCGATGATCTCATGACTTCACAGTCTCAGATGAGAAAAAAACTCAAGTTTCCCATCTGAGTTGAGTTCCTAGGTCTCCCTTTCCCTTGTCAGCCATTTATGCAAACTATTTCACAAACCATTGGCAAGGTGGTTTGCATGGAACCAGACAATTTTGTTTATGCTTGCCTCTAGAAGAGGATTTGTGTTGAAATTGACACGTCTAGTGATCTTAAGGAGACCATTGATATTCAAGTGGGTGGCCAATGTTTCACCCAAAAGGTTATTTATTTGAATTTTTCCAGCAATTATTTTAGATGCCAATCTATAGAGCATATGATTAAGGATTGTCCCTTAGTCATTCCTCGAACAAAATCCCCTCCTAAGGAACCAGCCCCTTGGTCTTTTTAGGGAGCTAAAATAGATGAAGGATGGACCATGATGGTGTGTAAAGGAAAGCACACTCTGGAATTCTCTCAGAAGAAACCTAATGTTTCATCTTCTCAACTGCTAGTGGAAAAAATGGTTTTGCCTAATCCATCTCAAAATCAACCTTATGTGCCTCTTTTTTCAAACCCTAGACAAAAGGGGAATATGTTAGCTGAGAATACTCCCTTCCCTAGGTGGGTTCACAATCCTCAAGCTATGTCAGTGGTTGCGGCTCAATCATCTTCTTTGCAACACTCTTTTAGCTCTTCTGGGTGAGTTGAAGACAATGGTGCAGGTCTTGAGAAGCAACGAGTAATTGCAGGAGGGGATACCTTTCCTAGCTTCAAAACCACTTCATATTTCTTGCACAATAGTTTCTCCTCTCTTGGGGATTAGGATGATATGCAAGCAATTGATCCATGAACTACATCTCATGGAATGTTAGAGGTCTTGCAAACCTCACCAGAAAGTATTCTATAAGGGATACTTGTCAACATATTTATAGCCTGGATATTTTATGCATCCAGGAGATTAAACTTGTTGATTTCATGCTTTCTATTGCATGTCGTGTTAATTGGTCGAATAGCCTTGTTTTTTTTTCCCAGCATGAATTTAGTCAAGGTGGAGTTACTACTCTAATTTACTTTCGTTGGAAATCCTTTATAGTTGTTCATGTGTTTGACCCCATGAAGAGAATTGTTTGGGTTTTGCTGTTAGTTGAAAATTAGTCTTTCAAGATTATTAATATTTGTGCTCCCAATGTTGTTGAAAGATCACACCTATAGCATTAAATGGATGACTCTTTTCCACCTACTACATGGGTTATGTGTGGGAACTTCAATATGGTTGAGGTGGCTTCACATAAAGAAGGAATTATGTATTTTTGATGGACAACTCGAGAATGCAAAGCCTGGTTCTACATGTGAAATAAGTTAGGTATTTTCGATCCTAATGTTGGTTCAATTTCCTATCCTTCCCAACAATCCATGAAAATTTCCATATCATGTTCCAAGGTTAAGAATTGGGGTTTAAATATTGTAAGGATTTCAAAACAAATTAGTTTAAATCCTTAAGCCCTCCCCTTTTCTATTTTAGTGTTACTTTTTTGGGTCACTTAAACCAGTTTTGAGTCACATGTCTTAAGTCATCGTCAGGCAGGGCCAAGTTCCTTAAGTCTTTTACCTAGCGAGCCCAATTTAATCTTTTCCTAAGTCCTAAGTCCCGACTGATTTTTATATTTTCCTAAGTCTCCGCCAAGTCTGAAGTTCTGTCATATCTGGTTGATCTGACGATAGGCGTAATGCCTCAATGATAAGTTGTAAGGAGATTAACTCTTGTAGGATCACGCATGTTCGACACCTGGTGATGGTAGGGTTGAGGTAAAAGATTTGGATGTAGAGACAAGGACAATCAAATCTATTAATTTTCCACAATCCATATGTATGATATATTAGTTTCTGGATTCGATTGTGTAGAGTTTTTTCCATCAACTCTACACAATCGAACCCAAAAACTAATATATTAGAGATAAGGACTATTTGATCAAGTTTGATCTGATGGTCAGTGTGTTACTGCTATGCAGAAATGAATGAAAGATATTCATCATGGGATGACGCCTAGTTGACAGGTGTCCCACTTGATGTCACAACATATTTTAAGCAAGGATAAAGGGAGGTCATGTGTGGTTAATCTAACGGTAGGCACATTTCCTCAATGACAAGATAATCAAGAGTTACTTAGCAAGGCAACACGCCTTGGCGACCCTATCATGTATAACGTCAATGGGGTCAAGGTAAAAGTTTAAAGAAAAAGAAAAAGATCTGTTAGATCTAAAGGATCTAATGATAGGCGTAATGCCTTGATGAGAACTTGCAAGGTTATTAGTGATCATGGGATCATGCCTTATCGCCATGTGTATGGTCTAATGATTTAGTAATTTGGTGGGTCCTTGGTTCTAGGTAGATCCAATGTGCTCATTTTTAATTGGTCACTGAGGGAAATGATGTGGTGAATAACATTTTAAATCATACAAAGGTTTTTGTTTGATTATCATGAACTGCATGATCTACCAGAAGGACTTTGCATTGATGGTCATGTTTTAAATTTTGGCATTACCTGTTATATTTTGAATATCTAAATTTATAAAGGGTTTTCAATAACATTGGTACAGCTGAAATATGTAAAAATTGATTGTATCATGCATATCAAATTTTTGGGTTTGTCTGATCTAATACTTTTGAGTTAAAAAGACAAGTTGCAGACAGAGAACTGGTTGAATAAATGCAAAGGAGTTTGATCTACCAGTGTTGATCTTTTCAACCACCGAATGAATATTTTGAAGTGACACTTGTCTGGATGAAGGTGTTCATGTTGTGAAGAAGTGGGTGAAATAGTTCTGCTATTTATTATGTAGTTGAAGGCACAGAGGGTTTCAATGATGAATTTCATGTCCTTGTGGCTTACCAGTTAGGGTTTTTCCTAAACTGAAGATCGGAATTGATCTGATAGCTCTAAGTTTTATGGCATGTTATTTATGTAGTTATTGCATGTTATAGCTGGTTATTATGGTAGTTGTTGACTTAGGTTTCCCTATTTTTTCCCTAAATAGATCAGAAGCTTGTTGCAATTCATGTCCTATAAAGGGATTTCCATGATCATTTAGAAAGGGCTCATGTTCTGAGACCTGTTGTTATTATTTTGAGGATGCTTGGTTCTTCTTGAATACATGGAAGCTTGATATATTAGTGAAGGTGTTGTTTTGAACCCCTTTTTTAGTGTTTAATTATCTTTATGAGTCTCTTTGAATTTCTTATTAGCTAGGATTTGTAAGGCACTTTATGGTCATCAATCTATAAGGAAAATTGTGGAATAGTTACAGGTTGCTTTCAAGGAAGGTATAAGTCCCAGGGATTATTTGTGAGGGTTTTGGGGAGGGTTTATGAATTTGATGATCTAGTATTGAATTTTTGAAATTCCTATGTAAGGCATGTATTACTTTCATGGTTTTTAATTCCTTTCATTGATATATGTTAGTGGATGTGTACTCATCTAGACTATGTACCCTTGGATTATAGCACTGGTCAATGTAGGAAGTCATTTAAAATCATTTCAAAATCTTTAATTTATATGTCTTGTTTGGTAAATGTTCAAATTTGTGTTTCAAGACACCAATCCACTATTTGGTTTGCTGAGATTTAGTAAACCAATAAGGTACACCCACCTGAGTCTTTGGAGCTCAAAGTCGAATGAGGATTCCCATCCTAGGCAATGTTGTTCTTTTCCTAGTAGATATGGAATTAGGTACAATGAGTCAAAGGCATTAATTTCCAAATAGTAGTCTAGAAGAAAAAGTGACAACAGAAATTGGTGACTCTATTGGGGAAGTGTTATACTTTTTTTGAAATTATCCAGTGAGTCTTTTGAAAGATCCTTTTGCTTAGTCTAGTTTACTCAAGTTTGTTATTGATTACATTTTCTCCTAGAGGGTGATGAATTTGAAGGGTTTCAAAACCAGTGATTTACACTTTATCTAAAATGACTAACAAAAGAAGGAATACTAGGTCTTACCTGAAAACACACCAGAGGTTTTGTTAGAGAGTGGAGTTCCTAAGGGTAGTAGGAGGGATTGGTCAAGTCGGGCTGAGTCAGGTCTTGGTGTGTCGTGGAAACCTAAGAATAATAATTTGACCCCAATACCTAAAAAATCCTTATCTTCTTCTACTAGCTCTGAGTCTGACAGTCAGGCTTTGTTAGAACATATATTTGATACCCTTTTTGGTAGGCCTAAAAGTAAAGTTATTACTCATGTCCAATATGGGAGAGTTGACACAAATAGATTAAGAGATCATGGTGATTGTGAAGCATCCCCAAATTTAATGGATCAACCTTGTTACCCAATGGGTGATCAAGGATTTCAAGATTTGATAGACCTAGAGGGTGTCACAAACTTTGATGCTTCACAATATGATGTTGAAGTTATCAAGGAAGAAGTACTAGCCTTGAGAAAAAGAGAAAGAGAAAAAAGATAACAAGTACAAAACAAGAAAAAGTAAAGAGAGCAAGAAGTTTGTGATTTATTGCTCAAGAGAGACAGACTCCTAAGAGTCATTGCAAAACATGAGGCAAATGATAAAACCTTAAATGAAAGGGGAAAAGGCTTAAATAAGGAGATCTTCAGTGATTTGAATACATTGAGAGAGAGGTCACAAAGTGGGTCTCAGCTAAGAAGTGATGAGTTTGAGGGCGATGGACTAGTTTTGAGACAATTGCAAAGTTGGGAGGTTAAAAATCCTACAAAGGCTCAACAAAATGCTCTTCTAGAAAAGGGAAAACAAAATATGTCTGGTCTTCATATAGAAGAATTGAGACCCAAGGAAAATGCCCCTAGTGGGATGTCATAATTGGATCTAGAATTAGAAAGAGCTAGGAAAGCTAAAGAAGACCTTGCTAAACTGTTTGAAAAGGCTGAATTAGAAGCTGAAGCTGCAGAGATGAAAAGGAAAATTACCTTTTTGAATCACTCTCTGGTTGATCCTACTTCTACTAATGCAACACAGGTTATTGTTGGATTAGTATCAAAATCACGAGATGGCCCTATTCAAGGCCCCCAAGCCATGGGCCAAATGCAAAATGTAATGAAAAATGTTGCTAGCCAAAATTTTCAGGTTTCAGCCCCAGTTCAAAATTCTACTTCTCATCCTAGTGGTGGAGAAATTAAAAATATTACAACTCAGAGTGCAATGATTGGGACTAGTAGACCTCAAGATGTTGTAAATATTCAAAGGATACCTATCCATTTGTATAGATATCATCCATTATTTTTTGATGGTATTCTTGGCCAACCAAATATCATTCCAAATGAGGTAAGAGACAAGATCCCTAAATTTTGTGGAAATAATGCTATTTCTTGTAAAGAGCACCTTAAAATCTTCACTCACAAGATGAATGACTTTGAGATTGAGCATGACAATGTAGTAATGAAACCATTTCTTCATTCTATGAATGAAGATTCTAGAGATTGGTATAGTGGATTTCCTGAAAATAGTATCACATCTTGGGATGAATTTTTTAGATGTTTAAAAGAGAAATATGGTGAACATGTCAACTCAAGATTATGCTTAATGAGCTCAATAAAATTAAGAAGTTTCCAAATGAAAGTATGGTAGAGTTCAATAATAGGTTCCAAAAGGTCATGAAAAAACTTTTTTAGGTCTGGAGATTAGATGAGGAAGTGTGTTTAACAACCTATCTCAATGTAGTTGATGGAAAGTTGCCATACCTTTTAAGGGATAAAAATCCAAGAACCCTAAGGGAAGCCTTCAAAATGGCTATAAATATTGAGAGTAATATAAAATCCTCAGGGAAGATATTCAAAAGAGAGGATGGAAGATTATGGAAAGACACAAAAAACTAGGCAAGCAAGCCAAGCAAGGAGGAAGATAAAGTTAAAAAATTAATGCACGTGGTAAAAGACCTCACTACAAAGATTGAGAATAATGAAAGAGGATCTTATGACAATAAGTATCAGTATCAAAGAAATGATAGACTTCCAAACCTTTGTAACATGCCTTATAAAAAAAATTGGAAGGATGGTAAGCCTGTTCTTGAAAGCCAAGATAACCAAAGGAATAGTCAGACCATTGATCCTTTGAAGAAAAATAATGCTCACAGTGTAGAAAACACTCCCTGGTGTACTACTTGCAATATGCCCCATTCATCTTTCTAGTGTGTAGTAGCCAAAGCATTAGAAGAACAAATGGATGATTCTAGTGAATCAGTGAATTCATAACATGAGGACTCAGTGGTTAATATGTTCACTATTAAAGGGGAAAATAACATGTGTTTTTCTTATGATGAAGAACCCAATGTAGTTGTGAACATTTAGAGAAATGAATATTAGGGATATCATCAATAGGTTCTTTCTGATTCAGAAGATGATACAAATGATGTATCATATGATACAATAAATATGAATTATGATACATGACATCCTCATTTTAGGTTTCCTAGTGAAGAAGAAAAAAGATCCCTTACTATGGCAACAATAAACCACGCTAGCAGAGCTTATGACCTAAGGAGTATAAGGGTAGAGCTAAATCAGGGTAAACCAACATACGTGTTTATCAAGGATAATGCTTTCAATATTTTTGATGGTGCTCCAAGTAAAGGAAAAGATAAGACATAAAATGCTAAACAAGGAGTTTCCCTTTCTACTCAGGTGGAGAAGGAAGAGTTGAAAGCTGACCAACTAGATGTGGGAGGCAAGGGTAAGAATATTATTGATGCCTCATCAGATTTTCCTATTTTTAATATGAAGCATGTTCTTACCCAAATGAAGGTTCTGGACCCCTTGATTGAAATGTTAAAGATTAAAGAGCATAGAGAGGTAGCTTTGTCATTATTGATAGCTATTGCAGAAGTCCCATCCAATAATGAAAAGGGAAATAAAGAAAAGTGGAATAAATCTGAACAAAATGCCCCTATTATATATGTGGGAGATGTAATTACTAGAGAGCTTGCACAAATTGATCCTTTTTATGTGACTCTCCTTATAAACAAAAAGCTTGTAAAGAATTCCATGATAGACTCTAGTGCAGCAGCAAGTGTAATTCCTTATGCAGTCATGAGGGCAGTAGGAATAGAAGTTAATACTTCTTTTGGCTATTGTTATGCTATGGATAACATGGAGGTCCCTGTGATTGGTACCCGAAAGGGGGTAGAAGTCAAAATTGCTGCATTTCCTTGAGGCCATTTACAAGATGGATGTTGTTGTTTTAGATACACAACCACATTATGGCATGTTGTTGTCTAGAAAATGGGCTGCAACAGTTGCAGGTCATGTATAACTGGATTTATCATATGTAGTAATCCCAATCAATCAAAAGGAAGTAAAATTGTACAGGGAACCTAGAGCACCAGTAATGGTTGAAAAGGTGCAAGATAGTATGCTCAACTATTATGTTAATGTTAACATGGAAAATTTAAAAGTTGAGAAGATCCTCCCACAGTGAAAAAATATTGATCCAATGGTGGAGGAGTTGAAGTCACAACTATTTGGTTAATGTACTTTGATGGAGCATGCTCAAAAGAGGGATCGGGAGATGGTGTTCTATTTATTTCTCCATCAGATCAAAATGTTGATTGCAATGATGTGGTTGAAGTCATAGATGGAAAACACACTATTTTTGAGAAGGAGGTTGTGCAATTGAGTTCTAATCAGATCCCTAAAGGACTTGTTGAGATGGAAGCATTTCTCACCGATCAAAATGATTATGTGGAGAAATCTAATGCTAGGGTTGAGGATCTTGAGGAGGTCAACTTGGGATCAGAGTCTTCACTGTAGGTCGTATATCTTGGAAGAAGGTTAGATCCCCATATTAGAACAAATTTGATAAAATTATTAAGGAAGCACAAGCATATGTTTTCTTGGTCATATGATGACCTAAAGGCTTATAGGGAAGACTTGTTCCAATATGAGATCTCATTGAAATTAGATGCTAAGCCTTTTAGACAAAAGAAAAGGCCAATTAGTCTGTTATTAGCCCCTAAGATGCAACAAGAATTGATAAAGATGAGAGATGCTAGTATAATCCAACTGATTAGGCATTCAACATGGGTTTCTAATTTGGTCTCAGTCAAGAAGAAATATGGTGACATAAGTCTTTGTGTTGATTTTATAAATTTGAATGTAGCATCTTTAAAAGATAATTATTCTCTGCCTAATATGGAGGCTATGTTGCATAAGGTTACTGGTTGTGATTTATTGTCAATGATGGATGGATTCTGAGAATACAACTAGGTGTTAGTGAAGGAATAAGAGCAGTTCAAGACTGCATTTACCACTCCATGAGGGACCTATGTTTATGTGAGAATGCTATTTGGCGTCATGAATGTTGTAGCAACATTTTAGAGGGCTATGGATGTTGCATTTAAAACAATTTATTGATATATTCATGGTTTTTTATCAAGATGACCTAATTGCATGTTCCAAGAAGGTAGGAGACCATTTTGGTCATTTGGAAATGATTTTTATTAAGGCCTTGGAATATGGTGTTTCCCTAAACCCTAAATAGTACCAATTTGCAGTAACTGAGGGAAGGTTATTAGGCCATATTGTGTCAAAGGAGGGAGTCAAAATTGATCCAAAAAGAGCGGAGGCTGTCCAGAGGGTCAGTGCTCCAAAGAATTTTAAAGGAGTGCAATCTTTCTTAGGAAAGATCAACTTTGTGAGAAGATTCATTACAAGTTTTGCAGAAGTTGTTAGGCCATGTTGAGGAAAAATGTAAAGTTGGAATGAAATGAAGAAGCCCATGTAGCATTTGAAAGGATTATGTGTACTAGAATTTGTACCTTCATAGGGTTAGTATCATCAATAAACTCAAATAATAATTAAATTACCACAATTAGCAATCTATTTAAGCTAGAAATTGACAATTAAGAACTCTATGGATCTCTAACTAGGGATGTTAATGGTGAAGCTCTCAGCAAGCCTCCATTAATGATAGTTTTGGAATGAGAATATATGATAAAGCAAGCTAAAATAGTTCAATTCCAAATTGAGATGCTTAATTAACTTCTAAATTTGCCTTCCTAGCTCAAAATCTCAAGAGGTTAGATGCAATTCTTAGATTTGTGGATGAATTATGAGTGAACTAGGCCTCCCTTTTATAGATTTGGCAAGGGTAGGGGGTGTAGTTGGATTTGGTAAAGATTGAGTTGGGGTTAAGTCCTTGGTTCCACCCTTTGGAGACAATTTAAATGGATATCCCTCAAAGCTTGGGACAAGAAGACAAGATGAGTGGACAAGATGTTCTTTCAAATTGAGTGATTGTGATTCATTTTGGCTTGATCTATGTGAGCTCTTTCCTTAAATCCTATTGGTTGATTAATTTTTCTCTTATGTGGTGTTGAGAGAAAATAGGACTTAATTAATTGAATTTAATAATTTGTTTAGCCATGTGTACCCCTTGAGTGGGTTGATTTGATTTTAAATTGAACTATACAATTAATTTGATTAATTGCACATTGATTTAATTTATCATGATTTGATCGATTTAACTTGAATTTATGGCTTTGATTTTTAATTAAATTGAATTAGAGCTTGATTTGAATTTGGATTGGCTAAATGCCTATTTTGATTCAATTGCCTTGATTTATCCTTAGTTTTGCCTTGATCAATGACATGAATGATCCTGTCCACTTTTAGGTGATTACAAATGCCCCTCTTTGAGTTGCCATGCAAAGCATGTCAATTCAAAGAATCTTTTGATCCAACTTGATAAAAGGTCCTGATTCTGTCAATGGTCAATCTTGATGTTCGATATGAGATGCAGATTTTGATGATAGGATTGATGTAGTTCTGATTGATTTGATATCTTTGATGGTCATTTTGATGATAGATTGCCTGATATGGTACCTAATTTGATTCAATTTGATGTTTGATGCCCCTTTCGATTGATCAGGCAAAAAAAATTTGATAAAAGATTGCGCTTTGATTTTATGGTCGTTCCCCTGATTGATGATGTTGATGTCATTTCGATTATCCGAGTGTATGCCCCCTTAGAAATGAAATGAAATTTGATGGATGTTTTGAAAATTTTGATAGTTTAGGTCAATTTGCGTTAATTAGGTCAATTTATAATAAATTTCAATTTCATTTTGGATAATGTTTTCACATCTTAATGATGATAGATGCCCTTGATTTTGCAGAATTGGTGAAAATTTTGGGTTTTTGGGCCTTCTCTGGTCAAACATTCCATTTTTATGTCAAAAGGGCCTATATAAAGGGTAAAAAAAGTCATTTTTACTATTCATTTTCACTTTTACTGTTGACTTTTTTCTTTGACTTCCTCTGACTCTTTTACGATGTCTATCTCGATACGTGAGCATAGGTTCAAGTGCACACATGGATATCATTGACCACTCACCTACAATCCTCTAGTAAGTGCCTGATCCTCTTGGTTTTTTTATTTATGCATTTAATTTTTTTAAAAATGAATATTTCTTAGCAAAAACCTCTTTTTTTTGCTTTGGAAATTGAAATAGTGCGTTTGCATTTTTTTCAACACTTCCGTGAAGTGGAATTGCGCATTTACACACTTGTTCTAGGGCATAAATCACTTTTGGTTTTTTAAATAGCGCTTTTATTTTGAATTTTGCTTATAGGTCATAAAATACCGAGTATGATTTTTTAAATGGCACTTTTATAAAGTTTTAGCACTTTTGCATTGATGCTGCAATTTTGAAATTTTAGGTAGCACGTTTAAACTTTTAAATAGTGCTTTTGATTTTTAGCATTTTTAACCCCTAAAATAGCACTTTCACCCTGATAGAAAATTTTTAAATTACCACAGTCAGTTTTTCAAACTGTTCAACGTCGTTGATTAGATGATTGGTTTAGGTAAGAAACTTGATGTTATAGTGAGTCATAAGATGTCAATATGAGTCAGTCATAGTTTGAATGTTTGATCATCAATCTAGATTTAGATGATGGATGATGGATGATGATGAATTTTTTGTCCACTCTAAGTAGAATCAGGAAAATTGATTGTTGTTTAATATTTTTTAAATGTTTGATTGACTTAGGATAATCCAAATGATAACTAATTTCAAAACTGATGTAATTGAACTTGCTTTTTGCAGGCGGTGCTTAAGTCATTAGCCATCTGTGGTTTGTATCCATTACCTATGAGTATGATTGATGACTTGAGTACATTTGATCGGAGACATGTCAACATTTGTGGGTTGTCTTTCCTTCTTGCTTTACCGCTATTCTGAGTGAATCAGGGTTTGATTATAGCTATGGCTAAGAGATGGCACTCAGACCATAATACCTTTCATTTGCCTAGGGTGAGATGATGATCACCCCGGAGGATGTATATCATATCCTTTGCCTTCCTACCAAAGGAGAGCTAGTATACAATTATTTTGTTTATGATGGATCAGCATGTCAGCGGGTCTTCTAGGATCCAACCATTAGAAATGATCACATCCAGTGGGAATATTTTCATTCTTTTCTGATGTTGCCAACAGTATTAGGCACTTTGATCGGTGGGTTCCTTGTTCTTGATAGATGAGGACATGAGTTTGCAGTCGGATGGGGTCCTATTCTGGAGGACTTGATGGCTTATCCTCGATGATTTGATTGGGGATCATGTGTGTTAGCTCAGTTATATCATGAGCTACATACAGTTGTATATCGATGATCTTCCATGCTTACTATAGGAGTGATTCTCTTACAGATTTGGACTTGGGAGCATATCCCAGTGACACGGCCCATTACAGAATGACAGCAAGATCTGGGTTGGCCATTCTCTGGGATGTATGAGGGTATGGTGTTACATAATCATATGGGTAAATTAGATTACTGGCATCATGTTATCGATGATATGGATGTAGTGATCTAGCAGCCATATCTAGGATGTGAGGCTTGGCCTGAGGATAGCACTGAGTTTCCCTACATGTTCTGTTCATGGTGGATGATTGGGCTTACCCCATATATCATTGAGAGATTTTTCTTCAGGAGTGTATTACATCAGTATGGGTGCACACAAGGTATGCCCTAGGGCATTGCGATGTATGCTTGGGGTCAGGCTAAGAGATCTCTATGGAGTCCCTGTGTGGATTTTAGGACATCTTACTAGAAGGTACAAGACCTTGGGCATTTACCATGGTTAATGAGATATCATGTTATTGATGTTGGTGTTATAGATCAGTACACAGATTAGTTCACTCGAAACCCATTTCTGAGGTTTACAGATCCTGCTGAGAGGGTACCTAGTATAGATAAGTTGTCTGATGGTGATGGTGGTGATGATGCAGGAGATGATGGAGATGATACAGATAATGGAGATGGTGGGAGGGGTGGGTGTAGAGTTAGAGCATGGCATGGATGATAGGGTTGTCGGGTAGCTAGAGAAGGTAGAGTTCATATTCTAGTTATTGTTGTTTCTCCCATTCTTTCTAGGGTTGGTGGTGGTCAGGCTAGAGGTGGTGCAGATAGAGCACTTCATCAGGTTGTCATTGATCCAACTGTGAGACATGGATGGCCTAGAACCAGATGACATAGAGAGGTTGAGGCACAGGTTGCATAGGTTTTATTAGATCAGGCACAGGGTCCTCCTCCTCAGCAGGGTATACCTCCTATCATTCCACAAGCTTCCTCTTCTCAGGAACCTTCTTCTACTTCAATGCCATCTTCTTCTTCACATCCATCCTCTTCCACTTTTGTTCCATCTTTATCATATCCATCTTCATCCATGCCTTCTTCTTCTATGCCTCCACTATAGACTTCTACTACATAGGCTCCTAGCACAGCTGCACTAGAGGTTTGAGCCTTACAGTTAGAGATGTCTGAGGTTAGACAGGAGGTTAGACAACCAAGTTCTATGATGTAGGCCTTTATGGAAGTGATGAGTTAGCATGGGTTACAACCAAGCTCTAGTCATCCTCCAGATAGTGCTCCTAGTCCTGATGGTGGAGATGGTACTGGCGGTTCGGCTAGTTGACTTATGATGTGAGATGTGTCCAATTCTTTCATTTGATGATATACATGGTCTCATTCTTTTGTTGATATCAAGACATTGGACTCTATTGTATCATTTTTTATTTGTTGAGGTTGTTTATACTGATACATTGGTACTTTGGTAGACTTTGATGTTTGGATATTTGCATTGATGATTGTTTCATGGACTCTAATACTCATTTTATTTTATGATGATGATACCATAGACTTTGATACTCATATTTGATAGATTTTACTATATATGATGTCAATATGTGTTGGATCTCCTTTTCAGGTGTTTTAGCACGATATGCATATCTAGATGGTTCTATCTCCTATATGCTTTGTTTTATGCTTTTCAGATATAGTTTTTTATATGTACGCATATCTTCTAATGATGCTTAAATGATTATCTTATGTATGACCTAGAATAGATGAATGAATGTGATGATGTGGATTTTAATGATTAATGTTTTTCCTTATGGATGCAATGATATATAGATGTGTTAGATAGATAATGGAATGGTTAATGTGATCTAATGATGTAATGGATTTTATGGTATGCAAATGTGACTGACCTATATTGATGTAATGTATAATGACCATGGGTACTTAATGATTAATGTTATATGTGATATAGATGGATGATATTGCAATGCAATGGTATCTAATGAGCTTAAATGAATAATGTAATATGCAATGTTTTGAACTAAATGATATCCATCTTATGAATTTTAATGGACGTAATGAATGTTAACTAATGCAATGCACTTAATGGATTGACATAAATGATTCAAAGAATGTACCCTAAATGAGATGGATTTTTAAAATGAATGCAATCTGATACAATGAACTTAATGAAAATGATTTAAAGGATGAATGCAACCTAATGCACTTAATGAATAAAAATGATTTAAAGGATGTATGTAACCTAATGCACTTGATGTATAAAAATGGTTTAAAGGATGTATGTAACCTAATGCAATTAATGCTAATGTAAATGTTTCTAATGATAATGATTAATACAACTTAATGTAATGAACATAACGATTTAAATGATGAAAATGATGTATGTAAGATAACATGAATCTAATGAAAATGATTATAATGATTTAATGCAACATAATGCAATGATGTTAAAATGAACCTAACAAATGCAAGTGAACTAATGGAATGCACTTTGGTTTTGATTTTGGATTTCCAACACACTCGATCACATATAATTTTTTATGATCCTTCAATTTTTTATTTGACTACATCCCCTTTCTCTTTTCCTCTTGCAAATTAAATTAAGCTAAGAAAGGAAAAATGCATTAAATGCATTTAATCTAGGATGTATGCAACTATCTTTCATGATTCAAAAATTTGGAGCTTTTATTCATCATTGAGCAATTTTTGGATTCCCCATTTTAGTACAACCATCACTAGTTCAACCATGATGATATGAATACTTTTTGCACCTCTTTTGTTGCTTTCCCATCCTTTGGTACAACTATCAATGATTGAAGCCAAACATGAGAGTGTGAATACTGATTTTGTCAGATTCTATGTTGCAAGTGGATTTTGGTATTATGATATTGAACATCAAAATATCCAAGGTATCCTTTTGCGTAAACAAACAGAGATCTTAGTTTTATCCTATGTACAAGTCCTCGATGAATCTTTGATGATCATGTCCTTAGACAAATAATACATGCTTTAAAACTTTGATCTTAAGACAGTCATTCAGAAATCAATAAAATATCACACTTTCATTATAGCTTATCTAGTTTAAAAACTTTCATCGATTCGCTAGAAAGACATGATTTCATCAATCAAGTCAACACTTAGAAAAATTTTGCAATGTTTTTCAAATCCATATTTCAAGTGTATTTCCATCCATTTCATACTTTTAATCCTGATAATAGTAGGTTCATGTAAGATCTCAGATCAAATTTTCCATTTGGTTCAAATTAGATTGGAATGAAGATTTGATTAAGTGCTTCACTTACGTTTTTGATGAATTGATTCGATGATTGATTGAAGTTTTCTTTTGATGAATCCTTCCTCCTTTAGAGTAGATTGCCCCCAATTTGATATGATTTCAAATTTGGACTTAGGACAATTGGCAAATTAGGTGACCAAAATCTTGAGGTACTTGCAAATACAACTATGGGGTTTTGTTATGCAATATATACAAATGCTGGCGAATACAATATTTACAAGGATGACTGCTATATATGTGACTGACTTGAACTTTCAATGGTGCTTATTTACTAGGTTTTCACTGATTGAATGGATCTTGCTTTCTTTTTCTATTTTAAAGCTTTTTCCCTTTTTTTCTACCAAGGCGCCTA
This sequence comes from Chamaecyparis obtusa, assembly GCA_027943335.1. Taxonomy (NCBI): domain Eukaryota; kingdom Viridiplantae; phylum Streptophyta; class Pinopsida; order Cupressales; family Cupressaceae; genus Chamaecyparis; species Chamaecyparis obtusa. Next base: position 1,590,778 of record BSBK01005497.1, on the reverse strand, counting down.
TTTGCTAGGTTTTCACCAAGGCACTTTTTCTCTTTTTTTTTTTGTATTTTGTCTTTTTTTAATTTCTTTTCTTTTCATGTCATTAAGGTGCCTATTTGCTAGATTTTCACCAAGACAACATCTTTTTGAAGATCATATATGAATGTTTTTGGCTTTCTTCATGCTCAATTTTCCACTATTTTTTATCTTTTTTATGATTTGTTTGCTCTTTTCTATTTTCAAGTGTTTTTGGTATTTTAAGGATCTCTTTTGACTATATACAATAAATAGGATGTTTTCCATCTAATTTCTCTAATACTCTTTTTCTTTATCCTCTTTCATCTGCTTCATGTGTAGAACCTTTTGAGATGAATTCTATTGATAGGTTTTTGTAGTTCTTCTCCATCACAGTCAGCTAGTTTGTAGGTGCTTGTGCCAAAAGATGAAGTGATCACAAAAGGTCCTAACCAGTTTGCTTCCCATTTTCCTTTCTTTTCTATTTCTACTTAATTCTTGGGATTCTCTTGCAAAACTAAGTCACCTATTTGAAATGTTCTTTACTTGATGTGCTTGTTATAAGTCCTTGACATTTATTTTTGATATACTTTCAAGTGATCAAATGCTTGTTGTTGTTTCTCATCTAGCAGTTTTAGTTCATGCAACCTAGCAACTCTATAACCCTCTTCACTTATCAAACCATGTAAAGATATCCTTAAGGATGGAATTTCTACCTCTAAAGGTAAAACTGCTTCTGTTCCAAAGACTAAGGAAAATGGTGTAGCTCTTGTTGGCATTTTGATACTTGTCCTATAAGCCCATAAGGTCAGGTTTATTTTTATATGCCAATCTCTAACTGAATTTTCCACCATTCTCTTCAATATCTTCAAGATGTTTTTATTCATTGCTTCGGCTTGTCCATTACCTTGGGGGTAATATATTGATGAAGAGTGATGAATCATTTGAAATTTTGTGCATAACTCCTTTAAGTCCTTGTTTTTAAAGTGCTTTGCATTATCTGTTATGATGGCATGAGGTATGCCATATCTACATATTATGTGGTTTAGGATAAACAATGATATCTGCTTTCCTATTGTAGTTGATAAGGGTAGAACTTCCACCCATTTGGTAAAGTATTTTGTTTCCGTGATAATGAATTTATGACCATTTGAAGATGGTGGATAAATCAATCCTATTAAACCTAGACCCCATTGATAAAATGACCAAGGTGTCATCATAGGATGAAGCTCTTGTGTGGGCACATGTATCAAGTTTCCATGATATTGACACTTTCTACAAGTTTTAGCAAAGTGACAAGTGTCTTTCTCCATCGTAGGCAAAAAATATCCTATCCTAAGAAGTTTCTTAGCTAGGATTAAACCATTCAAATGTGACCCATAGATCCCCCCATGAATTTCTCGTAAGGCTATATCTGATTCCTCTTTCTCTAGACATCTAAGAAGCATTTCATCTAGACTCTTACAATACAATGTGTCAGATATTAGGGTATAACGAGTGACTTGTTGGATAAGGCTTTTCTTTTGGTTCCTGGTTTGGTCAATGGGTAGGATTTGGTCCTTTAGATAAGTGTAAATGTCTCCATACCAAGGTGATTCATGTTTTGTTAGCAAAAAAATGGTATGAGGATGGGTAGGGTCAAATGCGGGTTGTTCAACTTCTTCTACCAAGAATTCATAACTGGCACTTTGATCTGGTATTTGGAAAAGTGATGCCAAAGTTTCCATTGCATTTGTTGTTGTATTCTTCTCTCTTGGTACTTGCTCAACTGTGATAAGAGTGAAGTATTTCTTGAGATTTTCAACCATATTCTTGTAAGGTATCATCTTGTCATCTTTCATTTGATATTCATCATTAATTTGATTGATAACTAGTTGTGAATCTCCATAGACTTGTAGTTCTGTCACTTTCCACTCTAATGCTAGCTTGATTCCAATGACCAATTATTCATACTCAGCTATGTTATTTGTGCATGGGAATAGAAATTTGTATGATTTAGGAATTGTATACCCTTGAGGATTAATCAAAAGTATACCCACTCCTGATCCATGTTGGGTGCAGGAACCATCAAAATATAGTTTCCATGTTTTTGCTTCCACATTCACAATTTTAGAATCTGGAAATTCCACTTGTATTGGGTGGTCATCTTGTAATGATGATTCTGCTAATTGGTCAGCTATGACTTGGCCCTTGATAGATTTTTGATCCACATATTCTATGTCAAATTCACTTAGCACCATGACCCATTTGGCTAGTCTTCCATTCAATGTTGTTTTGCTAAGAAGATATTTTAAAGGATCAATCTTTGTAATGAGTCTTATTTTATGAGATAGCATATAGTGGCGTAATTTTTGGGAAGAAAAAACTATGCCCAATTATGCTCTTTCAATGAATTTTTAGATCAACTCATATTTTACCAAAGTTCTACTTATGTAGTAGATAGCCTTCTCTTTTCCTAATTCATCTTATTGCGCCAAGAGTGCCCCTAATGAATGCTCAGTCACTAAAATGTATAGGATCAAAGGCTTTCCTCTTATAGGTGGCATCAAAGTTGGAGGGTTCATCAGATATTTCTTCAATGTGTTGAAGGCTTCTTCACATTTTTCATCCCATTTGAAAAATGTGTCCCTATGAAAGAGTTGGGTAAAGTTATGGCTCTTTTCTGCCAATTGAGAGATGAACCTTCATATGGATTGGATCCTTCCTTGGAGAGATCTCATCTGACTTATGTTTCTAGGTGCTTCCATTTCCATGATGGCTTTAACTTTAGCTGGATCTACCTCTATTCCTTTTGCTGACACAATGTACCCTAGCAGCTTTCCTGATTGGACACCAAATGCACACTTCTTTGAATTTAGCCTTACTTTAAATTGTTCCAATCTTTCAAAGATTTTCTCTAGGATTGGTAGATGCTCCTCCCTTGAATGAGATTTTGCAAGTATATCATCTACATAATCTTCCATGAACCTATGTATCATATCATGAAATATTATTGTCATGGCTCTTTGATATGTTGCCTCGGCATTCCTTAGATCAAAGGGCATAACATTCCAATAGAATGTTCCCCATGCGCATGTAAATGATATTTTATCTTGATCCTCAGGTGCTATCTTTATTTGATTGTAGCCACTGAAACCATCCATAAGAGAGAACATGGAATGTCCTACTGTTAGATCTACTATAGCGTCTATGCTTGGTAATGGAAAGTCATCCTTAGGGCATGCAAGATTTAGATCCCTAAATCTGTGCAAATTCTGATGGACTTATCTTCTTTTGAAACTTGCACTATGTTTGAAATCCATTGGGCATAATCATTGGCTCTTATAAACCCAACTTTTAGCAATTTTTTATTCTAAGAGACTCCACTTTCACAAGCAAAGCTATATGCGGATGCATCTTTCTCAATTTTTTCTTGATTGGTCTTGCTCCTTTTTTTATGTTCAAGTGATGCATGATTAAATTTGGATCTAATCTTGACATATCATCATAAGACCATGCAAAAATGATTTGATTTTCCTTGAAAAATTTGATGAATTCTTTTGTTTCCTCACTAGATAAGGATGTCGCTAAGTGTATGATCCTTGGTTCTAATTTTGATCCAATGTTCACCTTTTATGTTGGTTTAATCAAGATAGGAGATCTTTCCTCATAATGCTCGGGTAAAGTATCCAAACTCCCTTCCTTAGGTGTCTCAATTGGGTTTTCACCTTTGGAATCATTCTTTATTTCTTTCTCTTTTTGATCTAATGCCGCCACAATGTGGTTTTCAACATTAGATTCTTTCCATTTTTTATTTTTTTTATTTTTTTTCATTTTTTATTGAATTAGGAGTTTGGATACCTTCCTTTGCCTCTTCTTCCTAATATTCCATGGTAGAAGAAGGTTCAACCGCATTTAAGTATTGGGACACCAGATTTTCATTTAAAAAGGTTGGGAGCATGGTAGGTTCAATGGAATCCCATTCAATTAATTCTGGGTAAATGAGGGTCAAAGGATCAATGTTTTGATTTAAGCCAATAGGGTTTAAGGACAAGACTTTGTTGGAAGGTTCGAACATTGTATCACTTAAGTCTATGACATGTGCCTCTTTGAGATGATCTAGAGAACTAGGGTCAAAATCCTCCTCACTGGAATCCACTAAGGTTTCTATTAGATAAAAATTTCATGGGTTGCACCTAGTGTTAGATTCTTCCATAGTAGGTCTCCATGATGGGACACAAGGTTCTCCTACCCATTGATTCATTTTAATTTCTTGAATTGGTATATCATCTAGGACCACTTGGATTAAGCTTGAAGCTTGATTTTGACTTGATTCTACAATTGATTCCTTCCCTTTGCTAGGAGTGTAAGTATGAATGACATCAATACCTTTATCTTGGCATGATTCATTGGAAAAAGTATTTGATCATAGAATTTAGGATAGTTCTTTTGAGTATACCCTTGTTCTAGGTAGCCTAATCCTGTCTTCTCTTTGTTGTCCCTCCACATCATTTCAATGGGTTCGAGGAGTCCTTCATTTCTTTTTTCTAAAGGTCCTTGTCCTTTATATCCCATCTTTTACATAATTTTAAATCCCTTCCCATATTGATTTGTGGGAATGCTTACATTTTGTATGCATTTCTCATGGGTACTTGATTCTTCATCTTTGTATAACCATTTTAGGATCTCATTGTCCTCTTCCTCCATGAATGACGATGTATTAGACCTCACAAAGTGATCATTGTATTTATGAGGAAAATTAGATGGCTTTCCATATGACCTTGGAGACAAGGGTAGGTCCATCATGGATGAGTGTTCACCTACTCCCTTTTATTGTATTTTGCATTGTTTCTCAAAGTTCTTCATAATGTGGTCCATTTTTTGGTAATGATCCTCCTTAGTGTAAATGTGAATGGATCTATCTTGGTCTTCTTTCTTTGTCTCAAGAGTACTCTCCTCACTAACCTTTTCTTTCCCTTTTGTCGATGTAGCTAGGTTAGTGGGATTTTGGATGTTTTCAACAACAACTTCTTCTTTTTATTATTTTTCCTTTCCCTTCAAAGATGGGAGATCTTTATAGCTTTGACCTTGCTCTATTCTTAGGGGTATGGACCCTTCTGCATTATGAGGGACTAGAGAATCATTGATAGGCTTTAAGTTATTACAATATTGGAATGGGTTTGAGTCCCCGCTTACCATGATTTCCTACCCTAGATAATGAAATTTAAGACATTGGTGATAGGTAGAAGGCATGGCTTTCATTTCAGGAATCCAAGGTCTTCCTAGTAAGATATTGTAGGTCAGCTTTAGGTCTAGGACTTGAAAAATGGTTTCTTTTTGCATTGGGCCAACCCTAATAGGAAGTACTATGACACCCTTAGAAGCTCTTTCTTCATCATTGTAGGCTTTGATAGTTATCTTTTTCTTTGGGTCATCTTGCACGAAAAAAGATAGGCAATGAGGTGCAATAAGATGTCCCACCATATTTTGAAATTTATCTGCCTCCAAATTTAGAGGTACATTTGTCTCCACCAAGGCCTTTTCAAGAATCTTCTTGTGAGTTGGTGAGAGTTTAAGCAATTCCAAAATAGAGATTTGAGTAGGAGTTCTTTGTAATTGATCTACCAAATTATATTGTTTTGATGATGAATATAGAGCTTGATTTGATAGAACAATTCTTGGAGCATTAATAGGTAGAGTAATCTTTGAAGCGTGCCTCCTAGTCACAACATTAGAGGTTTCTTCCCTTGGCTTTTCTTTTACCACAATAAAATTTATGGTGCTTTCATCACCACTTAAAGCATTAATTGCATTATCATAGGTATGAGAAAAGTTGACTTTCTCATTACCCCTTTTATTATTTTGGTTAGCATTTGATGACTCACCCTTCTCATGGTTTAGAAAGGGGTTTTTGAAGGCTGTTTGATCCTCATTCTTTTGAGGCCCTTCAATTTTGATAGTTTCGTCATCAATTAGGTCTTGCACTAAGTGTTTTAACTTCATACATTCATTGGTTTTGTGACCCTTATTTCGATGATACTCACAATGGTGAGAATCATTCCACCAATTAGGTTTGATTTTAGGTTCATAAGGTCTCAAATTAGGTAATGTGATAATCTTATTAGCAACCAAGGTTCTTAATGCGTTCTACAAAGGTTCACCTAGAAAGGTGAATTTTCTCTTTTGATACATGGAGAAAAAGGGTTTTGGCTTATTCCCATTAGCATTATTGAAAGGATTATTATTAGAATTGTTTTTGGGATAGTTGGAATTTTTATTGGAATTATTGGAATTAAAAGGAGCTTTATTCATTTGATTTACATTGTATGAAGAATTTGCTCCACTTGATAAATTAAAAGGGGTTGCCTTCAAGTTGTGGGCCTCCACAAATCCATCGTTCACAAGATTTTTGTTATTATTCTTTAACCATAGCTTAGGTTTATCATTATGATTATTGGCTCCTTGATTATTAACATAATTAGATACATAATGATTATTGTTGGTATTGGTATTTGATTTATTTTCTTTGAACAATTTTATCTCTCCTCTCTTTACCAATACATCTTCGCTTTTAATCCCATTATCGATAAGTTTTTCAAAGGTAGGGGGACATTGGAGTTGGAGTCGATAATTCATCTCCATGTTCAAATTGTTTGTAAATATTTCCATTTTCTTCTTCTCGGGGATACTTCATGGATACCTTGCAAAAACGGTCCTCCACCTTTGTAGTAATCCTAAGAAGGATTCACCATCTTTCTGTTTGGTATCACACAATTTGAGCATTGTGATTTCATGCTCGATGTTATAGGAGTAATGGGTTACAAACTTAGAGGCTAATTCCTCAAAATTCTTTATTCCTTGTGGGAGTTTAGAGAACCATTCCATGGCAAGACCTCCCCAAATCCTAGGAAAAAGTCTCATTAGGTACATAGTGTTGTGCATGAACTCAATACTTAGAGCACAAAACTCTCTTAGATGATCTCGTGGGTCTATTTTACCCATATACTTATCATATTTAGGAAAAATGGTATTGAAAGGAAAAGGTGCCATGACCAAGATTTTGTCAAAGGGGAATGGGCACAAGGCCTCAATAGAAAATGTCTTAGGTTTGGCAGCCTTTTTCATTAAATCTATTTGTTCTTAAAACATTTTCAATTGTTTGGTCATAGCACTCATTGGGTTATCTTCTTCTTGATTCTTCTTAAGTTGATCTATATCATAGTCATGTGGGAGCTTTACCCCACGGTGAGTGCCATTTTTGTGTACTAGAATTTGTACCTTCATAGGGTTAGTATCATCAATAAACTCAAATAATAATTAAATTGCCACAATTAGCAATCTATTTAAGCTAGAAATTGACAATTAAGCACTCTATGGATCTCTAAATAGGGATGTTAATGGTGAAGCTCTCAACAAGCCTCCATTAATGACAATCCTACAATGTGAATATATGATAAAGTAAGCTAAAATAGTTCAATTCCAAATTGAAATGCTTAATTAACTTCTACATTTGCCTTCCTAGCTCAAAATCTCAAGAGGTTAGATGCAATTCTCAGATTTGTGGATGAATTATGAGTTAATTAGACCTCCCTTTTGTAGATTTGGAAAGGGTAGGGGGTGTAGTTGGATTTGGTCAAGGTTGAGTTGGGGTTAAGTCCTTGGTTCCACCCTTTGGAGACAATTTAAATGGATTTTCCTCAAAGCTTGGGACAAGAAGACAAGATGAGTGGACAAGATGTTCTTTCAAATTGAGTGATTGAGATTCATTTTGGCTTGATCCATGTGAGCTCTTTCCGTAAATCTTATTGGTTGATTGATTTTTCTCTTATGTGTTGTTGAGAGAAAATAGGACTTAATTAATTGAATTTACTTAATTTTTTTAGCCATGTGTACCCCTTGAGTGGGTTGATTTGATTTTAAATTGAACTATACAATTAATTTGATTAATTGCACATTGATTTAATTTATCATGATTTGATCGATTTAACTTGAATTTATGGCTTTGATTTTTAATTAAATTGAATTAGAGCTTGATTTGAATTTGGATTGGCTAAATGCCTATTTTGATTCAATTTCCTTGATTTATCCTTAGTTTTTCCTTGATTAATCACATGAATGATCATGTCCACTTTTAGGTGATTACAGATTAAAAGGGCAATCCAGGAAGCCCGTGTCCTGAGATCTCCAAATTATGATAGGTCTTTCTATTTATTTTCTTTTGCATCATTCCATACAATTGCAACCATTCTATTGTAAAAGGATGAAGATGGATATGAACACCCAATTGCATTTTTTAGTAAATCCCTACAAGCAGCTGAGTTAAATTATGAAATAATGGAGAAGCAGACATATGCATTGGTTAAAGCAATCAAAGCATTTAGACCTTATTAGTATGTGCCAAGGTGATAGCATATGTGCCACATGCAGTGGTCAAGGATATTCTAACCCAGTCAGAGGTTACTGGTAAAAGATGTAAGTGGATCAATAGAGTTCAAGAATTCAATTTAGAGATCCATATTACAAAGTTGATAAGAGGACTACGCTTATCTAAGCTTATGATAGAGAAAAATATAGATGTTGTTTAGGTAAATAATGTTGGAGTATAGGATAAATTGATTACTAGCATTGAGATTCAGCCCTGGTACTCTGATATTGCTTATTTCATTTAAAATTCCAAGTGCCTTGAGAACATGAATGATAGTCAAAAAAGGACTCTCAGGTTGCAAGCCCAAATGTACACATTAATACAAAGTGATTTGTATTGGAAAGATAAAAATAGTGTGTTGTTACTATGTTTACATGAATGGAAAGCTAGTAAATTCTTGAAGGAAATGCATGCTAGTGTCTGTGGAGGCCACTATTCTACTAGGACAACTGCTCATAAGATTTTGAGGGCTAGTTATTATTGGTCCTGCTTGTTTAAAGACACTTTCAGGTTTGTGCAGAGGTATGATTCTTGTTAGAGGTTCTCTTCCAAGTTGAAACATTTAGGTGTTGTGTTACTAAATCTAGTAATGGCTGTGGCACATTTTTCTATGTGGGGAATGAATTTCATTGGTGAGTTCACATAGAAATCAAGTGGTGGTCACGGTTGGATTTTGGTGTCTACATATTACTTCACAAAGTGGATTGAGGCAATTCCTACCAAAATGGTAACTAGTAAGGTTTTAATTGATTTCTTGATGGATAATATGCTTACTAGATTTGGTGTGCCGGTCAAGTTGATTATGGATAATGCTATGTGCTTCAGGTCTCACAAATTTAAACAATTTTTGTGATGATAATGGGATTGTTGTGTCTTACTCATCTCCTTAGTATCCACAAAGTAATGTACAGGCAAAATCTAGCAATAAGAGTATCCTGCAAATTTTGAAGAAGACTCTAGAAGGTAACAAGAGGTCTTGGAATTCAAAGTTAAAATTAGCTCTATGGGCTGACAGAATTACTGAGAAGAGAGCTACTAGAAAGTCCCCTTTTGAATTGGTATATGAACTACAAGCAAGGTTATCATTGAATAATTTTCTCCCTGTATATAAATTCATTTGTGATGAGGAGCTAGAAACAACTAGTGCAATGCAAGACATGATGGTACAACTTGTTGAGTTGGAAGAGATCAAGAGAGAAGGAAAAAAGAATATTTTGAAGGCTCAACAGAAAATGAAATGTTTGTTTGGCAAGAGAGATAGTGATAGAAAATTCCATCCAGATGATTTAGTGCTTCAATGGAATGCTAAGGCTGAGGGTAAAGGAAAACACAAGAAATTTGAGTCCTTATGGTTGGGACTTTATATAATTCATCAAATACATGGTAAGGATTCATATTTCTTGAGAAATTTGGATAATGAGAACCAAGAGTTTCCAATGCATGGACAATTCCTGAAAACTTTCTTCAATTAAGTTTCTTTTCCATGCAGAGTAGTTTTTAGGTGTGTTTGTTTTAAGTGTGTATTTTAGGTTAGTTTCCTATTTTTGAGTGGTTTGCATCCTAGAGTATTGGTTTCTTGTGTTGATCTTGCATTCAAGCATCCTCTATCAAAGCCACTATTGGTTTAGTTTCCTATCCTGCCCAAGATTCCATGAAAATTGCCATATCTTGTTCCAAGGTTGAGAATTAGGGTTTAAATCTTGTAAGGATTTCAAAACAAATTGGTTTAACTCCTTAAGCCCCCCCATTTTCTATTTTAGTGTTACCTTTTTGGGTCACTTAAACCAATTTTGAGTCACATGTCTTAAGTCATCGTTGGGCGGGGCCAAGTTCCTTAAGTCTTTTACCTAGCGGGCCCGATTTAATCTTTTCCTAAGTCCTAAGTCCCAACTAATTCTAATATTTTCCTAAGCCTCCACTGAGTTTAAAGTTATGTCTGATCTGGTTGATCTAAGGGTAGGTGTAATGCATCAATGAGAAGTTGCAAGGAGATTACCTCTCACGAGATCACGCCTGTTTGACACTTGGTGATGGTAGGGATGAGGTCAGAGCTTTGGACGCAGAGATAAAGGATGGTTTGATCAAGATTAATCTGATGGTCGATGCATTACCACTATGCAGAAATGAATGAAAGATACTCATTGTGGGATCATGCCTAGTTAAGAGGTGTCCCACTTGATGTCACAGTGCAGTTTTAAGTAGGAATAAGGGGCGGTCAGATCTTGTTAATCTGATGGTTGGCACATTTCCTCAATGACAAGATAATCAAGATTTACTGATCAAGGTGACATGCCTTGGTGACATCTGTCATGTATGACATCAGTGGGGTCGAGCTCAAAGTTTAAAGAAAAAGAAAAAGATATGTTAGATCTGGAGGATCTAATGATAGGCATAATGCATTGATGAGAACTTGCACGGTTATTAGTGATCATGGGATGATGCCCTATCACCACATGTCAAGTTCGATGAGTCAGTAAGTTGGTGGGTCCTCGGTGCGAGGTAGATCCAATGTGCTCATTTTTAATTGGTCACCAAGGGAAATGGTGTGGTGAATAATATTTTAAATCATACAAAGGTTTTTGTTTGATTATCATGAACCACACGATCTACCAAGAGGACTTTGCATCGACTACCGTGTTTTAAATTTTGGCATTACCCGTTATATTTTAAATATTTTAATTTATGAAGGGTTTTCAATAGGGTTGGTGCGGCCAAAACAAGTGAAAATTGATTGTATCATGCAGATCAGATTTTTGGGTTGGTCTGATCTAATCTTTCTGAGTTAAAAATACAAGTTGTAGATAGAGAACTGATTAAATAAATGCAAAGGTGGTTGATCTACCAGTGTTGATCATGTTAACCTTCAAATGAATATTTTGAAGTGACACTTTTCTAGATGAAGGTGTCCATGCCATGGAGAAGTGGGTGAAATAATTCTTCTATTTATTATGTAGCCAAAGGCACAGAGGGGTTCAATGATGAATTTCATGTCCTTGTGGCTTACCAGTTTTTCCTGAACTGAAGATCAGATTTGATCTGATAGCTCTGAGTTTTATGGTGTGTTATTTGTGCAGTTATTTCATGTTGTAGTTGGTTGTTATGGTAGTTGTTGAGTTAGGTTTCCCTATTTTCACCCTAAATGGATCAAAAGCTTGTTGCAATCCCTATCCTATAAAGGGATTTCTATGATCATTTAGAAAGGGCTCTTGTTTTGAGACCTATTGTTATTATTTTGAGGATGCTTGGTTCTTCTTGAATACATGGAAGCTTGATATATAAGTGAAGGTGTTGTTTTGAACCCCTTTTCAGTGTTTGATTGTCTTTATGTGTCTCTTTGAATTTCTTATGAGCTAGGATTTGTAAGGCACTTTCTATTCATCAATCTGTAAAGCAGACTATGGAATACTTACAAGCTTCTTTCAAGGAAGGTATAAGTCCTAGGGATTATTTATGAGGGTCTTGGGGAGGGTTTATGAATTTGATGATCTAGTATTGGATTGTTGAAAGTCCTATGTAAGGCATGGATTACTTTCATGGTTTTGAATTCCTTTCATTAATATATGTTAGTGGATGTGTTCTCATCTAGACTCTGTGCCCTTGGATTGTAGCACTGGTCAAGGTAGGAATTCATTTGAAAATATTTCAAAATATTTAATTTATGTATTATTTGGTAAATGTTTGAATCTGTGTTTCAAGACACCAATCCACTATTTGGTTTTTTGAGATTTAGTAAACCAATAAGGTACACCCACTTGAGTCTGTGGAACTCAAAGTCGAAGGAGGATTCTCATCCTCGGCAATGTTGTTCTTTTCTTGGTAGATCTGGAATTGGGTACAGAGACTCAAAGGCATTAATTTCCAACTAGTAATCTACAAGAAAAAGTGAAAAAACCTAACATCAATCATCATCATCCTCATTGTACCTGACACACTTGGTGTAATTACTGACCTATCTTTGACAGGGTTTTTAAAAGGTTAGATCATGTCATAATCATAACTCAATCTTTTTTCTTGTTCTACAAAAATCAAGACTTACCGATTTTTACCGCTTGTTGATGTGATGTTGTCAAACCACTACCGCATCAAGTTTTGTATTAAATGGTAGACATTTGAGATGTGTCCTTCAAAGACACAATTTTATTTGAACACATCATTGCTTCACCATCAACCCATTATGACCCACATTCAAAGAGTTTGGATCTTGGAGCCAAGGCCAACTCAACCATCTTGCTGGATTCCTTGGTGGAATAACACTGTCACCCACACTATGATATTTCTTTGCATTTATGGAAGATAGTTGGTGATGTACTGTCAACGTTCCTATGATGCAAATGCAAAATATTTGTGTGTTGCCATAGAAGCCTTGGCTTTGAATCCCTTCAATTCTAACTTGTAGGTTAAGGTTTCCAAGCTTTGCCACCATCAGAAAATTTCAAACCAACATGCTACCAGAGGTGCTCAAATAAAGGTTAGATTGCACTGGATCAAAGTGGGTGATAGAGCTTCGAAAGAGTTTATTCTTTCTCTCAAAGCTCATCATTCTTCCCCTGGCATAAAAATAATTAAGGAAGGTCATTTGGTGCTCTTTAAGCTCCCAAATATACTTCAAGATTTTGTTAGACATTATGAGAAGGTGTTCATGGCACAGGAAAGTTCCCCTACCAATGACCAAGCATTGAAGGATTATATTACTCTTATGCCCTCTCAACTTTCAGATTTGTAGAGAATCTTTTGTAACCAAATGCTTACCCTTGAAGATCTCAAGGAAGTTGTCTCTTCCATGGTAAATGATAAATCCCCTAGTTGTGATAGCTTTCACTATGAGTTTTACAAATCTTTCTAGCCTTGTGTTGGTCCTGACCTTTATAAGGTCTATTTGGATGCTTTTCATTCTTAGTTTCTTGGTCAGATCATCAATAAAGGCAACATCAAATTCATCCCTAAAGCTAGGGATCCTAAGGATATTTTCAATTAGCGACCCATTACTCTGCTTAATGTCTCCTACAAGATTATTACCAAATCCCTAGCCCTTAAAATCCTCCATATTTTGCCTCTCATTATTTGACCTGAACAAACTAGTTTCATTAAATCAAGATTCATCCTCGATTACATTATTGTTGTCTAGGAGGGCATGGAATGGGATGACCATTCCAACTAGAAAGCTATTTTTTTGGTCAAAATAAACTTTCCCAAAGCCTATGATCATACTGAATGGCCTTTCATTCTTGTCATGCTTAAGGCTCTTGGTTTTGGGCTCAAATTCATTCAATTAGTTCAGATGTTTTTTGGGGATGCCGATATGTGCATCACCATTAATGGCCAACAATCCTATGCTTTTGGGTTATTCAAATCTATCTACCAAGGTTGTCCTTTGGCCACTTCTTTATATGTCCTTGTGGCTAAAGGGTTTGGCTATTTGTTAGCCTCAACTATCTCTGCTAGTTGTGTCAGGGGAATTTCCCTGCCTAAGTCACCTTCTCAACTCGTTAATGGTCATTTTACAGATGACTCCTTCCTCACTTTGATTGAAGATGAGGAGAGTGTTCAGGAAGCTTTTTAATTCCTTGATACATTTTTCCTTTCCTTTGAGTCTTCCATCTAGTGGCATAAAACTCAATGTTACAAATAATCCTTCCTTTCGACTCCATCTTAGATTCTTCAATATGGGTTGAAGTGGATTTAGCACAGGGAAATCTTCCACTTTCTTGGCATTCCCTTTTCTTTTCAAGGGTCACCTATGGAGCTCTGTAATGTAGTTATTTCTTGAAAAGAGAAGAAGTTAGGATACAGGATCACCAAACCTCTTTCTTTAGCCAGTAGACTAGAGATCTTCTCAAAAGTGTTGGTTGCACTCATTTGTACTATTCTTCTTGCTAGGCTCCATTGAAAGCCTCTTATAGAAAGCTTTAAAAGATCTTGCAATATTTTCTATGGGCTTCTGGAGAAGATCATCATGGGTTTCACAGAGTCGCCTGAGAACATTGTTGTCTCCCTAGGGAGTCTAGAGGCCTTGGCCTTCTTTCTACCCAGAAGCAAGGCTTAGCCTTATGTGCTAAGTGGGTTATCAAACTCATTTATGGTGATGAAGTCTAGAATATTCTTCTCAAACATTGTATTTTGTCTAGTTTTCCAACTCACTGACCTTCTTGGAAGGGGATTGGTCTTCATATCCTTCTAGTTATAAGAGATAGAGTCCATATTCAAGGCACTATTATTGCAAAAAGCATCTAGTATGCCTAGGAGACTCTCAAACCTTGGCTATGATGGGCCAGGGATGGTTTTTGTGATGACCTCTCATTCAACTAACATAATCTTTGGTGGTCTCCACTAATTCAATCTTGGGGGCTCCCTCTTTCTAAAGTCCTAGGAATTCATGCGGCTATGAATCTTTGGCCATGGGATGACCTTCAGATCCAATTTTATCTTTCTTGCTAGTTCATTAGGCTTTTGACCTGGTGGTCTCGGCTCTACCTATTAATATGCTTCATAAATTAGGCATACATTTTCTCAAGCCATGGTGGAAAGGCTGGAAGTGGTATCGAAGTGGTACCCGTGTACTCCTTTCTGTAACTACAAGCCCAAGATGGGTGACCACTAGTTGGTTCCCCATTTTCCTATTGTTTCCATCCTCAACCTATTAGGAATAATAGTCCACCAATACAAATGAGAGGGTGGATGAATCAGTTGTATGAGAGATTATTAAACTTTAAACTTTGAATAGCAGCAATACCAAATCAAATGAACACAATGAATGCCATCACAATATTAGTTGTCGATGAAACCTTGTTAAAAGTAAAACCTCACACTACTACATTTGGAGCCAAATTTTGACAGCTATTTGTCAGATTTGCAACACTCATTTGTCAGACTTTCGACACCTGAGTCCGTTGCCATTTTTGCATAGAAGATTGTGACAGAAGACCTATCTATTGGTTTACCGACACCATGTCATGTCGAAAACTTGCACATGACAACAGCTTTGTTATGGCATTTCCTGTGGTTCATCCATCAAAATTCTGATAATAAGACCTATCAGAAATATACATTCTCTGTCGGAAGTGACTTTCAAAACCATATTCTTTTCGACATTAGAACTATTGGAATACCGATAGTTTCGACAGATCTACCTATCGGTGATATCACCTCACTGTCGAATATTTTCTATTTATGACACTTTAACTGTTGGAATAGCGATAGTTCTGTAGTATTCTCTGATAGGTTACCATGTTGAACGTATAGCATTACTATCACGGGAAATGTTGTAAATTGTTTTTTTATGACATTTTGTCTATCGAATGCATAACACTTCTGTCAAAATTAATGCTAAAGTGTCGAAAAACCGACGGATAGGCACATTAAAGTTAACACAGCTAAAGATACCATCATAGGTTGTCTCTTTCTTCGATCTATATTATTGACAGAATGTTTTGCCTTTCATTAGCTCATCAAATCCAAGGATTTGAAAGAATTTAATAGAATATTTTCATGACAACGTATATTATTTAAGTTGGCATTGCATGAATTTATCTACTTCACACTCTTGTAGACTATGAGGACAGCAATAAAGAAGCATTTCCATGGGAGGAGATGCTTCTTTATCATCATCTTCATAGTATACAAGTGCGCAAAGTAGATAAATTCGTGCAACGTCAATTTAAATAATATACATTGTCATGAAAATATTCTATTAAATTCTTTCAAATCCCCAGATTTGATGAGCTAATGAAAGGTAAAACATTCTATCAATAATATAGACCGAAGAAAGAGACAACCTATGATGGTCTCTTAAGTTGTGTTATCTTTAGTGCTAGCTACCTGTCGATCATCGAGAATAATCACCGCCTTGCATTTATGTACACTGCACAAATTGATCACAGTCTCACAAAAACATTTTACACTTGTACATCTCATCAATACTGGAGGCCTAAAGTAATTTTATACGATCACTAGTGCATTTCGTGCATGGATGAGAAAACACTATCGAAAGTTTCTAGATAACCATTTTTGAGAAGAGGAATGAGTGGAGGCCAAAGAAGGGATAATTGTGAAAGTTTTATAGATGTAGGTTACTGAATCATCATGTCTGCACTGGTACTCAATCTGGTCTCCACTCCATATATGTCTTCTCATAATCTAAAAACTCTCCATTAGTGATTCTCATCATTTTTTCAACATCTCCGTGGACTGAGACCTTAAATTATTGAGCTTCTCTTTGTTTCGAGAATAGTTTAACATTCTCTACTTAACAGGGCCAACCACGTGAAGGTGGAAGCTCACCTAGCCCCTCCTAGGAGCCTCTTATGACCCTTTACGACATTTTAAGACCTCTAAGATGTATTCTTAGGGATTGCAAAGGGTCATAAGGGGTCCTGGGACACAACAGCTGAGAAACATAAATGTAGGCATCATGGTCACAATTTTTTGGAAACACAACATATTTGAGTGGTTTTTCGAGATGATGCAAAGTAGTGGTTTCTTTGCATCATCTGGGAATAGCACTCAATTATGTTGTGTCTCTAAAAAATTGTGACCATGATGCCTACATTTATGTTTCTCAGTTGTTGTGATATGTACATCGCAATCTGTCATTGTTGTACCAGCAGAGCCTATATTCCACAACAAAAAGGAAGACATCTTTTTAGCCTAGGTCTCAATCCTACCCCAATTATCAAAGGATCCAGGGCCAGGCTTGAAAGATGTCTTCCCATTCTATCTGCAACATTGTGTCCATCCATGATCTCAGGAACATCATCATCTTTCCACTCTTCATTTGCCAAAATATATCACTTCTTCAAGCTTGCGGAGTAATCTTATTAATAAAAGAACTCTTGCCAACATTAGGGTACCCACAGATCAAAATAGTTGATGTTATTGGTGCTTGCGCTCAAGGATATCGATTCACTATTTTGAAATGGCCAAATCATTTTTATTTCGATTATAGAGAAAAGGAGTGGGAGAAAATGAGCGAGTGAAAGTTAATCGAGAGAGACAAAAGGCATTGCATTTTATTTGATCATAAATGCTCTCTGAAATGACCATTCATGTTTTCTATTCAATTCTTTTTGGTGTTTTTTTTCCCATATTCAGTAGATAAAAATCATGGCGGCAGCCACTTAGCCATCTTTTTGATGTTTCTGGTATTTTACAAAGATACAGGTATGTGGATTTATCATTCAATTGCTTGCAGTTATTGGTCAAATGCAAATATTTTGTCACGTTGCAAGGGAAAGATATCAGTTTGGTGTTTTTGGTTTATGTTAAAAGTTGATTTGGTAAAATCCTCAAAAAATACACTACATGTTCTAAAATGTAAAGAAGTTGAATGTTAAATGTAAGATATATATCTCATCCATAGTAATCAAAAGAAAGGACATGAAACTTATAAGGAGATTTACCAAACCAAAAATATAAGCGAATAGGAAACATGGATTGGTACCTTATGAATTGGTTTTTGAGGTGCACAATCTTCATCAATCTCCTCAGAACAAGACCCTTCCTCACGAAAAATGCATTTAACACAAAAAACAAATCTACAAAACTAAACCAATGGCATGTTTAGAACAAAGAAATAGATTGATAATAATATGCTGAAAAATCTATTATGTTTAATACATGCAAAAGGACAAGTCCCAACAATTCTTAAACATACTTTATCTTATATGATAATAACATGCTAATTAAATTGATAAAGGTGTTATCCTCATTTAATCTGCCAATTACTAATTACACAAAAAACAAATTTACAAAACTGAACCAATGGCATGTTCTTCGTATATGATTTCTTCATCTTTCGAGCCTCTGGCATCATATTCGACCGCAAATTTCAAATGCATTGCATTTTATTTGATCATGAATGCTCTCTAAAATGACCGCATTCTACTAGTATTTTGCCCTAGCCCATGCTTTATCTCCATTATTTGATGTTATTGGTGCTTGTGCTCAAGGATATCGATTCACTATTTTCAAATGTTTGGATCATTTTGGTCATGACTGTTCCTCTACTACATAGTCAGAAAATGTAACTGTCTAATGATTATATGTAATGTTGAATGGATTAAATGCTTTATTCTTGGTAGAAGTGAATGGAAGGAATAGTGTTGGTGTTAGGTTTCATTTATTATTGAATTCAATAGTTTCCAAGATGTGTTGAGGAGTTTGCTCCTTGTTTAATGTTAACTGTTCCTGCACAATCCACTCATACAACAGTGAAATGCTATGTGATTGACAATTTCATACAACTGGTCCTTTGGTGTGTATTAAATACAATCTAGTCACTTATTGAATGCTTTGAATGTTAATGTTTAGAAGAGATCAATAAAGTATTTAAAGACAATCTTACATGTTTGGAGAGGTTTGAGAGGCACTTATGATGATTGTACCCTCACAAACAGCGGCATAGACTAGTTTTACTAAGTTTCCTTTCTCTATTTTGAGGTTTCCATTCTCTGTCACAGGGGTACAGTTAGAGGGTTCATTGACAAAATGATCTTTTGAATGGTTACTATGAATATGAATGATTTGATATAGCATATTGCTCATTTTACTTGAAGTTTGGAATAGCTTGTGTAAGGGTGAAAGTAGTTTTGGTCGTAACTATTCCTCTACACAGTCAGAAAATGTAACTGTCTAATGATTATATGTAATGTTGAATGGATTAAATGCTTTATTCTTGGTAGAAGTGAATGGAGTTTCCAAGATGTGTTAAGGAGTTTGCTCCTTATTTAATGTTAACTGTTCATGCACAATCCACTCATACTATGTGGTAAAATGTTGTCACACTTTTATGAATCATTATATCCAAGATCTCTCAAGAATGAGATCTCAAAAATTGATCCATAGCTCTCTATTCATGGAGTGCAAGGGTTTGTAATGGAGGCCCTCAGATTTGACCTATGTTTGTGCCCATGCAAGTACACCATAAAATGAGAGATTCAAAGATGCATGCAAATGAAAATGAGATCTAGTCTATATGATAACAATGCAAATTAATCTATGAAAGAAAATACTTGTGCAATATTAATCTATGAAAAGAAATATGAATCTAATCTAATATGAAAATGAAAGATTAATCTAATGGATTGTCATGGGGCATGAGAGAAGAAGACAAAAAAAGAGAAGTTGCAATATCCAAGCTCAAGTGCTTCAAACTCTTCTCCAAAATCGCTCTCCAAACCTGCATAACAATATGAAAACCTAAATATGAAAATGAGAAGGAGAAGGCTCCTTATAAAGGAAAGCGAGCAGTTAAGATTACGAGGCAAAAAGAAATGAGCAACGGTGGAGATTAAATCTTGGTTGATCCATGTGCTCAAGATTCTCAAGAGGCAAAATCAATGGACATGGTTAAGAGGCAAAAAGATGTGTGGAAGAGATTAAGAGGCAAAAACCTTTTTCAAAAAGTCAAAAGATTCTATCTCATAGGAAAGTGCACTTTACTTTATTATTTTTATTTTTTATTTATTATTTTTAGCAAAGTGGTTTCCAATATTTAATTAAAAGATTTTTTATTTATTTAAAAGAGATTTATTCTTTTAATTAAAATGAGATTTAAAATAAATGACTTGATGATTTAATTAAATGATTTTTATTTAATTAAAAGATATTTTTATTTAATTAAAAGGGAGCAAGTTCTCTCAATTAAATAAAACTTGGGAAATATATTAAAATATTTGAATTAATTACAATTTGATCAAATAAATTGATTTGAATTAAAAATATTAAAAATCATTGATTCAGAAAATTGATAAAATAATTGCAACATTGAATAAATTGAAGAATGGGGCCCAAAGTCTAGGCGACCATTTTAGGGTGCATACATTTGCCCCTCTTTGGGTAATGTGTGATCATTCTGGGAACACATTTGGCCAAAGAAAAATTGAAATGTGAGATCGATTTGGGATCACAAAATAATCCAGATGTGTGTTCATTCTGGGAACACATTAGGACAAGCATAAACAACAACTGAAAGACAAGACCCACACCATCGCTACTAGGTGCAAATCAAGCCTTAGACAAAACTATCACCGTTGCTGCTAGGCAATAATCAAGTCTGAAAATAGGAGATAAAAATCAAAAGACAAAATCACCACCGTCGCTGCTAGGTGATAATCAAGTCTCCAAATAAAAATCTCAAGCTGAGTTGAATGATAAAGTTGAATCAAAGATTGAAGTTTGATAGGTACTGCCCCCTCATGATCAAAATCAAAATGAGATAGAGGAGAAATAGTAAATCGATAAATTGATCAAATCGAACTAAAAATAAGGTTCTTAATGCAAGATGAAAGATATAAGAATCACAGAACCAAGGTAGATCATCAAAGATTATGCCCCAAGGTTGAATTAGAAGAAAAAAAGTTTGAAAGCGAATGGAAGATCGAAGGTTGGAGGAGGTGAAAAGAAATGGAGAGACGAAAGAGAATCTGCCTCAAGATAGAGAATGCCTCAAAAATTAATCAACTGTTTAAGATGGAAAATTTCGGTTGAGATCACGAAAGAAGATAAGGAAATGAAGATCAGAACATGATCACAGCTAATTAAGTGTCCAAAAGAAAGATGAAGGAAAACCCTCTCAAACTCATAATGCAACCTAAAAATGCAAATTTAATATGAAGTCTAACAATGCAAACTACATGAAAATGCAAAGGTGTACTTGCAATAGAGCAACTATAGGATCTTGTGTTCATCATTCATTAGAGAATGTCAAAGAACTTATTTTCATCATTGGGCCATTATTAACGGACATTGAAAAATCACACAACCATCACTAGTCACAAGCACAACTATGAAGATATGAATGTGATTTATATCGGATTGGAATGTGGAAAGATTCTAACATAAGCATCAAAGACATAAAGGTCAAGATGACTTGGATGTTAGCTTACCCAATTTAATGTAGAAAAACCACACTCGCATCAAGGAAAAGATGCAAAAAATAGTCAAGGATAATGCCTCAAATCTCCAAAGTGTTTCAAGGGAACAACAAGAGACACTCAAGATCTTCAAGAACACATCTACAAGCAGAACGCAAATAAAAACATGCCCCATGCCCCAAGTCCTCTAGCTATGCATCATGGAGAGACTTATTAGACAAGGACACTCAATGAAAATCAATAACAATCAGCACACAAAGAAAAGATCATGACCTAGCTCAAGCATTAAGTGTTGTGTTTAAAAATTTAAGTGTGTTAATTGATACTGAGTTTTGAGGATAAGGATTGAATGCTTGCAAGCAGGTAAGATCACATGACAAAACTGGGTAAGACCAAACCAATAAGTGTTGAGAAACACTCGACGTCGGGGTTGTGTTGAAAAACACAGTTGGGGAGGCGTTGAAAAACACCATTTGCGAGTTTTCAGGACTTTTAAAATTTTTTTTGTATTTTTGCTACCAAGGCGCCTGTTTCCAAGTTTTCACCACTTGGATTTTATTGCAATTTTTTCCTCCTTTTTTTTTTTTTGGACTTTTTATCATTTTTTTGTATTTTTGCTACCAAGGCGCCTGTTTCTAGGTTTTCACCAAGGCACTTTTTCTATTTTTTTTGAATTTTTGATTTTTTTTATTTTATTTTTTTGGTATTTTTGGAATATATAATTTTTTTGGAGATACATCAAAGCGCCTATTGCTAGGTTTTCACTAAGATGATCATTTTTTCAGGACATTTTTTAATTTTTAAAATTTTTGACAATATACCATTTTTTTGGATTTTTTCAAGATCAATAAATATGTAAAAAGGATGCCCCCAGACAGAATGGGCATCAAACTTGCAAGCAAGATCATATCGTGTAGTCCCAAAATGTTGCAAGGTGGAGGACAAGAAGGATGAGAAAGTTGGCGAAAGAGTTGGAGGAAAATAGAATGAAGGCGAATGGAGGGAAGAAATCCTCAAAGGCAAAATCCTCAAGAGTACCCAAGCTAGGGAAAAAATTATCATGTAAAGTACATTTGGACAAGCAATGAAAGGCCAGCATATGATAAGTCACAAAAGTGTAATGCAAAAGAAGGAAAGGATGCAGTCCAAAGGAGTAGACATATCAAGAGGCTTCATAGCATCGTGTTTTACTCTTTTTTATTAGATCAAGACCAAAGAGGAATAGGATAGCGACAGGCTAGAATGAAAGTGAAGGCTAAACATGAAAGAAATGAAAGCAAGATCATCATAAGATAGCTCAAAAGATAGCCAAATGTTCATGCATAGGTCAACATTGTCAAGATCAAAGAGCGAAGATGAAATGGATGAAACATGTAGAAGAACTACGCATGATGCCTGATTGTCAGGTTTTCATCACGGTACTTATCCAAGGTACCACAAGGGAGTGGTTTTCACCATAGGACGAATTTATTTCTCTTTACTTTTTCTACCAAGGCGCCTGTTTCCAGGTTTTCACCAAGGCACATTTTTTATTTTTGTTTTCTTTTGAATTTTTCTATTTTTATTTTTTGAATTTTTTATTTTCTTTTTTTTTTGGAAGAAGGCAAGCTTTTTAGATAATGCTCCTTGAAAGGATAAACCATGATATGTCAAGGATTCAAAATTATATGCTCAAAGATGTTGATAGGGAAAGGAAGATGGAAGAGAAAAATGGAGGATAAGGTTTTATGCAAAGCGAGTGAGGTTGGAAGATAGGAGGAATAGGCAAATGAGGAAAAAGGATAGAAGGTAGAAGGATAATGAATGGAAGGATTATGAAAGGGTAGATGGAAAGGAAGGAAAGATCAACATCAACACACACCTTGAAGGGTGGTGAGAGGATGGAGGAAATGTGAATGAAGGAATATGGTGAATGTTTAGTAAAGGTTGCGGTTTAGGCACATGGAATGGAAGAATGTTTTTGGAAGAAGATGAAGCGGAAGCCTTTGGAAGCTTGAATGTCAACTTTACTTTTTGTTCAATATCAGACTCTTTCAAGAGAGACTTTAGAATCCATATAGCCTTAGGCTTTTGATTCCTTTTTGATGATTTAGAGAGAATATCTTCAATGATGGATTTTGGAACCCATACTTGTCTTGTAGTTTTCTTCTTAGATATCTCTTTTGACTTTATGTCTCCATGTCGATTAGAGGAGACATGGTGATCTTTTTTTTTTATGGATTCTTATATTGCTTCTTTTTCTTGTATAGAACATTCAAGTTACTTCCAAAAGACTTGGGACTTGTGGAAGGAAAAGGAGGATATGACTGGTTTAGATGGGTGGGTGGATGAAAAGGATTCAAGGGTATGCATCTATGTTGATATTGAGGAAAGTAGGAGGTGGAGGGATGTAACGACCCAAAATGGATGATGAATTAGGATAGTTAGGAGGGGAAAGTGAAGGGACATAAGGGCCCAAGATGGAAGGAAGACATGAAGCCTTTGGTATTGGTGGAGGAAGTCCAAGGATGGATGTGGAAGATGCAAAAGGATAATCAACCAATTCATCAGCATTTATATGACAGCCAAGGACATCAACATCTTTAGAGTGAGCATTAGGATTTACAATAGGATCATGAACATCTTGAATAGGAGAAACTTCTTTGATAGGATTGTTCAAAGCTTGCAAAGACTTAGGAAGAGTAGAAAGTGGAAGTGAACATGGAGTGGTAGAACAAAAAGATGGAAGACTTTGATCTTGACAAGGAGCTTTGGATAGCATAAGCGTATCAATTTTCTTTTGATTTTCAATAGGCTTAACATTGGAAGTAACAACACTATCATCAATAAGCTCAGCAGTGTGTTGGTTAATAGTTTGTCCTCCTGTTAGATTTATACTCTAAATCTTCTTAACACCCAAGGTGAGAGAACAAAAGGATGTCACCAACAAATGGGTTAGTGTATGTTTACAATCACTTCCCTCTGAATTAGTAGGTATAGCTCCCTGATTGTATTTGATCTTCAATAAATTTGTTTTTTATTAATCATCAGATACTCTGAGCAATGAAATTGTAACCAAACTACCTGTAGGCACAAGTAATTCAGGAAAGGATAAGATGGAGATAATCTACAACCCTCAATAGAATGTTGATTATAGATCATCAAATGATTTAAACACCTAAACTAATTCTATTCTACCTTTTTATGAAATGCAGATTCTACTTGATGAATAGAAGCAGACCTATACAATAAAGGTAAATGGAATCACCAATACTGCAACCACTTAGCATGAAATAGAATTCAGGAAGAAATTACAGTCTCAGAATATAAGTGTACTTTCCATTCAAAGATGCAACTAGAATAAAGAGTGAACACAGGAAGAATTACAAATGAAAGACCAACTGGAATTGATCACACCATAATTTCTAACATGAAATGGCATTCAATCAGAAAAAGTAGTTTCACTTATAACTGTTCTTTCCATTCATCATGCAAATAAGCTATGAAAATGGAACAACAAATAGGAATTCAGCTTTGTAAATAGAATCACAGTGCTTCATTGACAAGTTTGCTGACCCTTTCATTCATTTTCTTCACAGTATTTATACAATGCTTATAGGAAATGATTCATCTTCCAGAATTCAAAAAGACAAGATAGAAAGAGAGAACATCTCGATGATAGAATTTGAAAAGCCAATCACTGACATGAGAATAAGAAAAGACATTATAATTATGATGCTTCGATTTGAGTCCTTCATCTTCTTTTTAATAGCATCTGTCAAGTCAAATCCATTGGGCTTCTCAGAGTCGAACTATCTTCCAAACAATAATTAATCCGATCTGCAACTGTATTCAACCTTCTTTAAATATCTCAGAAATATCTGGCACGATCTTATAGCTTTTATCATTACCACCACAAGCTACAACATACAACATTGTTAGGATTATATTCTTCATTCTTTTCCTACCCGTGACTTCAGTCGAAAGATCTATCATCCATATCTGCCTTGGTTCTTAGTCACCTTCGACTTATTGATTTACGACAGTTGAAAATTTATGTCATCTTTCAATCTCTTTATTTTCCTTAAGTCTCGGGTCCCACCTGACAAGTTTCTCATCGAATGGTGGTCATATGATCGCGAGAGGAAAGAATATTCCTTGCGATCATACGATAGCTGTAGATCTCCTGCATTTGTCAGAACTCAACACTAGTAGGGTCCACAGGATAGATGGCAGTTGGTCATAATCCTTTTGCACTTTATCATGTCTGAAAACTTAGAACATCAGCCCCACCTGACAGATTCTCATCGGACGGTGATCGTATGATCGTGAGAGGAAAGAATATTCTTCACGATCATACGCCAATTGTAGATCTCCTAGCAGTGGACCCCCTACGTTTTTCCACTTCTGAAAAGGTAAAATCAATGGTTACCTTAAGATTTTATACATCTGACATATCCTATGTGAAATCACGCTCACCGTCGATTCTCTACGGATGACAGGACCCTTCTGACAACCCACCAACTCAGTACTTTGTCGACCAATCAAAGACTACCATATATGCTCGTGAAACATTTCAAACCCACCACTTTTACTGACTTTACACCTGGAGAATCAGACATATGGCATATGATCTGATGGGCTCACAAGATTCTTCGAGATCATACGCCCTCCGTTGATTTGGAATCTTAGCCGATGTCATAAAAAATTGACCCCACCTTACTGCATGAAATACTACAATGAATCAAGAGTTTCCACTTCAATTAATTTGACCAGTCACACTCGTCACCTCAGTTATAAAGTGATACCAAAAATGGGCCCGCTGGGACAGGTGGCACCTTGTCATTATTTTGCATGAAATAAACATTGTGTAACTTTTTTATGTGAAATAACGACAATCATAGATTCTGACTGATCATCAACCATGCTGAACATTAACCTTATGATCAACCAAGAAACAAAATGGATCTTTCTGATCAGAGTTGCACACTGTTAGAATGAAGTCTAGATATTTCAATATTGGCTTTGTCATTGCTTCTGTTACATGAAGAATCTTCCCTCTGATATACTGTAAACATCTTGAGATTATGGCTTTCAAGCATCATCCTTCTTTGAAAAGAAAATCATTTGGAGCACCATAATCTTTGCCAGATTGGGAGCTACAACTTACCCAAACAATGAGACCTCAAAACAACCCACCTGGCTAAAACATGAAGGCAAATTGAAGGGAAACCCGGCAAAGATTTCCTATCTTAGAGGAAATCTAGACCTAGACATTACATGACCAGTCCTGACTTGTAATATTAAGATTATCACTTTGACATCATGGAAAGAGGATAAGAAGTGAGGCAACACAGTGTAAGTAGTAGCTTGATCTTGCTTAGGAGATAGTGGAATGAATGCAGAAGAGCGTAGAGGATCAAAAGAACCACGAAATGGATGAGAGACATCATGAAAAGGGTTGGATGACATGGAGGGTTCTTGATCTTGATCATTCTTTATGTTCTTTTCTTTATCATTTTTAGACTCCTCTCGACAAGGAAGCATGTTGGAGCCACTTCTAAGGACAAGGAAGCATGTTGGAATTGTATGGAAGGCTTTGGAGGATATGGTGAAGGACTAGCTGAAGTAGGCATTATAGTGCATAAAGGCTTAGGCTCTTTAGGTTTAGCATTATTAGCTTGAGTTTCTTTAAGAGGTATCCCTTGAGGCTAACTATAGGGAACCACGTGAAAAGTATTAGGATCTTTGTTGGATGAAGGATTTGTGAAAGATTTGGAAGACTCGGAAGTTTTAGGAAATGTATGGGTATTGGAGGAAGTAGGGGATGGAAGGGAACCATCACAAGACAAAGATTCATCATTAACATGATCTTGCTGGGAGTTTCATCTTTATTTTCAGCATGAGAGTTCTTAGAGGAAGAATTCTTATAGTATTGACATTTCAAATTGGCACGGTGCATTTTATAGTCCTCAGTAGTAGTAGATGGATCATAATCAAGGTATTGTTCACAGAACTCATCAAAGTCTTTTTCAAAATCAGAATCATACGGATCACCATCACGATCTACCCAATAAGATGACCCTTTAGCAAGCACGAGCACACAATGAGGAGGACTCTTAGGAATAGAGGTTTCATAAAAAATGGGCATGTCACTCTTTGTAGAAGAGGTATCACAAGGACTACCATATTGCTCATAGTGAAGAGTAAGACTCTTGGGAGAAGTGGAAGAGGAACGAGATTGTGAAGAAGAGGAAAGTGAAGACCTAGTGGAAGAAGAAGACTTGGATAATGAGGAATGCGAATAATGTCTAGAGGAGTCATGGTAAGATTTGGAAGATGAGGAAGGATTAGAAGACTTAGAAGATGAAGAATGTTTGGAAGAAGGAGGTCAGGATATAATCATGTTTATGATCCTAGCAAAGATGTCTGATTTAATCATCTTTTCTTTTATTTTTGCCTTAAGTATATCACCCATGAGATATTTAGAAGGACCATTGGAGAAATAAAACTCTTCAAATTGAACAATGATTTCAAGATCATCTATTCTCAAGAGAGGTTCCATAACAAGATAGTTAAAATTCATGGTTCTAAAAGATGAGGAATCAAGCATGGAAGGAATAGGAGAAAGGATGAAAATGGGAGACTAGGAAGACATGGGAGATGTGGAAGAAAGAAGACCAAGAGTCATTTTGTGCAAATCGATATCATTTAAGTTTATTTGGATGTTGAGCAATATGTAATAGCACTTTTGGGGAGATCTTTGAAGTTTTTATCACTCGAGAACTCAGATTTATTCATTTTAAAAGATCAAGTAAACACATCAACTAATTTTTATCATTGATCAAGCACATAAGACAGCAATCAAGGAGTTCAAGCAAGCAATTGTCTTCAAACAATGAGCAAGGGGAAAAACAACCTTGCACATGAATAAGAATAGTGACTTAGTATTTCTGCTCCTTAAGAACTACTTGTGTATGTTCTCAAAATATTTTTCCAATCACACACATAGTCCTAAAAAGAAAATTTTGGTTGCACTATGGTTCTTAGTAATGGTTTGACTCTGGAACTTTTGCAATCTCAAGAGGGTGAACTCCAATCTAGGCGCACCAGAGTTTTGACACATTCTGAGAATTTAATCAATCGAAGATGCTGAGGAGATCTGACAGCCCAACAAGAAACTACACCCGTGGAGATTTATTCCACAAGGACATTTATATAGTGGTTGTCACTACCATAGAGAAAATGGCTATTGCCTCTTGAGGTTCCATCCATGTGGTTTACCCAATAAAGGGAGTGTCCACTACAGTTAACCCTCTCTAACAAGGTGACTCACAAAAGGACCACATGGGGACTTAGTTTAGATTCAAGGATCTGATTTTCTGGTACTACCCAAAAGAGAGTAGAGCATAATTCTCTAGCCTCTTCACTTCACCAAAACATAGCAAACATATTCATTGACATGCTAAGATTGAAATTAACCTCACCAAAATCTGTGGTGTCAACAACTTGTGATCTATCAACCCCTCCGAAGAGAGACTGCATCAACCAAAAGATGAGGACGCAAATCAAGGGAACGTGAGATAATCTCAATATCCTCCCTACCTACAAGGGGATCTATCATCAAGAAGAGCCTCAAAAGAAACTCAATCTCTCAAGATCACCACAAATAGTGTTCATAGGGCCTAATTACTATGTGAAACACATATGCAAGAAAGGTAAATCTATGTTCTTTTTAGAGCCCAAAATTGAAGTGTGATCTATGAAAGCAAGTAAGCACTCAAGCTAGACACATGAGAGATTCATTTTAATTCCCAAAATCTAAATGTTGTAGAGATTTAACAAAATACCTCAATTCCAATGCAATGCGTTTAGTAGATTTTTGTTGAGCTTTTTTATGCAATCAAGCCACCAACTCTCCAACAAGCAAATAAGCAAACAAGATATGCAATGTATATCCAACTTATGCAAACCCTAGGGTTAGATCTGAAAATAAATTGTTAGGAACAATAATAGCAAACAAATAATCCAAATGACAACTCATATCATGCATTGAACAATGAAAAATAAGTGCATACTCATCACAAAATCTTTTTTTTTTTTTGCATTTGACCTAGTCAACAAGATCTAATTTATTTAATATGATTTTAGTCAAAAAAGTGAAAATGCAAAATAGAGACCCCTACTAAAAAATAGAGAGCTTTCCAAAAATGTAAAAATTTTAGAAAAATCTCTTCATTTGTGCCCTAGAGACTCATTTTATGAAAATAGACCTTTTTTGTAAATCAATTATTTGAGCTATGATATTGCATTTAAATTGAAATCACAAAGAATGGACCCCTTCTATAATTAGAAGAGCTTTCCGAAACTGTAAATTTTTTTTAAAAATATGCTAATTTGCACCGAAAATTAATTTTTTATGAAAAATAAAGTAAAAATTATAAAAAATAAAAAATACTTCAAAAAATTCTCAATTTTTTATTGGAGCTTCTCTGATATGTCACCAACTTGAAAAAAAAATTTCAAACCAAAACACCAAGCTTTTTGGGAGATATGATCAAATCTTTGAAAATCTAGGTTTTAGTCTCCAAGCAAATCTGCACAAATGGGTTAGCTCCAAAAATAATCAAAACCAGCATGTAAAAGTGGATTGCCCCATGATAGGCACCAAAAAATGTGTGCTAAAATTTTGTCACACTTCTATGAATCATTATATCCAAGATCTCTCAAGAATGATGTCTCAAAAATCGATCCATAGCTCTTTATTCATGGAGTGCAAGGGTTTGTAATGGAGGCCCTCAGATTTGACCTACGTTTGTGCCCATGCAAGTACACCATAAAATGAGAGATTCAAATATGCATGCAAATGAAAATGAGATCTAGTCTATATGATAACAATGCAAATTAATCTATGAAAAAAAATACTTGTGCAATATTAAATCTATGAAAGGAAATATGAATCTAATCTAATATGAAAATGAAAGATTAATCTAATGGATTGCCATGGGGCATGGGAGAAGAAGACAAAAAAAGAGAAGTTGCAATATCCAAGCTTAAGTGCTCCAAACTCTTCTCCAAAATCACTCTCCAAACCTACATAACAATATGAAAATCTGGATATGAAAATGAGAAGGAGAGGGCTCCTTATAAAGGAAAGCGAACGGTTAAGATTAAGAGGCAAAAAAAAAAGAGCAATGATGGAGATTAAATCTTGGTTGATCCATGTGATCAAGATTCTCAAGAGGCAAAATCAATGGACATGGTCAAGAGGCAAAAAGATGTGTGGAAGAGATTAAGAGGCAAAAACCTTTTTAAAAAAGTCAAAAGATTCTATCTCATAGGAAAGTGCACTTTACTTTATTATTTTTATTTTTTATTTATTATTTTTAGCAAAGTGGTTTCCAATATTTAATTAAAAGATTTTTTATTTATTTAAAAGAGATTTATTCTTTTAATTAAAATGAGATTTAAAATAAATGACTTGATGATTTAATTAAATGATTTTTATTTAATTAAAAGGGAGCAAGTTCTCTCAATTAAATAAAACTTGGGAAATATATTAAAATATTTGAATTAATTACAATTTGATCAAATAAATTGATTTGAATTAAAAATATTAAAAATCATTGATTCAGAAAATTGATAAAATAATTGCAACATTGAATAAATTGAAGAATGGGGCCCAAAGTCTAGGCGACCATTTTAGGGTGCATACACATACAACAGTGAAGTTACAAAATTGAACCAATGGCATGTTTACAACAAAGAAAGAGAATGATAATAATATGCTGAAAATTCTATATATTCTGTTTAATACACGCCAAAGGACCATTCCCAACAATTCTTAAACATACTAGTTATCTGATATGATCAATTGTTAATAAAGGTCTAATTCTGTAGACTACTAGCACGAAGGAAGATTTGACCGAGCCAAATTTTCCTTGTACCACAGAAAAAAATGTGTGATAACTATGTCTACTCCAACCTTAATTATATAAGAATTCATCATATCAGATAAAGTATGTTTAAGAATTGTTGGGAGTTCTATTAGACCTTTGTTGTAAACATGTCATTGGTTTTCAAATGTTTGGATTAACATTTGTTGATATTATTGGCATATATGTTTAATGACGCCATTGTATATTGCTATCACTGAAATGACTGCATTCTACTGGTGTCATGCCCTAGCCCGTGCTTTAACTCCATTATTTGATGTTATTGGTTCTTGTGATCAAGGATATCCATTTTTTTTAAATGTTGACTATGGTTATCAAATGGACAGCCCATGAGTTTCTAGCTAGGCATCATTTGTATTGATAGCTTAGGGCATCAAATGTATTTTATCATTGATAGTTGAGACTTTGTTAAAAGGAAATAGGATAAAGAACGATTCTTATTTAGTTTCTCTATTTTGATCTCTAAGTGGCTTACAACCCTAGAGAAGTATATGCAGATTTACAAATGTAGTTGTAGGATACAGAGTAGCCGATAATTCACAAGAAATCCATGCATCCAATTTGGATAGCAATTAATACTAAGAAATAGGGTCCTCCAATGGCTCAATCATCCAGACCTTGACTGTCCCCTCAACCAGTGACCCTTCAAAATCGGGTTATCATGCAATCAGTGGATGATCCTTCATTCTCCTGGTCTACCCTGCATCCAAACATATTGGAAATACACAATACAATAATAACAAGTCTTTCGCAATCCCCCTTCCCTCAAGGGACACTATCAACCATCCCTTCCACATAGCATTTCACTATTGTATGAGTGGATTGTGCAGGAACAGTTAACATTAAATAAGGAGCAAACTCCTCAACACATCTTTGTTGTAAACATGTCATTGATTCAATTTTGTAAATTTGTTTTTTGTGTTAAATGCATTTAAATGGAACATTAAGCATAGTAATAATATGCTTAATCTATTAGTAATTGCAGGTTAAATGCTCATAACACTTTTATCAGTTTAGCATGTTATTATAAGATACTAAAGAAGACCTACTATTTGTCAGAGAAATCTTCACTGTCCCCCACAATGAAGACAATGAAGATTGACCTCTTGCCCCACAACAAAGAACATTGTAATAAGAATAAGATATAATATAGTGTTAGAATAAAATTTGAACAAAGACATGTAATGCTTAAGTTAATGATCTAAAAAGCTGCAAATATAAGAATTGAAAAAGAAGATAGTGCCAAGAAACATTTTCACAAATATGAAACATGAGGAAAATTAATAACATTAATAATGCCAAGATTCACAACATTAAATTTCACCTATGGATGAGTTTCTGTAGTGGGTTGCCCAACATCAAAAATATGTTGAGTTGCATTTGAGTTGTAACTAAGAGTGTCATGTGGAACAGAACCTAAAATTTGAAAGCGTTCTCCAACCTAGCAATTCAAAATTCAATCTAGGCAAGCATCAGTAAGTGAAATAAATTATAGACATCAACATCAACATCATCATAATCATTATAAATAAACTTTAAAGACATATTTTGGATATAGTACTATGTTTCTTGAAAGTTTTTGTGATGCTTCTAAACTTTAAAGACATATTTTATGGCTTAATGATAATATAGATTAGTGTTTTGTTTTATGATGGAATGTTGTTGATCATTCATGGTCTTGAAGAAAATTTTGATTGTTTTGATTCTCAAGTCTTGACGTTGTTTCTCAATGTGATATAGACTAACCACAAGATGGTTCAATTGGTCCTCTCTTTCTGTTTAATCATTTGTCTTCTTCATGGTGTAAGTGTTCATTAATATTCATTAATGGCGGGCGGTGATTCCTTGGTAATAAAGACATTGATAGCATTCATAATCATATAGCTCTTTACCTGATCTAGTCACATCATCAACATCGAGGTCATTTTGTCTGGCCTTGGCCTCAACCTCAACCTACTCATTAACAACGGCCTCTACACTCTCTACAACTACAATACAAATTGTTACATTAATCCAAACACCAATTGCAATTAAATTTGTATTACTACACCAATCAATTTAAGATGTTTACTTGTATTACTGTGATGCACATCCTCATTGTCATCAACACGCACAGGTTGTGTACGGCAAGAATCGGCAGGCTCTAAAGTTTCTAGATAAACATTTTTGAGAAGAAGAAAAAGTGGAGGTCAAAGAAGGGATACTTGTGAAGGTTTTCTAGATGTAAGTTACTGAATCATCATCTCTTGTTGATATATTTTAGATTCTACTCTAAAATGAACAAACTATAGAGATCTAACACAGCTAAACATAGAATAAAGTAAACAAGAAGGGATAGAAGATACCCAGATATCAACCAAGTATAATCCAGTCTATATGCATCCAAACTATACTAACAAAGGTGCTGAGGAGAACCTGATTAGTACCTTAGTGTTAGTGTATTGAGGAAGAGTCCAATCCTAACAGAGGCTTCCAGCCCTAATCAACTCGTAGTTAACATTGCCAATAATTGCCGGTTGTATGGATCAGATCATAATCTGATCTTTATTCATGCTTAGACTTGTTCTTATCTATTAGCTGAAGCTGCTTATCTTTCACACCAATAGATGTTGATCTAAGTTTGTTTAAGGCAGAGAATCAAGCTTTTGGGGGAGGGAAGCACGTTATGTTTTTGGTGCTTCTCTCCCTAGAATCCAACACCATATATATATGAATTGAATTATCTTCAAGAGGGCCAACCTGGTCTTATTAAATATATTTAATGTTAAAGCCAAGAGGCCGACCTTGGGCCCTTAACTAATTCAATCAACACATATATATAAATGAAATAATAATCTCCTTATTATTATAAATTGCACAAGGGTATTTATTTGATCAGTTTGATCTTGGCCGAAAGGCTATAATTATTAACACTCTGCACTAGTACTCAATCTGGCCTCCACTCCATATACGTCTTCTCAAAATCTAAAAATTCTCCATCATTGATTCCTGTCATTTTTTCAGCATCTCGATGGACTGAGACCTTAAATTATTGAGCTTCTCTTTGTTTCGAGAATAGTTAAACATTCTCTACTTAACAGGGCCAACCACGTGAAGGTGGAAGCTCATCTGGCCCCTCCTAGGAGCCTCTTATAACCCTTTATGACATTTTAAGACCTCTAAGATGTATTCTTAGGGATCGTAAATAGTCGTAAAGGGTCATAAGGTGTCCTGGGACACAACAGTTGAGAAACATAATTGTAGGCATCGTGGTCACAATTTTTTGGAGACAACGTAATTGAGTTGTATACCCAGACGGTGGAGAGCAACTCCTACACCTTCGATTCCAAGTTGACTACATCTGTTGCTCATGAATACAAGGTCCTCCAATAGATGTATTCAACTTGGAATTGGGGGTGCAGAAGTTGCTCTACACCGCTTGGGTACACAACTCAATTACATTGTCTCCAAAAGATTGTGACTATGATGCCTACAATTATGTTTCTCAGCTATTGTGAAATCTACATTTATGTTTCTCAGTTGTCATGTTTATGTGCATGTTTTTTATGTATTTTGGATAGTAAGTCTAATTTAATTTATTCGTGAACTAAGACCTTAAATCATGTAATGAGGATGCTTAGAACACTAGTATATGCAAATTTCATTATTTAATAATAAAAATCTATTAAAATGTTTATACCTTCTCCCATTTGCCAGTGTAATTCCTCTTTGAGTATCCCCTTTCTCCTTTGCATCCAAAATTAACTCATTCCAATCCCTCACTGGAAGGGAGGATGCTCAAACTTTAGCAAGACTCCATACATGCAACGTTCGTAGATTACGTTCAATGCATTATTTACGTTTGTAAACAAGCATTGCATACAAATCTATGGACAATGCATGGTACGAAGCCATGCTCAAGCTTGAAAATGATAGTCAATCGATAGTCAAGGTCAAGGAACACATGGAACAACCAAGAAAACACTATACATTAAATCATGTGATTGATAGCAGATTGGGGCTCACTTGAGCCATAAACATGAAGAATTATTCTAAAAAAAGATGTAAACCATATATATGCACACTTGAGGCAAAGAGAAGTTACATCATATCCATATTAAAATTTTAGTTGCAATATGAAAATACTAAACTAACTAATTCCTGAGTTCATCTCTGCATATGGTCGCAACAAAGATATGCGATTACAATATAGAGAAGGTATCGTAAAAATATAATTTCAAAAGTTGCCCTAGCCTGACACGTTTTGCACTCAAATCCTTCATCGCGGATAAGTGGAGATGGGCAGATAGATGTAGATGAGTTGTCATCGACCCAACTAAAGTATCTGCAGCCATTATTTCCCTATGATGCCCAGTCTACATTAGTTCTTATATTATAATGAATAGTATTTACATTAGAAACATTAAATATATACACATCAGCAACCTTTTTTCTATTTGGGAAGCACCAAAATTATCGTCCAGGGGTTGTTCGGTGTCTGTGAAGTCTTCAACACACACTGCCCACCACCACGTTGACAGTTTGGCACATTGACAAGAGTCATCGAGCCTATATATCAATAATGTACCGCACCATCATTACTACATTTATTATTTTTATATGATTATTTTTATATGAAATACACCAAGGAGTACCATCAGAAATATTAACCATTTACAATAATGAAAAGTAAACCTAAATCAAATAGCTCATTTTTTTATCAGCATGTGTAGTCTCTGTGTATATGAAATATGAAACTGAAATGAAATAGTGAACAAAATAGTATTCCACATAGACTGAATGAAATATACCATCAAAAGAAGGTGACAAAATCCTGTCACGAAGCACAGACATAGGAAATAAAAAAGGGACAAAAGACAAGAAATAAGAAAAATCATTACAACTATAGAAAAATCATTTATACTATAATCAAAAAAAGAAACACTCTTTGTCAACAATTTTCAAAATCATTAGGACTATAGAAAAATAATTAAGACTATACAAAATCAAATTTTGGAAATGGACGGTTCTGATGCTTTGCCATTACAACAATTGAGCATTCATCATTTGTTATTGTGTATTTCATTTAAGTATGTCAATAATGTTCAAAATCTTGTCACCAAGCACAGACAAGAAATAAGAAAAATCATTAGGACTATAGAAAAATTAAGTTCTATAAATGGACGGTTCTGATATTGCTTTTCCATTACAACAATTGAGCATTCATCATTTGGTACTTCTTGGTGTATTCCATTTAAGTTTTTCAGTTGTTGTGTTTATGTGCATGTTCTTTATGTGTTTGGCTTCTCTCCCTCACAAGGGATGCATCGATAGGTAATTGATTTGAAAGCATAATGATTTGACAATCTTTTTTCAAGATAGGCGTAATCATCCCGCCAACCTTAATTAGCAACATTTGTGATATATGTCAAGTACTTATAATCAGTATGCCCAAAAAATAGAGACTTAGTAGTAAAAGCATGTCCTTTGGTTTACTAGTTTACGTATAATCAGTATGTCCTTTAGTTTACTAGTTTAATCTGGTTTAAGAATGGTTTGTTTCATGTTTGAATGTACCATTGAATGAAGCTTGGCTATATTAAGTACAATCTTAAGACTCGTGACTCTTCAAATTCTCTTGTTTCTTTCAGACCTCCAAACATGTGTACTTTGAGTAGCCCTCCAACAAATGGACTTGTGATGATTTTCACAATAGTACATCTGTAGGAGGACTAATCAAAGTACTTCTTAGGAAAATCTGAATGTTCATCACCTGTGCATATTAGAGTTGATCATAGAAGGTATATGGTACACCCAGTAGCAAATAGATTTGTGGTGATTTTCATAATAGTACATGTGTTGCTGGGTAAGCTCCCAATAGCGCTCAGGCAAATATGCATGTGCATCACCTGTGCATATGAAGCGGCCCAAATGGAAGATACAATCACTAAATTCTCCATACTCCTTATTTTGTTTTGTGTTGATATTGTCAGACATGGTCTTTCTTGACTAGAATGACTCATTACTTGTACATTGACTAGAATGTTGGTGGAAGAAGGATGATTTGTTTGCAACCATTTTTTCAACTCTAATTTTCTCAACACAAAGGGACATTTATCATAGCCATAGAAACATGATTATTTTAAAATGAAATACACCAAGGAGTACCATCAGAAATATTGACTATTTACAATCATGAATAGTTAACCTTAATCAAATAGCTCATTTTTTTATCAGCATGTGTAGTCTCTGTGTATATGAAAAATGAATGAAATATCAAGCTGAAATAAAACAGTGAATAAAAATTCAAATTCAAGGCCTAATTTATCAAGAGCAACAAACATTAGGACGAAAGAAAAATCATTAAGAGTATAAAAAATCATTAGGACAATAGAAAAATCATTAAGACTAGAAAATCAAGTTCTAGAAAAATCATTAAGAGTACTATAGAAAAATCATTAGGACTATAGAAAAATCATTAAGACTACAAAATCAAGTTCTAGAAAAATCATTTAGACTATAAAATCAAGTTCTAGAAATGGACGGTTCTGATGCTTTGCCATTACAACAATTGAGCACTCATCATTTGGTACTTCTTGGTGTATTCCATTTAAGTTTTTCAGCTGTCGTGTTTATGTGCATGTTCTTTATGTGTTTGGCTTCTCTCCCTCGCAAGGGATATGTCGATAGGTAATTGATTTGAAAGCATAATAATTTGACTGTTCCAAGTAATGTTTTTAATCCTTTGAAGTTTCTCATGATCCTGATGTAAGTTGATTGGATTAAGCAATTTGGGGATCCAATAGGACTTTAGGGGAGTTCAATAAATGTTTTGGAAGACTTAGAGGAACTATTAGCATGACGGTTCCTTCATCTACAGCGAGTTAGACTGAATTTGCTAAGTTTTTCCTTTGTTTTGAAGTGTATTTTGTAATCTATTTCCTTTCCATGGACCCAAAGACCTAGGACCCATAGAAAAAAGATACTAACAATGTATTATACAACTCTAATGTTCTTGACTTGCAGAGATTTGAGAAAGTAAAGAGAACACTGGCTATGTTTAATGTTAACTGTTCCTGCACAATCCACTCATACAATAGTGAAATGCTATGTGATTGATAATTTCATACAACTGGTTCTTTGGCATGTATTAAACAAAATAAAATTTTCATATTATTATTATCATTCTATTTCTTTGTTGTAAACATGTCGTTGGTTCGATTTTAATCTACTGGTGTCATGCCCTAGCCCATGCTTTATCTCCATTATTTGATGTTATTCACTGTTTTGAAATGTTGACTGTGGTTATCAAATGGAAAAAATAAAAATAAAAAATTGTACATGAATTTTTTTTTACAAAACTGAACCAATGGCATGTTTACAACAAAGAAATAGAATTATAATAATATGCTAAAAATTCTATTTTGTTTAATACACGTCAAAGGACCAGTTGTATGAAATTGTCAATCACATAGCATATCACCATTGTATGAGTGGATTGTGCAGGAACAGCTAACATTAAACAAGGAGCAAACTCCTCAACACATCTTGGAAACCATTGAATTCAATAATAAATGAAACCTAACACCAACACTATTCCTTCCATTCACTTCTACCAAGAATTCTAGCACAAGCACAAGCTATTCCAAACTTCAAGTACAAGCTATTCCAAACTTCAAGTAAAATGAGAAATATGCTATGTCAAATCATTCATATTCATAGTAACCATTCAAAGGATCATTTTGTCAATGAACCCTCTGACTGTACCCCTGCGGTAGAGAAAGGAAACCTCAAAATAGAGAAAGGAAACTTAGTAAAACCAGTCTATGACGTTGTTTGTGAGGGTACAATCATGATAAGTGCCTCTCAAACCTCTCCAAACACATAATATCATCTTTAAATACTTTATTGATCTCTTCTAAACATTAATCAAATCAAACCTACATTTGAATCCACACACAATAACCCCAAAATGAAGGGTTTTGTATCCTTTAATGAATCTCGGACATTGGTAACGCATGGACAGTCAAACCAGTAGTCTCCAAAGCATTCAATAAGTGACTGGATTATATTTAATACACATCAAAGGACCAGTTGTATGAAATTTTCAATCACATAGCATTCTACTGTTGTATGAGTGGATTGTGCAGGAACAATTAATATTAAACAAGGAGCAAACTCCTCAACACATCTTGGAAACCATTGAATTCAACAATAAATGAAACCTAACACCAACACTATTCCTTCCATTCACTTCTACCAAAAATAAAGCATTTAATCCATTCAACATTACATATAATCATTAGACAGTTACATTTTCTAACTGTGTAGAGGAACAGTCACGACCAAAATGATCAAAACTACTTTCACCCTTGCACAAGCTATTCCAAACTTCAAGTAAAATGAGCAATATGCTATATCAAATCATTCATATTCATAGTAACCATTCAAAAGATCATTTTGTCAATGAACCCTCTGATTGTACCCCTGCGGCAGAGAAAGGAAACCTCAAAATAGAGAAAGGAAACTTAGTAAAACCAGTCTTCTATGTCATTGTTTGTGAGGGTACAGTCATAATAAGTGCCTCTTA
Organism: Chamaecyparis obtusa; assembly: GCA_027943335.1. NCBI lineage: Eukaryota > Viridiplantae > Streptophyta > Pinopsida > Cupressales > Cupressaceae > Chamaecyparis > Chamaecyparis obtusa. The sequence goes on along the minus strand of BSBK01005497.1, from coordinate 1,551,007 downwards.
AACCTCTCCAAACATGTAAGAATGTCTTTAAATACTTCATTGATCTCTTCTAAACATTAACGCATGGACAATCAAACCAGTAGTCTCCAAAGCATTCAATAAGTGAATATGAATGTTTGAAAACTTTCCTCTCAACTTCCCCAACCACTCCTAATCGGTTAGAGGGATTAGTTGAGTGTTTAGATGCTAAAACTTCTTAAACATACTTTATCTGATATGATGAATTGTAATATCAACAAATGTGAATCCAATCATTTGAAAATAGTGAATCGATATCCTTGAGCACAAGCACCAATAACATCAAATAATGGAGATAAAACACAGGCTAGGGCACAACACCAGTAGAATGTGGTCATTTCAGTGAGCATTCATGATCAAATAAAATGCAAAGCATTTGAAATTTGTGGTCAAATATGATGCCAGAGGCTCGAAAGACATTACCTGTCAAAGATACCAATCAAAGATGAAGAAATCACATACCTTCTCTTGCGCTCAGCTTGCACGAAGGAAGATTTGATAGCCAAATCATCCTTGTACCACACGATGAACATGCCATTGGTTTAGTTTAGCATGTTATTATCATATCAAATAAAGTATGTTTAAGAATTGTTGGTAAAGATAGGAATAGTGGAGATTCTAGAAATATCCCTCTAATCGATTAGGAGTGGTTGGGGAAGTTGAGAGGAAAGTTTTCAAATATTCATATTCACTTATTGAATGCTTTGGAGACTACTGGTTTGACTGCCCATGTGTTACCAGTGATTGAGATTCATTAAAGGATACAAAACCCTTCATTTTGGGTTATTGTTTTTGGATTCATCCGCTTTAGCCAGGAAGATCAAGAAGATGGGGCAAGAGGACATTGTGGTAGAAGAATTATTAAAGAAGCAACAAGAAGCAATAGAAAAGTTTTCAGGAGTTTGGAACAACATTTCAGAATCCATGAATGGTATGGGTAAGGTGACCTTCATTCTTGGTCGTGACTTCAATGAAACATTGGATATGGTTGATAAGAAGAAGGGTCACTTGTTGATAGTGTTCCTTGAGGGAAGGGGGATTTTGAAAGACTTGTTATCATTGTATTGTATATTTCCAATATGTTTGGATGCAGGGCAGACCAGGAGAATGAAGGATCACTCACTGATTGCATGATAACCTGGTTTTGAAGGGTCACTGGTTGAGGGGACAATCAAGGTTCGGATGTTGATAGTAATTCGTTGAGGGAAGGGGGCTTGTAAAAGACTTGTTATCATTGTATTGTGTATTTCCAATATGTTTGGATGCAGGGTAGACCAAGAGAATGAAGGATCACTCACTGATTGCATGATAACCCAGTTTTGAAGGGTCACTAGTTGAGGGCATAGTCAAGGTCTGGATGTTGATAGTGTTCCTTGAGGGAAGGGGGATTGTGAAAGGCTTGTTATCATTGTATTGTGTATTTCCAATATGTTTGGATGCAGGGCAGACCAGGAGAATGAATGATCACTCACTGATTGCATGATAACCTAGTTTTGAAGGGTCACTGGAAGAGGGGGGAATGAAGGATCACTCACTGATTGCATGATAACCCCACCGAGCATTCTTTCCTTTAAATTTCAACAATATCTCAAAATATGATCATTATTCTTTACTTTCTTCTATATGATATTCTTTCTATGGTTTTGTTATCTCAGAAATATATCAAAAACATTGCAAATGTACATATAAAAGTAAAATATTGTCCTTCAATTGTTCCACATTGAAGCATTTTCTCTTGGGAGTATTCTCTTCATTTGTACAATATCTGTCAAAAATGGTTCCCATATTTCTTCAAGATCTATTTTAATCTTTATACTGCAATTTTGATTAGATTTGACCAATAGTTGATTTCATTGGTATTTTATAGCATATACTCCTAATGTGAAATGTGGAGAGAAAGAAAGAGACACACTAGGTATGAATTACAAGATATACCCATCATCACTTAGCACTTAAATAATAAATTATGGACAGGGAACAACCCCCTAACTTTTGGATGTTTGTTTCATGTTGGCCTCTTATTATATGCAAAGGTAGGCCTGTCTTAGGCTAACAACCACAGTGTAGGGGTCATAAATTATGGATCCCAAAATAGTGCACACATGTATTAAATTAGGTTCACTATACTACAAGGGAATGGAAACCATGCAATAGTGCCTCATGGGGATGGAAGCAACCCTTCACCAAGAAGATGATTGTGTCTGCAATATTTACTAGAGGCAAAGAACATAATTTGGTTCCAGCAATTACTCCTAGAAGATAATGGCACCCACAAAACACTTGGAAAAGATAGAATTCACTATATCTTTTATCACTCTTTTAAAGCTGGGACAATAAATCTCAAAGATTGATCAACGAATTCTTGAACACAAAGAACTATTGACAGTTATGATTCATGTGTACAATAGCCAACAACCAGTTGTTCCAATCATGGTGTCCAATAATTATGTTAGAAAAAGCATCTACAAATCCCTTACACAACCATAATAGATTCAAACCATGAACCGTAAGAACCTAACAATGGGACTAAGAAAGATACAGCCTAAACAAATATTGATCATATTCCACCCTATTGTAAGGCCCAAGAAGTAACTCTATCTTAAAGCTACACATTCCTCTAGATGAAGCTCAAAGGTCAGGTAGCTGAAGCATAGCAATACTTGAATGAATATAGGAATAATTTGATGTACAATCATTTGCTAGCTTGGTTTGTGGGTTTTCCACATAATATTTTCCCTTTAACCACATTTATAGTTTGAGAAAATCAGAAAAAATTGTTTTAGATTTATATTATCCTTTTGAACTAGCACACTGCCATCAAAATGCATAATCATTGGTCATATCAAGAAAATTCCTATTGATTAGTAGGATATCCTTATAAAAATTTGATGCATGAATTTCTTGTGAATTATCGACTACTATGTATCCTGCAACTATGAAAGGAATAGTGTTGGTTTTAGGTTTCATTTATTATTGAATTCAATGGTTTCCAAGATGTGTTGAGCAGTTTGCTCCTTGTTTAATGTTAATTGTTCCTGCACAATCCACTCATAAAACAGTGAAATGCTATGTGGAAGGGATGGTTGATAGTGTTCCTTGGGGGAAGGGGGATTGTGAAAGACTTTTTATCATTGTATTGTGTATTTCCAATATGTTTGGATGCAGGGCAGACCAAGAGAATGAAGGATCACTCATTGATTGCATGATAACCCAGTTTTGAAGGGTCATTGGTTGAGGGGACAGTCAAGGTCCGGATGATTGGGCCATTGGAGGACCCTAGTTCTTTGTATTAATTGCTATTCAAATTGGATGCATGGATTTCTTGTGAATTATCGGCTGCTATGTATCCTGCAACTAGATCCATAAATTTGCATATACTTCTCTAGGGTTGTAAGCCACTTAGGGATCAAAATAGAGAAACTAAATAAAAATCGTTCTTTGTCCTATTTCCTTTTAACAAAGTCTCAACTATCAATGATACAATACATTTGATGCCCTAAGCTATCAATACAAATGGTGCCTAGCTAGAAGCTCACGGGCTGTCCATTTGACAACCACAGTCAACATTTCAAAAAAATGGATATCCTTGAGTACAAGCACCAATAACATCAAATAATGGAGTTAAAGCACGGGCTAGGGCACGACACCAGTAGAATGCGGTCATTTCAGTGATAGCAATATACAATGGCATCATTAAACACATATGCCAATAATATCAACAAATGTGAATCCAAACATTTGAATACAGTGAATCGATATCCTTGAGCACAAGCACCAATAACATCAAATAATAGAGATATAGCACTAGCTAGGGCACGACACCAGTAGAATACGGTCATTTCAGAGAGCAACTCCCTCAACAATAAAATGAAATGCATTTGAATATGATGCCAGAGGCTAGAAAGATGAAGAAATCACATACCTTCTCCCTCGCTCATCTTTCGCTCCTTTTCTCCCGCTCTCCAATCGAAATAAAAATGATGAGGATGTTTCACTTTTTTTTTAAATGTATACCCCAAATCTGTCGGAGTTTCGATGGTCAATTAAACACCCATCAGAATACCGACATCATCGGGGCTTATTACAAAAAAAAAAACCAAATTCATAAGAAAAAGTTACCCGTCGAAAACTTCTATTGAAATTTGGCCCCAAATGTAGTAGTGTCGGTGGGAATTAACACCCATTAATGATGTATTGAGAGTATAGTATCCATGTTAAAAGATCTAGCCCTTTTAGGAGCTAATTTAAACATTACAATACATAGTCCTTGTTAGAGGACAAAGCCTGTTATGAGTCAGAAAAGAGTAGTCTCACTGCCTAAAGAAGGTTATGACCACCTTCAAAACTCACTGTTCGCAACACAAGTGTATTAAAGGAAATACACAATCCTTGAACTATCCAATAGCAACTATCTTTGCTTGATCAATTCCAATGAAGTATATAAGTTATCCTTTGCTCTACATCTAGCAACAACAAGCTCGCAGTTTCCACAATCCTCTTTTATATCATATACATACTGCCACATCTTTTCAAAAGAAAAGATCTTACATATATACCCTATTACAAAATAAAGGATCAGGTTGGCCAATTACGCTTTCCTAATATACAAATAATCATATAACCCCTTGCTAAGATACACATAATATCTAAAATAAGTATACAATAATTATAATTCAATAATTAAGGACCAACATCCATAATCCATGCTCATCATTCATGATACACACTACAACTCTAAAGTCGGCTTCCAAATAGGTCTTCTCCAGAACACGTGCCACAGCTGATGTCATCCTACTTTCCATACCTTTCTAAGATCAACGAACATTCTTGAGTACACTATATGTCATCCCTTAAGCTCACATATACTGAATCCACATCGCCTTTAATATATACCAAACCCATAGAGACTAACTCTGTCAACTTCCACTGTCACAGTCCAATAACCAATCTTCACTAAATCTTCTATAACTCTGTCAATATAAAATATTACATCATGCGATCTTAGATATAAGATCACAACACCTAGTACACACAACCGTGTTCACACATTCTGAACCATTCGTACGCATCTGTACACTATAATAACTAGTATGTTTTCTTCATAGAAACAATGTTGACATCAGTGGCAAAACATGAATGACAACAATAGTAATTCCAACATCCCTCAATGTAGTGATTAAACATATTAAATGCATTATAAACATCCAACAATCTCCCCAATGCATTAGTAATATCCAACAATCTCCCCCTTTGACATTGATGGCAACAGATGGAAAAATCTATCAACCCAAAAATACTCTAATGAACTCTTCCTCATAGTATCTCTCCCCATACAGTAGGAATTTTCACATAGTCTCTTTACCCATTTGACAACAATGGAAAAGGGTTCCATAAGTCATCAACTGTCTTCATCAATCAGGTGCTGAATCACCCAAATATATTTTGTAGGCCTTTAACGATCACTCCCCTTGAGGAGTAGATCATAAATCAAGTTCAAAATAAGATGGAGCTCTGAAAACCTTTGGACTAATGCATCCCTGCATCATTTAATTCTCACTAGGAGGGGCCTGCACCCCAAGCATACCTCTGAGATACTCAAAGGCATATTTTGGCAATGACTTTGTAAAGATGTCTTCTATCTATTCCTTTGTGCTAATGTATTCCAACCTTATTTCTTTCTCTGCTATGTTATCTCTCAAGAAGTGATGCTTAATAAACATATGCTTAGTTTTAGAGTGCATCACATTATTCTTTGACATATTTACTATACTAGTGTTATCACAATAGATAACCACTAGTTCAATGAAATTTATTCCAATATCTTTTAGCATTTGTTTCATCCAAACAATTTGAGTGCAGTTAATTATAGCACCAACATACTCAGATTTAGCAATAGATTGAGCTATACAATCTTGCTTTTTACTTAGCCATGAAACCAATTTTTTCCCAAGGAAAAATGCACCTCCACTGGTACTCTTCTTGTCATCAATATTCCCTGCCCAATCAACATCAGTATAAGCATATAGTTCAAAGTCATCATTTCTATCATACCATAAGCCATATTCCATTGTTCCTTTTAGATATCTAAATATCCTCTTTACAATAGCCATGTGTGTCTCTTTAGGATCTGCTGATATCTAGCTACAATTCCAACAACATTAGCAATATCTGGTTTGGAGTGAGTCGGATATTGTAATCCACCAACAATTGATCTATACTTGATCTGAAAAATACTCTTTGTCTCATCATTATTTGTCAGTTTATGACTAGTCACCATGGGTGTACCAACTGGTTTACAGTCTTCCATTCCAAACTTTTTCAACATTTCTTTAAGATACTTAGTTTGAGAAATAAAAATGTCATTCTTGCTTTGATTTATTTGCAGTCCAAGAAAGAATTTCATTGCGCCTATCATGGACATCTCAAATTCATTCTCCATTTCTTTAGAAATTTTTTTACACATTTCATCATTGTCTCAAAAGATAATATCATCAACAAAAACTTCTATTATCAGAATTCCATCTTCTCTAGTTCTTAAATACAAGTTACTGTTAGCATTATCTTTTCTGAATCCAAGGTGAAGTAAGTACTTGTCTAACCTTGCATACCAAGCCCTCGGTTCTTTCTTTACTCCATATAGTGCCTTCTTCAACTTCCATATCATGTCTGATAGAAGAAATCCATCAGGTTGTTCTATGTATACTTCTTCTTCAAGATCCCCATTCAAAAATGCAGATTTCACATTCATCTGATATACCTTGAAGTCTTTATGTGCAACATAAGACATAAATAATCTCACAACTTCCAACCTAGCAATATGAGAAAATTTCTCTTCAAAATCTATGCCTTCTTGTTGAGAGTATCCTTTGCAAACCAATCTTGCTTTATTTCTCACAACAATTCCTTCTTCATTCATTTTGTTTCTGAAAACCCACTTAGTTCATATTACATTTTTGTCTTTAGGTCTAGGAACCAATTCTCAAGTGTTATTTTTCTTTATCTGATCTAACTCTTCCTTCATAGCTTTGATCCAAGATTAATCTCTACAAGCTTCATCAGTAGTCTTTGGTTCAACTTGAGAAATCAAACAAATTTCTTCCCTTGTCTTTGATCTAGTCATTATTCCTTGACTTGTATTACCAATAATTTGATTTTCAGGATGATTTTTCTTAACATACCTTGGAGTCTTAGGAATCTCAGTAGCCTCATTTGTGTCATCTTCACAAATCTCATTTTCAAATTCAGTTTCAATATGTTCTTCTTATTTTGTAGTAGCAACCTCCTTGATCTCTGTATTTTGATTACAATCATACATTCTCTCTTGTATCTGAAACTTTTCATCTATCTTCACATTGTTACTTTCAATCATCTTCCTTAATCTTAGGTTAAAACAATTATAAGTCTTTCTTTTAGTAGAATAACCAAGAAAAATTCCTTCATCACTTCTAGCATCAAATTTCCCTATTTCATTATCTCTTTTGATATAGCATTTACTACCAAATATTCTGAAATATTTTACAGTAGGAGTATGATTAAACCACAATTCATAAGGAGTCTTATTTGTACCTTCTCTTATTTGAATTTTGTTCAATGTGTATACTATTGTCCTAACATATTCTCTTCAATGCACATGAGATACATTTCCTTCTAGCAACATTGTCCTAGCAGCATCCAATATTGTTTTGTTTCTTCGCTCTGCTATCCTGTTTTGTTGTGAATTTCTAGGAGTAGATGTCTGGCTTTGTAATCCATGCTCTTTGCAATATGAATTGAATAGATCTGAAGTAAATTCTCCACCTCTATCTAGTCTCAGACATTTTATCTTTAAGCCCGATTCATTCTCTACTTTTGCTTTGAATAACTTGAATTTTTCAAATGCTTTTGATTTCTCTTTCAAGTAAGCGGTCCATATCATTCTAGAAAAATCATCAACAAAAAGTATAAATTACCTTTCACCATAGTATGATCTTGTCCTTGTAGGTCCACATAGGTCTGTATGTACCAGATCCAATTTTCCTTTTGTTGTATATGATTTACTTTTATAATTGCTTCTAGTCTGCTTTCCCATAAAACATTCTCTACACATAGTGTTAGATGGTTTTACAATTTTCAGTAGGTCTCTCACTGCATTAGTCAAGCTTTCCTTCACAATATTATTAAAATTGACATGAAAAAATATTTTGTACCATAACCAACTGTCATCTATCTTTGCAACAAAACAAGAAGCTTCAGATGTGTTTAGCTCAAATACATTACCTCTGGTTTTAGTACCAATTGCAATCAAGTTTCCTATCTTACTTCTAATAAAAACATTTCCCATCAATGAACTTTAATTGATATCCTTTGTCCATCAGTTGTCCAACACTCAACAAATTATGCTTAAGTCCATCAACAAACAATACATTGTCAGTATTAGTCCTTCCATTCAAAGAAATAGATCCTACTCCTATGATAGGTTTAGGAATATTGTCACTAAATCTTACAACACCACCATCATACTTATTTAGTTTAACAAACTTGTTTTTGTCTCTAGTCATATGATGTGAGAAACCATTGTCTATAACCCATTCAAATCTCTTATCAACATGTGATACTAAGGATTTTTTCTATGCACTGGTTTTTCATCTTTAATATCAATAAATCCAGTCTCCTCATAATCACAGTCATCATCATCGGAAATACCTTCACTAGCATAAAAACATTCCTTTTCCTTTGAATACTTAGGTTTGTGCTTACGAACTCGTGTAGGACATCTAGATGAAAAGTGACCTATCTTATTGTATGAAAAATATTTCAAAGGTAACTTTCCTTCAAATTTACCCTTACCTCTCTTTTCTCTTCTAGCGATCAGGGCAACAAGTTCATCTAGTTTTCTTTCTTCTTCTTGTATTTGTTCCCATTCATCAGCATACTCACCAAATTCTTCTTTTATATTACTACTGTCGAAGCTTGCACTTCTAAATATTGTCTTCTTGTGTGTGGATGCCTTGAATGATGTTTCAACTTTAGGTAAATAATCTCCCAACTCTTCAACTTCAAAGGTAGTTAACTTTGCAATCAACATTTCTCTACTAAAGTTTGCAGTCAAATGTATAATCTCTTCTATAGCCTGAACTTTGGTCTTGTAAACATGTGTCAATGATCTAAGGATCTTTACAATGACTTCTTCCTCTTCATAAGCACCTCCGAAATTTCTAATTCCAATCACAACCTCTATAACTCTTTGTACATAAGCCCTTATATTTTCATCTTCTTTCATTTGTAACTTCTCCATCCTTGTTTTCCAGTTCTATAATTTTGCTTGCTTAGTAAACTTATCTCCTTCATACAATGCTTCTAATCTTACCTAAATTTTGTGTGCTAAATCCAAATCTTTCACCTCAGTAAATTCTCCTTCAGAGAGTGTGCTAATTAGTGCTTCCCTTGCGACCATGTTATAAGAAAATGTGTTCTTTTCATCATCAGTAGCTTTGTCTAATTCATTCTCTGTCTTCATGGCTACCTCATTCTTTGTAATCATCCAGTAGTCAATGCCCAAACATATAAGTAAATAAGTTCACATCTTGTTCTTCTAATTGTCAAAGTTTTCAGGATCAAATTTTGGACTATCCTTCCTATAGAATGTTAGGAATAAGGTGTCTCAACCTTGGATAATTCCTATTCTTATTATTTGTTTTGTAAAATGTATTTCTTGCAAATAATGTTGATGTGTCGGCATCTTGAATTGTGTGTAAGGAGATCATGGCTAAAACGGTTATGACGGATTCCTATGACACGTAAGAGCTGTCAGGAAGATCCAATGACAGGTGAAGACATGTGGCAACTGATAAATTTGAGTACTATACACTCTTCCCCAATTGTGGAGTTCGGGGCATCGCTTCGAAAAAAATTTTGGGGTTCATATTTTCTCGGAGAATGGTAAAACCCTAATACGGTTATCTTTGGGAGTAGCCCTAAAAAGTGAAGTGCATGATATAAGCTTTTTTAGAGTTGCGAAGAGATGTGATGCAAGTGTATGGTTGGAACGTTTTTATGCTGCCGTGATTTGTCTTCCAGGTTTTGGAAATCTTCTAAAAGAACTTGCATTGCAAGTGTATTGTAAGCTGTAATAGTTTTGATCAATACATTGTGCAAGTTTTGGAGTGCTGGGGTTTTTACCGAAAGGTTTCCCCAGGGTATATCATTGTGTCATTCTCTATTTTTCTGTATGCATGGTATGTGGTTGCAATATCTTTGTTAAAGTAGTTAACGAATCTGAAATTGTAAGGATTTATAGGAATTTGCACAATACTCTCCTATAGAGATTAGCGTAGGAAGCTGTTTCCGCACCTGAGTTTCCTTACATAGAATGTCATCTCCAAGATCACCTCAAGTTGTTAAGCTTTCTCTCTAAGGACTAGTAGCTCTGATACCAATTGTTAGGAATAACAGTCCACCAATACAACTGAGAGGGGGGTGAATCAGTTGTATGAGATATTATTAAACTTTAAATTTTGAGTAACAACAATACCAAATCAAATGAACACAATGAATGCCAACACAATAACACAATATTTGTTGTCGAGGAAACCATGTTAAGGTAAAACTCCAGTGGGAATTAACACTCACTAATGATGTACTGAGAGTATAGTATCCCTGTTAAAAGATCTAGCCATGTTAGGAGCTAATTAAAAAATTATAGTACATAGTCCTTGTTAGAGGACAGATTCTGTTAGGAGTCAAAGAAAAGAGTAGGCTCACTGCCCAAAGAAGGTTATGACCACCTTCAGAGCTCATCATTTGCAACACAAGTGTATGAAAGGAAATACACAATCCTTGAACTGTCTAATAGCAACTGTCTTTGCTTGATTAGTTCCAATGAAGTATATAAGTTATCCTCTGCTCTACATCTAGCAGACACAAACTCGCAGCTTCCACAATCCTTTTTTATATCACATACATACTGCCATATCTTTTCAAAAGAAAAGATCTTACATATATACTCTATTACAAAATAAATGATCAAGTCGGCCAATTAGGCTTTCCTAATATACAAATAATCATATAACCCCTTGCTAAGATACACACAATATCTAAAACAAGTATACTATAATTAAAATTCAATAATTAAGGACTGACATCCGTAATCCATGCTCGCCATTCATGATACACGCTACAACTCTGAAGTCGGCTTCCAAATAGGTCTTCTCCAGAACACGCGCCACAACTGACCTCATCCTGCTTTCCATACCTTGCTAAGATCAGCGAACATTCTTTAGTACACTATCTATCATCCCTTAAGCTCGCATATACTGAATCCACATCGCCTATAAGATATACCCAAACTACAAAGACTAATTCTATCAGCTTCCACTGTCACAGTCTAGTAACTAGACTTCACTAAATCTTCTGTAACTCAGTCAATATGAAATATTACATCATGCGATCTTAGATATAAGATCACAACACCTCCCAGTACACACAACCGTGTTCCCACATTCTGAATCATCAGTATACTATAATAATCAGTTTGTTTTCTTCATAGAAACATATGTTGACATCAGTGACAAAACATGAATGACAACAATAGTAATTCCAACATCCCTCAATGTAGTGATTAAACATATTAAATGCATTAGAAACATCCAACAATCTCCCCAATGCATTAGCAATATCCAACACAACCACCGGTGGCATTTGCAGTCCTCTCAAAATGCTTGGAGACTCAAATTCCTCATAGTCTAGTCTTCCATTGTTGAACCCAAGGTAGCTCACTTTGCCTAGTGTATTCTTTTCCAAGGCTTTCCCTTGGGTTCTAGGCTTCGGCATCTAGGTGTGTAAGATCCTCAGTGCCCTTTTTGTAGGAAGCTAGGGTCTTTCAGCCATATCTCCTAGTTTTGTAGAAGAGCTCAACAATACGAGAATTGGATTCATGATTTTTTCTGGCCTTTTAGGCATGAACCCTTTTCTTGGCATATGGTTTTGTTGAGAGATTCTCCTAGGCTTCCCTTCAAATTTTTGTAAATATGACATACTTTCAAGAAGGAAATCCTTTTCACTTTTTGGAAGGATAGAGATGGTGTTATTTTTGCTCACAACTTTCTAGATATTAATGTTTCTATGTACACTAAAGCATGCATATGTAATAATGTTATCTTGCAGATTCAAACGCAAACCAATAAAGTGGCGTTGGAAGTAGCCCACTTGCAAAAGTTAATTCAACATTGGGGCAATGCCCCTTGTACGGTTACTAGAGTGCCTTTAGATATTTCTGCCTCCGATGATAGATCTCTGCCCCGTGGGCACCACCGCGGCCGCAGTTCCTCTGCCCACCGCTCAGAAACATCGTGTTCTCAGGCCCCTCGTTGCTCCTCTGGCAGGGGAAGATATACTTGGAGGTGCCGCTCGGCTTCTCCACCCCATGGTGGTTTTGCCTCGGCTTGGTCATCTGCTAGCACTACACTCGCTACTCTGAGCAACTCTAGTTGGCCGGAAACTGGGAATGATTCTACCTTGCCCACTTCTTCCAAGTGGTTCTCGCAGTTGGCTCTTGCAATTTCTCCTACCAAGAAGGACGATGAAGAAGAAGATAAAGCTGAAAAGGGATGGTCCTTCCCGGACCTAACCTCATGCCCTGCTGATGTATGGGACAAGAAGGATGATCATGATCCTCCTCCCTTAGCTAGTATTGCTTTAGCCACTTAAGGTGGATTTGGTTTCTAAGCTATGCCCCTTTTATTTTGATGTTGTTGTTGTCCAGGCTTAGTCCCATTTGAAAACTCATGAAATAATTTCACATCCCTCAACTTTTTTTTTTGAATATGTATTTTTAAATTATACTTTAATAGAAAAGAACTATTCAACCAAAAAAAAATTTAAAACATAATTAAAACGATCCCTTCAGTTCATGACTGGCTCTTCCAGTCAAATCCCAATCTAAAAGTATCATTTTCGAATTTCAAAGTTTAAATTTGTTTGCGAACCTGCAACTGCAACCTGCCAAAAAGTTCAGAATCATTCGCTTTGCTAAGAAATCAGTGAAGATATTCCTGCACCTGGATTAATGGTGGCAACAAAAGTGCTGAGTTTATCTTACAAAGTCCATTGCCTACATTAAATGTACTTTTTCCCTTGAGTTCATAACCCCTGCAACTACATGTGATGTGATTGATTGAGCATTTAATATTCTAACTTTGAAAACCAATTTGAATGGCATTACTGATTCTTTTGGAAAGATTCTCTGATTCTGCCCATAAAGTGCTGCTAATATGAAAACATAATGATAGATTTAGATAGTTTTTTAATTCAACTGTGTATATGAAGATAATTTCTAGTGTTAATTTTTCCATCAAAGGTGTGATCAGAATGAATGAAATATCTTGAGAACTTGAAGGAATGCAAATCAAGAGAACCACGATTGAATTCATTCATCTGAAGACAAGATACTAGAATAAGTCTATTCAACGTTCAATGTATTGATATGGAAGTTGTGTACAGAGTGCAAAAATAAAACACACATATCAAGATCACCCAAAACTGCATTCCTTCTGAGAAAATCGAATTCTGATACAACAGTGGGTATATTTATGGTAAAAAGGAGTTTGACAGTGCAGTATATTCAATGATTGTACTTCACAATTGCAAACCATATGAACAAACAAAAAAGTCACCAATCATTTTGCATTACAGCATGCTATCCTATGGAACAGGGGAAGGAGCTGCACTGTCGGATTGGGGTTTTCTTTTAGGCTTGTAAATCCTGCTGGGGGGGCTAGGTGAGAATTCAAGAGGCAAAGAGGGAGCATCCATCTCACCCCTCAAAATCTTAAGAATATCAGATATATCAGGCCTAGTTTCTGGGATTCTCTGCAAACAAAGAATACCCAAAGTTATACATAGGCTTGCCTGGTCTTTATCAAATGAGCCCTTCAAGGAGTCACTCACAAGATCTAAAGTGTTTCCTGTTTGGGCCAAGTGCCTTGCCCAAGAAATGAGATTAGCCTTCTCAAAATCCTTCATTGGAGATGCCAGGACATGCAGAGGCCTCCTCCCAGAGACAATCACCAACATCAGAACTCCAAAACTATATATATCTCCTTTCTCTGACAGGAACCCACATCCCCCATATTCAGGAGGAACATAGCAAACTGTTCCTCTCATGCTGGTGGTGCTGCTCAGATCTCTACTCAACAGATCACCACTCCACATCTCACTTCCCATGGAGTAAGAACTATCTCTTCTGATTTTATCCCACAAAAAGTCCCTTCTACTGACACTGTTTCTTCCCCTGTCAAATCTATGTGATGAACTTTTCCACTTTATTTTCTCAAGCTTCCTGCTCTTCTTGCTCATCTCTGCAAAATATTCCTCCTTCCACCACTCCTTCGTTTTTCTAGCCTTTTCCTTGCCCTTTTTAACCTTATTTGTTTTTCTCATGGACTCTGTCTGTCTGCTCACTGTCTCCTCATCTGGGCTAGTAGTCCTCTTTCTCATTTTCTTAGTTTTCTTGACCTTGTGGCTCATCCTTTGTCTGCCAATCCACTCCATGATATATTCCATAGTGCTGAGTTCTCCACTGCCATCATGTTTCCTCGACCAATCCTTACTCCAAAAATTCTTCTTTTGAATATTGTCATCCTGTAACTCCTTACTCCAATCAGTTCCATCTTCTGATGGGTCCATCTTCATCCAATCCTCACATCCACCAACACCCAAATGCTCTGATACAATTTCTTTTCCCTTGGCATGTAATTCATCAACACCCACAGAAGGACCCCTTGTGTGTTGTTCATCCATTACATCTATGGCTAAGTTGTCCTCAATACACATGACCTTGCCAGGGCTTTCCTTTGGGTTTCTGTTCATGTTTGTGTGACTACTCTCATCATCATCAGAAGCCCCAGATTTTGAATCTCTGCCTGCAAGAATCCTACTAAGCTCCTGGCTCTTGAGTAAGTCCTGACTCTTCCAGAGCTCTTGGCTTTGATTGAACATGTCAATATAATACATATCATCACTCTTGAGTCTGGCAAGCCCAAAATCTGCAATACGAGCCTTGAAATTGTTGTCTAAGAGCACATTGCTGGGCTTGACATCGCCATGAATAATGGGTGGATCACATTCAAGGTGCAGGAAGGCCAAGGCCTGAGCAACATCCAATATAATATTGTATCTCTTCTCCCAATCCAGCTTGGAGTCATCATTGTTTTCAAACAAGGCCTCTTGCAGGCTACCCTTCTGCATATGGTCATACACCAGAAGTCTCCTCTTATTTCCATCTGAGCAATAGCCTAACAGGCTCACAATGAAGGGAGAATGCAATCCTGCTATAATGGACATCTCATTCTGGAATTCCCTTTCTCCTTGCTGAGAGGACACATCTAGCTTTTTCACTGCCACCTCTTTGCCATTGCTCAGAACTCCTTTGTAGACAACTCCGAATCCCCCTTTGCCCAGCTTGTTTGAATCGTTGAAGGAGCTCGTTGCGGTCTTCAATTCGCTGTAGCTGAATCTCTGCAGTCTCATGTCTGCTGGGAGGTCATATGGGCTAGTTCTGTTACTTCTCAGACGGCTGTAATAAATGAAAAATATTACTAGAACCAACATTCCTAACGCCAGAGCTGCAAATCCCAGAGCTAGAGCCTGGAAATGATGATGGCTAGAGTATGAAAATGGGGGCCTCCAAGGGCTAGGGGAGGGGGCCAGGATTGGACCTAATCTAGTGGACGCTGCAACCATTTTTCCTTCAAGTACCAAAGACATCACAGCCCAAGAGAAGACTAGTTTACAGCAACTCAGATTGGACCCCGGTAAACCCTTGATGCTAGAGACACACTAAGAATGGCAAGACAAAACTGTATTGGTTTTGAAGATTGAAAGTTATGAAGAGTCCGAAATCTAGAAACAGAAACAGTATGACATTGCATAATCTAAGTGCTCAGATTATGGGAACACCCAAAGCAAGCAAAACATAGGATACCTTGAAGATCGATTCATTTCCCATCCACTTTCAATAGAAGACAATAAGTAAGGCGCAGAAATTCAGCCCAAGTTTGAAAAGCAGATGACCCACCTTAAAATTTGAACATCAGCGGCCCTTTTCAAAGCGGTAGAGGTTATCGAAAGCTGATCAGGGATTTCAGTTAGAAAACTTACCCTCAAGAAAGAAGTAGCAATCAGTCTGGCTGCAAAGAAAACTCTTACACTTGTAAACCTGAATCAGAGTCCTGTTGCAGCCATTGTGTACCATTTCAGCCTATCATTAACAAACTGGACATAAATAAAATATCTTTCTTTCATTTTACTTCTTCGTAGCATCATTGTTCTGCCCCCTCAAATTCATCGATCATAAATGCATGATTTGTTGGGCTTCCTAGGATAATCATGGCGGCTTCCATAAAAGTCAATACGAATATGATGCAGAGGCAAAGAAGTCATCTAAACAATGGGCCACACAGGGCATGGGAATGAGAAGAAACCCTAAAAAGAAAAGTGCATGTGAGTCTGTATACTTGTACCATAAAGGTCCAAGCTGCTGGTACTTTTCCAGCTATATTGTACTACAACTCAGAGATGAAAAGGGGTAATATCTGGAGGACTCATGGCCACATGTTACCACGGAAGTTGGTTGTAGGCCAAAACCCAAAGGAACGTGAGCAACATCGATTTGAAAACCGGTCATGGGAGATTTCTTGAGCACTCAGCTATGCAGCAATGCCCAAAAAAATTGAATTTCCATAAGAAGCAGATATCTGTTCCCTAAACTTGCAGCACTTCTGATAAAGCTTATCAATCCTTGGGCTGCTAAGGCAGCAAGAGAATCTATGCATTATTTTATTGATGAACATCATTGACTTTTTATTGGATTACTCAAACGATTCAAAACCCATTTGGGAAGAAGGAAGCTACTATAATTGGTAGACTTCATTCCTCTTATATTAAAAAGGATCTTTTTTAATGTCCACCTACATAGAATTTAAAAAAGACAGTTCAAAACTCACTTGTTGGAAGGAAGAAAGCCAATATCAGCCAATTCAACTGGTAAACTTCTTCTTCCTTATTAAAAAAAAAAAAACAGCAACTTTCTCTAATAGTCCACCTATCAGAATTGGTCTTTTATCATACCTTTAAATTGAATTAAAAAAGATAGACAACTCAACACCCATTTGGAAAGAAGAAAGCTCATATCAGCCAGCTCAATTAGAAGACTTCTCATATCAGCCAGCTCAATTAGAAGACTTCCTCCCTCTTGTAGTTGTAATACAAAAAGAGCAAAAAGGTCCTTCTGTGATAGCCCACCTATGAGAGTTGGCCTCTCCTGAACCTTTATATTGAGTTTCTTCCATTCAATCCATTACACTATGAAAATATGAATGTATATAAAATAATAATGTGTTTTGTTTGTGTAAAGAAAGGACAGGAGGAGACTGAGGTCAGTGAAACACATCTGGATAATGATAGGGGTTGTTGTTATTCAAAAACAGAGAGAGAGCCAAATAAGAAGCAGTTTAAAGAGACCCCAAAAGGCTGCCATCCATGTGATCCCTCAGACATGGCAAGCCCTCTGATTGATACTTGCATTTATACACCTCTATCTAAAGTTGGTTTAGTCTGCCACATCACCAATCTTGTATTCCATTACCTGGCCTGGAAATGTTTAGTTGGTGAAGGCAGCCTGATTTCTGGGTTTCTGCAATCTTTGCTTTCCCTTTTTAGCCTTCACAGCTTTGTGTGGGGGCATGTGAACAAAAGTGTGAGTTGCATTTATATTGTACTGTATTGTTCAATTGGGATTTGTCACTCGAATATTATATGGCCCCAAAAGTGTATTTTATTTTCAACCAGTCTCAGAGCTTTTGGTTGCCTGATAAACCAAAAGATGTCAAATTGCCTCTGTAATTGTTGGTTTTTTTAATTGAACAATGCAGAATTTTTTTAATTGTTTGTTTAGGTGATGATTTTAGATTTGCTTTCAATTCTCATATATTTTTATCGCCAGTTTGTGACATCTAGCTAACTGTTTTTTTATAATAATTAAGAATTATCTGATACGATCTTCTATTAAATTGTGATTATATGGTCAACGAGATTATGTTTGGTTGATATATGATGTGGTTAAACGTATTCAATTTTTTTAAGGTATGCAGTTTTTAATTATTACTTTTAAAATAAATATGAGTTTGAAAAAGAAATATATATTTTAATATATGATAGAGATTTTATGGTGGTTTTTAAAGATATTTGAGATTGTATTATTATTGTTAATAAATTATGTTTATATTTTTATTTAGGAAATAGTATTACATAAATTCACAATTCTAAAATTGAAATTGGACTTAAGTTTGGGACATAAACAATGTTTTAGGAGCATATGGTTGTCATCTAGTTAACTCCTACATCAATATTATTTTTGTTTTTTTGTAAGTATGTAAATTTTATATTTCTTGTATGTAAATTCTTATATAAAATTTTATGTCTAAACAAAACATTAATTAATTTAGAAATATTTTGTTCAACAATTTTTTAAATATACAATATGAGTCTTTATATCGAAATACAAAATTTTGTGTGTGTGTTTTTTTTTTCAAGTGTAGATTAAATTAAATGGGATAGGGGAGAGGACCCAGTAGTTGTGCACCCTAACTTCGGGCTTCTCAAAAACCTACGTGGAAATTTCAAATCACTCCCATTTTTTTACAGTAGCTTACTTGGCGAGTCTCCTACTTATAACTAAGGTTTCAGAGCCACATCATCAAATATGATGCCACTTCAGCATGCTTTTTGCCAAGGTGTCCAAAACAGCCCAAAAAAAAAGTGAGACCAATCATAGTGAATTAGGTACCCCAATAGTTGTGCAGCTAATGTGGCATCACACTATTGGCTACTTTTTAGAACAAAGGGTACATTTCATTCAATTATAGGTAGTCATGATTAGCAAAAACAACTTTAAAGTCACAACCATTGGTACAGTGTTGTCAAAAATATTGGATATTAAATCAACAACTATGGGTATTAAGTTAAGAACTACTATCACATCCATTGGAATGTGTTCAACTACTGGGTCCTCTCCCCTATATAGTGTTGGAGGAAGAGTAGGTTTAAAGTTAGTGATCTCTTCATTTCTTCAATTACCTCAATTCCAAATTGCCTTAATCTTTTGGTCTCATCAAGAATTCCTATATAATCTTATTTTGTGGAGTTGGTTGCAAAATTTCATGTCTAAATAAAATATCACTTAATATAACTTAATATTGTGTTACTCCCTTAATAAATATTTATACTTACAATTTAATTAAATATTATTTTTGATGAATAGGCTATTTTTATTAAGATTTAATTAAAATTACACTATTCACAAAAAAGGGGGGTACATAGAATCACTCGACAAGAGTCACATGGGTGAAGCCCTGAAAGCTAGTTAGAAACAAAAACATGTCCAAAGCCCAGAAACAATGACAAGAAAACAAACTGCAAAGCGGCTAGAGCAATGCCTACAGAAGGTGGAGGATCACGATCATCCTTCTTTCCCCATACATCAATGAGGTCGGAATTGGGGTCCAGAAGGGACCATCCTCTATGTTTTCCTTCTTCATTCTCTGTTTTAGTCAGAGAAATAGCTAGAGCCAATCGAGGGAGCCACTTGGAAAAATTGAGCTACCCAGAATCACCACCAAATCCTGGCTAGCACGAGCAACTAGGAGTGAAGGGAATTGTCTATAGGCCAACCATAAGTTGAGCCACCATTGGGTGACAAAGCTTAGCGGTAACGATAAAAATATCTTCCCCACCAAAAGGTCAGTGAGGGGTCTGGGAGCAAGACATATGTGAGTGGCACACAGAGGAGCTGCAACCACAAGATAGAGAACACACACCAAAAATAAAAATATTCGGCAACACTCTAGTAACTGTACAAAGGGGATTGCCCCAAGGATGAAGTAACTCTTGCAATTGGGCCACCTCAAGGGTCACCTTATTAGCTTGCACTTGAATATGCATCATGACATTATTACATATACATGCTTTAGCATATAAAGAAACATCAATATCAAGAAAGATACGAGTAAATAACACTGCATTTCTATCTTTCCATAGAGTGAAGAGGATTTCCATCTTGAAAGCATGCCAAACCTATAAAAAATTGAAGGGAAGTCTGGGTGAATCTCCCAGCCAAATCATATGCTAGGAGAAGAATTTAGATCTAAAGGGATGGAATAAATCATGAATCCAAACCCATAACTATTAGGCTCTTTTGCAATTCAATAAAATATGAATGAAAGTCTCAGATTTTCCACAGAAAGGACACCAAAGGTCTAGCACACCTAGATGATGGAGGTGAGAGACCAAAGACAATCCCTGGAAAAGAATACACAAGTGAAATGAGCCACTTTAGGCTCCACTATGGTAGACCAAACAATGAGAAATTTGTGTCGCTAGGTGGATTGAGAAGAATACAGGTGTCATTGTTAGTTCTGTTTAGGTGGAAAATGGTATCAATGAATTTAGTGATGTAAACTATGTGTGATGTATTCATTAATTAACCATTTCCACACTAACATTAGAAATACAAGAGAAATAGGGGCTTCCAGGCATAACTCTTAATATAACCTAAGTTAGATTAGCAAAACCCAAGAAGATGAGAGGATGCTAATGCTAAACCCAAATTATACTAAGGAACTACTCAAGCAAGTCCTTTTTCATGCAATGTAAGATTTGATTAAGGTTGTATAAATGCACTTGTAAAATTGAACTAATGGATTTAGCAAGATAAGTAATAAAGATCTAGGTGAGCTAAACGTAAGCAATCAACCTAATTAAGATGTGAAAACAGATCTAAGCTAAGATATGAAATAGATAATGACCTATACTCACCTTGAAGTATGAAGAGGAATATGCTTTTCTTCTCTGAAAACTATTATTTTGGACATGTAACTGAATTTCTGATTGTGGATCTGCGATCACGGCTGAAAACCTAAAAAATGCTAAAAATCTTAGGCTGTTGGGAACAGGTCGACCATGTCACCATGTTTCAGAAGGTTGACCAAGTCACTGTGTTTTTGAGGCACTTTACTGAAGTCAACCCATATTTTTCTGGTAGATCTCTGTCTACAACTTCTAGATTTGTACTTGCAATTCTGAGATCCTTCTTCTGCACATAGAAAACTAGGTTTTGGGGTTGGGGTGGATAAGGGCTTGCCTTGGTCAAGCCCTAGATTGAGGAATCAACCTTGAATTGAATTGAAATGTAAATGTAATGGTGTTTTTTTAACATATTTCAAATTGTATTATTATTTTTAATAAATTGTGTTTATATTTTTATTTAGGAAATAGTATTACATAAATTCACACTTCTAAAATTGAAATTGGATTGAAGTTTGGGACATAAACAATGTTTTAGGAGCACATGGTTGTCATCTAGTTAACTCGGTACATCAATATTATTTTTGTTTTCTTGTAAGTATGTAGATCAGGGTAATCTTTAAGAAACCCCCCCTTCAAAAAAGGTGTAAAAAAGTGGCGAAAGTTAAAAGGGAAAAAAATAAAATTTGGCGAAATTATTTTCTTTTCAAAGAAAAAAAATAATCTCAATTGGCAAATCATTGATGCTCCCTGAAACTAGGTGGAACTATCTTGGTGAATTGTGTTTTTGTTTCATAACTACAAAAATATAAATTGGCGAATATAAAACAGTATTTATATTATAAAAAATATAAATTGGCGAATATAAAACAGTATTTATATTATAAAAAATGTAAATTGGTGAATATAAAAGAGTATTTATATTATAAAAAATATAAATTGGTGAATATTTGTGGTGACTGGTAACAATGTGCATAGTTTCGGCAGGCTAAAAGGAGGGTCGATGTTGACAATTACGAAGATACGTAATGGTCAGGTTGACAACATGCGTGACTTCGACGGTTATGCTAGTAGGTTGTAGTTGAAAGCCACGAAGATACGCAAAGGACAAGTTGACAGTGTACGTGACTTTGAAAGTTATGATCGTAGGTAAAGATATGGGGGTTTCGAGGCCACGTTGGCAGTCTGTGTAACTTAGCCACAAAGTTGTAGTGACATTGAACATTGAAGTACAATTAATGAGACTTAACGATGACAAGATTTTGATTAGATGTAAAAAAAGGTTAATTTGTACAAAATCTCAGCTATGAATCGTAAACATTCATTATCTTTCTTTTCGGAGCCAAGTCACATTACGCGAAAGTTTAATGCGGCTGCCAAGTTGTTAGTTCAAAATTTAAAATCATAGATAGGATATGGTGGTTCCGAGGCAACACTGGCAGTTTGCGTAACTTGAGTGGTACATAAATCCAGGCCAGGATTTTGATTAGACATTAAAAAGGATAATTTTACAAGATATGAGCTATGATTCATCAACATTTATTATCTTCTTTTCAACTTCGGAGCCAAGTTATGGAGGACATTACAATGTCTACAATTTTTCTTTACCGGTACTCATTAATTTCCTTTTCCCAGGCAAGCCACCTGACATGAAACATTCCTTCAAAATTTATTGTGGCTGGCAAGTTGGTGATTATTTTCTTTATATGCTCCTTGGTAGTGGAATTGCAGAGCATAGGAGCTTTCTAAATTTCTAAATTTGGATGACAAGTTGGTGATTATTTGTATTTTCTGGGCATTTTCACAGAATGGGTCTTCCAGTAGTTGAGGGATCATCAAATGAGAACCCAAAACCTATTATCCAACCAAATTTGGATATGGAGGAGGAGATTCAATAAGATGTCCTCAGTCATCTAATGTCTGTAGCAAGGGATCATCATCATGCTACCAGTTACGTCGGTTACCTGAGTGACATGTTTGAACTTGAAGTAGAACATGACAAGGCAGAGATGCGCATCATTTTTTATGATCATGGCTTCGACCAGGAGGCGTTCCAGGAGGAGATGAATCAGATGATCCCATTATTTGCTGGTCTGCGCATCGACTTTGTGGATCTTACAAAAAAATTTGTTACTTGTAAGTTGTAATTTGTAAATATGAAATAATCGAATGTACTTTTCATTTTGGTTTTGAAAATGGTTGGTCCACATCTGTTCAGTGAAATTGTGAATCAGTGATTTAGTTTAAGTTACCAGTATTATGTATATAATATATTGTATACCACTACCAATTTTTGAATTAAATAGTAATACTTTAGTCTGTAAATTTGTAATACTATATACAAATGAAACATTGAGAAGTCAAAAGACTCTTTTTCAAATAGTGTTACTATTTTTAGTTTTACGTAATACGCATTGCCATTATTTGCTAATACTTTAAATTTCAATAGTCAATACACTAAATTCTAATACAGTAACATGTTATGTGAATCATGAAATTAAACAATAGTTTTATTATTTATAAATTGAAAAATATGTAAATTATAATTAGTAAATTAGAATGCTAAATCATAGTACTAAATAAATTGGAACCCACTCCAAGCTCCGAAGTTACGCCTGGTTGTTTTGTAACTTCTCAACGTTTAATTTAATATGATGGTGATCTGTTCCAAAGTTACACTTGGCTGTTTCATAACTTCTCAATGGTTAAAACTTAATTTATTATGATGGTGATCAGTTCTGAAGTTACACCAGGTTGTTTCGTAACTTCTCAATGTTTAATTTAATATAATGGTGATCTATTCCGAAGTTACGCTTGCATGTTTCGTAACTTCTCAATGGTTAATTTATTATGATGGTGATCAGTTCTGAAGTTACGCTTGGCTGTTTCGTAACTTCTTAGCATTTAATTTATTATGATGGTGATCGGTTCTGAAGTTACGCCTGGTTGTTTCGTAACTTCTCAACGGTTAATATATTATGATGGTGATCGGTTCTGAAGTTACGCCTGGCTGTTTCGTAGCTTCTCAACATTTAAAACTTTAATTTATTATGATGGTGATCTGTTCCGAAGTTATGCCTGGTTGTTTCGTAACTTCTCAATGGTTAATTTATTATGATGGTTAGGGGCTCCGAAGTTACACATGGTTGTTTTGTAACTTCTCAATGGTTAATTTATTATGATGGTTAGAGGTTCCGAAGTTACGCTTGGTTGTTTCGTAACTTCTCAACGGTTAATTTATTATGATGGTTAGGGGTTCCGAAGTTACACCTGGTTGTTTCATAACTTCTCAACGGTTAATTTATTATGATGGTTAGGGGTTCCGAAGTCTCGACTAACTTCATGCATAACTTCGTAAGGGGTTGAAAAGTGAGAAACGGAGAGTAAGTTGCATGCCACGTGGAAAGTGGGAATTACAAGTGTCATGCGGCATGCCAGGTTGTGTCGTCTCAAGGTTTCATTTTTCTAGTCAGTTTAACACTCCTGAAGTTTCGAAAAGGTGTTGCATGACTTTGCAAGTCTCAAAGTTTTTAGATTTCAAATTCAAACGGCCAAGGGCCAAGGCCCTTGATTCATAGGTAGCAATTTAGCAAAGTTGAGATAGGGACCTAGGGTTAGAAACTTAGATGTACCGTTAGCGTCACTTTGGCAATGCACTAATTATTTGCTCTTGGATCACCGCCAAATCTATGCTGGAAGAGTGGAAGTGACAATTGACAGTGACACTTTTCTAAAAAAGGTAATTACTAATTTCATGCGTGTGTGCTTGATGAGACATTGAGATTTTAATTTTTAATATAGTAGCTGGCCTGGTGGCTGGTAGCCTAGTTGTACTTATGAATTGCTTGTTACTTGTTAGTTATTAAATACATTTCACACTTCAGAGCATCCATAATTTCCAGAGTCGAAGAGCAACCAAAGAGTTTAGTACTTAAAAGAATGGCAGAACAAGGATCTCTTGATGTTGTTGCAGTACCAGAAAAGAGTGTCGTTGTGCATTCAAGAACAAAGAGGCCAAACATATACACTGAAGAATGGATGAAACTGTTGCCTAGATCCTCAAATTTGCAATCAGCTAATGCTTATGAATGGAGGGACCCTTATGCATTCTACAAGAATGTTGAATTCCCAAACACAACTGGGTATGAGTTCTTCATATTTTTCTATAACAATAGAATTAGAGGCCCTCTTGTTTCAAACCCATGGGACAGAAACTTGGGAAAGTTGATAGTACCTGAGGTATTTTTGGATGTAGACCTCATGAAAGTGCTAATTCAAGCATACAATCTAGTGACACAAGCTTTCCACAAGCATGACAAGTCTATACTCTGCATGTTAGATAGAGCATCTTTTACTCAAGCTTTTGACCTTCAGGGGCCTATGAGCGTGGATATTGACCTAGCAGGAGAGGAGGCCTTGTTTAATAGAGAGAAATTACTACCATGGAAGGGTTATGAGGAGGCATATTCTTAGAGAAAACAAAGAGGCAGGGTTGCTACCGAAGAAGGTTGCAGATTCATTTGATATTGAGCTTTTCTTTCCCTATTTCCAGAATACCATCTACGGTCTACACAAAGTTATTGGACTAGATGGAGGTTCGACAGTGACTCCTGACATTTTTGTCATGGCTACAGATGTTCAGGATCTATAAACCAACAAGGAGTTTGATTATGTGGGGCACATAATCAATGTAATGCACTCTAAGTTGATGAATGCGAAGACTGATTTGAAAAGCTTCAAGTTCAATCACTACTCCACGCTGATGCACCTGATCCTCTATTTTAATATTAGCTACATCAACCCAGGGTTCATCGATGAGACTGAGAATGAGGGAGGAACTATTCCAGTTCAGCTGTGGACCAGGTTATGGCATAGAACTTACCATTTCTCTAATTCCATTATTTTTTATAGTGATTTTGTGGATCCAGTAATGAACATGTTAGGTATTGTGAGGGATAGATTTCCTTTACTTGTTAGAAAATTGCTTAGACCCATAGCATTTAACATTGACATGACATCAAGCACAATTGGGGTGATATGTTTTTTTTTTGAGAATTTTACTATTATAAGAGTGTATGCTTTCCCTCAACCTCCACACATACTACCAAAATTTGTCCCAGAAAGATTGGCAATAGTAGAATTCTTGTGGCAGCTTATCATGATGGATAGAGAGCACTTAGGCCCTAAAAGACATAAGGGAACCTTTCTGGCAAGGAGGTTCCAAATAGGGGATTTCTCTATAGGTAAAGATGTTGTGGACCAAATCCATGAACTCCTCAGACAATTCAGATTTCCCTTTGGTAAAGCAAGGATGTATGACCTTGAAGACTTTGTTAGAGGAGCATTGAGAGAAATGAGGAATCACAATTTGGCTCTAAATCATCCTATGGCAGAGGAGGATGTTATTAGAAATGGTTTTAGAAAAGTTACCTGTGAAGAGAGAACCTGTAAATGGGAAAATATTGTAAGGGTAGAGGAATAATTGAAAAAGGTAGACCCTACCTTCCCCAGTTTCTTTCCTGATCTCAAATACATTAAGAAAATTGAAATGTGTATAGAGAATTATGAAGATATTATGTCTAAATTGCCAGACATCCCCGAGGAGAAGGAGGAGGACAGAATAAACCCTAAAGAAGTTGAACCTGATGTGGAGTTTATGGGAGAAACAGAACAAGCTGAGCCATCCACATCTGAGCAGGGGCCATCAAAGAAACAAAAGTTGATGAAAGTACCACAAAAGGCAAGGCAAAAGGCACTATAAATCCTGCCAGGTAATAGCCATTACTTTTCTGACTTAAGACAATATTTTTTGACATCAATGGCAGATGAGGGAGAAAAGGCCATAGATGAGTTAGAGTTGGTTGCAGCTAGATTGGATGATAGAGTCATCCAAGCTAAAGAGTTTATAGATGATGATGAATTCATCAAGTCTGATGAGTTTAAAAGTTTTCTCTTTAAAGTTAAGCAGAATGAATTAACACTATCTTTAAAACTAGGGGAATCACAGGAAAAAACTGTTCAAATGATTGAAAAATTACAGGCCTATGATCCCAACAATGAAACATTAAGTGTGGAGAAGGCAAGAGATCTTCTAAAGAGAAGTAGCATGTTGTTGATCCCTGGATGGGACTTGGAGTCCTCATTCCTAATTGACCAAATCAAGAGGCAAGAGAAAGATGTAGCTTATGAAGCTTTTGGCCCTGATGGACTCATGAGGGGTTCTAGATTCAATATGGACACTAAGACACTAGCAGTATGGTGTGTGGCCCCAGAATCTAGTAAGCCCAAATTGGTTGACATCCAAGACATCACACAGGGTAGCCAATTAATATGGAGGTTACAGGACACTACAGGATCAGAGATAGCAAATCTCCTACATCATGCATCCTCCATGAATAAAGCAGTGGTTGAGGACTTGGAGAATAGGCTAGCCAGGACATTCAGAGATTATGTGGCATCTAGAAAAAAGTTTGAAGAGGAACTGAAGAAGAATTATTTGCTGGATAAGACCATGAAGGAGCCAAAAGATGAAATAAATACTCTAAAAAATCAGTCCAGGGCATTTATAGAGGTCTATGATGCAGGGGTCCAAACTGAGCATGAGGGGGGCTTAGCTCCAAAACTTGCAACAAAAAAGATAATAATGGATGTTGATCAGCCTGAGCTTGCTGATACTGGAATTGCTAAAAAGGAGACTTTGAAGAAGGTGTTATTGCACAGAGTAAATATTTTAAAAGGGAAGTCTCAAATCCTTCATAGTACTTTCATTTCTTTGCAGAGGATAGAATATCAATGTTCTAATGCCTTGTCTGTAGTAACCCCATTATTTAATACTTGGGACCCATACTTGCAATTCTTTGATAGGTTAGTTTTACTAATGGGGAAAAAAATGGAGTTACCTGACAAAATAATTGATGTTAAGGAAATGGTGTTATTAGTAAAGGATTTGTATGTATTTGTCACTGGCAAGTTACAAAACGTTCAGGCAAAGCTTAAGGTTTTTGCTGAAGAGTCTGAAGGATATATCCCTGCTATTGTGGACAAAGAGGGACACTTGAAGGAATGCCAGGAGTGGCCTGATTCTTTCAACCAAATTATGGAATGTAGCAAGGTGGCTTCTTATTTTGTTGGTGATGCTAACATTTCAACTTTTTATAAAGTTGTGGATGAATTGTACAAGCAAGAGATTGACATGAATAAGTTTTCTGCTGAATCTCAAGCCATAATGGATGCCAAGTGGAACAAATGCCTTGAAGACTTAGAGACAGTTAGAGAGGTAACTTGGCCATCAAAGAGGGAAATTATGGTGTGGGAAAACATTGGAGAGATTCAAGCCTTGGTCTTGCCACATTGACATGGATGATGGAAGTAGTTGAGATAGTTGTGGTATTAGATGAAGAGCCAATAGAGGGAGGTCAGTTAATTCGAATAGGGTATCTTATGTTTGCAGTTCACCTGTTGTGGATACACCTTTGGTGCAAATAAAGACTGATTCTGAAGAATCCAAGCTGCCAGTTGTCACTCTAATAACTGTTTCCAAATTTGTTTAATTTTCCAAATGCCAATGTTAGTTTTTATTTTCTGATCATTAATCATATTCATTGATGATTGACATTAATGTATAAATTTGAAGGAAGTTTTAGTTAATACAAATATACAAGGATATTTTGTAATTTTCTGATAGATCATAGAAGTCTGAGACTTTAAGTCTCTGTCCTCTCACCTCTGAGTTTGGTTACTAGTACTATGATTATTGATTCTTGAATTTGAAATTTCAAAGTTAAATTTAATAGTATAATACATGGATATTTTGTAATTTTCAATTTTTCTATCATTGTGCCTATGTAATTTTTTAAAGAGCTCATTGGCTCAAGTCAAGAATCTCAATTCTAATTAAGTAAATGCTTAGTATTAGGAAATTAGGTAATTGACAAATAATAAATTGACCATGTTGGTAGTATTTTTAGTTTTCACAATTGTTTTGAGAATTTCCTGCAATTTTCCTCTCGAAGGCCTAAATTTTGATCAAAATGTTAAAACCCTAAGTGCTAGGTTGAGATATGCTCTAAAAATCTATTAAACCCTAGAAAGGCTCAGATTGGTTCTATTTTGTTGTTACTTTTTCAAAATTTCAAGTCACTTAAAAGAACCTTTAAGCATGTGTGCATTACTAATAGACCACCGGCAATGTTTCGAAGTAACACTGGGTTGTTTCGTAACTTCTCCATGGTTAAATGGTTAGGATGTTAATGGGTTTTGAACTTTCGAAGGACTCCCAACTAATGGCGTGCGTAACTTTAGAACACATTATCAGGAATAGTTGGTTTACAGAGCTTCGCGAGGGTTTGTTGGCCATTAGTGTTGGGGGTTACGAAGCTGCGATGAAGCATTTGGCAAAAAGGCGTAACTTCAAAAAGGTTAATCAGTTACAAGATTAAACAGCTGAGAGGTTACGAAAGGTTTTGTGCGGGACTTTGCAAGGTTATATCAAATTACAAATTTTTTGAACATTCTACAATTACAAAAATCATATATATCCTTGCTATTGTGGACAAAGAGGGACATTCTACATTACAAAAATCATGAATTCAAAATTTCAAATTACAAATTACAAAAATCAAAATTCAAATTACAAAAATCATGAACAATACTTATTACTTGTAGGCTTGTAGCTGAATATGAGTCAATTAATAAATATTCAGTAACAAGTCCAATTCCATTATCAATTTATCCAACAAGTACAGTAATAAGTATACAGTGTATAAAATTATAAATACCTATTAACCGAATGCTAATTCTAAATCACTTCACTCTTCACTCAGTGTCAATGAGCAGTCTGCCTCGCCCTCTTCTATATACCACATGGAATCCAGCTCCTAAAATTGACTACTACTACTAGCAAGAGGTTCTTCTTCATTCTGAGTTGGGTATTCAAAATCAAAAAATTATTCATCTTCATTCTAAGCCTGGGACTAAGATCCATTGTTTGTCTCTGAACCACCATGTTTTGAACTAGTGTTCAAAAGCCCTCGTCTTTCACGTGAAGAATTCCAAATTGCCAATGCCCTATCATAAGGAAAGTCTGTAACATTGTACTGAGTTACAAACAACCTCAAGCAAGTTTCCAAATTTTTGTCTAGTTTGTTTCTGATCTTTGATTTCAAAAACCCCAATGCACTGAAAACTCTTTCATCTTCCACCGACCCCAATATCATTGTTTGACATAAATCAGCAAGTTTGAAATATTCTGATATTGAATCACGCAGTACTTCACTCTACTCTCTCCTTTTCCAAAGCTTGGTTATTGCACCAGGTTGAAATGGATTCTCCAAGTTTTTTAACTGCAATTTCATACATGATGCAAATTGTCTACATTGTTTTTTAAGATTAGCTGAATCTATAATTCCATCAATTGGTTGTCCATTGCAATCTGCATGTTTTGAAAACTCTCTAATCAATTCATCAATTTTTTTATGAAACATATGAGCATCAAGTTGTCTATCTCTGATGTTTTTCCAAAAATGAGGAAACACACAACCCATGGCCTCAAGAATTTCTTCTCTAGGGAATCTTTCACGAATCTCACTTGAAATTTGGTAGGAAATTAACTTCAAATTCTCACTAATAGATTTAACAGACCTATCAAAATCAGCCCTTTTAACTGGAAGTAGTCTGCCTCGCTTGCCCGTCTTAAATTGGTGCATTGGTATTTCATATCCTTTCACAAACACACATCGACAATCATTTTTTGCATTGAATTGTAAAAAATTCTCAACATGATTCAAATTTGTAATTATTTGCCACCTGAAAAAATTTGGGCTTTGAAGTGTTATCATATCTGAGTATATATTATCTAGGGCAAGGCATGTCATTCTATGTAAATTTGAGTACTCATGGATATACATAGTCATGTCTTGGGCTTTCTTAACAAGCTTGTTCATTAAATCCAGCATGGGGAGAAGACTGGCTAAAGTTAACAGAGTCTCTATATCACTTAACTTATGTAACAAATCAGGAGCTTTGTCTACTGTGAGGCGTTGCTCATATATTACTCTGATCAAGGATTGATATTCTGTTAGAACTCTTTCTACTAGTCCATGCAAAGAGATCCATCTGGTCTCAACATCCTTGTGAAGCTTGTTTCCTGGTGTTACTCCCTCTGAGAAAATCTTAAATTTTGCAAAACATTTAGGACTTCTGCAGAAGTAAGAGTATATTTCATGAACTAGATCTTCAACTTTTGACACTATAGGAAAATCGCTTACAATTTTATATGCTAAATTCATTCGATGGGCCATGCAATGTATGCCAAACATGTAAGGTGCAATACTAGTTTGTAATCTTGCACAGAGACCATTCCTTTGGCCTTGCATTACTGTAGCTCCAACACACACTAACTTCTTTCCAATTGTCAAATCATCCATACCAGCAACTTCATTCAAAAGATTCTTCACTTCAAAATATAAGTTTTATGTTGTTGAATTGCCCCTCATTTTACGAACGCAGAGTAGATGAGATTGGCAGACATGTTCTTTTACTATATACACATGCATACAAACCCAAGCGGTGTTATCTACTGTAGTAACTTCATCTATGGATAATGAAATGAATCTGGACTGTTTTACTTTCTCCTGTAAATTTTTCTTTTCCACCTTAGAAAGACAGTTTGCCATTTCCCATCCAACGTTTGTTGACCAATGTGACATAGGATAGTGACGAACTTTCAAAAAAGATAATAAATTACCATATTCTGAGAAGTCTCTCATAGCACGCCCTCTGGACATAATATGAAAAACAACACTCATTTGAATGGTCTTTGCCAGGTTTGCTTCATTGGCTGCATGTTTAAACCCAGCCTTGATTGGATTTTCACTACTAGCAATTACTGCCATTCTCTTGTTATGCTCTTCATATTCTATGGCATACTTAACATGAAGACATTCTTCCTTTGATTTCTATCTCACTACTGATATTTCTTGTCCGTCTATGGTCTATTTTTCATAAACCTTACCAATATACTTTTCTATAGTGTCAAGCTTTAGCTGCAACTTCTTCTCTCTTTTAAGTTTCCAGGTACAAATCTTACACCTACATTCTGTTGGTTGTTCATCATTGCTTAGGACTGGTTCAATGAACCAGTACTTTGCTACCCAATCAACCTTAAAATCTCTTGCCATTTCCCACTCCTACCCCATTTTTACTTCCCTTTTTCTTTTCTTCCTACCAACATTATTATTATCTTCATTGCTAGCATTTTCTTCCAACTGGTTTTGTGTATCCCTTATAACATCTTGTCTCGTGCCACCATTATTATCCTCATTTGATGCATTTTAATTTTCATTTAACTCAATGACAACCCCAGCTTGTGGTACTGGTACTGGTGAGCTACTGTGAATGGCTTTTGCACTCGCAATTACAGATGTTGATGGAGCAGAAACATTTCCAACTCCAAAGAAAGCCTTTATGGTAGTATCTTTAATTTTTGGGCATTTTGATGGCATCCTAGGCCCTTCACTGCCCTGAGGAGTCCTACCCTTGTCTAGCTTTCCAATCTCTTCATTGCCCTAAGCACGGTGAGAAGTCTGAGTCTCAACCTCCCCTGATATCTGAATCCCTTCAGCAGTAGTAGCCTGAGGATACTCAATCTCAGGATAGTCACCCTTGTCCAACATCTTTACCTAATGACCTCTCACTAGTCACTAGGATTCTAGCCTCTAGGAATTAAAATTAATAGCAATACTGTGAAATGTGAACAAATAATTATTTACTTTTGTCGTCCTTCCTTTGATTTTCAACTCTCTAAAATGTTGAATCCTCTATTTACTGTTGCAAGATTGTTATTTGTAAATCTGGCCCTCCAGGCTTCGGCTCCAAAAATTTGTAACGACGCACGATAAGACTACTTTTAAGTTTTCTAAATTTGATTTGAATTTATATCAATCCATGATTCCAAATTTCCAATTTTTATTTATTTTTAAATTCTCGGGCTTTTGGCAAAAATGTGCCGAGTGCTGACTTGATCAATGCTATTTTTGGTGAAAAATTAAATATGGGTATGTGCAAGATCATGAGGGGCCAAAAAGTGGCGATGTAAAAAAATCCACTTTTCAGTCGTCCAAAAGCGCATGAAAATGTATGTTGACTTTTTAGTAGGCCTGGGTGTTAGTACACCTGGGAAAACCTGACACCAAAGCACAAGCCTAATCGGGTACCCGATTTTGCCGAGTATGAAAAAACGGCGGGAGTATATGAAAAATTTGAACTTTTTGAAATTGGGGAAATCAGGTACCCTATTTTGCCAAGTATGAAAAAACGGCGGGAGTATATGAAAAAATTGAACTTTTGTATGTAATGTTTAAATATGTATTATATATATAATTATATATTAATTTATATATTTTATATTATAATATCTTAGGGATTTAAATTGTATGTCATATATATTTTATATTATATAAATATATGTACAAATTATAATATATTATATATATATATAATGTTTAAGAGGTATTAAGGGGTATTATGTAAATTTTTTAATATATATTATATATATAATTATATATTAATATATATTTTATATTAAAATATTTTATATTATAATATCTAAGAATGTTTAAATTGTATGTCATATATATTTTATATTAATATTTTTTTTTATATTAATATGTATTGTATATAATTATATTTAACAAACTTATATTATATTTATATATACAAATTATATATATATATATATATATATATATATATATATATATATATATATATATATATATATATATATATATATATATATATATATATATATATATATATATATATAACGTTTAAGGGGTTTTATGTAAATATTTTATATATATATATATAAACTTTATAGATCATAATACTTAAATTGTATGTTGAAAGGGGTTACCGAGACTTGCAAGGGATCCTAGTACGCCTTGTCACACGTTAGGACCCCTAGGAAATCCCCATGATCCCTTTTGACACATTGGAATGCTCGAGTGTGTCTGAAGGGGTCGCTTCGGACATACTCGAGCATTCCAATCTGTCAAAAGGGGTCATGGGGACTTCCTAGGGGTCCTCACGTATGTCCGAAGGGGTCGCTTTATAAACACTCAAGAATTCCAATGTGTCAAAAGGGATCATGGGGACTTCCTAGGGGTCCTAATGTGTGATAAGATGTACTAGGACCACTAGAAAGTCCCCATAACCCCTTTTCACAAATATGAACCCTCCAGTGTGTCTGAAGGAGTCGTAGAACCCCTTCGAACACACTTGAGGGTTCAGATGTGTCAAAAGGGGTCGTGGGGACTTCATAGGGGTCCTAGTACATCTTATCACACGTTAGGACCCCTAGGAGGTCCCCATGACCCCTTTTGACACATTGGAATGCTCAAGTGTGTCTTAAGGGGTCATAGGACCTCCTAAGACACACTTGAGCATTCCAATGTGTCAAAAGGGGTCATGGGGACTCCCTAGGGGTCCTAGTATGCCTTATCAAATGTTAGGACCCCTAGGGAGTCCCCATGACCCCTTTTGACACATTGGAACACTCAAATGTGTCTTAAGGGGTCGTAGGACCCCTTAAGACACATTTGAGTGTTCCAATGTCTCAAAAGGGGTCATGGGGACTCCCTAGGGGTCCTAACGTGTGATAAGGTGTACTAGGACCCCTAGGGAGTCCCCATGACCCCTTTTGACACATTGGAATGCTCAAGTGTGTCTTAGGGGGTCCTACAACCCCTTAAGACACACTTGAGCATTCCAATGTGTCAAGAAGGGGTCATAGGGACTCCCTAGGGGTCCTAGTATGCCTTATCAAGGGTTATGACCCCTAGGAATCCCCATGACCCCTTTTGACACATTGGAATGCTCAAATGTGTCTTTAAGACCCCTTAAGACAAACTTGAGCATTCCAATGTGTCAAAAGGGGGTCATGGGGCCTCCCTAGGGGTCCTAAAGTGTGATAAGGCATATTAGGACACCTAGGGAGTCCCCATGACCCCTTTTGACACATTGGAATGCTTAAGTGTGTCTTAACAAGTCTTACGACCCCTTAAGACACACTTGAGTGTTCCAATCTATCAAAAGGGGTCATAGGGACTTCCTACGGGTCCTAACGCGTTGATAAAGGCATACTAGGACCCCTAGGGAGTCCCCATGACCCCTTTTGACACATTGGAATGCTAGAGTGTGTTTTAAGCGGTCTTAGGACCCCTTAAGACACACTTGAGCAATTCCAATGTGTCAAAAGGGATCATGGGGACTTCTTAGGGGTCCTAAGTGATAAGGCATAGTAGGACCCCTAGGGAGTCCCCATGACCCCTTTTGACACATTGGAATGCTCAAGTGTGTCTGAAGGGGTCCTAGGACCCTCTTAAGACACACTTGATCATTCCAATGTGTCAAAAGGGCTCATGGGGACTCCTAGGGGTCCTAACACGTGATAAGGCGTACTAGGACCCCTAGGGATTCCCCATGACCCCTTTTGACACATTGGAATGCTCAAGTGTGTCTAAGGGGTCTTAGGACCCCCTAAGACCCCTTAAGACACACTTGAGCATTCCAATGTGTCAAAAGGGGTCATGGGGAATCCCTAGGGGTCCTAGTACGCCTTATCACGTGTTAGGACCCCTAGGGAGTCCAAATGACCCCTTTTGAGACATTGGAATGCTCAAGTGTGTCTTAAGGGGTCCTAGGACCCCCTTCAGACACACTTGAGCATTCCAATGTGTCAAAAGGGGTCATGGGGACTCCCTAAGGGTCCTACTATGCCTTATCACGTGTTAGGACCCCTAGGGAGTCCCCATGACCCCTTTTGACACATTGGAATGCTAGAGTGTGTCTTAAGTGGTCCTAGGACCGCTTAAGACACACTCTAGCATTCCAATGTGTCAAAAGGACCGCTTAAGACACACTCTAGCATTCCAATGTGTCAAAAGGGGTCATGGGGACTCCCTAGGGGTCCTAGTATGCCTTATCATGGGTTAGGACCTGTAGGAACTCCCCATGACCCCTTTTGACAGATTGAACACTCAAGTGTGTCTTAAGGGTCATAGGACCTGTTAAGACACACTTAAGCGTTCTAATGTGTCAAAAGGGGTCATGGGGACTCCCTAGGTGTCCTAGTACACCTTATCACGCGTTAGGACCCCTAGGGAGACCCCATGACCCCTTTTGACACATTGGAATGCTCAAGTGTGTCTTAAGGGGTCTCAGGACCCCTTAAGACATAGTTAAGCATTCCAATATGTCAAAAGGGGTCATGGGGCCTCCCTAGGGGTCCTAGTATGCCTTATCACGTGTTAGGACCCCTAGGGAGTCCCCATGACCCCTAATATGTCAAAAGGGGTCATATGGACCTCCCTAGGGCCTAGTACACCTTACCACATGCTAGGACACCTCAGAAGTCCCAATGACCCCTTTTTACACATTGGAATGCTCAACTATGTCTTAAGGGGTCTGAGGACCCCTTAAAACACACTTGAGTGTTCCAATGTGTCAAAAGGGGGTAATGGGGACTCCCTAGGGGTACTAGTATGCCTTATCACATGTTAGGACCCCTAAGGAGTCCCCATGACCCCTTTTGACACATTGGAATGATCAAGTGTGTCTTAAGGGGTCCTCGGACCCCTTAAGACACACTTGAGCGTTCCAATGTGTCAAAAGGGGTCATGGGGACTCCTGAGGGGTCCTAGTATGCCTTATCATGCATTAGGACCACTAGGAAGTCCCCATGACCCCTTTTGACACATTGTAATGCTCAAGTGTGTCTTAAGGGGTCGTAGGACCCCTTAGGACACATTTGTGCCTCCAATGTGTTAAAAGGGGGTCATGGGGACTCCTTATGGTCCTAACATGTGATAAGGCATACTAGAACCCCCTAGGGAGTCCCCATGACCCCTTTTGACACCTTGGAATGCTCAAGTGTGTCTTAAGGGGACCTACGACCCCTTAAGACACACTTGAACATTCCAATGTGTCAAAAGGGGTCATGGGGACTTCCTAGGGGGTCCTAACACATGATAAGGCATACTAGGACCACTAGGGAGTCATCATGACCCCTTTTAACACATTGGAACACTCAAGTGTGTCTTAAGGGGTCCTCAGACCCCTTAAGACACACTTGAGCATTCTAATGTGTCAAAAAGGGTCATTGAGACTTCCTAGGGGTCCTAACGCATGATAAGGCATACTAGGACCCATAGGGAGTCCCCATGACCCCTTTTGACACATTGGAATGCTCAAGTGTGTCCGAAGGGGTCCTAGGACCCATTAAGACACACTTGAGCATTCTAATATGTCAAAAGGGGTCATTGAGGCTCCCTAGGGGTCCTAACGCATGATAAGGTGTACTAGGACCCCTAGGGAGTCCCCATGACCCCTTTTGACACATTGGAACACTCAAATGTGTCTTAAGGGGTTGTAAGACCCCTTAAGACACACTTGAGCATTCCAATGTGTCAAAAGGGGTCATGGGGACTCCCTAGGGGTCCTAACATGTGATAAAGCGTACTAGGGTCCCTAGGGAGTCCCTATGACCCCTTTTGACACATTGGAATGCTCAAGTGTGTCTTAAGGGGTCGTAGGACCCCTTAAGACACACTTGAGAGTTCCAATGTGTCAAAAGGGGTCATGGGGACTTCCTACGGGTCCTAATGTGTGATAAGGCATACTAGGACCCCTAGGGAATCCCCATGACCCCTTTTGACAGATTGGAATGCTAGAGTGTGTCTTAAGGGGTCCTAGGACCTCTTAAGACACACTCTAGCATTCCAATCTGTCAAAAGGGGTCATGGGGACTTCCTAGGTATTCTTACCCATGATAAGGCGTATTAGAACCCCTAGGGAGTCCCATGACCCCTTTTGACACATTGGAATGCTCAAGTGTGTTCGAAGGGGTCGTAGGAGCCCTTCAGACATACTTGAGCATTCTAATGTGTCAAAAGGGGTCATGGGGACTCCCTAGGGGTCCTAACGAATGATAAGGCATACTAGGACCCCTAGGAGTCCCCATGACCCCTTTTGACACATTGGAATGCTTAAG
Organism: Chamaecyparis obtusa; assembly: GCA_027943335.1. Lineage (NCBI taxonomy): Eukaryota > Viridiplantae > Streptophyta > Pinopsida > Cupressales > Cupressaceae > Chamaecyparis > Chamaecyparis obtusa. The sequence continues at coordinate 1,513,104 of BSBK01005497.1, read as the reverse complement.
TGTGTCTTAAGGGGTCTTAGGACCCCTTAATACACATTTGAGCATTCCAATGTGTCAAAAGGGGTCATGGGGACTCCCTAGGGGTCCTAACATGTGATAAGGCATACTAGGACCTGTAGGGAGTCCCCATGACCCCCTTTTGACACATTGGAATGCTCAAGTGTGTCTTAAAGGTTCCTACGACCCGTTAAGACACACTTGAGCTTTCCAATGTGTCAACATGGGTCATGGGGACTTGCTAGGGGTTCTAACGTGTGATAAGGTGTACTAGGACCCCTAGGGAGTCCCCAGAACCCCTTTTAAAACATTAGAATGCTCAACTATGTCTTAAGGAGTCCTATGACCCCTTAAGACACACTTGAGCATTTCAATATGTCAAAAGGGGTCATGGGACTTCCTAGGGGTCCTAACATGTGATAAGGCATACTAGGACCCCTAGGGAGTTCCCATGACCCCTTTTGACACATTGGAATGCTCCAGTGTGTCTTAAGGGGTCCACATACCCCTTAAGACACACTTGAGCATTCTAATGTGTCAAAAGGGGTCATGGGGACTTCCTAGGGGTCCTAACGCATGATAAGGCATACTAGGACCCCTAGGGAGTCCCATGACCCTTTTTGACACATTGGAATGCTCAAGTGTGTCTGAATGGGTCCTAAGACCCCTTAAGACACACTTGAGTATTCCAATGTGTCAAAAGGGGTCATGGGGTCTCCCTAGGTGTCCAACGTGTGATAAGGTGTACTAGGACCCCTAGGAGTCCCCATGACCCCTTTTGATAGATTGGAAAGCTCAAGTTTGTCTTAAGGGATCCTACGACCCCTTAAGACACACTTGAGCATTCCAATGTGTCAAAAGGGGTCATTGGGACTTCCTAGGGGTCCTAATGTGTGATAAGGTGTACTAGGACCCCTAGGGAGTGCCCATGACCCCTTTTGACACATTGGAATGCTCAAGTGTGTTCGAAGGGGTCCTACAACCCCTTAAGACACACTTGAGCATTCCAATGTGTCAAAAGGGGTCATGGGGACTCCCTAGGGGTTCTAACACGTGATAAGACCTACTAGGACCGTAGGGAGTCCCCATGACCCCTTTTGACACATTAGAACACTCAAGTGTGTCTTAAGGGGTTGTAGGACCCCTTATGACACACTTGAGCATTCCAATGCGTGAAAAGGGGTCATGGGGACTCCCTAGGGGTCCTAGTACATCTTATCACGCGTTAGGACCCCTAGGGAGTCCCCATGACCCCTTTTGACACATTGGATTGCTCAAGTGTGTCATGACCCCTTTTAACACATTGGAACGCTCAAGTGTGTCTTAAGGGGTCTCGCTCAAGTGTGACATGACCCCTTTTGACACATTGGAATGCTCAAGTGTGTCTTAAGGGGTCTTAGGACCCCTTAAGACACACTTGAGCATTCCAATGTGTCAAAAGGGGTCATGGGTACTTCCTAGGGGTCCTAACATGTGATAAGACGTACTAGGACCCCTATGAAGTCCCCATGACTCATTTTGACACATCTGAACCCTCAAGTGTGTTCGAAGGGGTCCTACGACTCCTTCAGACACACTGGAGGGTTCATATGTGTTAAAAGGGGTCATGGGGACTTTCTAGTGGTCCTAGTATGCCTGATCATGCATTAGGACCCCTAGGAAGTCCGCATGATCCCTTTTGACACATTGGAATTCTTGAGTGTGTCCTAAGCGACCTCTTTGGACACACGTTAGGACCCCTAGGAAGTCCCCATGACCCCTTTTGACACATTGGAATGCTTGAGTGTGTCTGAAGCGACCCCTTCAAACACACTTGAGCATTCCAAAGTGTCAAAAGGGCATGGGGACTTCCTAGGGGTCCTAACGTGTGATAAGGCATACTAGGACCCCTAGGAAGTCTCGGTAACCCCTTTCAACATACAATTTAAATATTATGATCTATAAATTATATATATATATATATATATATATAAGATATTATTATATAAAATATATATTAATATATAATTATATCTTTAATACATATTAAAAAATATATAAAATATTTACATAATACCCCTTAAACGTTATATATATATATATATATATATATATATATATATATATATATATATATATATATATATATATATATATATAAAATTTGTACATATAAATATAATATAAGTTTGTTAAATATATTTATATACAATACATATTAATATAAAATATTATAATATAAAATATATATGACATACAATTTAAACATTCTAAGATATTATAATATAAAATATATATTAATATATAATTATATATAATCTATATTAAAAAATTTACATAATACCCCTTAAACGTTATATATATATATATATATATATATATATATATATATATATATATATATATATATATATAATTTGTACATATAATTATATAATATAAAATATGTATGACATACAATTTAAAACCCCTAAGATATTATAATATAAAATATATAAATTAATATATAATTATATATAATACATATTTAAACATTATATACAAAAGTTCAATTTTTTCATATACTCCCGCCATTTTTTCATACTTGGCAAAATTGGGTACCCGATTTTCCCAATTTCAAAAAGTTCAAATTTTTCATATACTCCCACTGTTTTTTCATACTCGGCAAAATCGGGTACCCAATTAGGCTCTGTATTGCTTTGTGCACCAAACCTAGCTGATCAACTCTTCAAATGTCACAAAAACGTGTTTTTCCCCCTGTTTTTCTAAGTTCCAGACTTCGACCATGTAGTTGACAAATTTTTTTTCACCCGAATTTGATGAAATGAAAAGGGTATTTTAAAGAGATTATCAGCTTTCTATCGATATAATTGCTGTCAAATTTTGAATTCGGTAAGTAATTATTAGTTATTTTCTAATCGAGTTACCTCTAAAGTGCTGATTTATATACTGATTGAAAAATAGCTATAACTTTCAAACGGTATAACATTTTTGAAATCTGAAAAATGCGTCACATTCTATGCTTCACCTACTATAAGGGAAAAAAAAAAATATTGAATGAGTTAAGCTGGTCAGACACAGGAGTTTTTTTATTCTGAAAATGTTGTAGCAGAAAATTCATAATTAATTATTTTTTTGGAATAAAATTACAAAAAAATATGCGTCACATCCGAGAATGAGTCTACTACTTATATATAAAATCTTATAAAAAAATATTATCATTTGATCATGATTAAGGTGGTCAGACATACACCTACTTCTTATTTTTTTCCTGAAATTTTTGTATTGTTGTATTGAAATCTATACTTTTCACCAATTATATTAATTTTTTTTTAGAAAAGGCCTAGTAGTTTAGAAACTACATTCAATTTCCTACAGATTCTATTCTTACAACTTTTTGGTATTAGGTTGATAGCTAGTTCAAATTTTCACGTCAAGTTAACGAACCCTGATTTGCTGATTTTTCATTGCCACTTAAGGGCATAGTTTGGCCCCTCATGATCTTGCACATACCCATATATGTGGTGGTCAATAAAAAAATTAATTAACGGGTTGGCAAAATATGTCGTGGACCAATAAAACAATTAATTAACGGGTTGGTGAAATACGTCGTGGACCAATAAAACAATTAATTAAAGGGTGGCGAAATAGGTCATGGTTAAGATAACAATATAAACCATTTGGCTATTTCAAATTTTATATGCAATTCATAATTAATATCGCTGGCGAATAAGAGACCGTTAAAAGAACCATGTCACATTAATTATAGGTGAATATGATGGTCAACAACGTCAAACGACAAATCTGATTAGTGATTCCAATTAATATTTAGCGGTTACCGTGTCAAGATTGGGCGAATATGGGCCAACCTATACCTGTGCGATTCACCAATTTTATGAAATGTTATTCCCAGAATTCGCCACTAAAAATTACGCTGATGTAGATTCTTATATAAAAAATTATGTCTAAACAAAACATTAATTAATTTACAAATATTTTGTTTCACAATTTTTTAAATATACAATATGAGTCTTTAAATTGAAATACAAAATTTTGTGTGTGTGTGTGTTTTTTTTGTTTCAAGTATAGATTAAATTAAATGGGAAATATAGTGTTGGAGGAAGCCTAGATTTAAAGTTAGTGATATCTTCATTTCTTCAATTACCTCAATTCCAAATTGCCTTAATCTTTTTGTCTCATCAAGAATTCCTATATAATCTCATTTTGTGGAGTTGGTTGCAAAATTTCATGTCTAAATAAAATATCACTTAATACAATTTAGTATTGTGTTACTCCCTTAATAAATAAGTACAATTACAATTTAATTAAATATTATTTTTGATGAATATGCTATTTTCATTAAGATTTAATTAAAATTACACTATTCACAAAAAAAGGGGGGACATAGAATCACTCGACGAGAGTCACATGGGTGAAGCCTTGAAAGCTAGTTAGAAACAAAAATGTGTCCAAAGCCCAGAAACAACAACAAGAAAACAAACTCCAAAGTGGCTAGATCAATGCCTACGGAAGGTGGAGGATCACGACCATCCTTCTTTCCCCATACATTAGCGAGGTTGGGATTGGGTCCATAAGGGACCATCCTCTATGTTTTCTCTTCTTCATCCTATGTTTTAGTTAGAGAAATAGCTAGAGCCAACCGAGGGAGCCACTTGGAAGAACTGAGCTACCCAGAATCACCACCAAATCTTGGCTAGCATGAGTAACTAGGAGTGAAGGGAATCACATTATCTTTAGGCCAACCATAAATTGAGCCACCACGAGGTGACAAAGCTGAGCGGTAACACTAAAAATCTCTTCCCCACCAATGTTACAAGTAGCGGTTGTCGTTGTACCAAAAGATCAACCTATTAATGCTTGATACAACCACTAGACTTATAGAAGACACAGGAGGCGGTTAAGCCATGTCACAAATACCGAGGGGAGCGCTGACCATTATGTCAACAATCTCCCCCTCAGCATTACCCAAGGGGATTCAAACCTATGACCAAGCTCTGATACCACTTGTTACAAGTAGCGATTGTTGTTGCACCAAAAGATCAACCTGTTAATGCCCGATACAACCACTAGACTTATAGAAGACACAGGAGGCAGTTAAGCCATGTAACGAATCTCGAGGGAAGCACTAACCATTATGTCAATAGCTAAAAGGTCAGTGAGGGGTTTGGGAGCACAACATATGTGAGTGGCAGGCGGAGGAGCTGCAACCACAAGGCAAAGAACACACCAAAAATAAATATATTCAGAAACACTCTAGCAACTGTACAAGGGGGATTGCCCCAAGGATGAAGTAACTCTTGCAATTGGGCCACCTCAAGGGCCACCTTATTATCTTGCACTTGAATATGCATCATGAAATTATTACATATACATGCTTTAGGATATAAAGAAACATCAATATCAAGAAAGATATGAGTAAATAACTCTACATTTCTATCTTTCCATAGAGTGAAGAGGATTTCAATCTTGAAAGCATGCCAAACCTATAAAATATTGAAGGGAAATCTAGATGAATCTCCCAACAAAATCATATGCTAGGAGAAGAGTTCTGATATGAAGGGATGAAATAAATCATGAATCCAAATCCATAACTATTGGGCTCTTTTACAATTCCATAAAATATGAATGAAAGTCTCAGGTTTTCCACAGAAAGAACACCAAAGGTTTAGCACACCTAGATGATGGAGGTGAGAGACCAAAGGCAATCCCTGGAAAAGAATAACTAGGTGAAATGAGCCACTTTAGGCTCCACTATGGTTGACCAGACAATGAGAAATTTGCATCGCTAGGTGGATTGAGAAGAATGCAGGTGTCATCGTTAGTTCTGTTTAGGTGGAAAATGGTGTCAATAAATTTAGTAATGTAAACTATGTGTGATGTATTCATTAATTAACCATTTCCATACTAACATTAGAAATACAAGAGAAAGAGGGGTTTCCAAGCGTAACTCTTAATATAACCTAAGTTAGATTAGCAAAACCCAAGAAGATGAGAGGATGTTAATGTTAAACCCAAATTATACTAAGGAACTACACAAGCAAATCCTTTTTCATGCAATGTAAGATTTGATTAAGGTTGTATAAATGCACTTATAAAATTGAACTAATGGATTTAGCAAGATAAGAAATAGAGATCTAGGTGAGCTAAATGAAAGCAATCAACCCAATTAAGATGTGAAAATAGATCTAAGCTAAGATATGAAATAGATAATGAGGTAATCACCTTGAAGTATGAAGAGGAATATACTTTTCTTCTCTAAAAACTATTGTTTTGGACTTGTAACTAATTTCTGATTGCGAATCTGCGATCATGGCTAAAAACCCAAAAAATGCTAAAAATCTCTTGCTGTCGGGAACAAGTCGACCATGTCACCGTGTTTCAGAATAGGTTGACCAAGTCACTGTGTTTTTGAGGCACTTTACTGAAGTCAACCCAGATTTTTCTGGTAGATCTCTATCTACAACTTACAGATCTGTACTTGCAATTCTGAGATCCTGGTTCTGCACACAAAAAACTAGGTTTTGGGGTTGCTGTGGATAAGGGCTTGCCTTGGTCAAGCCCTAGATTGAGGAATCAACCTTGAATTGAAAAGTAAATGTGTACATGAAACAAGACAAATGTAAATATTCACCTTGCTTGAAGAAACCCTTGTCAATAACGATTTTATTGTGTTTGTATGCTGATCTTGAACTTGCAATGTAGGAAATCTCCACAAAGTTTATGAATATACCAAAATCAATTCATGGAGCCATGGATGTAAGTGTGCATCAAATGAAGAAGTTGATGAATGCCTCAATGTAGATCTCCTCTCTTGATGGCAAACAATATGCTAGATCTTGAAGAGGAAATATGCCCATAAAGGATCCTTGAATCTTTTGAAGACTTGAATGCTTGTATGCTTGAATGCTTGAATATGAGATTGTTATCCTAAATTTTCCTCCTCTAAAATGAGGTTCCCAGGCTTCCTTTTATACTAGTTTTTAGGCGGAAAAATAAAGCAAGTTGACGGGGTCACCAAATTTTGCAAATTGAATCCCTTTAAGACAACATCGGCCCCGAGGCTCACAACCCCCAGGAAACAGGTCGACCTATTCCAAAACAAGTTGACCTGGTTGAGTTATTCCCGAAGAATAGGTTGACTTGGTCAACTTATTCTAGGGTTGTCCCACAGGGAGCCAACCCTGAGGTCTTGGAGACTGCATAGATAAAAGCGAGAAAAATAGGACTGAATGGGAGAAAAAGGGAACTGAGCAAGAATCCATCCATGGTCCATAAGGTCACTAAAGGACAAGAGCTAAAAGGTCTTAAATAATGAGTGCATCCATTTTAAGACAATACATTTAGCCCCCACTTTAGCGGGAGTATGAGTTACCTCATACTCGCGGTAAAGTAGATAAAAAATAAGAATTAATCTCATCATGATTAAGAAGACAGAGAAACCATTAATCCCCCAATAAACTTGAGTCTTCATCATATCCAAAATCATAATAAGAGAGATGTCACTATCGAGAGAGAGAGAGAGAGAGAGAGAGAGAGAGAGAGAGAGATCACCTCACCCAATAAGGTTTGTGTTCCTTATTGTGAACCACACCAAAGGGATAAGATTGAATAGTCTAGCAGGTTTGTGTGTCGGGTAGTCAATCCCATGAAAACAAAAAGGGGTAGGATCAAATGGTCTAATGGGTTTGTGTGCTTGATAGTTAACACTACAAACTTTGCACCTTGTGGTGGCTTTACATCTCCATGATATAGTACTCCTATACTATGAGAATGGTTTTTGTATGTACTAGGATAGGTTAAATGGTCTAGCAAGTGTGTGTGACATGCTAATCAACCAATCCAAGACATGTAGGAAGAGTAACCGGCCCTAGAAAGTTGTGTTATGCTAGTGTACTTCTCATCCTTTCGTACAAAGTACCCCACGTCAGGGTCTTTGCACGAAGAGGTCTTACCCCTTCGTCCAAAGACCTCTACTTTGGGCAAAGACCTCAAACAAGCATTTTTGATGCTCGACCGAAAATCCTTTGTCCCCAAAAGTGGGACTCACTTTTGTGGGTTCACCCAAAATCTTCCTCTAGACGCTCCCAAAAAATGTTGTCAAGATTTGAATGAAAGCCCTTTAATGAATGAAACAAGAACTCTCCAAATAGGCTACACAATGATGCTCTAATGGCTCTAATACCATGTAAGAATTACTTTGACGTAATGAATGAATTTGCCTAAGACAATATTCCAAGATCTAGAGCCCAATGAATAACGCAAGAGAGACAAAATGATATGCTAAGAATAAGTTGTATTCTCATAAATATGATTAAATGATTCAATAATAATGGACGAGTTAATTGACTCAATAAATAACTACAATGTAGATGTGCCTTCTTATATAGGCAAGACAACAAGAGACAATGATAAGGAGAAGATAATATATCACTCACACAAGGTGGAATCACATGTCCACCAAAGGTGGATGATCCTCCATTATGCAATTAAGTATGCACAACATGTAGATAATAACAATGCGATAAGTGCACTAAAGGTAGAGACAACACATAAAATAGAATGTGATAACAACTATCACCACCTAAAGTGGAATTTCTCCTACAACATGTGCTAATAAAATGCAAACTCTTAGATGCCTTATATACATTATTCTAAATAAGTTTAAATAAAGTATAATTAATAAATATTTAATTACATCAACAAAAAAATCTAAAATAAATAAAACACTTTTAAAAGGTACTTTCTACTTTACACTTATTTTTGAAAATATTCTTTGTCAATTTTTTTTAATGGATTTTCATCGATAATATACATTATTAAAAAAAAACTAGGACATACAAGACCACCTCTCCAATAGTCATGCCCTAAGACCATAATGCAAAACAACTATTTCCAAATTAGATTGGATAGTAGTTTTTGCATCCAAAACAACTCTTCCGAATTTGTCTGAATTTATAAAACATATGAATGGCTACTTGTTTTTAAATGTGTTGCATTATGCATTTGATATGTCTTAGCAGTCTCCTCTATAAGTATGGAAGCAAATAGAAATGAATTGTCCCTTTCCACATGCGTCTTTAAGCTTGAAAATTAAATAACAAGTCTTTAAGCTTGAGAGTGGGACCCTACCTAAACACATACCATTAGGGATGTCTACATAGACTTTTAATTTTTGGGATTTCATGTAACTCCCTTTTCAAAATTCACATTGCTCCAAATTCTTTTTAACAACTTTGACCCCAACATAATTTTTGATGTGATAACTCCCGGCCCAACTATTTTAAATATAATATTATATTTGCATGAGCACAAATGTTAATGGAGAAGCATGTTTGTAAGCACAAACTACGATGCTAAAGTTTAATTGTCGTATACAAGCACATTGAAAATCCACCCAAAAGAATATTATGTATATTTTTCTACCATTAAATTTTCAGTATTTTAAAAATAGTTCTTTTTGAAAACTAAAATCAAACATTCAAAAGACTATTGCTATCCCAAAAAACATATGACATTGATATAATATCAAGTACTTCAATATATATTTATATTTATATAGTGCTCACTGGACTTGTCTCCTAATAAATAGGGAAATATATATAAAACCTAAATGGTCTCAGATAAACTTTATAGAAATTGAATGGCCTAACTAATTCTCTTTTCCCACACGGAAAAAAAAAAAAGGCAATAAGAGTTATTCATGATGAGTTATTTATGTTTTTTTTTTAAAAGTGTAAATATAATTTTTAAAAAAAAATAAAAATTAATTTATAAATATAAAATTTAGTAACAGTTATAAGACGGGATAAAGTTAGATAATTACAACTTAGCAAAAATAGATTATTCTAATATAACAACAATTTTATATCAATAATGAGCAATGCTATCATAACTTGCTACTACCAGTAAGTTATGTCATCAAGATAAATAGCTGAAAAGAAACAAGAATCACTAAAATAGAGAAGATACCATAAGTCTTGCAAATTCAATTATCAGAAATAAAAAGATCCAATTTGTCACAATTATATAAAAATCATTTTTAAAAAATATTCCATCAAAAGACATTAATAATAAAATATTTAAAAAATTATAATAAACTTTTCAATATATGTTGTTCAATACATTGTGACAACATGTTAAACTTAAATAATCCATAAGTTGTATTGTGAGAAAGAAAATATTTAGTGTAAATAGTTGTAATGTTCAAATTTGCACATTGGTATCATTTCCTATTTAGTTTGTCCCTACTTTAATAAAATTATTGAAAAAATCTTTATATATTGATAAATAGTGTAATTTTAAGTGAAATTGAACCCCTTTCGACAAGCATTTACCCATCTATTTACACCCATTTCTATATGCATATCCCCCCAAGTTATTCACATGCATAGATATTCTAATACTTTTATCCAAACTATGCTTTATTATGTCTATGCACCCACCTATCCTTATACATTATGTTATCACCTTTATGTATTTCTATGATTTATTACTATTTACTTGTATTTAAAGGCATCCAATTGCACTCCATCTAACATTGAATATCATTCACATTTGCAAAATAAGCATGTTAGTAGCATTTTGATTAGATTTTCTAAAAATAATCAATAGTAAGTAGACAAAGGGTTTTAGAAAAAAACATTTATTTGTCTTAGATTTATTTTGATTGGACTCTTAATAAGGAAAGCACGTCTTTCTAATATTTCTTATTCCTAATTAATAAATGGTAATAATTGCATTTGTATTATAGTTTAGATAGATTTAATAAACATGTACACTTATTTTCCATCCTTTTTGGATTCAAAGCATAAATTATGTGACAAATTGAATTTCTAGAGGGGTGGTTAGGCTACATGGGTTGCCTAAAAATATCATTATTAATAGAGAATGTATCTTTGTCACTTCCTTTCAGTAAGAAATATTTATTTGGAAAGTGTAGACCTCACTCTTAGCACAAGTTATCACCCATAAATATCTAGACAAACATAAATGATGAATAAATGGGTTGAAGATGTTAGAGGGGATATGTTTAAGATAAAAAGTTAACATAGACTAAGTGATTGCCTTTGAGAGAATATTTCTATGATGTCACCCATCATCTATAAGACCTCTTTGTATGTTTTCATTAATGGAATTTTTTGTATATAATGCATTAACCTACATTGATTATAGTGTTGTTCATGTGGGTACTAGATTCCACCAAAATTACGAGGGTAAAAATACTAAGAAATAATCATAAAATATATGGTTCATTGGAGAACCTACCTATATAGAGAATGCTACTTGGAAATAATAATAAGTCTTTGAACATATAACTTTCCATTACTTCGGTGTAATAATTTTTTGGAAAAGTGGACTTATACTTTCCTAATTTAATTAATTTAATTTTGTGGGGAAAATGCCCATTTTTTATTGGATTACCTAAATAGATTTATTTCTATTTATTTATATATGAACTCTAATAGAGATGCAAATATTTCTATCAATAGGGTTGCACTATTAATACAAGAATTGCTTATTCCTAAAAAAAAAGGCAATGCTTGCATTAATATTGCAAGAAAGACATGCTCCACTTCATTATGATGTTAGGTAGCATACACCCTAATATTCTTGACAACATGCTCCTCGGATAACTTCCATGAGAATCAGCCTCCTATATGTCTAAAATCCTTGTAAGACTTTAGGTATCCAAGTGGTGATGCACCGCTTAATACTCTCAAAACATTCTCCTCCATTTTATATTCAAGGACTAAGAAGATTACATTATTACATAGGATGAGACGACATGCTTTTGAAAATCTCCTACCTTCCACAATTCTATCCAAGATTTAGTATAAAATGTCTTCTTAACATGTCTTGACATAATAAAAGCTTTCCAACCAATATAAATAACAAATGTGGTGTAAAAACACTAGAGAAAATAGGAAAGAAGTTTGAAATGCCGAGCGGGAATGGGAGTGGTTGCAGGGCAGGGGTGAGCACAGTAGGAGGGATCTTTGGTAGTGATGAAGAGGGAGAAGCAAATGCGGAGGACGGTGACCCAGGTGGGGGTCCATGAGATTTCAGGGTGGGGGGCAGCTGCACTTGTGGCTGCTGCTTTTTCCTTACTCCCATTTGGTCTGTTAGGGCTTCTGCTCCAAGCGATGGCAATGTTTTGGGGGGGTTTCTCTCCCTCATTATTTTGGAGTGGAAGTGACCTTTGTCTCATAAGAAATGTGGAGGTGAGTGGCGGCTTTGGGTCCTTTATTGGGATCCTGCTATGCTAGATTGTTTCTGGGAACCTCACGGGCGGACCTCTTTTTGGATTCCATCGCTTCTTCAAGTTGTGTGGGAGAAGGGTGTTGGTTCATTTGGAAAGACCCTATGTGGGATCCCTATTGAGGTGGGGCTGCACTCAAATGCTCGTTGGTAGTTGCTGGTTTCTCATCATCACAACTCCTCTTCTTTGTTTCCTATAGAGGTGGATGCTCATTTTGGGGTGAAGGTATCTTTCCCTCTTAACACCTCTTTCCCGCTTTCTATAGAGGTGGAAGTTCCTTCTGAGGTGGAGGCTCTGCCTATTGAAGTGGCTAGGTGCTGGTTGGAAGAGGAGGGATGGAGTTTTGATGGTGAGGTCAACTACTGTTGGAGGGCTCTGTTTCTGCTAGAGATCTTTGATGATTTCATCTTTTGCCTGGCAAGTTGTATTCTGGTGGAGAAGGGAATACTTTTCTTCTTCTCCATTTCTATGTTAAAGGTTGGGGGAGCCTTTTGAAAACCCTATGGGGTGCAGCCTTTGCTGGAAAATCCTATTTTTGCTAGAGAGCCTTGAATGTCATTTCTTTTTTCTGGTAGATCAAAATTTGGTGGTTTGGGGAGTCATCTTCACTCTGAGTTCTTTGTTTATGGTTGGGGGAGCCATTCAAAACCCAAAAAACTTTGGTGCAGCTAAAGATCTTCTAGCTCATTTTTATAAGTTGTTGTTTCGTATTTGGTATGATCATGATAGGGTGGATGGGTTTGTCCGCCAAATCTATTGGATGCTAAAACCCATGATGGTAATGGGACCCATCAATAAGGTTGGGGGAGCCTTTAAAAACCTTGAAGAAGTGGTGCAGTTGAAGCCCTACTTGCAAATCTATGTGAGATGCTGTTTCATTAAAACTGGTTATGGGAGCCATCAAAACCCTTTTGTTCGGTTTAGGGAGCCTGAAAACCCTAGAAAGGTGATTCTGTAAGGCATTGGTCTTACTTTTTAGATCTTAGCAGCTTGAGTTTTCTGAGTATATTTTTTTGGCTACTGTTGTAATGCTGGGTTTTTTCAGCTGGTAATTTTACTGGCAGTTTGCGCTGGGGGGTTCTGTATGGATTATCTTGTTCCCCAGCTATTTCACTTTACTTTGAGCTAATTCTTCCTACTTGTTTTCTCCGAGTTATAGTTCCCTCCAAAAACTATTTGTATATGGTTTCAAGGCCCATTCAAAACCTGTTTTTACCTTACTCAAAAACAAATGTGGTGTAAAGACCAAGCATCCAATAAAATGCATTAACAAATACATAAAAATCATATCCTTAGAGCTTACTCATTGTAACAAAGAAAAATGGGGATGGTGAATGAATATGATAGGGATGAATGTTCACTAGGATGACCAAACAAGATAGGAAGCATCACATCCCAAATTCCATCTTTCTTGAACATTACATTAGGAAGGAGATAGTAACTGCTTGGCTGAAGGGAACTTAAGCATTGAACATGTGTAGGAGTTTTCTCCTTTTTATAAGAGTATATTGATTGATATAGGAGCATCAGGGATAACTTTAAGGAACCCCCCCTCCCGAAAAGTATAAAAATGTGGCGAATCACATGTGTTTTGGAGGAAAAATTTTTAATAGTGATGGTGAATTATGTGTCAAAATATGGATATTTGGTGGCAAATTTTTTAATAGTGTATACCATTTTTATAAAAAAATGGCGACTATAATTTTTTTTAAAGGAAAATTATTAATATTGATGGTGAATTATGTTTCAAAATATGGATATTGGTTGGTGAATATTTTAATAACGGATACCATTTTTATAAAAATATGGCGAAACTATTTTCCAAATATTTAAATTAATTTATTTGTCATGGCGAATGGTTTTAAAAAATTTATAGTTGGTATGGTGATTGAATAATTGGAAATTTGAAGAATGACATGTGTGATGATTCCGGAGAGAGTTTTCACTAAAGGAGTTATCTCACCACATTCCCTCTGAAATTCACCTTTGACCGTCCATCTCTCTTAATCCAATGGTTGTGATTTGGTGTTGAAGTTGCATTGGGTCCCACTCCCATCACTATGACATCACCACACGAAACACGTCTGTTGGATTTACAACATATCAATGGCCAAAGGTGAATTTCGGGCCTATTGTTGCTCTTCATAATATTTACAAAAAACTCTCGGCGGAATCATGACACGTGGATCATACCACGTGACATACCATGTGTCATGATTCCGCCAAGAATTTTTCATAAAGATTATGAAGACCAACAAAAGGCCTGAAATTCACCTTTGGTCATTGATATGTTGTAATCAAACGGACGTGTGACACTGTGACCTACTTTTCTAACACTAAAAAAGTAGAATTCTTTTGGCAATCTTCAGTAATATTAGATAGAAATATTCATTAATGGCGATGAGTAGATGAGTTAAAGTTAAGGCTTAATGGTGATGACATCAATTAAAGTAATGTGAATTAATGGTTTCTTAGATGGCACCTTTCAATTTTTACTGACAGATATGTGTGACATCATATAACTATTCATTACCTCGATAGAATAATGCCTTGAATGAAAACGTCATCTCATATAAGGACATTGGTTTCTAACCGTTCGATGATCTTACATCAATGATAAAGCTTCTTTTCCTGCCGCCATTTCCCAGCTAACGTACTTTGCTTATTATTTTTGCAGAGTGGGCAAAGGTTTCAAGTTTTTTTTATAAAGAATTGATAGGTCCACCTGTGTGGTGCGATCCTTTCGGCCTTCATTATTCCCAAGATAGAAAATGTCTTATCATAAGTGTTGTTTCCATTTTCACCCACTGTTGCATTAAATATGAAAGATTTGGGGATTTTTGGATAGTTACCATTTATCTTACGATTTAATTAGATCTTTAGGGGAAATAATTTCAATCAGGACTTATAAATAGATTGATCTATGCTCATTAATTTATGATTGTGAAAGCATATTTGTGAAAATAGTCTGCAAGTGCTAGGTTCTCTTTGATTTTTGTCAAAAATTAGAATACTAATATTAGTTTTATTTTCAATGGACACTCCAATTCGTTTGAGATGCACTGCCTTGGAGGATCAAAAGGCCTTTTTGGGCTTGGTCATAGACCCAATCCTGGCGTTTGTTGCTACGGAGTTGGGAGCCTTCACTAAGGAGGCTATAAGGATGGTGCTCAAACATGAATTTCTAGAGAGTGAAAATAGGTATAGAGTGAACACTGACATTTCATCTCAGTTCTTGGCATCTCTATTGGACCTGAGGGGGGAAAAGGTGGATATTATCATATTCTGAGGAAATTTTTCAAAGAAGAGTACCTTAGTGACGATGTGCATGTTGTCATATTTTCAGAAATTGGGGTTGGAATTCCTCGGGCAAATGATTTGCCTAAGATTCTACAACCAGAAGTAAATGTTCCTAGGCAATCATTTCTATTGAACCTTGATGTTGAGTAGCTCACATGTCATCAGAAGTGGGAATAGATTGGGAGGGATTTCCTCAGGAAGTGGTACCTACTGGAGGAACTCGGGGACTATCGGTTGCTAGAAGAATTCCTCGACATTATCCTCTCTTCAAACTTCCACACAGAAGGAAGGGAGCCTCAGGCATATACTCTATGATTCTACATAGTCTCCCTCTAGTGGTAGTAGCTTACCAGGGTTTTTGAAATGATATAAATTGTAATCACGTATGTTAAAAAATATAATATGAAAATGTTTTAAGAAATTAGAAGTGCTACTGCTTTTCTTTTTTGTTTTGATTATAATAATCGTTAATAGATATGGTCTATGGGCATATTTGAATTGTAATAAAATTTTGCGTTATATAATATAAAAAATTTGCGTTGCACTTTTGTTTCATGTAATATTTTAATGTTTCCAAACTTTATCATTTAATGGTTGGTGACTGGTTCAAATTTCATGGATAAGCTATTCTAAGTGAATATAGTTAATGATTAATATTCATTAGTGTGTATTAAATTATTAATATTTTAAAATCGTGACAATCATTGGATTACGAGAGATGAACGATTGAAGTTGTATTTCGGAAGTACTATGGGTTTCAAATAGATTTTCTGAAAACTCATTCTGGAAATGTGACATGTTGACATGTAATTCATCAAAAAGATTACATGGTATGTTTTAGAAAGATTACGTTACACATAGTATGTTTTAGAAAGATTACGTGACACGTAGTATGTTTTAGAAAGATTACGTTACCATTATAGTATAATTATATACCATTTGGGATGTCTACATAGACTTTTAATTTTTGGGATTCCATGTAACTCCCTTTTCAAAATTCACATTGCTCCAAATTCTTTTTAACAACTTTGACCCCAACATAATTTTTGATGTGATAACTCCCGGCCTAACTATTTTAAATATAATATTATATTTGCATGAGCACAAATGTTAATGGAGATGCATGTTTGTAAGCACAAACTACAATGCCAAAGTTTAATTGTCGTATACAAGCACATTGAAAATCCACCCAAAAGAATATTACGTATATTTTTCTACCATTAAATTTTTAGTATTTTAAAAATAGTTCTTTTTGAAAACTAAAATCAAACATTCAAAGACTTTTTCCATCCCAAAAAACATATGACATTGATATAATATCAAGTACTTCAATATATATTTATATTTATATAGTGCTCACTGGACTTGTCTCCTAATAAATAGGGAAATATATATAAAACCTAAATGGTCTCAGATAAACTTTATAGAAATTGAATGGCCTAGGGGAGAGGACTCAGTAGTTGTGCACCCTAACTTCGGGCTTCTCAAAAACCTACGTGAAAATTTCAAATCACTTCCATTTTTTTACAGTAGCTTACTTGGTGAGTCTCCTGCTTATAACTAAGGTTTCAGAGCCACATCATCAAATATGATGCCACTTCAACATGCTTTTTGTCAAGGTGTCCAAAACAGCCCAAAAAAAAAGTGAGACCAATCATAGTGAATTAGGGACCCCAATAGTTGTGCAGCTGATGTAACATCACACTATTGGTTGCTTTTTAGAACAAAAGGTACATTTCATTCAATTATGGGTAGTCATCATTAGCAAAAACAACTTTAAAGTCACAACTATTGGTACAATGTTGTCAAAAATATTGGATATTAAATCAACAACTATAGGTATTAGGTTAAGAAGTGCTATCACAACCATTGGAACGTGTTCAAGTACTGGGTCCTCTCCCCTAACTAATTCTCTTTTCCCACACGGAAAGAAAAAAAGGCAATAAGAGTTATTCATGATGAGTTATTTATGTTGTTTTTTTTAAAGTGTAAATATAATTTTTTTTTTTTAAAAAAAATGTAATTTATAAATATAAAATTTAGTAACAGTTATAAGAAGGGATAAAGTTAGATAATTACAACTTAGCAAAAATAGATTATTCTAACATAACAACAATTTTATATCAATAATGAGCAATGCCATCATAACTTGCTACTACCAGTAAGTTATGTCATCAAGATAAATAGCTGAAAAGAAACAAGAATCACTAAAATAGAGAAGACACCATAAGTCTTGCAAATTCAATTATCAGAAATAAAAAGATCCAATTTGTCACAATTATATAAAAATCATTTTTAAAAAATATTCCATCAAAAGACATTAATAATAAAATATTTTAAAAATTATAATAAACTTTTCAATATATGTTGTTCAATACATTGTGACAACATGTTAAACTTAAATAATCCATAAGTTGTATTGTGAGAAAGAAAATATTTAGTGTAAATAGTTGTAATGTTCAAATTTGCACATTGGTATCATTTCCTATTTAGTTTGTCCCTACTTTAATAAAATTATTGAAAAAACCTTTATATATTGATAAATAGTGTAATTTTAAGTGAAATTGAACCCCTTTCGACAAGCATTTACCCATCTATTTACACCCATTTCTATATGCATATCCCCCCAAGTTATTCACATGCATAGATATTCTAATACTTTTATCCAAACTATGCTTTATTATGTCTATGCACCCACCTATCCTTATACATTATGTTATCACCTTTATGTATTTCTATGATTTATTACTATTTACTTGTATTTAAAGGCATCCAATTGCACTCCATCTAACATTGAATATCATTCACATTTGCAAAATAAGCATTTTAGTAGCATTTTGATTAGATTTTCTAAAAATAATCAATAGTAAGTAGACAAAGGGTTTTAGAAAAAAACATTTATTTGTCTTAGATTTATTTTGATTAGACTCTTAATAAGGAGAGCACATCTTTCTAGTATTTCTTATTCCTAATTAATAAATGGTAATAATTGCATTTGTATTATAGTTTAGATAGATTTAATAAACATGTACACTTATTTTCCATCCTTTTTGGATTCAAAGCATAAATTATGTGACAAATTGAATTTCTAGAGGGGTGGTTAGGCTACATGGGTTGCCTAAAAATATCATTATTAATAGAGAATGTATCTTTGTCAGTTCCTTTCAGTAAGAAATATTTATTTGGAAAGTGTAGATCTCACTCTTAGCACAAGTTATCACCCATAAATATCTAGACAAACATAAATGATGAATAAATGGGTTGAAGATGTTAGAGGGGATATGTTTAAGATAAAAAGTTAACATAGACTAAGTGATTGCCTTTGAGAGAATATTTCTATGATGTCACCCATCATCTATAAGACCTCTTTGTATGTTTTCATTCATGGAATTGTTTGTATATAATGCATTAACCTACATTGATTATAGTGTTGTTCATGTGGGTACTAGATTCCACCAAAATTACAAGGGTAAAAATACTAAGAAATAATCATAAAATATATGGTTCATTGGAGAACCTACCTATATAGAGAATGCTACTTGGAAATAATAATAAGTCTTTGAACATATAACTTTCCATTACTTCGGTGTAATAATTTTTTGGAAAAGTGGACTTATACTTTCCTAATTTAATTAATTTAATTTTGTGGGGAAAATGCCCTTTTTTTATTGGATTACCTAAATAGATTTATTTCTATTTATTTATATATGAACTCTAATAAAGATGCAATTATTTCTATCAATAGGGTTGCACTATTAATACAAGAATTGCTTATTCCTAAAAAAAAGGCAATGCTTGCATTAATATTGCAAGAAAGACATGCTCCACTTCATTATGATGTTAGGTAGCATACACCCTAATATTCTTGACAACATGCCCCTCGGATAACTTCCATGAGAATCAGCCTCCTATATGTCTAAAATCCTTGTAAGACTTTAGGTATCCAAGTGGTGATGCACCGCTTAATACTCTCAAAACATTCTCCTCCATTTTATATTCAAGGACTAAGAAGATTACATTATTACATAGGATGAGACGACATGCTTTTGAAAATCTCCTACCTTCCACAATTCTATCCAAGATTTAGTATAAAATGTCTTCTTAACATGTCTTGACATAATAAAAGCTTTCCAACCAATATAAATAACAAATGTGGTGTAAAAACACTAGAGAAAATAGGAAAGAAGTTTGAAATGCTGAGGGGGAATGGGAGTGGTTGCAAGGCAGGGGCGAGCACACTAGGAGGGATCTTTGGTAGCGATGAAGAGGGAGAAGCAAATGCGGAGGATGGTGACCCAGGTGGGGGTCCACAAGATTTCAAGGTGGGGGGCAGTTGCACTTGCGGCTGCTGCTTTTTCCTTGCTCCCATTTGATCTATTAGGGCTTCTGCTCCAAGCGATGGCAATGTTTTGGGGGGGTTTCTCTCCCTCATTATTTTGGAGTGGAAGCGACCTTTGTCTCATAAGAAGTGTGGAGGTGAGTGGCAGCTTTGGGTCCTTTATTGGGATCCTGCTATGCTAGATTGTTTCTGGGAACCTCACGGGTGGACCTCTTTTTGGATTCCATCGCTTCTTCAAGTTGTGTGGGAGAAGGGTGTTGGTTCATTTGGAAAGACCCTATGTGGGATCCCTATTGAGGTGGGGCTGCACTCAAATGCTCATTGGTAGTTGCTAGTTTCTCATCATCACAACTCCTCTTCTCTATTTCCTATAGAGGTGGATGCTCATTTTGGGGTGAAGGTCTGTTTCCCTCTTAACACCTCTTCACCGCTTTCTATAGAGGTGGAAGTTCCTTCTGAGGTGGAGGCTCTGCCTATTGAAGTGGCTAGGTGCTGGTTGGAAGAGGAAGGATGGAGTTTTGATGGTGAGGTCAGCTACTGTTGGAGGGCTCTGTTTCTACCAGAGATCTTTGATGATTTCATCTTTTGCCTGGCAAGTTGTAATCTGGTTGAGAAGGGAATACTTTTCTTCTTCTCCATTTCTATGTTAAAGGTTGGGGGAGCCTTTCAAAACCCTATGGGGTGCGGCCTTTGCTGGAAAATCCTATTTTTGCCAGAGAGCCTTGAATGTCATTTATTTTTTTTGGCAGATCAGAATTTGGTGGTTTGGGGAGTCATCTTCACTCTGAGTTCTTTGTTTATGGTTGGGGGAGCCATTCAAAACCCAAAAAACTTTGGTGCACCTGAAGATCTTCTAGCTCATTTTTATAAGTTGTTGTTTCATATTTGGTATGATCATGATAGGGTGGATGGGTCTGTCCGCCAGATCTATTGGATGCTAAAACCCATGATGGTAATGGGACCCATCAATAAGGTTGGGGGAGCCTTTAAAAACCTTGAAGAAGTGGTGCAGCTGAAGCCCTACTTGCAAATCTATGTGAGATGTTGTTTCATTAAAACTGGTTATGGGAGCCATCAAAACCCTTTTGTTCGGTTTAGGGAGCTTGAAAACCCTAGAAAGGTGATTCTGTAAGGCATTGGTCTTACTTTTTAGATATTAGCAGCTTGAGTTTTCTGAGTATATTTTTTTGGCTACTATTGTAATGCTGGGTTTTTTCAGCTGGTAATTTTACTGGCAGTTTGCGCTGGGGGGTTCTGTATGGATTATCTTGTTCCCCAGCTATTTCACTTTACTTTGAGCTAATTCTTCCCACTTGTTTTCTCTGAGTTATAGTTCCCTCCAAAAACTATTTGTATATGGTTTTAGGGCCCATTCAAAACCTATTTTCACCTTACTCAAAAACAAATGTGGTGTAAAGACCAAGCATCCAAGAAAATGCATTAACAAATACATAAAAATCATATCCTTAGAGCTTACTCATTGTAACAAAGAAAAATGGGGATGGTGAATGAATATGATAGGGATGAATGTTCACTAGGATGACCAAACAAGATAGGAAGCATCACATCCCAAATTCCATCTTTCTTGAACATTACATTAGGAAGGAGAAAGTAACTGCTAGGCTGAAGGGAACTTAAGCATTGAACATGTGTAGGAGTTTTCTCCTTTTTATAAGAGTATATTGATTGATATAGGAGCATCAAGGATAACTTTAAGGAACCCCCCCTCCCGAAAAGTATAAAATGTGGTGAATCACGTGTTTTGGAGGGAAAATTTTTAATAGTGATGGTGAATTATGTGTCAAAATATGGATATTTGGTGGCGAATTTTTTAATATTGTATACCATTTTTATAAAAAAATGGCGACTATAAATTTTTTTTAAGGAAAATTATTAATATTGATGGCGAATTATGTTTCAAAATATGGATATTGGTTGGTGAATATTTTAATAACGGATACCATTTTTATAAAAATATGGCAAAACTATTTTCCAAATATTTAAATTAATTTATTTGTCATGGCGAATGGTTTTCAAAAATGTATAGTTGTTATAGCGATTGAATAATTGGAAATTTGAAGAATGACACGTGTGATGATTCTGGAGAGAGTTTTCACTAAAGGAGTTATCTCACCGCATTCCCTCTGAAATTCACCTTCCACTGTTCATCTCTCTTAATCCAATGGTTGTGATTTGATGTTGAAGTTGCATTGGGTCCCACTCCCATCACTATGACATCACAGACTGACACGAAACACGTTCGTTGGATTTACAACATATCGATGGCCAAAGGTGAATTTTGGGCCTATTGTTGCTCTTCATAATATTTATGAGAAACTCTCAGCGGAATCATGACACGTGGATCATACCACGTGACATACCATGTGTCATGATTCCACCAAGAATTTTCCGTAAAGATTATGAAGACCAACAATAGGCCCGAAATTCACCTTTGGCCGTTGATATGTTGTAATCGAACGGACGTGTGACACTGTGACCTCATTTTCTGACACCAGAAAAGTAGAATTCTTTTGGCAATCTTTAGTAATATTAGATAGAAATATTCATTAATGGTGATGAGTAGATGAGTTAAAGTTAAGGCTTAATGGTGATGACATCAATTAAAGTAATGTGAATTAATGGTTTCTTAGATGGCGCCTTTCAATTTTTACTGACAGATATGTGTGACATCATATAACTATTCATTACCTTGATAGAATAATGCCTTGAATGAAAACGTCATCTCATATAAGGACATTGTTTTCTGACCATTTGATGATCTTACATCAATGATAAAGCTTCATTTCCTACCGCCATTTCCTAGCTAACGTACTTTGCTTATTATTTCTGTAGAGTGGGCACAGGTTTCAAGTTTTTTTTATAAAGAATTGATATGTCCACCTGTGTGGCACGATCCTTTCGGCCTTCCTTATTCCCAAGATAGAAAATGTCTTATCATAAGTGTTGTTTCCATTTTCACCCACTGTTGCATTAAATATGAAAGATTTGGGGATTTTTGGATAGTTACCATTTATCTTACGATTTAATTAGATCTTTAGGGGAAATAATTTCAATTAGGACTTATAAATAGATCGATCTATGCTCATTAATTTATGATTGTGAAAGCATATTTGTGAAAATAGTCTGCGAGTGCTAGGTTCTTTTTGATTTTTGTCAAAAAATAGAATACTAATATTAGTTTTATTTTCAATGGACACTCCAATTCGTTTGAGATGCACTGCCTTGGAGGATTAGAAGGCCTTTTTGGGCCTGGTCATAGACCCAATCCTGGTGTCTGTTGCTACGGAGTTGGGAGCCTTCACCAAGGAGGCTATAAGGATGGTGCTCAAACATGAATTTCTAGAGAGTGAAAATAGGTATAGAGTGAACACTGACATTTCATCTCGGTTCTTGGCATCTTTGTTGGACCTGGGGGGGCCAAAGGTGGATATTATCATGCTTCTGAGGAAAGTTTTCAAAGAAGAGTACCTCAGTGACGATGTGTATGTTGTCGTATTTTCAAAAATTGGGGTTGGAATTCTTTGGGCAAATGATTTGCCTAAGATTCTACAACCAGAAGTAAATGTTCCCAGGCAAGCATTTCTATTGAACCTTGATGTTGAGTAGCTCACATGTCATCAAAAGTGGGAATAGATTGGGAGGGATTTCCTCAGGAAGTGGTACCTACTGGAGGAACTCGGGGACTATCGGTGGCTAGAAGAATTCCTTGACATTATCCTCTCTTCAAACTTCCACACAGAAGGAAGGGAGCCTCAGGCATATACTTTGTGATTCTACATAGTCTCCCTCTAGTGGTAGTAGCTTACCAGGGTTTTTGAAATGATATAAATTGTAATCACGTATGTTAAAAAATATAATATGAAAATGTTTTAAGAAATTAGAAGTGCTACTGCTTTTCTTTTTTGTTTTGATTATAATAATCGTTAATAGATATGGTCTATTGGCATATTTGAATTGTAATAAAATTTTGTCTTATATAATATAAAAAATTTGCATTGCACTTTTGTTTCATGTAATATTTTAATGTTTCCAAACTTTATCATTTAATGGTTGGTGACTGGTTCAAATTTCATGGATAAGCTATTCTAAGTGAATATAGCTAATGATTAATATTCATTAGTGTGTATTAAATTATTAATATTTTAAAATCATGACAATCATTGGATTACGAGAGATGAATGGTTGAAGTTGTATTTCAGAAGTACTATGGGTTTCAAATAGATTTTTTGGAAACTCATTTTGGAAACATGACACATTGACATGTAATTCATCAAAAAGATTACGTGGTATGTTTTAGAAAGATTACGTTACACGTAGTATGTTTTAGAAAGATTATGTGACACGTAGTATGTTTTAGAAAGATTACGTTACCATTATAGTATAATTATATACCATTACATTTAAAGAAAGGTTTTTGACATTACTCATAGTAGCAGAGCTAAAAAGAATTGTTGAACCGTCATTGAAGATTTCGAGACTATAATTTGTGAGAGCCTTAGCTGTTCTAACTTCTATCTATCCAAATTTCAAAGTTTAATTTTGGGTAAGATATCTAGCCTGATGCGTCCTGATTTTGTATTGTCAAAAATTTAGTTTAACTTGATTTTGAAATTTTAATTCTTGCATGTACAATTGGGGTTTTCTTAAATAGTTAGTTACTTCTATGATTTTGTTAGTAAATATCTGTGAATCTGTGTTTTTTCATTCTTTTGAAGAACAATGGGGAAAGTGAAAAATCAAGGCCAAGGGCAAGCAGATTGCAGAAAACTAGTAGAAATCCCTAGTTTCACTGATGAGCATCATGATGTTTATGATCTTGTTATCGACGGTGAAAGGAGAGTTATAGCAATTAAACATTCATTGTGCAGTAAGGCAACTGGGTCAAAGAGGTTTGATTTTATAAAATTTAACCCAGCGATAGGTGCAAAAACTAATAAAGTTGCTTTGTGAGATGTTGGTTTGGGTCACATGTTGTTACCCAAAGTTTTCCCTTGCCCAGAAATTGTCTTGATTTGTGCAGAAAATTATGATGAAGAAAGAAAAGCAATTGTGAATAAAAAAATCAGGAAGAAATTTTATCAATAACCCAAGAAGAATTTCTCAGTTTGCTAGACCTAGGGTTTGACCGACAAAATTGTAATGTCCATATTGACCTAGGATTGCTGGCAGAGCAATATGAGGTAGTTCCACCAAATGCAAAAGATTCATTTATAAAGGGTCTAATAGTTGTAGAGGCAAAGGCTTCATTGGGTGAGAACCATAAGCCTCCTTATTATTTTAACATTTTTGTGCCATGGGTTCAGGATACTATATCCTTGCTAGCATTTTGCTTGAGACTGGAAAACAATAGGGAAGTGGGTGCTAGCATTCTTCAATTCATTTGGGATATCAATTGTGTCAATGAACCAGTAAGATATAATTTTGTTGGACACGTGGTTCAATCGATGCAAGAACAATTAGCATTGATTAAAAGAGGCAATTCTAAGACATTTAGGTTCACAACCTACTTGTGCTATCTTCTACTATCCAAGCATGCTGCAATATTAATGAGCAACGACAACAAGCTTCAAATTCAGAGGGTGACAGGTACTCCAATATATAATTGGACACCTCAGATAATAATGTATGATAACAAGAGGAATTACAGTAATTTTGTAGACTTCTTTTTGGCACCATTGTACAAAAAAATAACAAGCACTCCAATGCCCAGATTGTCTACTTCATGTAGGGATTACATCCAACTTGGAAGCACAATTCAATTGGCTGACTGGTACTTAATGGAAGAATACATCGTGCTAAGGTTTTATGGATCAGATCTGCAACCCCACAAACTTCTAATGCATGTGACAGATAGGGTGTTTGCAGTAGAATATGTAGTACAACTAAAGAGCACAGATAGACTCTTCGATGGCCAATCGAAGAAGAGCATATTCCCTTCCTTACCTTTCTCAATTGGAGGGTTAACATTTGAGAGAAAGGCATTCAAAGTGGCAATTTTTTTTATAGATATTTTTCAATTTGATTTAGAGTGGTACTCGAAGTATGATCCACTCAACGTCATTCAAACAATGCTTGTTGCTAATAAGAACTTTGCAAACTTATTTCAACATGAAAGTAAACCATTGCTAGAGAAGTTGAAAAACAAGGATAGCTGGGATGACATTACAAAAGAGATGGAGAAAGTTTCCAGTGAGGAAAAAAATTTAGTTCAACAGCTGTCATCATAAGTTATGACAACAATAAACTAGGGCATTGTACAGCCTAGGATGTCCTACAATTTTTACGAGAAAGCTGCTCATCCATCAAACATAAAAATACCAAAGAGAATAGCAGAAGCTTATAAGAATAGAAAATGGACTAGAATGAAAATGGATGATTTTTGGAGTATGAGAAAGGATATTGGTGAACCAAAGACTAGTGAAGCTATGGATGAAATAGATGAGGATATAGAGTTTAGCAAATTATGGAGTTTGGAGCATCCTAACATGGCACATGACAGTGAGGATGATAATCTAGACATTGAGGATGATAATCCACCAATTGCATTTACTCCAGGGACTGGGAGTTAGAGTGGAATCAACGAAGACCAAAAAATAGTATATAGCAAAGGGGAAAGCATTGCGGAAAAAATGGGTTATCAAGGTGGTGGTTTGGGTCCCAAAGGAGAAGGCGTCTAGACTACAATTGAGACATAAAAAACTACTCATGATCGTGGTGCAGGCCTTGGGTTTGAATCTACCAGTACTACTACTAGGTCTGGTAGTGGCATTGGTGCCAGTGGGACTGGGAAAATTACACAACAAGTTCCCTCTCTAAAGAGGCCACTAGAATCTACACAAAATCCCATAGAAGAAGATAGTGTTAAGAAGGAAAGGCTTTCCACTACTAGAACAATGAGAAAAATGACATTTGATCCTAAAGAACTGCTTGCAATTTCAGGTTCAGTAGAACCCTCTAGAAGTTTAAATACTCAAAGAGCATTAGTTAGATCAATAGGCATTGCAAGTTGTGCCTCTGGTTCACCTTTCAAACATTCAAATACTTCTGCAACACCATATTTTCATTTCAAAGATTTCAGTAATAAATTTGCAGAAACAACAACCAAGAATAAGGAAAGAAAGAAGACATTGCTGACTGGTGCCCTTACTGAAGCTATGGAGGAACAACTTGCATCCAATAGGGTTTTTCCAACATATGACCCAAACAGAGACATGATGGAGTTCATGGTTGTTATTCCATCAAAAAAAGATGGAAACCCACCAGAGAGTCAGATAGATCCGTCTAAATTTCAAGTTAGCACTCTCCAAATGGATTTTTCCAAAGTTAAAAATGTGGACAAAATCAATGTGTCAAAGTCTACAAACCAAGTGGTCTACATTGCACTTCTAAAGCTAGAAAGAGAGAAAAGAAAGCTCAAGAAAAATATAGAAAAGTTACAGGCAGCCATTGGCAATGAAAAAGCAAAGAGGAAAGCTTCAGAGAACAATTTGAAAGAATTACAGAAAAACATTAAATAATCAACCTCTACATCAGTAGATACAGAGCAGGAACATGCGGAGGCAGTAGTGAAGGAATAGGAGAAGGCAGAGCTGAAGGCACTGAGGGGAAAATTGGCAGAAATTAGTAAAAAACTAGAGGAAGAAAGAGTCAGTTCAGAAAAGTTATTTAAAACCATGGAGAGTAATGTTGCCTCCAATTGGGAATTACAAATGCAATTGGACTCTCGAGAAGATAAAGCCAATCATTGGGAACACAAAGCAGTGGAAGAGAAAGAGAATTGTGAAAAAATGGTAGAAGAACTAAAGAAGGCCAATAATACAATTCAAACTTTAACAAATACTAGTAATAATTTAGTGAAGATTACAAAAGAACACATTTGGGGCCAAATAGTGGGGATGTCTCATAGCTTGTGTGAGTGGTTTGAAATGATTCAAAGTATGAGAGTATGTTATTTGAAGCTCCATAAGAACATTGAACAGAACATGGATGTTGTCAAGAAAGAAAAGGAAGCAAAATATATTATGCAACAACTCTACAGTAAGAGTGATAGTTATCTATCAAACAAGGGAATTAGCACCCGCCTTGATGCCTAAGTAAAGGTATCAAGTATCATTCAAAAATGTAAGAAGCTATGGGAAGCATAGGAATTGGATGATAAAGCTAAGAAGAAGATCACAAAGATGGAACAAAGGAAAGCGAATATGGAAAGTCTTGGTTTGCCTAAGGGATTTGACGCAAATAAGTTCATTGGAATAGAATCTTACAAAAAAAGGTTGCAAGATAAAATAAATATTGATTTATGCTTTCTTCCTATAGACATGTCTCCTGATACATTCATGGATTTCATCAAACCAGTGAGAAAATTGAATGGAGTTTTAGAAGCAACAGTGTTGTCAAGTCACACTTCCAAATATGAATTGCTAACAAAGTTGAAGGAGTGTGACTATACTATGAACCAAATTGTTCTGCCATCAGAGGATGTTTGGACTGGCCTACAAAGATTGCTCTGAATTTTGAACTACTATAAATTGTAATATATTGCAAATGAATACAAAACAAATTATGCTCTATCTAATTTTCATGTTTTCCAATTCAATGTATGTTGAGTTACTCTATTTTATTCAGTTATTATTAGTTGATTTACTTTGTTATATGCTATTGGAATACAAAATTTCATTCAGGAAGTTCAAATTCAAATATGAATGATCATTGATGATACGATACCAACTACACTCTACAGTAATAATACTCTTTGTTCTCAAATTTTAATGATGAAACATAAATTATAATACATTTTTTCTTTTCTAAAATGAACATTGAATGATAGGATATAGTAGTTAATAAGTTCAAAAAATACCTATTGATTGCTACTGCTAATTTAGCAAAAATTTCCTAAATTTTCCAATTCATCTCTATGTCATCATCATCATCCAATTCTGGTATTCCACTTCCTTCATTGTTCTCTTCATTTTCATTTGTGTCTTCTTCACTCTGACCTCCGCTTCTATGACTCCCATCGCCACCTGTACTTGTCCCACTTGGAGTTGTTGTCGGAGATTGGTTAATGGTGTTGCCTAACCCTCTTCTTTTGCATCTTTTCTTCCATATTTCCATTGCTTTTTGATGAGGAAAAGTATTGACATCATAACTAGATGTGTAGACCCTCAAGCATGTTTCCAAATTCTTGTCTAGTTTGTTTCTTAGCTTTGATTTTAGGAAGCCCAAAGCACTGAAAAATCTCTCATCCTCCACTGAACCCAATATCATGGTTTGACATAGATCAGCAAGCTTGAAGAACTCTGAAATTTCTTCACGCAACATTGTGCTTTGTTTTAGTTCTGTCCAAAGCCTTGTTGCCGAGCCCTCTTCATGTGGGTTATGGATTAATTGATATTGATGCTTCATAGTCTTTGCAAAAGTGTCTGATTGCTGTCTAAGAAGACCCTCATCTAAAATTCCATTGATAGTCACTCCATTGAATTCTATAGATTTGCAAAATTCCTTTATCAAAGTCATCAGCCTATTACGATAATCTTCCTTAGAGTTTAAGGACCAATATTGAGGAAACACAATTGCCATGGCCTCAAGCAGTTGTTCATATGGGAATCAAGATCTTATTTCAGAGGAAACTTTAAAGGCTATGTCCCTTGCATTACCTGCTATAGACTCGATGATCTTGGTAAACTCTTCCCTTGTAACTCTTGTAGCTCGCTTCTTTGGGGCAATGTAGTACATTGGTATCTGAAATCCCCTTACAAAAACTCATAAATCCCCATTTTCAACAATGTTTAAATAATTATCAAGATTGTCCAAATCTGTTAGTTTTCGCCAGTGATTAAATCTTTCATTAGATAAATTAAGGTCATTTCGATAGAGACTATCGAGGGCTTGGCATGACATTTTACGCAAGCATATTCTGTGATATACATGGCTCTTTGCTGGGCTTTTTTCATAATGAACGCCATTTCTTCTAGCATGGGAAGAAGAGATGCTAAAGTCAAAAGTGTCTCTATATTGCTTAACCTCTGAAGTAGGTTGCCACATCTCTAATTTTTTGCATTGTCCTGATTTACGTACATCAGTCCAATCAAAGATTGATATTCAGAAAAAAATTGATGCGCTGGTCCATCCAAAGAGATCCATCTGGCATCAACATCTTTAAGAAGCTTGTTTCCATTAGCAATTCCATCAAAAAAGTGCTGAAATTCCCTAAAAAATTTGGGACTTCGACAAAAATATGAGTACAACTCTCTGACTTACTAAAGGAAACTTCTTCACAACTCTAAAATCAAGATTCATCCTATGGGCCATACAGTGAATGCCAACAACATATGGTGAACACAAAGCCTGCATCTTTGTGCAAAGACCATTCCTTTGACCTTGCATTACTGAAGTTCCATCCGCTCCAACATAGATCAACTTCTTCGCTATTGTTAATTCATCCATACCTCCATATTCAATTAAATGGATCTTTACTAATTGAAATAAAGTTTCTGATGTTGCATTGTCCCTTAATTTTGCAACAGTTTAGTATATGTGGTTGGTGGACATTATTCTATATATTATAAACATGCATGCATACCCAAGATGTATTATCTATTTCCATAACTTCATCTAAGGACAATGCAATAAATGTTGAATCTTTTATTTTTATTTGTACATCCTCTATTTCAACCTGGGCAATACAACTTGCCAATTCCCATCCACTGTTTATTGACCAATGAGTGACAGGATAGTTAGGAACTTTCAGAAAGTGTAACAAACCACTCATTTCTAGATAGTCTGTCATTGGACGCCCTCTACTCAAAATATGGAAAACATTACTTAATTGAACATCTTTTCCGCCTTCTTCTACTTCACTTGCTTTTGCAAAAATAGCATTAATAGAACCTTGAACTTCACCAGGCTTCGACTTAAATTTTTGAAACAAATAATATTCCTCAACATTCTTTTTATGTTGACATTGCTCCTTTGTTTTATATCTTACCACTTTTATTTCCTTTCCATCAACAGTTGAGGTTTCGTAAACCTTACCAATATGTTTCTCTATGGTGTCTAGTTTAAGCTGCAACCACTTTTCCTTTTTATACTTCCAACTACAAATCATACATTTGCATTCTAATGGTGGCTCACCTTCAATTGGATTGTCCACGGGTTCAATGAATGGATAATTTTCTGCCCAATCAAATTTAAATCTCCTCGACATCTCCCATTGACAATCAATTTTTTCTTTTGATTTTCCTCTCCCTTTACTGTTATTGTTAATTGAACCATCATCATCACCAAACTCGATCGATTCATCCTGGTATTGGTTATTTAATTGAAATTCTTCTTCAAGGTCATCTTCATCAGAGATATCAGGTTCCGCAACTTCATCACCAGATTTATTAGGCTCCCCAATTTGTTCATTAGACTCATGTGTAGGTTGAGAACCTTGAAATTATACAGGTTCCTCTGATGATGTACCTTCCTCACTTTGACCAACACTATTGTGTCTGCCCCCGCAAAGTATGAAGATATATTTCTGCATTTCATTGGCCTCTCTTGGATATCTCCACCTTCAATAGTCCTCTTCTTGTTTAACTTTGACTATGACATCTCCAACAAATTAAGGCTGTAATAAAATTTTACTTGAATAAGATACTACGGGCTCGTAGTTGTTCCTGTTTGCTACCGATCGCAATTGTGAGCTTAGAATCAACTAAATCTCTTGAAGTCTCCTTCTCTCTAGCATGTTTCAATAATGAAACTCATATCTCTTAAATAGAAAAGTAAACCATTTTCATATCAGCCATCAAATTTTGCCTCATAATCTCCATCGTCCATTTTGGTGAAGGGGCCAACAATTGCTTATGATAACAACTAATATTTGGTGAACCCTACGTAATTTCAAATAATTGACTAGGTGAATAGGGAGGGAATTTGGGACACGATTATGTATTATGCATGGTGAATTGGGTCCTAGTGCAAATAAAAATTCCACTTGGGACAATGGGCCTTTGGCGAATGGTGATCCTCGATAAATACACCTTTCCTTAATCTATGGTGAATAAGAGTAAAATATAATAGAAATATGGGTGAAGAACCCAACAATCGTAGTGAAATTATGTAAAAATAGTGGCCAGTAATCCGACCACTAAATGTGTATTTTATAAAATCTGAGTGAGCCAGTCAACCAGTATACTGAGTTTTTATTCACCAATTTCTATACGCCGATCAGGACATGTTCACCAATTGGTGAATAATCACCACTAAAAAAATCCTTGAGGAGCATCCAGGTCCAAAAACAATCTTACACACACACACACACACACACACACACATATTACACATGAAGCTTACTTAGGCTTAGTTGACATAAGTTAGTTATCATAAAGTTACATTGTGTAACTTATCATTTAATAAAGTGCATAGGATTTTATTAGATGTCATTTTAGAAGATGGAAGAATGTTAAAATAATAACAAAATCAAGAGAGACAGGAAATTGTTTAGTGCGATGAGCAAGGTGTAAGAAGATTTACCATGGATAAAAAAAAACTAGGAGCATTCACCAAATAGCAAAGCAACAAAGGAGACAATATTTTGAAGGGGTAAAAGCATAAAAAAACCCTCATGATATAATGAAAGTGGAAAAAGTGCCTAAGAATGAGAGAGAGAGATAGAGTGAGAGCTTAGCTCATACAATAGTGTTCAAGAAGAAGAAGTGTCTCTTGTGTAGAGAGAAGGAGAGCCATCTCTTTTAATAGAGATGTGAGAAAGGAATTACATTGTAACTCCCATTTCTATGTATGCCACATTTCACTAGTGTGTGAGACAAGTGTAGGATTCCTCATAAGGATGAATATCTATTTTCCTTAATAAAGGACATGTCCTCCCACTTGGACTAGAGGAAAAATACAATAGGATACCTTGGTTTATCCTTACATATTTACCAAGAAAAGATTAAATTCTAACACCCCCCTTTAATCTTTACTTGGGGGTTTACAATTAAAGGGTTTTAAACCCAAATTTGTATAATGAATTTGGAATTTCTCTCTAGAGAGAGGCTTTGTCAAGATATCTGCAACTTGATCTTCTCCTCTGCAGAAGATGAGGGACACTTGTCTACCTTGAATGTGTTTTGATGAAGTGATGATGGAGAGCAATGTGCTTAGATCTTGCATGGTAAATTGGATTCTTTGCTAAGGCAATTGCACATTGATTATCATAGTATAAGGGTATGGGTTCTTGTTGAGGTAGACCCAAATCTTCAAGTATTCTTCTAAGCCATAGAGCTTCTTTAGAGGTAGTAGTACATCCTATATATTCAGCCTCAGTAGAACATAATGAAACTGATTGTTTCTTTTTACTTTTCCAAGAAATTGCACCTGAACCAAGGATAAAGTAGTAACCACTAGTGGATCTCCCATCATTGGGGTCACCTCCTAGATCTGAATCAGAATAACCTTGAAGAGTAAAATCAGCATTAGCATCATAAAATAAAGCATAATTTAGTACCTTTAATGTACCTTGGGATTCTTTTAGCAACTTTTAAGTGAGATTGTTGAGGTTTAGACATGTATCTAGAAACTAAGCCTACACTATACGATAAATTAGGTCTAGTGAGAGTTAGATAAATTAATCTACTTAAAAGTTCTCTATAAGAAGTAGAATCTATGAAAGGAGATTGCATATATATCATTAACTTAGTTCCTAATTCACAAGGAATAGAGACATCATTAGCATTAGTCATATCAAATCTTTGTAAGAGATCTTGAGCATACTTAGATTGAGAAACAAATATACCATTAGAAGTTTGCCAAATTTGCATGCCTAAGAAGTAGTGCAAGATGCCTAAATTTGCCATTTGAAAGTTTTGATTGAGTTGAAATTTAATTTCATAAAGTAAAGGAGTAGAGCTAGAGGTAAGGATTAAATCGTCAACATATAAAATAATAATAACAATGTCATTTTTAGTATGCTTAATATACAAGTTTGGATCATTTTTACTTCTATCAAAAACTTGAGAAATGAAGACAAAATTGATTTTAGAGTACCATTCTCTAGGAGATTGTTTTAAACCATAAATGGACTTCTTGAGTTTACATACTAAATGTTCATTACCTTGTTGAATAAAGCCAGGAGGTTGAGACATATATATTTCTTCATGCAAATCACCATTTAAGAAGGCACTTTTAACATCCATTTGGTGAATAGGTCAGTTCATTTTAGCAGCTAAGGCAAGAACAACTTTAATGGTAGGCATTTTAGCAACAGGAGCAAAGGTTTCATTATAGTCTATTCCTTCAATTTGAGAGAAGCCACGTGCAACTAGTCTAGCCTTAAATTTACTAATTTCATTATTGGAATTTAACTTAGTTTTATATAACCATTTATAGGAAACTAGATTTTTACCATGAGGTAAAGGAACAAGATCCCAAGTGTTATTAGAAATCAAAGAGTCATATTCTTCTTGCATAGCAGTTTTCCAATGAGGTTGATTTTTAGCTTGATCAAAGGTTTAGGGATCATTAGATTTAGAGAGAGAAGTCATAAGAGCATAATTGCAGTAATTTATCCTTCTAGGTTTAAGTCCACCCATTCTAGAAATGTAATCATCACCTTCATTAAGTAACTCTTTAAACCATTTAGGATTTCTCCTAGAATTAACAAAAATATTACTAGGAGGAGTAGACAGATTATTACCATCATCATCATCATCACTACTACTACTAGAAGGAACAAAATCATTAGAAGGAGTATCATTACTATCTATATGTTCACTATTATCCTTTTGGAGAGTATTAGTATTATCCTTAGTATTAAGAGCAGAAATAGAAGGAATAGAAACATTAGGAGCATAAATATGAGGAATAGAGTTGAGAGACGAAGGTTGGTCCTCCACAAGAACTATATTGTTGTGACTAAAATCAGAATCTAAAATTTGAGAACAGTCATGGACACCATTTTTAGCAATGCAAACATCTCTAGCTATTTGAACTTTATTAGTAAGAGGATCATAAACTCCATAACCTTTAGTGTTCTCAGAATAGCCAACAAATATATGAGGTGAGGATTTAGGATCTAACTTTTTCCTTTTCTGTTTAGGTGTGTGAACTTAAGCAGTGGAGCCAAAAATCCGTAAATGAGACAAATTGGGTTTTCTTCCTGACCAAGCTTCTTTAGGAGTTTTATTTAGTAGGGCCTTAGTAGGAGTTCTATTAAGAATATAGGTGACACATGCCATGGCTTCAACCCAAAATTTATAATCCATATTTTTAGCATGTAAAAAACATCTAGCCATTTCTACTATTATTCTATGCTTCCATTCTGCCACACCATTCTATTTTGGTGTATAAGGAACGGTAAGCTCATGTTTGATACCAAAAGATCTTAAGTAAGAATGGAAAGCATGATTAACATATTCAGTACCATTATCAGTCCTAAGAATCTGAATTTTACAACCACTTTGTCTTTCCACAAAAACATGAAATTCAACAAAAATATCAAGGACTTAATCTTTACTATGTAAGAAATAAATCCAAGTTCTACGAGAATAATCATCAACAAAAGTTAAAGCATATTTAGAGCCTAAAATAGAAGTATTTTCCATAGGACCTAAAAGATCACTATGAATCAAAACTAACTTATTATTAGCTCTCCAAGATGATTTATGGGGAAAAGATTCTCTATGCATTTACCACTCATACATCCATTGCAATCAAACTTAGAAGGAGTAAACTTAGGTAGCCCATCTACCATGTTTTCTTTTTGCATTAATGAGATATAATTATAATTTAAATGTCCTAGCCTCTCATGCCAAATGTGAAAATCAACAGTAGTAAGTAATGAATATCTAGGAGAGGCAAATTGATAAAATTTAAAGAGATTATCATCATCTAATTTAGCATTAGCAACTATCTGATCAGTATTGGGATCAATGATATGGAAAATATTTTTATGAAACTCAACCTTATAATCTTGACATAATTGCAGAATAGAAATAAGGTTAGCTTTCAAATCAGAAACATAAAGCACATCATGTAATTTACCATTTGGAACAGAAACATTACCAGTTCCTTCAACTTGACAACAATAATTATCAGCTAAAGAAACAGGAATATTCATAGAATTAGGTTGCAAAGAATCAAAGACTTCCTTATGAGAAGTAACATGTTGAGATGCACCACTATCAATAATCCATTCAAGTGGTTTAGAAGCATTAAAATAGGCAGTAAAAGTAGAATGAGATTGATTTCCATTAGATTTTCCATTTGAGTAGTTTTGAGAATTAGATTGATCATCCTTTTGTTTCTTAAAGCAATTGTGTATTAAGTGACCATCTTTACCGCAATAGGTGCAATGTGGCCTATTTGAATGATTACTATTATGATAGTTATTGGAAGGCCCAGAATTATTATTTGAATTATTGGTATTGTTAGATCTTTGATAATTTTGTTTATTTTGATTAGTGTTAGAAAATCTATTGTTATTGTGACTTTGAGAGACATATGCATGTTCGTGAGTTTTAATTATACCAAATTGAATCAATTTTACTTCCTCTAGACGCAACATATTTTGAAAGATGACATAAGTTAATTGAGATGCTAAAGAAGGAATAGCTGATTGAGAGTAAATATTTGTAATAAACTATTGGAACTGTCTAGGCAAACATTTACGATAATTATATGGATTATCCTTAAATCAAAGAGAGGAACTTGTAAACCAGTTAGTAAAACTTTAATTGAATCAAACTAGAGCAAGAAATCATCAATAGAGTTGAAATCGGTATACCTGAGGTCTTCAAGTTGGTCTTGAAGTTGGATTTTTTGAGTCTCATCTGCACTGTCATAGGTATTTTTCAGGATTTCCCAAGCTTGATGGGCTTCTGTACAAGTAGAAATTAAGACATACAATTCGGGACTTAAGGAAATCTCGATTAAACCAAGTGCTTCCTCATTTTTAGTCTGCCAAGTAGTTTGGTCAACTTGAGGAGCAGAGGTTGCTAGTTTAGAACTGGCATTAGTTGCAATATCTAAAATATGTTTGAATCTAAAGATGAAGGTCATGTGTGTTTTCCATGCATGATAATTTGTACTAGTTAACTTTAGTTTTGGCATTAGGGTAGTCATGGTTAAAAACAAGGTTAATGAAAGAACACCTAAACTAGAGATAAATGAATGGAAAACCTTAACATAACCTAGAAAAAAAAACTCAGATCAAACTATATACACTTGCATGCAACAACAGAAAGCTATAAAAGCTTATGCCAAGGAGGCATGCAAAAAAATAACCAGAGGTAACAACTGAAACTAAGAACACATAAGAGTAAACAGATCTCGATTAAGCTGTTATTGATTAACAGATAATGACAAGAATCTCTTGCATGCAAAGAGAAAGTAAACTAAATAACCCGATAACAAAGAAAGGCAACACAACCATGAAAAACAAACGTATTAATGAACATATATCATATTAACCTATAAATAAACATTAGGAAACTGATATACTAAAAATGTTAATAATAAAAATTTCAAACCTGCAATGAAGCGTTAGCTAAATCGAATTGAATCTATCTAAAACCCTTAATACTTGAGTGAGTCGAGCAAAGGAAGAGATAAACACTATTAAAATTACTTTAATAAAGAAGAATTTGCATACAAACTAACACAACAATGAAATGAAGAAAGAGAAAAAAAAATGAGAAAACCAAAGATCACGATGATATTTATAACCTTAAATTATTTAAGATAAAAAAAATGAATTAGAAATGACAGTTTTGAATCCAATATAATATTAGTGCTCTAATATTTCAGCCAAGAAACGTTGAATAATAGAAACGCTAATCCAATAATAGATTTAGCTTGGGTTGCATTGGAGAAAGCGATATGAGCCTATAGAAACTTGTTACTGCGATTATTGAATACAAAAAAAACTTGATATGGCTACAAAAACTGAGCTAAATGCAGATGTAACAAGCCTTTGATATTTATTTAATAAAAAAATGAATTAAAGAAATTCTAAACTAAAAGAGATTATACACTTGCTAAAGCAGATCAATCTAAACTAAGAAACTTTTTCATGCAATCTCCCCAATAGCAGATCACAACACAATCAGAGCACAATAACAAAATAGTTATGCAAAAATAGCGCATGCAAAAAAGGATATTCTAAAATTTTATTTAGAGCTAAATCTAAAAATGGTATAAAAGATTAAAATAAAGAGAAAAAGAACAAACTGAAACAAAAGAACAACAAACTATGTTCTACCACAGTCAAAGTGGTCGGGAGCTACTTGATCCTATGGCTCAAAAAACTCAAAAACCCTAACAATGGCAGCGCTAAAATCTCCAATGCTCAATGCGGTCTGCCATCGATCCATCTGGGTGGCTCCAGTAGTAGCTTTCATTGCTGGCTGCTGCGTCTACGTAGGAGGGACCAGGGTTGGGAAATGAAGAAGAGGTGGGGCTAGTGTGGTATGAGGGCGCAAGGCAAAGATAGTGCAGTTACCTTAGAGATTTCCCAGACTCATTTCCTTATGGGAGCTTCACGACTTATGAAAAGATTGCACGAAAAGAGGGTGGTGGAGATAAGGATATAGAGGTGGTGACTCCAGTGAGAAGATCCAACAAATTTTTAGGAGAAGCAGAAGAAGAGAAGAGGAGAAGTGGCTGAAAGCTGAAATGGGACGAGAAAGAATAACAATGGCACACTCGATAAAAAGACTAAAATTGATCAAACTCTTGAATCTCAAGCATATCATGCTAAACTTCAGGTCCAAACATAGGTACAACATGAAATACAAAGGGATGATGTAGCTTGTAGCAAGATCTTTCAATCTTGGATAAAATACTTGATTCTTAAAACAACAATGCAAGAAAAAAAATGCATGCATGCATACAACACCTGATACTTAAAAAACAACAATGATTCTATAATTATTAAGAGCAGTAAAGATAAAGACAACAAATGTGCAGAGTGAGAGGAATAAAAACCGCATGCCAAGGATAGTAACAATGCAATGATTTTAAAAACGTATGATAAGTAATGATAAAAAATGCATGCAAGGAAATATACTAAAGAAACTTATAACCAAACTTAGAAATTAGTAAATTACTAATTTACTAATTAGTAATTTAGTAAAGTAGTAATTTAATTAGAATTTAATAAAGATAGAAACTAAGTTAGTAAATTACCAATTTACTAATTAGAACAATGCAAAGATAAAAAAAAATAAGGAAACTAAATTAGTAAATTAGTAATCATGAATCAAAATTTATAAGAGAGATTAATATTAGAAACTAAAATAATATAATAACATGTTAAAATAATAACAAAATATAGAGATAATATAAATGAACTGAAATAAACTAATTGCAAAGAACTAATTGTAATAACTAACATGAGATTCAGATTTCTCTAAACAACGTCTCCGAATTTGGAGTGCACCAAGATATGGTAGCTCCTTTACCTACACACTCAAAACACGATTAAACCAACCTACTCTGATACCATGTTAAAATAATAACAAAATCAAGAGAGACAGGAAATTGTTTAATGTGATGAGCAAGGTGTAAGAAGATTTACCATGAATAACACAAAACTAGGAGCATTCACCAAATAGAAAAGCAACAAAGGAGACAATATTTTGAAGGGGGAAAAGCATAAAAAACCCCCGTGATATAATGAAAGTGGAAAAAGTGCCTAAGAATGAGAGAGATAGATAGAGTGAGAGCTTAGCTCATACAATAGTGTTCAAGAAGAAGAAGTATCTCTTGTGTAGAGAGAAGGAGAGCCATCTCTTTTAATAGAGATGTGAGAAAGGAGTTACATTGTAACTCCCATTTCTATGTATGCCACATTTCACTAGTGTGTGAGACAAGTGTAGGATTCCTCATAAGGAGGAATACCTATTTTCCTTAATAAAGGAATTACAAATATGACATGTCCTCCCACTTGGACTAGAGGACAAATACAATAGGATACCTTGGTTTATCCTTACATATTTACCAAGGAAAGATTAAATTCTAACAAAGAAAGTTCCTTATTTAATACTTTTCTTTAGGCATTTATTAAATTACACAATGTTTTTAATATGTGTAGTAGCGTAGTTATATCTACTCTTTCCAAAATTTATCCCACATTGATTGCATTTGCAATCTCTTGGGTGGTAAGTGCTTATATAAGAAAGGCATATGGACATTTTTAAGGAGCCCTCTCTTCTTCAAGAAGTTGTAATGATCTCATCTTGTAATAAGTTGTAACATGATATCTTTCTCAAGAAGTTCTAAGGATTTCATCTTGAAGCATTTGGGAGCATTGTAAGCATCTTCAAGTGTTATCAATCTATGCTTGTGAAGCATTTTTATTCTCTCTTTGTATCTATGTTGTGTTGTGTTTGGATATGAGTTTGCAAGGGGTGACTTGGGCCACCCAGGTCACCGTTTACAAGGAAAAAATGGCTCAAACTTCAATAAGGGGTCAGTTTTGATTTGAGGATTTTGAAAATGTGTGTGAAATTGAGGTGTGATCAAACATAAGGAGCATGGACAGTACAATCACCCATTTTTATTATTTATAATACAAGTTAAGCTGTTTCTTGAAAAATTAAAGTTGTTTGGTCTATTTTAACAAAAAACTAAATTTAGTTTAAATTTCGTTAAAAAGAGCATATTGGAAAACATCTCCCTCTCATTAATAGAAATGTATTCTTCTCCAAATCTTTAAAAAGATTCTTCTCAATCACTACAAGATACCTCCTATACATTATAAAAAATCCAGTTTCCTTTTCTTAAAAAATACATTTTGTAACAAGTGATTGTGAGAAACCTAAAATATTGAGTACATTAAATTTAATATGATTACCTTCTCAAATTTATCAAAGAATTAATGTCTTGTATCTTCTTACATTCATTGAGCACTAATAACATAGCCCACGTATAAAATCTCTGTGATTCCAATATCACATGTAGATTCCTATGAAAATAAAACCTAGAACATGACAAATTAAAAAATGGCTAGTGAATTAATTAAACCACCTAACATGAATAATAACTCAAAATATCCAAAATAACATTTAAAATCAATCTTGTACACATGCTTCTTGTGCTCACAAATTGGATGGTATCTTAATCTCAAATAAATTTGTGAGGAATAATTTTCCCATTTAAATCATCAATGAGCTCATTGATCTTGAGAATAGGGTATCTAATTGTGTTCCTATTCAATGCTTTGTAAATAGTTCTCACAATTCCATATACTTCCTTCACATGAAGGATTGATTAAGTAGACTCCTTAAAATATGAATAGGTGGTAGTAAACAATGGTCATGGAAGGCTTAACTCCTATTGCCAATTCCATTACATGTTAGAATCCTCTACATGGTAGCACTCCCATAAAAATATTATTAAGATTCTATGTTAATTAGAAAAGGTATTAGCACTCAAGACATGGGCAAGGTACACAATTATATTTTCAATATTTATCTCCCAATAAAATTTATTAAGTTACCACTTTATTAAGCTACTTACAATGAGTGATATTGGCAGCCACTTGAGGTCCCTGGTGCTCATTGTAAGCCACTTCCAATCTATGCTCCTAGATAACCTACCATAATGCTCCCAGAAAAAGAACCAAAGATAAGACAAAA
This sequence comes from Chamaecyparis obtusa, assembly GCA_027943335.1. Taxonomy (NCBI): domain Eukaryota; kingdom Viridiplantae; phylum Streptophyta; class Pinopsida; order Cupressales; family Cupressaceae; genus Chamaecyparis; species Chamaecyparis obtusa. Next base: position 1,471,559 of record BSBK01005497.1, on the reverse strand, counting down.
CCAAAACCATAAAAGACTTCTTGTAAACCATTAAATCATGAAAGTCATCAAAGGCACGTTCTGAAGCATATTACAAAATATCACACCCTATACAAGAATCCAAAGTGTCCATCCCATAATGGACATCTCAATAAACAATTACCAATTCTCATAGTTCATCATATCACAAGATAAATCCAATCTTCAAGGACATATTCATCATTGACATCAATCTCCAAACATGGAGTAAAACATAATCCAAATACCATCAGTTAGATCATAGAATAGCCACAATAGAAGAAACTGTGTGCTAAAATGTTGTCACACTTCTATGAGTCATTAAATCCAAGATCACTCAAGAATGAGGTCTCATATGGAGACTCATAGCTCTCTATTCATGGAGTGCAAGGGTTTATAATGAATGCCCTCAGCTTAGACCTAGTTTGTGCCCATGAGAGATTCAAAGAAGAAAAAAAAGAATGCTAGTCTCCATGATCATTAAGTATGCATGCAAATGAAAATGAAATCTATTCTATATGATAAAAATGCATGAAAGAAAACTAATATATGAAAAGAAATGCTTATGCAAGATTATTCTATGAAAGGAAATATGATTCTAATCTAATATGCAAGTACAATATTAATCTAAATGGATTGCCATGGAGAATGAGAGAAGAAGACAAGAAAAGAGAAGTTGCAATGTTCAAGCTCAAGTGCTCAAAATATTCTCCAAAAATCGCTCTCCAAACTTGCAGCATAGCAATATAAAATCTAGATTATGTAAAATGAGAAAGAGAAGGCTCCTTATAAAGAATCTTGGACGGTTAAGATTAAGAGGCAAAAAGAAGTGAGAAATGGTGGAGATTAAATCTTGGTTGAATCATGTGCTTAAGATTCTCAAGAGGCAAAATCATTGGACATGGTTAAGAGGCAAAAAGATGCGTGGAAGAGATTAAGAGGCAAAATGAGATCCCACTCATCTTGGAAAGTGTGCATTTAGTTAAAATATTTTTTATTTATTTAAAAGGGAGCATGTTCTCTTAATTAAATAAAACTTAGGATAAAATGATCAAACCTTAGGAAATATTAAAATATTTGAATTAATTATAATTTGATCAAGGAAATTGATTTAAATTGAAAATATTGCAAAGCATTGATTCAGAAAATTGATAAATTGATGAATGGAGGCCCAAAGTCTAGGAGACCATTTTAGGGTGCATACATTTGCCCCTCTTTGACTAATGTGTGATCTTCATGGAAACACATGTAGTCAAAGAATGAAGTTGAAATGTGAGATCGATTTGGGATCACAAAACAACCTAGACGTAACTCATCAGGACAAAGATAAGCTGATTGAAAAAGACAAGGCCAACACCCCTGTAAATAGGTAGTTGTCAAGTCTCAAGCAAGGTTTCCCCAAGTGAAGCAATTTATAGGATTGATAAAGCTGAATCAAGGATTAAAGTTTGATAGGTACTACCCCCTCATGATCGAAATTGAAATGAGATAGATGAGAAACAATGAATTAATAAATTTGATCAAATCGAACTTTAGATAAGGTTATTGATGTGAGATGAAAAATATAAGGATCATAGAACCAAGGTAGATCATCAAGCATGAAAGATTACCCCAAGGTTGAATTAGAAGAAAAGAAGTAGGGTGAAAGTGAATGGAAGATAGAGGTTTGGAAGAGGTGAAAAGAACTGGACGACAGAAAGAGAATGTACCTCAAGAAAGAGAATGCCTCAAAATTAATCAATTGTTTAAGATATAAAATTTTGATTGAGATCATGAAAGAAGATAAGGAAATGAACAAAACATGACCACAGTTGATTAAAAGTCCAAAAGAAAGATGAAGAAAACCCTCTCAAACTCCTAATGTAGCCTAAAAATACAAATTAACATGAAGTCTAGCAATGCAAGCTACATGAAAATGAAAAGGTGTACTTGCAATAGAGAAACTATAACATAGGATTTTGTGTTCATCATTCATTAAAGAATGTTAAGGAACCTATTTTCATCTTTGGGCCATTATTAACAGACATCGAAAAATCACACAATCATCACTAGTCACAAGCACAACTATGAAAATATGAATGTGATTTATATCGGATTGGAATGTGGAAAGATTCTAACAGAAGCATCAAAGATATAAAGGTCAAGATGACTTCGATGTTAGCTTACCCAATTTATTGTAGCAAAACCATGCTCTCATCAAGGCAAAGATGCTAGGATGACCACAAGAACATTTGTGCAAAAAAAGTCAAGGATGATGCCTCAAATCTCCTAAGTGTTTCAAGGGAACAACAAGAGACACTCAAGAGCTTCAAGACCACACCCACAAGCAGAAAGCAAATAAAAACATACCCCATGCACCAAGTCCTCTAGCTATGCATCCCAGAGAGACTTATTAGACAAGGACACTCAACAAAAATCAATAACAGTCAGCACACAAAGAAAATATCATGACATATCTCAAGCATGTAGTGTTGTGTTTAAAAATTCAAGTATGTTAACTGATACTAAGTTCCGAGGATAAGGATCGAATGTTTTCAAGCAAGTAACATGACAAAACTGGGTAAGACCAAACTGAGAAGTGTTGAGAAACACTCAATGCCAGGGGTTGTGTTGAAAAACATAGTTGGGGTGGTGTTGAAAAATACCATTTGCAAGGTGTCCTAAAGACTAATGCATCCAAGAGACCAAAGCTAACACAATTATGCCCCCTAGACAAAGACAAAGACCAATTCCAAACCAAGGCAACAAGGACAAGGCATGATGGGGAAAGGCTAAGTGTCGAGGACACGTGCTAAGAAATAGGGGTGCAAAGGCCTCAAGTAGCGCCCGTTTCTAGGTTTTCACCACTTGGATTTTATTGATTTTATTTATTTATTTTCAGGACTTTTTATAAAAAAAAATTTTCTTTTTACTACCAAGGCACCTGTTTCCAGGTTTTCACCAAGGCACTTTTTAAATTTTTTTTGAATTTTTGAATATATAATTTTTTTGGAGATACATCAAAGCACCTATTGCTAGGTTTTTACTAAGATGATAATTTTTCAGGACATTTTCCAATTTTTAGAATTTTTGACAATATACCATTTTTTTGGGATTTTTTCAGGATCAATAAGTATGTACAAAGGATGCCCCCAGATAGAATGGGCATCATGGATAGAACTTATTCAGGTGCAAGACATTGATAGGATCAAGGAGCTGCTCTCCCTCTTCAGTAGACAATAAATAAGCACCTATCCCAAAAGCTACTGTAATGATGTAAGGTCCAAGCCAATTAGGTTCAAATTTTCCCTTTTGATCTCCATGTTGTTGATTCTTAGGATTTTCACATAGGAAAATATCTCCCACATGAAATTCTCTAGGGAAAACCTTTTTGTTGAAGGCTTTGGACATGCGCTTTTGATAAACCCTCATATGGTCAAATGATGCTTGGCATTTCTCATCTATAAGTTCTAACTCTTGACGTCTCATGGCATAGTAGTCTTCATCTATAACTAGACCTTTGAGGGAAACTCTAAGTGAAGGAATCTCAACCTATAAAGGTAACACTGCTTCAACACCATATGTAAGGGCAAAAGAAGTAGCCCTACTAGGAGTATGAATACTCATTCTATAAGCCCACAAAGCCAGATTGATCTGTAAATGCCAATATCTACCATTCTTATGAATTGTTTTATGTAGGATTTTAAGAATGGTTTGTTTGATGCCTCTGCTTGACCATTTCCTTGTGGGAAGTAAATGGAGGACCAATGTTGTTTAATATTGAATTTCTTGTAGAGTTGTTCAAGGTCCTTATTTTTTAACTGACCTCCATTTTCAGTGATAATCTCAGAAGGCACTCCATATCAACAGATGATATGGTTTAGAATGAATAGAGAGACTATCTTGCCCGAGGCAACAGAAAATGGGACAACTTCTACCCATTTAGTGAAGTAATCAGTAGCAATGATAATAAACTTGTGTCCACCTGATGAGTTGGGATGAATCTACCCAAAAAGATCAAAGGCCCAGCACTGAAATGGCCAATGAGATATAAAAGGAATGAGCTCCCCACCTGGAGCATGTATTAGGTTACCATATTTTTGACACTTTTCACATGAATTTCCAAAAGCTACTGCATCAATCTACATCATAGGCCAAGAGTACCCTGCCCTAAGAAACCTTTAGACCATGGAAAGACCATTGGAATGTCCCCCACAGATGCCCTCATGAATGTCAACTAACACTTGGTCGGATTCTTCCTTTTCTAAGCATCTAAGAAGTGTTCCATCTAGACCCCTCCTATACAAATCACTAGAGATAAGGGAATGACGAGAGGCATTTTGGGTAAGGTTTCTATGTTCAGATTGGTTAAATGTTTTAGGAATAATGCCATCATGAAGGTATGAGTAAATGGCACCATAACGAGATGACTCACGACCAACAAGGGTACAAATAACATGGCTTTCTTTGGAGTCATAAATAGGGTGATGTAGCTCTTCCAATAGGAATTCAAATCTTGATTCATGTTGCTCTATCTGAAGGAGTGAAGCAAGTGTAGCCATGGCATCAGCTGCTTTATTTTCTGCTCTAGGGATTTGTTGAAATGTGACAAATGTGAAGTATCATTTTAAGGAATCAACCATTTTCTTGTAAGGTATCAGTTTCTCATCTTTTGTTTGATATTCATCATTGACTTGGTTGATTATCAGCTGTGAATCCTGATGCAGGAGCATCCTGGGTGTAAGAGCAATCTTGCATCACCCAAAAATATTTATGTTTTTATTCAATAAGGGCTTTTTTTGTGCAGAGCTGCTATTTAAGGAAAGTTACTATTTTTGGTAATTTTTGTATGTGCTCAGAATGATCTGATTTCTTTCTTGGAGGTTCATTTTGGTCATATAAGTCTGCCAGCAAAGTTTCATGGCTAGATCAGGTGTAGTTGTGAAGATATTGAAGATTTTCGGTATTGGCAGCAGGGTACAGAAACTTCAAACTCAGTTTTGAAGGCTTTAGAGGCCCCGGATGAGGTCAAAAATTTGGGTGACGGGCGCTTGCGCGGGTCAAGCCTATAGAACGCTTCGTGGTGTTTTTGAAATGGGGTTATAATAGTCAATCGGGTCAACTGGTGATGACTTATGATCTCCGGAAGTCGGGTCACCTGAAATGGCGGAAAATAATTTTCCTTCAAAATTTCTGTTCGGGTTTCAAAAGTTATTTTGAGCCGACTTTGATGTAATAAATTGAAAAATAAAATAATTCTAAGTTTGGTCGGCCCTTAGGGCTAAATTTCTGGAACCTTCTCGGGTGGTAGAAATTGCCTATATAAGGAAGGCTGTATTATTGTCGTAGGCAGTTCAGAATAGTTCTGGGTAGTAGATCTGGGTAATAGTTCGAGGCTTTGTCCTACAGAATATTGTAAGGGAATGCCCATGTGGCTTTGCATATTGTAATTCTGAAAGTTTGTAATTCCACATTTGTGGAGATAATAAGAAGCCAATTTTCTGTTCTTGCATATTGTTGTTGTTTCTCTATATCTGTTATGTGTTTGTGGTATTAAGGGGAGCACCCTTCATCAAATCCCCATAAATGTGTAACTCTATGATTTTCCATTCTATGGCCATCTTAAGTCCATTTGTTAAAGCATCATACTCAGCAATGTTGTTTGTACATGGGAACAATAATTTGTAGGACTTAGGAATCGTGTACTCATGAGGAGAAAATAACAACACACCAGCTCCTGAACCATTTTGCATAAAAGATCCATCAAAGAACATCTTCCATGTTCTTTCAGTCATATACATGAGGTGCTCATCTGGGAAGTCAACTTTAATAGGTGGACTATCTTGAATTGGGAAATCAACCAATTAATCTGCTATTGCTTGTCCTTTAATTGCTTTACACTCAATGTACTCTATGTCAAACTCTGAAAGGATCATCATCCATTTAGCAAGTCTACCTGTGAGGGCAGCCTTACCAAGTAAATACTTGAGTGGATCAATTTTTGCTGTGAGGTGTATTGTGTGCACAAGCATGTAATGTCACAAATTTTGAGAAGAAAACACAATTGCGAGGTAATCTTTCTCAATGCTGGTGTAGTTAACCTCATATGAGACAAGAGTACGACTAATGTAGTATTTTTCTCTTTCTTTCCCATGTTCATCAAGTTGAGATAGTAATGCCCCCAAGGAAGATTTTGTCACTGAAACATACAGAATAAGTGGTTTCCCTGGGATAGGAGGCATTAAAATGGGATGATTTTCCAAGTATTTCTTGATTTGATCTATGCTCTTTTGACAATCCTCATTCCAAACACATTTGAATCCCTTGTGTAAGTTCTTGTTGAAAGGTTGAGCTCTATCTGCCAATTGTGAAATGAACGTCCTTATGGATTGAAGGCACCCTTGAAGACTCCTCATTTGACTAATGTTTCTAGGAGGTGGCATATCTATGATTGCTTGGACCTTTTCAGGGTCTACCTCTATTCCTTTTGCTGAAATGATGAATCCTAGAAGTTTTCCAGAGGTGACACCAAATGCACACTTCTTAGGATTTAACCTTAGTTGAAATTGTTCGATGCAATCTAGAATGACTTCTAAATCATTTAAGTGTGTGTCTCTTTTCTTAGACTTGGCCAAGGTGTCATCCACATAATCTTCCATGTTTTTATGCATCATGTCATGAAAAATGGTTGTCATATCTCATTGACAGGTGGCTCCTACATTTTTTAATCCAAAAGGCATAACGTTCCAACAATAGGTACCCCATGCACAAGTGAATGCAGTCTTTTATTGATCTTCAGGAGCTATCTTAATCTGATTGTATCCAGAAAAACCATCCATCAATGAATAAATCTCATAACCTGCAGTCATGTCCACTAACATGTCTATATTGGGGAGTGGAAAATCATCCTTTGGACATGCTCTATTGACATCTCTAAAATCAATGCAAATTCGAATGGATTTGTCATGTTTGGAAACTGGTACAATGTTTGATATCCATTCAACATAGTCAATAGCTCTTATGAATCCTGCACCAAGGAGTTTCTCTAATTTTTCTTTGACTAGAAGAGCTATGTGAGGATGCATCTTTCTCAATTTTTGTTTGACCGGTTTTACACCCGGAGCTATGGACAAGTGATGCATGATAAGATTAGTGTTCAACCCTAGCATATCTAAATAAGTCCAAGCAAAATTGATCTTCTTTTTCTTGTGGTGACAAGGAATGAGCCAAGTGTACTATTTGGGGAGCCTCATCTGTACCCAAATTGATTGTTTGTGTTGGCTCAATAAGCATTGAAGATCTATCTTGAAAGTAGCTAGGGAGACAATCAAGTACCTCATCCTTAGGCACCTTAGAGAGGTTTCCACCCTTGGATACGTCATTTATTTTTACTTTTTTTGGTTTTGACACCTCCACACAGTGGTTTTTGCCATCAAAAATCTTATTCTTTTTATTTTGTGACTAAGGTACTTGATGTTTGGCTCTGTCATGATGGTAGCCGATTCACTAGTGGAAGAGACTACGGGTTCAATGGCATTCAAGTAACAGGTTATCTCATAGTCATTTTGGAATGTTAAGAGCTTAGGTTCTTGATAGTGTTGGGACCAATCAATGAGGTTAGGATGAGAAAGAGGTAAGTCAATGAATGGTTCAAGGTTGTGGATATGAATGATATCATCTTTGGTGACCGAAGAGTCGAAGTCTGTCAAGTATCCTTCTAAGCTACCCAAATTAGGATTCGTCCTAACAAGTGAAGAATTGTCCACTAAGGCAACATGTGGGTTCAAATCCTCTAATCCTACATGTGACTCATTAGGTACTTCATGTTGAGAACTATAAGTGTGGATGACATCAACATTCATGTCAACTGTAGAAGGCTCTAAGAGAGAGTCCCATTCATACTCATGTGAATCTGTTTCTGAATCCCGACTAGGATGTTTACACCATGAAGTTTTGGGACATCTTGATGTGGAAGCTCTAATGTCATCAAGGGTAACATCTCTCTCCATCAAATGAATAATATTCTTACGTTGACGTTCTCTGATGGGATCTTCTACATCTAATTCATCTTGTTCTAATGTTGCAACTGTCGCATGAGTGACTAGACTGTCTAAATCTCCCCAAAGGAGATTAGTGGAAGGGACCCAATCTTCACACATATCTTATTGATTTGTCAAATTAGGAATGTATTTTGGTTCATCTTCACTATCCGACTCATCAAGGATAGGAGCAGTGCTCTTGTTATGATTCGCAAATCCTAGGCCAACCATCTTCTTAGACCTACGTCCAAAGAGAACATGATTAAGAGGTTCAACTCTAGCATCTAATCTTTGACTAAGAGGGCCATGTCCAAGATAACCCATATGTTTGACAAAAGTATACCCTCTTCCATAAGCCTTAGGAGAAGGAGAGAAGTTCTCATTGTGCATGTATTTTTCTTCTCTATAAATCCAATCTTTAACAACCACCTCTTCTTTCTCATCTTGAATAGGTACTAAGGATTCTATAAATGTGCCAAATAAAGTCATAGCTAAAGAAGAAGGTCTCATTTCTTGTGAAGGTTTGCCATAAGACCTAGGTGAAACTGGTAGCTTTGTGAGGGAGTTAAGCTGAAACCCCCCCATGCCAAGGTCTACTGACTTAAGCCTATCTTTACATTCCGCTAAGGTTTCATTGAAATTTTCTACTTCTCTATTGAGGGGAACATGAGCACTTGTTGAAATTGAGTTCACAGATAAAGTGCTATCCCCAGGTATGCAAATCTCTACTCCATTGTAGGGGAACTTAACACATTGATGATAGGTAGATGTCACTACTTGCATATCATGAATCCATGGTCTACCAAGTAAGATGTTGTACGCAAGGGGACCAGCACCAACAATTTGAAATAAAATATCCTTCTCAATAGGGCCAATCCTAACAGGAAGGATGGCCAACCCCTTGGAACTTCTTTCCACCTCATCATAGGCTTTGATAGTGATCTTCTTTCTGGTATCTATGACTTGTTGATAATAACCTAATGTCTTCAAAAGACTCAAGGAACAAATATTAAGCCCAACACCCCCATCTATCAACACACACCTAACATAGGTTTTGAAAATCATGACTCCAATATGAAGGGCGAGATTATGTGGGTGGCTCAAAGCTTTGTCATCATCCTTCAAAAAGGTAAGGTAACGAGGGCTGGCAATATGGTAAACCATGTTTTGGAATTGATCAACGTCTAAGTTGTTAGGGACATTTTTCATGTGCAAAGCATCCTCAAGGACTTTCTTGTGTCTTGGGAACAACTCTAAGAGCTCAAAGATCAAAATCTGAGCCGGGGTTCTCTACAACTGATCAACAAGATTATAGCTCAATTTAGGATTAACTGCTGGTTTTGAGGTGACATTCTAGGATGCCACTTGCTTTGGTTTACTGGGTTGACTTGAACTGGGTCCTCTAATGACAATGGGACCTTGACTTTGTGTGACAACATTAAGATCTTGGGATGACATTCTAGAGTTAGGACCCCTTACACCACAATAGGTTCTTCATCAAAGATAGGAGGAGAGTCCACGTCTAGATCATAACCATAGGGATCTTTATTTCTCATCATATTGACATTTTCTTCTACAACTTCAAGAATGTTGACAACATTCTCTGTAGCTGTGTAAGTGTAATGGACCTCAGCCTTGACATTCTTAGGTTTAGAGGTTTCCCCCTTCTCATACTTGGGCAAAGGTTCTTTGAAAGCCTTATGATTAGCATTTGTGTTCAATCCATCTATCTGAAGTTTTCCATTCTCAATGAGATCTTGGATGATATGCTTAAGTTTCCAACAATTTTCAATATCATGTCCAATGCTAGTATGAAATTTGTAGAAAGCTTTCTCATCCCACCAATGTGGCTTAACATCAAGTATATGATGCTTTGCGGGGTCCTGAGGATGCACAAGGTTTTTAGCAATGAGTGTTTTGAAGACATCCTCATATGAATCACCAAGTTTCAAAAATTGACATCTCTATTTCTTAGGCTTATCTTGATATCTTGGCTTATTCTCTTGTTGGTTAGATGCATCGAGCTTCATGGCTTGAACAACACTAGACAAGTGAAGAACAACTTGATCCTTGGGTTGATAAGAGTCCACAACTCCATCATTGACCACTTGTTTGTTCCTATTCCAATGTGAGTTCTTTCCTTTATCCTTGTTAGAGTTGTTGTTATTTTGACCATTTTTGTTATTGTTGTTTCCATGTTTGGTCAAAATTCATTGTTCTTTCAAAACATCCTCAATCCTACATGCGGTTTCAACCATGGTGTCAAAGGAATCAAAGACCATTTTCCTAACTTCATACCACATTTCAAGAACCAAGTTGCTAACAAGGATGTCAATCTTCTCATCTTCAGGAATAGTCCTAGAGTAGTGAGAGCATTGTCATCTCCACCTTTGCAAGAAAGTGACAAAGGATTCCCCTTGATTTTTCTTTAAGTTTCATAAGTCCAACATGGTGACAGATCTTGAAAGGTTGTATGCAAAGTGTTGGACAAATATATGGATGAGCTCTTTGAAAGTCTTGATGGGGGGAGTTATGTTGGTGAACCATTCCATCGCTTGACTCTTAAGACTCCTTGGGAACAATCTCATAAGGTACAAGTCATCTTGATGAAACTCAAAACTCATAATATAGAATTGGCGCACATGATCATGTGGATCTCCATTACCATCATACTTGTCATATTGGGGGATCAACTTTTCTAGGAAAATCTTTCATACTCACACTCTTGTCAAAAGGATTGGGACAAATTGAGTCAAGTGAGAATGAACTCTTGGGTGCCAACATCTTTTCCATCATACTCTTCATTTGTTTGATCTCTTCTTCTTGAGACGGGCCTTGTTTCTTAATCTTTTTGTCCACATCAAAATTGTAGGGGACCCTAGCACCCTTGTTGATCAAACTCTCTAGGAACTTGTCTTTGTTTTGCTCCAAGTATCTCTCCACATACTGTTGGAAGAGCAGTTCTTGTTGTATCTTCATGAAATCTTGGGAGTTGAGGTCAAAACTTGAGCTACTAGCCCCATATTGTGAACCATGGTGAGCACATTGAGAAGGTTGTATTGAGTTCCTAGGAGGTGTTTGTCTCCTATAATGCTCTTATTGTGAAGCCCTTCTTCCTCTAGGGCTAGGAGATCATGAAGGTGTTCTTGAATATCTTCCACTTCATGGAGTCTTAGGAGGAGTGGGTGGATGGGAGTTGTTTCCACCACCAAAACACATGTTGTTGTATTGATCATTAAGTTATTGAGCCAAGAGTCTATCTTTCTCTTCTTGTGTAGCTCTTCTTTCTCTTTCCAATAAGGCTTGTTTTCTGACTCTAGGAGTCTAAATTTTTCTTCCTTTGTAGCTTGTTCATCTAGGAAGGCTTTCTTTTCACGCTCAATTCTCTTGAGTCTTTCACTTGTATATCTTGAAGTTTTTTGGAGCAGTGAACTTGGCCTTGAATGTTTAAACAAGTCATTGGTATATGCTACATTCACAAGAGTATCATAAGGTTCATCATATTGACTATCATGTTATGGTTGTTCTTCTTGATAGGATTTCTTCATTTCCCTTTCAGCCCTTTGGTGAGCATCCAAACATTTGGTTGAGATAAGGGGTGAAACTGGTCGATTTTGATTAGAGGAATTGCCAAACAGAATGGTGTCTCTATGCCTTTCGAATATGTTGTCAAGACTTTTATCCATTTCTTCCCTCTCTCTTCGAGTCACTGTGTAACTCATATCCATATCTAAATGAGAAGGTGCTAAGGGTGTGCTCAACTCACTAAGATTACTTCTAGGATCAAACCAAACTTTTGAGGTATTCCTAGGGGATTGATCAAAGACGGGCTCTTTTCCCTTACATTTTTGGCGAGTTTGAACTAAGGGTAATTGGTTAAATACTACTTGAGGTCATTTTCCTTGATTTACTTGATATCTTGTTGTAATTGACATCAAAGAAAATATCCTAGGTGATAAGATGACCCTAAGAAACATTGGTACCAAACTAGGATAGTGAAAGCATTCAATTGTCTAAAAGAGAGGTGATAAGATAGAATTTTTGCAAAAGGCATTAACCAACATTGCCATAGAGGTGCCCAATAAACAGGTGAGTAGCCTAACACATATGGATCAGGAGGATGATTTACCCAAGTTATATTTGATTGAATTTGAATTTTGTTATGGAAGTGAATGGACAAGAGATTACTAAAACTCTCCAAGCGTGTTATCAAAGAATCCAAAGGTTTACTTTCTCAACAAGGATGATTTCTAACTTACCGACTCCAAGCAAGTTCACTTGTGAAATCAAAGATTACTAATTCAAGAGGTCAAGACACATGAACCCAAGGTGAAAATAGGTTTCTAACAGTGGGGTAAGTGACTTGATTGGACCTAGATCGATCGAGGAAGACTGAAAAGGACAGGAGTCAACTCACTATTTGACAAATTGCAAGACAGGTTCAGGTGAGGAAATGTAGTCTTGCGTGAAGAAGTACCAGGGCTCGTGCGAAAATATGGTAGGCTCGTGTGAAGAAACACCAAATCAGGCTAAAATGATTGGCAATGATCTCTGACAGGATTGTTGGTGAAACATCGTGTGAGGATATGAAATCCCGTGCCAGAAAATGTAGGGTTCGCATGAGAATATGCAGGGGTCATGCGAGAAAGGGCTCATGACCAAGTGATAAAACATGATTAGACCGCTCAACAACAAGTTATAAACTCAGGAACTCTATTTTTGTTCATTTTTAAAAGATCACATAAATACACCAACATATTTTTATCATTGATCAAGCACGTAAAACATCAATCAAGGAGTTCAAGCAACAATGTCTTCAAACAATGAGCAAGGGACAAAGCAACCTTGCACATGAACAAGAATAGTGACTTAGTATGCTACTCCTTAAAGATGCTACTTGTGTATGTTCTCAAATATTTTACAACCATGCACATAGTCCTAGAAAGAAAATTTTGGTTGCTCTATGGTTCTTAGTAATGGTTTGACTCTGCAACTTTTGCAATCTCAAGAGGGTGAACTCTAATCTAGGCACACTGGGGTTTTGACACATTCTGAGAATTTAATCAATTGGAGATGCTGAGGAGATCTGATATCCTTACAAGAAACTACACCCATGGAGATTTCTTCCACAAGGACATTTATATAGCGGTTGTTGCTACCACGACAAAAATGGCTATTACTTCTTGAGGTTCCATCCATGTGGTTTACCCAATAAAGGGGGTGTCCACTATGGTTAACCCTCTCTAAAAAGGTGACTCACAAAAAGGACCACATGGGGACTTGGTTTAGATTCAAGGATCTAAGTTTCTAATACTACCCAAAAAGGGAGTAGAGCATAATCCTCTAGCCTCTTCACTTCACCCAAATATAGCAAGCAAGTTCATTGACACGCTAAGATTGAAACCACCTCACCAAGGTTCATGATGTCAACAACAATGTCTACCGAGATCTCTAAAAGGGACCAAGAGAGAACGTACCGATCAATGTTGAGGACTAAACCAAGTAAGACCGTGAGATAATAACAATATCCTCCATACCTACAAGGGGTTCTATCATCAAGAAGAGCTTCACAAGAAGCTCACTCTCTCAAGAATGCCACAAATAGTGTTCATAGGGCCTAATTACTATGTGAAACATATATGCACGAAAGTGAATCTATGTTCTTTTTAGAGTCCAAAATTGAAGTGTGATCTATGAAAGCAATAAACACTCAAGCTAGACACATGAGAGATTCATTTTATTCCCAAAATCTAAATGTTATAGAGATTCAACAAAATACCTCAAGTCCAAAGCAACGCGCTTTGCTACTATGCTACCTCAGAAAATTGAATCAAGGAAATAAACACAACAACCATTAAATGTCAGAAAATAGCAAGTGGGAAATCAAATCTAGAAATTTAGGTCTCTACTGTCAGAATTCCATGTGAGATAGTACACAGTGCCGCATGAGAAAGTACATAGTGCCATGCAAGAAAGTACATAGGCCCACGTGAGAAAGTACACAAGCTTGCACGAGAAAGTAAACAAGCCCGCACAAGAAAATACCTTTGTCACATGTAGAAATGCTAATACTAGCACAACTTTGTGCAATACAACGAGAAACCTCACATGAGAATTCATACCAGAGATGCACAGAAGTACGGACAGCGCATGAAAATTGTTAGAAAAATAAAATAAAATAAAATGAGGCCAGAAATGTGATATTTTGGCCCACGGTGGGTGCCAAAAATGTGTGCTAAAATGTTGTCACACTTCTATGAGTCATTAAATCCAAGATCTCTCAAGAATGAAGTGTCAAATGGTGACTCATAGCTCTCTATTCATGGAGTGCAAGGGTTTATAATGAAGGCCCCCAGCTTAGACCTAGTTTGTGCCCATGCAAGTACACCATAAAATGAGAGATTCAAAGAAGAAAAGAAAGAATGCTAGTCTCCATGATCATTAAGTATGCATGCAAATGAAAATAAAAGCTATTCTATATGATAACAATGCATAAAAGCAAACTAATCTATGAAAGGAAATGCTTATGCAAGATTATTCTATGAAAGGAAATATGATTCTAATCTAATATGAAAGTGCAATATTAATATAAATGGATTTCCATGGAGCATGAGAGAAGAAGACAAGAAAAGAGAAGTTGCAATGTTCAAGCTCAAGTGCTCAAAATATTCTCCAAAAATTGCTCTCCAAACTTGCAGCATAACAATATAAAATCTAGATCATGTAAAATGAGAAAGAGAAGACTCCTTATAAAGAATCTTGGATGGTCAAGATTAAGAGGCAAAAAGAAGTGAGCAATGGTGGAGATTAAATCTTGGTTGATCCATGTGCTCAAGATTCTCAAGATTCAAAATAATTGGACATGGTTAAGAGGCAAAAAGATGTGTGGAAGAGATTAAGAGGCAAAAGGAGATCCCACTCATCTTGGAAAGTGTGCATTCAATGTGTAGACAAAAAGTCTTTTTCTTTTTCTTTTTATTTCATTATTTATTATTTATTTTTAGCAAAGTGGTTTCCATTATTTAATTAAAAGATTTTTTATTTATTTAAAAAGGAGCATGTTCTCTTAATTAAATAAAACTTAAGATAAAATGATCAAACCTTAGGAAATATTAAAATATTTGAATTAATTACAATTTGATCAAGGAAATTGATTTAAATTGAAAATATTGCAAAGCATTGATTCAGGAAATTGATAAATTGATGAATGGGGGCCCAAAGTCTAGGCGACCATTTTAGGGTGCATACAGAAACAAGGTGACCAAGTAGAATCTCAACACAATAATGGTCATCACCTTTTATGGTCAAATAACTTAATGATCAAGAACTCAGAGAACACGTGACATCACTCACAAATGTACACAAGACAACACATGAAGGTCAATCGTGACAACAAAATGGTTATGAACATTTCACAATATAAACCTAAAAGGAAAAGGTATAAAACCATAACAATAATTCAAGTCTCAAAGATGCAATTCTCACCTAGGGCATTACTCAATGCCCTGCTAGGAAACCCATGAGAATTTAACCTAACTTTACATTAAGTTGATGTAATAATTTATTTTTCTTAAATGTTTAAACATATATTGAATAATTCAAATGCAAAATCAAGTACAACATAAGTTAAGATAAAATCACTAACATATGATAAAAAATTATACTAATGAACATAAATCCAATTAACAATCCCAAAGTTTCCAAGATGTAGTGACATATAAGTTAACTAATCTACTAAGTACAATCCATAACATTATTACATGATATATCTTACGTTCATTTTTATCCCAAACTAAAATATGAACTAGTCCCTTACTTAATCATAATGAAAAGACCGTGAATCATAAACTAACATATATACATTGCAATGAAATAATAAGATACATTCATTACATCAATATAAGTAAGGATACAATCTATAAAGTACAACTAATACATCATGGTATACATAATAATACAAATTACACTGCACATATTGTAAGAATAATAATAATGAATCAAGTCCCAAATACAATACAAGTATATATACATCTCCTGAATCAATGTCACCACACAATGAACAAGAATATAGAAGAAACAAAAAGGATCATCTAAGCACAAGAAAAACAAATGTTGAATCTCAATGGTAATAAGAATCACTACCACCTGACTACGTGGAACCCAAAGGTCCACTCCGACTGTGTTGAGGAGATAACACCAGGACTCACTCAAAGGAATAACCAAACAAACAAGACAAATGCAAAGGAAAAATAGATAAAATAGTAAGAATGGTTATAAGGTTATCAAGTATAAATGATCAAGACACAAATCAGATGTACAAAATTCTATGTAGGAACCTAGAACACTATTACCCCTACATTTTTACTTGTGTTTATATTCCCAATTATAGCCAAAATGCTTGATTTGTTATTTCAAGTCCTTGGTCTTATACTTTCTCCTTTGTCTTTTCCTTCCTCCTTATTTTCACCCCTTTGAACCTCTTCAATTGAACCTTTTCCAAGTTCAAAGTTCAAGTTCAAATCCCCTGAGTGCACCTCTCCCTTTGTGACATAGTAAGAAATTTGGTCTTTCCCAGTTGAACTTGAACCGATGAACCATCATTGTTTCAAGGTTCATTGTTCAATCAGCCTCATGTTTTTTGTCTTGTTGAGTCGTAGGGTGTCTAGATTTGCAGCGCATTTGTTGTGTCAAGTTTATTATTTTTTGAACTTGAACCATTGAACATTTTTTATTCAATGTTTCAAGGTTCAAGTTTCATATCATTAAAGGTGGAAACATGTTATTAAAGGAGAATTAAAAGGGTATTTGGCATATGCGATGATGTGATAGGTGTTCGAATTTAAACTTTTATAAATAGAAAGAAATCATGAGTACATATGCCTTCATGCTGAAATGACTAGAGATTAATAAGTTGTCAGCTGGTGTCAAATAGGCAATTAATTCACATCATGATTATTAAGTTTTTCTAGTGCACAAATCTTGGCCAAGATCTTTCCTACATTATAAGTATGGGAAATGATTGTTATCCTAATTTAGAAAGCCATTAAAGCCGAAGTGAAACTACAAAGACTAAGTTAAATTGGGGATTTCTTTCGAAGGAATTACAGAAATTTGATGAGAATAGTAGGTAAACCTTCAATGAAATCCTCTTCCATTGTTGATTGTAATTATTTTCAAAGTTGAAAATGGAAGTAGATTAGCTGCTTGTGTGTGATTCTTCTATTTTTGAGAAGATATTTTGAGGGTTCTGTTCCATATTCATTATGAGGCCTAAGCTACCAAACTTGGGTCGGTCTTCGCACCTTCTCAATATTCTCCCCAAATTTGATGATATTGCCCTAGTCCAAGATGAATTAGAGGATTTCCTAGAAAAAGATAAGAACCCAACCCCAAATTCAATGATAGAGAAAGTCATGCAAAGTGGGTTGGTTGAAGCAATGACTTTTCCTACAATTGTGGCTTGCCCTAATTTGGTCATAGAGTTTGAATAGGTATGATGCCAAGAAGAGGTGCATTTTGAAAATAGATGGAAGCCCATTGGTTGATATCAGTAGATAAAAAATCATGGCAGCCATGGGTATACCAGAGAAGGAGCCATATGAAGATTGGACAATTAGCATGACATACTTTGTTTTCTCTAAAAAGAAAGCTATTTACAAGAGTGTTATTACTCATAATTGGTTATTGAAAGAATAAAAAGGAGGTTCAAGATTACCTAGGCCTCTAACTAGAGAGCATTTGAAAGATGACGTAAGAGACATTGTAATCCTCTTGAACTGAATTAAGGGAAACTCCCACACATTCTATTGGGAAGACTAGATGTACTTTTTCATTCAAGTCTTGTTGGGTGACCAATAGTACCTAGATTGGTCACAAATCATAGTGGACATATTGCATGAAGACTTGTCAAATTTGATCAGATATAAAAGTTTCTACATGTCCTCCTATCTCTTCTATATACTAGCATGTTCAAGGGAGTGGAATGGATTACATAATGAATCTTGGCGTGCAGCCATAAAGATATATGAGTTTTACCCTCACCTCTAGAAGCAAAATTATGGAGAGAACTTCATAAGAGTAAATGTTGTTTTCCAAGGGAGATTGGTTTATGAAATTCGGGGAAACGTGAACTAGAAAATGTCAAATGAAGCTATGCATCTAGTTAGTATATATGGAAGCTAGTGCATACTATTCACCAAATTTACTTATCTCAAAGTTGGGGGATTTGAAGGCAAACTTTATAAGTTACCTAGATACGCGCTTGATAGCCATATATTGATAGAAGTGAGCAGACAATTGGCTCATATACATAAGAAGTTGGAGGAAAAGGGAAACATTGGGGTTGAATTCCCTATCGAACTAGGTCACTAAGTTTCAAAACTGTATAAGATGCGTTGAATTTGGAACTAGAGTTAAAGAAATTAAACCTTCAGCTATATATTGCTAGGCCAAACTTTGATAGTACAGGTTTCGCCAGTGAACACCTAAACATGGAAGATGGATTCTATCATGAACCTCAACTTGAAGATTTCTGGGAAAATTGTGTGGATGAATTTGAAGTAAGAAAATGATTATGGTCTAGGTTCACTTTAGGCCAAATCACCTCAATGAAATTGAATATGAACACCATAGGGGTTAGTGAAAAACAAAATGAAGATATCCTGGATTCTTCATTTGATGAAAAGGTTCAAGAATAACCTCTTCCAGAAATAAATTGGGACAAGAAAGATAATGATGATATTCAATATAGATCTTTCAATATTATAAGAAGAATGGAGAGGTGGCTTCAAAGTTGTCAAATTGAAAAGACCCTTGAACCTATACCCCAAGATAGCTCAACCTCTCTTGAAAATACTATTCCACATCCCACTCTTCTCATCTATAATAAATCTATTTATATTGAAGGTACATAGTGTTTTGTTGAAAGTGAAAGCCCTCCCAAAAATAAGCCCAAAAAAGGTGAACAAAGTTCACCTTGCACTCAAGTCACTTGATCTAGGACCAAGAAGAAAAGTGGGAAGAATTCCAAGAACTTGGAGGTGGTAGATCGAGATCCTTTTGAAGAGGTAGTTATGGATATGAGAAACCGAATGCCAGAGGTTAAGGCCACAAAATAGAATATGAAGGAAAATGAAGATGAAGGAGATATAGATTTATCTGGTGCTTTAAATCTTTCAGAACAGAGTAATTTCCAAACACCCCCATCAAAAGCTACAATAGTTGCACCCAAATGGTTGGAGACCTTAGTCAATGAAAAAATGGAGCATTGTGCCTATTTCAGTACCCATCGAAGATATGGTGACTAAGTGCCTAGGCAAAGAGAGTAAGCCCAAAAAGCTTAAAATTGAGACCATGATGCATATAGATGAGGATACAGCTCATTGGATGGTTGAGATAGCCAGACCAGTCACAAAAAAGATGTGGAGAGTGCTTCAGCCTCAGATTTCATTATAGAAAATGTGGATATGGGACCTACCTCTAGGGTAGTTGATGTTAGGCATTTGGAATCATCAACCAAATGAATTATTTACAGAACCTAGAAGGATGAAAAGGAAAAGAAAGAACTCAAGACTTCCTTAAGGAATATGGCTGAATACATCCATGCAATACATAACCCAAATCCTATACCACTCACTCAGGCTTCACCAGCTTTTGATCCAAAGTCACCAGCGAGCCAGAAGCTCCTTAAGAAAATCCAAATAAATGAGATGATAGCAAATATCTATCATGATTGGCTCGACCTAATCAATCAACAAGGTACTAAATATATTATTGATTTGGTTAAAGTTCATTCTAAAGCGATAAAAGTGAGTGAAGAACTAGAGGTTGAAGTTAACTTGTGGAAAATAGAGAGGATCAAGTGGAACACAGTTGTGATTCAGATGAGTGAAGTCTAGAAATATGGTATTATGAAGTTTTTAGGGGAAAAACCTATGTCAAGCTTGGATGATAATATTCTATATGTCTCCAAGAAAAATATTGAATGACATAATTTTGTTGTTAAACAAGGTCATGAAGAATCAACTAAAATACTACAAGAATTCATGGGGTTAACTAAAACTATGTAGAAAGATCTGAAATGGATAAATATTCAATTCTTGAAAGAGGATGGAAATTTTTTTGAAGGCACTAATGAGATGGTGAAATATTTCAAAGATAAAATCATGGTCATTAAGGAGATCAAAGATTTAACTATTGATGACTTCTCACAACTGGAGGGTTGAGGTCATGGTTGATGTATGTTTAGTCAACTTAGAAACTCATGCAAACAAGGTGGCTCAGATAAATAAGGACAAGGGGGTGTGGAGACAAAGGATTGTGCACATTGGGTTGCCATATCCTCAAGTAATCATCACCTTCTCACGACACACCTAGATTGGAGGAAAAATCGCAGTGTCATCCACTTCAAACCAGCCAATAGATTCTGCTAACCTGCCTCAACCTTGATCGTGCACCATTATTTTAGGAGTGAAATCAAATTGGATTTACTATCTTTTACATTTTCTTCCTCAGTTAGTTTAGTTAATTTTAGTAAAACTGTCTAGTCCTATGAGATTTTGTAACTTTGGTTCTTAAAAATCTATCTAGCCTGGTGGCTATAAGTATGTTGTTTAATGACTTTGAAAAGGTTTAGATTTTAATCAATTAGAAGTAGAAGTAGAACATAAGGAAACTATCAATTTTTTGGTGTGATATATTTTATTTGAAGAAAAATTTTATTGAATATAGAAGGATATTTGTTGCTTTACAAAATTTGTGTAATTCATGAATCCTTATTCAATCTCTGTTAGAATTTGTTTATGGTGTGCAATATTTATAATATTTCTTCATTCTGGTTATATTCATGTGAGAAGTTGGAGTGAATGTATGAAATTTTTTAATCAACTATTTATTCATCAACAAAATCTATGAATTATGTTTCAAGTGTGGAAAATTATGCCTTTGTTTATTTCATGGCTATGAATGAATGTGGAAAAGCCTTTTATGCTTTTTGGTTAAAAGTGTGTCTTCATTTTATTTTATTTAATTAATTCATTGAAGATATTAAAGGTAGTTGTGCCTTCAAGAAAAGGTTGAACTAATTAGGGTCTTTCCAACTGTGGTTCAATTTGTTCCTCACATGGGGCACATGAGTCATTTTAGTTATAAATATTTAAGCAAGGATAAATCTGTTAACCAAAAAATACATATAGGAAAGTGTCATCACATACATCTAATGCTTGGACCTCATCTTGATAGCCTCTCTAGACCCTGACGCCCAAGTGGCCATACGTGGTATCAGTAAACCTCTCATACAAACAAGGATACTAACTATGTCAGATCATGACATCTCACTGTACGGGAAAGCATCTTCTCACAATCTATCCTAGCCTGTACTAGCACTCAAGTCATGGATGAGGTACACAATTATATTTTTAATATTTCTCTCCCAATAAAATTTATTAAGTTACCACTTTATTAAGCTACTTAAAATGAGTGATCGTAGAAGCTACTTGAGGGCCCTAACACTCATTGCAAGCCACTTCCCATCTATGCTCCTAGATAACCTACCCTAATGCTCCTAGCAAAAGACCCAAAGAGAAGACAAAATCAAAACCATAAAAGACTTCTTGTAAACCATTACATCATGAAAGTCATCAAAGACATGTGCTAGAGCATATTAAAGAACATCACATCCTATACAACAATCCAAAGTGTCCATCCCATAATGGACATATCAATAAACAATTGCCAATTCTCATAATTCATCATATCACAAGATAAATCCAATCTTCAATGACATAGTCATCAATGACATCAATCTCCAAACATGGGGTAAAACATAATGCAAAGACCATCAGTTAGATCATAGAATAGCCACAATAGAAGAAACAAGGTGACCAAGTAGAATCTCAACACAATAATGGTTGTCACCTTTTATGGTCAAATAACATAATGATTGAGAGGTCATAGAACAAGTGACATCACTCATAGATGCACATAAGACAACACATCAACCAATTGTGACAACACCAAATTTCTAAAAGTAGAATATATCGCTACAAGAAAATTCCAAAAAGGAATTTTTTTTAATATTTAGTTTTCTATGTTTAAATTATTAAATGTTCTTTTTAAAAGAGATTGATGCATGCAAAGAAGCGATTTTTAGTTTTTTAGTTTTTTTTAATCTTTTAAAATATTTTATTTAGAAAAATAATTTTTTAATTTATTTTCTAAAAAGAAAGGGCATGCATATTTCTTTTCTACAATATAATATATATTTTTTGTTGATCCCTAAGTTTTGTTGTCCATTAGTGTCTTACACTTAGTCATTTTCTAGGCAATGTTGGTCGGTCATCATTGTGACCGAGCCATCTAGTAAAGGCCGAGTTAAGTCTAGATTTGTATCTTGTACATTTATCGAGCAGTAGTTACTACCGAGCAAGTCAGAAGTCACCGAGTACTTCAGTAATAGCCAAATAGTTTATGTCGAGTTGTGTAGACATATCAGTGCCAAGCACCAATATAAGAAGAAGAGTTAATGCCGAGTGTCAGAGACTTCATATGTCGAGCAAGCTAGATTTGACATATGTGTTTGTAATGGCACAAACACTAAGGTAAACCATTTTGGGTGACATCTACACAATATTTTATGTTTGTTGAGGGAATCAAGGAGATGTTTATGCCTTAGATTTGTAATCATTAATCTCTATGTAAGCTATGTAGCCTATCAGATTTAGGGAATGCTTAAGAGGCATAAGTAGAGAATCTAGATCATTGATCTTGATCTAGAAGGATATTTTGTTGTCTATATAAGATGAGATTTGAACCCTAAAATGATGTATGAGTGTAATAGAGTATGAAAAGAGTATGAAGGATCTCATATATAGAACAAAGAAGCATGTTGATATAAGAAGAGATTAGTAAAAGTGACTGAGCAAGGCAGTGAAGGACAAAAAAGAGATATATTTGATTAAGGAGATCAAACTAGTATTGGAAGGAGAAGATGTGTTATCAGCATCATAGTGCAAACCAAAAGATTAGGTACTAAGACATTCTAACAGGTGAATGAGGGAAAATATCTTAGCAAAGTGGTCCTAACTGGCCTAAGTAAATCTCTTAACTGAGTGCTTACTTTTTTGTAAGTTTAAATCCTTTTACAAAGGTAGATTGTATAAGTCTTTAAGCTCTTAGGAGGGTAGACCCCTCACTGGGTAGATCATTAGTTTATGATCAAAAATTTGTATCCCTAACAAGAAAACTTTACTACTGTTGTAGTGAAGATTTGTGGGTGTTATCCCCACCCTAGTCTTACCTTTCAAGGGTTTCTAGGTAGCCAAAATCTTTGTGTTATGTTTCAGTTTCATGGATGAAGATTAGAATGTTAGATCTATTTCAGTATTGAGTTTGATGTTTATGTTATGAAAGTGAATTTATGTCAAAATGGAGTTAATAGTAGATATCTGATTCACCCCCCTCTCAGTATCTCACTTTCCCATAATACATTTCCAACATTTTTTGACATGAAAATCTATATCATCTCACATGTACATATATATGTTTATTTAAAGACATGCAAATGTAAAAATATCTCTTTTTTCTTTGACATGCAATTCTATATTTTAATTGCATTCATATATATGTATTTTTATTTAAAGACATGCAAATGTAAACATATCTCTTTTTTCTTTGACATGCTTCTATATTTTAATTACATGCATACATTTTTATTTTTATTTAAAGACATGCAAATGTAAAAAAACAAATTCTTTGACACACAATTCTATATTTTAATTACACACACACATAAAGACATGCATATTTACTTTTGACATGAAAACTTAAATTGTATTGCATGCATATATAATTTTTCAAACAAAATATTCAATAATTCAATTAAAAACCAAATTTAGAAAACCTAATGGTATACTTCTCAAAACCCTAAAACCATGGGATGAATTTTCCTAGTGCATATCCCGAAATCACACATGCAAAAATCAAACTTCCAAAGATGAAAACTTTTATCAAATCTTTCCACACAATTACCCAAACAAGACTCGATTATCAAAATCTAAATTTTGAAGAAGGCAATCGATAATTACACAAAATATTCAGACACAAAGAAGACAAAATTTTCAATTAAAAATTACAAAGCTTCAAAACCCTACCTCAAATCAAAGAATTGAATTCAAAGACATAAGAAGACCAAATCCAAAGCTTTTAAAACCCAAAATTTTTAATCCCAAAATTCACTCGAGAGATAATTCTTCCAAAATCTAATTGCTCATCATCTCTAAATAACCTCCTAGATCTATAATATAGAAAACCCATGAAGCTAGGGTTTAAAAAGTGCAACCCTAATTAGGAAAATATAACTCAACTCTAAAATTTATAATATCACTTTATTTTAATTTTAAATAATTTTAAGTTTCCACAACTCAACTTTATAAATTAAAGTTAAAGTTATAGTTTATTAAAAAAGTGCATTTAAGTTGTATGATTTTATTTTAGTTAATAAAAATATGCAACTAAAAAATAAATCACTTAGCTCAATTTTCAACTCCACTAAAGTTTGCACAACTAAACTCTTAATTTGAGTTCAAATTTGTTTTTATCAAAATTTTATGCATTCAAAAGCGCATGATTTAATTTTTAATTTATTTTGAATAACTAATTGAAGTTTGATTTTCAAACATACAAATTTGAAACTGAAAGTCAAAATAATTCATTACTCAATTGTGCATAAAAATAAGAATTTTTGTTTTAACAAAATTAAATTATTTAATAAATACAGGTATTTAATTAATATTTAATAATTAAATCACTCTATATCAATAATTTAGTATTTTAATAGGTATAATTAGTTATCTTTAATTATTAACCTTAATTAATCCCTTAATTAAACCATTTATCCACAACATGATAGAAAACAACATCGACGTAATGAATGCATGCATACTAAAAAAACAATTAAGCCAAAATGCAACAAGCATACTCGATAGCATTTATGAATTCACACCACCTTGACGAATTCATATAGGGTAGTCAATCAGATACTTGTTTAGTCATAGGAAAAAATGTAGGCTTGGGATAGGATTTAGACCTGAATGCTATATCTCCTCTCTTACCATTGAGATAATGTGATAGGGCACACTCATCCTGACAATTCAGGAAAGTCAATGCCCGATACTTGTAAACCTGCATCACAAAGCCGACCATGTACATACATGTATATGTAACAGGTAATGGTAGGGATCGGTACATCATGCGGATCTCACAAGAAAGTAACTATGACTCTGTCCCTCACCACATCAGGCACATCAAACAAAAATATAAAACATATGTGCAATCCATACACATGCACATATGAGGTCAGTGGTCAGTAATAACCATAAGTATAGATAACATCATCATCTAAATAACAACATGATATAAATAAAATAATCAGATTATCAAAGTACTACAACATCAATAGATATTATCATAACATCAAACATCATCAAATATAACTCAAGATCTAACATGCACATGGAAAGTGATCTAAAAGAGTTTGACATCCTAAATTGAAAAGACAATAGATGGGTGGTTACATGATATCAGAGAAGAAATAATTCCTAACGAACTCATGGAAATTTATGGAGCAACCAATATAGAGGAATTAAAATTTCAACATAAGAAATCCAAAATGAATGAAGATGAACCAAAAAAATTTGAATAAATTGTTAGAAACAACATAGATGATGAAACAACAATTGCTTTAGAGCTAGAAGTAGTATGTGATTTAATTACAATTTCTTAGCCACAAGATGAGGAAGATGATGAAATATTGAAAGAGAAGCAATTGCTCATCTAGAAGATTTTGGAATACGATAAAATAGAGGAGTTGAAATAGAAATGGTATTTGGGCAAATAGAGAAACAAACATAAATAAATAAATAAAGTAGAATGATGCAGGGCCCTCTGTAGGTCATAATCTCATACAGAATCTTCCGGAGGTCATAACTTTTGACTTAGGTCTAGGTTTAAGCTGAGATTTTCCCTAAACATGCCCTCGACTAAGTTAGAATGAATTGCCAACTAATATCTGAGATTTGATAACATAAACTTGAATTTATTACAAAATAGAACTTTCTAAAAACTAGAGAAAAAACACTAAAAGCTGATTTCGGAGCCCAAGATGAAACTTTCAGCTCCCGAAAATGTGCTAAAATGGGCCCCAATTGATCTAAGATCATTGGCAAAACAAATGCCACCACTTGAGGCACGCACCTGAAAAATCTTAGCAAAAACCTAGACCTGAGTCAAAAGTTATGACCTCTGGAAGTTTCTGTATGAGATTATGACCTATAGAGGGCCTTGCATCATTCTCCCCTTCTTTAAAGGAACGCAGCTCCTGCAAGTGGTTTTCTGTGAACCGTTGTAACTTTTTAGGGTCCAACTTCATCACTTCCCATTCTGAGATCCAGGTGCTATTTGTTGCTGGTAATCCCTCCCATTGAATCAGGTACCTATTATAATGACCATTCCAGGTGATTGTAGACTACTTGTCCAAAATGTGGGCAATCATTTCCTTCTTTTTGCTTGGAAGGTGGTGATGCCAATCCACCTCATCTGTACTGGCTGGCTGAGGTAGTTCTCCATGAAATGCATATAAATCAGAAACATTAAAGACATGAGAGATATCCAGATCATCTGGTAGACAAACCTCATAAGCATTATCATTGATCTTCTTCAAAATTCGGCAAGGACCTATCTTTTTTTTATTTCAGCTTATGATATGTGCCAGTGGGAAATTGCTCATGCCTCAAGTATACCATCACCAAATCACCTGCATTAAATACCTGTCTCCTTCTAGTGGCATCTACAACAGCCTTATATCGCTCATTGCTATCCTATAATTTACTCCTCACATCATGTTGAAGTTGTTGAAGGTGTTCAGCAAATGCTTCCCCATCATCGCTAATTCGGTCTTGCACAAGGAGTTGTACAAGGTCCAAGACACCCTGAGGATTCTTACCATATACGATCTGAAAAGGAGATTTGCCAGTTGATCTATTAATAGAACTGTTGTAAGCAAACTCTACTTGAGGCAATGCTAAGTCCCACTACTTGGGCTTTTCACCAATAATACATCGTAACAAGTTTCCCAAACTTTGATTGACTACCTCAGTTTGCCCATCAGTTTGGGGATGATAGGCACTGTTGAACTGCAACTGTGTTCCCATCTTCTTCCATAAGGTCCTCCAGAAATGACTCCTTAGTATCCCTGTCAGAAGTGATAGTCTTCGGAATGCCATGGAGTCTAACAACTTCTGAGAAAAATAAGTTGGCTATCCTTGTGGCATCATTAGTTTTTTTACAAGCAATAAAATGAGCCATCTTAGAGAATCTATCAACAACTACAAAGATAGAATCTGTACCTCACTGGGTGTGGGGAAGCCCCAATACAAAATCCATACTCACATCTATCCATGGCTCGAGGGGTATAGGTAGAGGTGTATATAATCCCATGTTTTGGGAGTGACCTTTAGCCACTTGACAGATTCTGCACCTTGCCACGTACTTGGTAATGTCCCTTTTCAGTTTGGGCCAGTAGTACTTGTCTTCAACCAAGGCTATTGTCTTGTCCTCCCCAAAGTGACCAGCCAAACCACCACTATGAAATTCCCAGAAAATATTTTCCCTCATGGAACCAGCTGGTATACAAAGTTGTTTCCCTTTAAAGAGGTAACCATCCTGCATAAAGTATTCTCCTCTCATGTGATCCAAAAGATTAGTTCCTGGTTCTTTAATCTTTTCTATAATTTCCCAAAAATCATCATCAGCCTCATACAAAACTTTAATAACATCAAAACCAATGACCTCTGATTCCATTGTAGTTATGAGTGTAACACACTGACTTAGGGCATCAACAACCTGGTTCTACTTTCCAAACTTATGCTTCAAAACAAAATTATACCCTTGCAAGAAAGACACCCATTTAGCATGCCTACTATTCAATTTCTTTTGTGTGTTCACATACTTCAGGGCCACGTGATCTGTAAATAGTACAAATTCTTGTGGGACCATAGTTCAGCTTTTAGTGTTTTTTCTCTAGTTTTTAGAAAGTTCTATTTTGTAATAAATTCAAGTTTATGTTATCAAATCTCAGATATTAGTTGGCAATTCATTCTAACTTAGTCGCGGGCATGTTTAGGGAAAATCTCAGCTTAAACCCAGACCTGAGTCAAAAGTTATGACCTTTGAAAGTTTCTGTATGAGATTATGACCTACAGAGGGCCTTGCATCATAGAACAGGAGAAAAGTTTGGGGATTTGTCAAAATTGCCCCAACAAGGAAACCCCAAATTATGTAAAGCCGTTAGGGAAGAAGAGATGACAAAAATATCTATCAGAATTAAGATTAAAAGATTAAGTTATAGGACATCAAACTAAACTAACTTCTTTACTGAATGCAAGACAAGGGAAGGCTCTTCTTCAGGAGCCATGAGGCTCATAAAATTGAATGTTAGGGGCATGAATGTCCCTATTAAATTTAACACTTGGTAAAACACTACATTTTTTCAATAAAAGAAAAAATAATTATGATATAGGAAACTAAGATGAATAAGGAAGAAATGGAGGCATTCAAAAGAAAATAGGGGACTAGAAAATTGATGCAACTCCAACTGAAGGAGCCTCGAGAGGTTTGGCAATATTTTGGAATCTAAGAAGAGTAGCATTTGAAAATTGGATCCATCAAGAAATAACATGTAGGGGGGAATCATTAGAAGCATACATTGCAAGTTAAATTTTATCCTAATAAATGAATATGGACCCCTACCAAATTGGAAGAAAAAATATGTTTGAGAGGAAATAGAAATATTTATGCATCAAATCCTAGCATCTATAATTAGAGGAGGATATTTTAATGCAATTATATACATGTCAAAAAAAGAGAGGAATTCAGAGAGAAACCCAAGCACAAATAGATTTCAAAGAGTGGGTAAATATGCATAATCTATTAGAAATAGAAATAGAAATAGAAATAGAGAATAAAATATTCACATGGAATAATAGATGAATGGAGTTCAATCATATAGTTGAGAAATTATATAGGTTCTTCTTCAAAGAAGATTTAACAACATTCCCCATGGATTCAACTTCTCAATCAAGTCTAATGTCGGATCAGATTGTTTCCCAGTCCAACTCATAATTAATAGGGATAAAACATCACGAAATTGTCCTTTTAAGTTTGAAAAAATGTGGATGTATGATAAAAATTTCTATGGGTTAGTAGAAAAATGATGGAAAGAGGAGTAATTTATGGGCTCCATCCTATTTTGTTTTGTATCTAAAATAAAAGTTATTAAACAAAAACTACTAAAATGGAATAGGAAACCATTTAAGAATATTTTTGCAACAAAATCCAACATAGAAGAAGAAATAGAGAAATTAAACAATGAAGTTATCCAAGAGGGAATGGATTAGGATAAATTCCAAAAAGAGAAATAAATACTCAACAACTATGTAGATATCTTGGCAAAAGAAGAAATTTTCCTAGAAATAGAAGTCTAGAGAAAATTGGCTATCAAAGGGACATAAAAATTCAAATTTTTTTTCATAATACCACTAAGTAAAGGTGAAACATTAATAGAATACTTGACATTAGGAATGGAGAAGGAAATAGTATAGAATATCCAAAGGAAATAACCAAAGAAACAATGGTCATTTTAATAAGATTCTAAATTAAGATTCTTAGAAATAACCTAAGAAGTATGTTTGTCAACATGCCCAAATAAGCATGTTGACAAACATACCAAAGATAATAATGGAGGAGAAAAATAATATGATCACAAGTAAATTTTTAGCAATAAAAGTTAAAAATGCCTTGAAGCAACTTCACCCAAATAGAGTACCTAGGCTAAATGGATTCCTCACACATTGTTTAAAAAATGCTAGCATATTTCAAGAGAGGAGATGGTTGAGAAATTAGAAAATGCGAGGAAATCAAGAAGTTTCATAAGAGAAATTAATAATAACTTCAACACTCTTATCTCCCAAAAGGAAAAAATATATCATTTAGATGATTTCAAACCTATTTCTCTATGCAATACATTATACAAACATTTGGTTAAAGCTTTGGCTAACATATTAAATAATATTCAACCTTTTATCATATCAAAAGAACAAATAGGGTTTGTGTGAGGGAGGTCAGTATTTTATGGAGTTATAATAGCACAAAAGGAAATTATCCATTCAATTAAAAATGATCAAAAAACTAGTATGCTAATTAAGATGGAAATAAAAAAAGCTTATGATAAAGTGGACTAGAGATTTTGTGCAAATGTTTAAAAGCATTTAGATTCAATAATCAAAGAACTAATTTGATATACTACTACTACATCTCCAATCCAAGATTCTCTGGTATTAGTGAATGAAACCCCAAAGGAATTTTTTGAAACATTTAGAGGATTAAAACAAGGGGATCCAATTTCACCAATTTTATTTATAATTATGGAAAAAGCTCTTGGTAGGACTATAAGTAAATTTCAAGAGAATGAGAAAATAAAAGGGATTAGAATCATTATTAGAATTACAGCCATCATCCATCAACAATTTGTAGATGACACAATACTTTTGGGGGTTGCAAAAAATAGGAAGCAAGACAATTTAAAAAGGTTCTTAATATGTATACCAAGGCATCAAGGCAAATAGTAAGTCATTAAAAATTAGAAAATTTATTTTTAAATGTCAACCCTAGAATAGAGTTATAAATCTAAATATATTAGGATTTAGAATGAGAAAATTACCTTGTAAATATCTAGGATTATGATGCAGGGCCTTCTGTAGGTCATAATCTCATACAGAAACTTCCGGAGGTCATAACTTTTGACTCAGGTCTGGGTTTTTGCTAAGATTTTTCGGGTGCGTGTCTCAGGTGGTGGCATTTGTTTTGCCAATTATCTCAGATCGATTGGGGCCCATTTTAGCACATTTTCGGGAGCTGAAAGTTTCATCTTGGGCTCCGAAATCAACTTTTAGTATTTTTTCTCTAGTTTTTAGAAAGTTCTATTTTGTAATAAATTCGAGTTTATGTTATCAAATCTCAGATATTAGTTGGCAATTCATTCTAACTTAGTCGAGGGCATGTTTAGGGAAAATCTTAGCTTTTTAGGGGTTGTTTTGAAAATTACCAAAAATGGCAAAAAACACCTATGGAAAAAAACTACCAAAAAGGGTAATTTTTGGATTTCTTATTTTTTCTAGTTTTTTGGTTACTTAAGAGTTTGCAGCAAATTGTAGAGGTAGTCAATGATGAATGAGAAATATTGAAGTACTCAAATCTGTGTAATTTGTCTTGTGATTGATTTTATTGTTAACAGAGTGTGTTGTGCTCCATCAGATTATTGCTAGATAAGGGCACTAGATCAACCAAAATATGGAATCCTATCAATGCAAAAATGGAATTTTATGGAAGGGTAAATGGATCTCATGAGTAGGAAGAGCTACAATTTTACAAAAGAATTACTATCATCAATACCAATATATCAAATTTATTTCCTTCCGCTTTCACAAGGAGAATATGCCAAATTAGAGAAAAAAAAAAAGAGAACCTTCTTTTGGCAAGGAATGATAGAAAAAAGTGGGCATTAATTATTTGGGACAACATATGCACGCCAAAAGAAGCTGGTGACATAGGATTAAGAAACTAGCTTTGGAAAAATAAATCCTTAGGAGCCAAATTGGTATGGAAAATGTATAAGGAACCCCATTTAAAATGGTTAAAGATACTCCAACATAAACATTTGAATGAGACAAATCTTTATAATATTCTTAGAACCCCAAACCCACCAAAAGGTCATGAGTATGGAATTTCATAATCAATTGAAAAGACCTCATCTTAGACCAACTTACATGGGATATAGTAGACATAAACAAATCTTTATTTTGGAGAGTCTCTTGGGGAGAATATACAACTAGAATACATATATTTTAAAAAATCTATGTAAAAAAAGTCATGAGATATCATCTAAACAATAATAAAGTTTATCATTTATTTTTATATTATAAACTTAAAAAATCTATACAAATAATTAAATTGAAATATAAATTAATCAAATACTGTATTTAATCTAAAATATCATCCTCATAATTTGTACACCATTTTCTCCAAAAAAATTCATTTATTCTTTAGTATTAAATAAAGTTTTAGATTCTTTCTCTCTTCTAGGACGTCTTTAAGATATTGTTTTATGATCCACTTGATAGTTATGATCATTATTAATTTTTAATGGTATCATGCTAAAAGAGTTCTAAAGACATACAAATGGGCTCAAAGATATTATAAAAATGAGTTTATATGATATGTATATACAATTTTATTCATATAGACACTTCTGGATATATAGTCTCAAAACCTTCCCACTTTATTTACGACAATTGTGTCTAATGACACAGAAAATCATGTATTTAAGCAATAAACTATCTTTCACTTGTCCAAAATAGATTGCTTTTCAATATACAAAGGTTTATAATTAAATAAAACCAAAAATATTACAAAGAATATGCTTGTACATTTTTTCGAGATCCTATTAGCTTCCATAACATAATTGTTTCATATTGCCCCTTTGAAAAATGTATGGAATAGATAGTTTTCTTATTGTTGTTGCAAACCTAAGGTTGCGACTCTAAATATAAGAAAATCTGACTACAAATGGAGTGACATCTTGATTTGTTCCAATAATTTTACTCTTAAGAGGCCAACAATGCGCCACTATTTTTCCAACAAACCAAAGAGATTTTGAATTGATGAACGTAACTATAAATACTTAATTTACCTTTTTTTCTTATTCCAATATTGTAATCTTTTTAAGAGGTTCCTAGCACACAATATGATATGAAAATGAGAGACATGATCTAATAAAGAAATCAACAAAGTTCAATTTCTTATGTAATACAATATGTTGACAAATCCCAAAGATGAACTCAAGTTTTATATTCAAAATGTATATCTTTTTAAGAAAACTTAAAAAAATATAACTACCTAAATCAAATGCCCTTTTTACATTAAATCATCATACAATATCTTCTAATATAATCAAACTTTAACACTTCACCCATTGTTACAAATAGATTCAAACTCAACTCAAATTGAACCTATAATTTTTACACATTTTTTTCTAATTTATTATTAATATCCAAAGTATTCCAAAAATTTCAAATATGTCAAAAATAAAAATGAAAATATATAATTTCAATTTCCAGCTTTCTAATTTGATTGTGGGAACTTGAGTTTCCCAAAATTGCTTTAGTCATCAATAGTGTTTCAAACCTTTGAAGTTGATTTCCCATCAAATTTCCCTCTCTTTGACTTTCTAATAAAGAATAAATATTTGTAAGGTTATGATGAAACGGATGAACAATATGGTGTCCCTTTCTTGTGTACTTGTCAACAAACAAGGAAAACATTTTGTCTTTACCAAGGCCATAAAGGCATAAATACCACACACGATGAGATATCTAACATTAATTTTCATTATTTTGGGATTTCAAGTGCATTTTGAAAAAATAAAACATATTATGACTTTTACTTGCTTATTCTTTGATTTGATAAAAACTCTTACATTGATTTTTAAAAAGAATGTGTGTATTATTGTAATGGCCACACATTTTAATGGGAATGCATGTTTGTATGAGGAGGACTGGGAGCACGAACTACAATAGAGGTTGTGCCTGTCGCCACTAAGAGTATAAACAATTCACTAAAATAAATCATCAAATGCGACTTTTTTTTTTCATTTTTTATGTTTCACTCTAATTAAATCATCTTTCCACATTTTAAAAATCTATCCACATATATTTTGTGTATCTATATAGGATGTCACTTGCTTTAAAAATGTAGTTTACATTCTGATATAAGCCCATCAATAGTCAATCAAAGGTGGCTGTTCTTTCTATATTGTTATATTATAATAAGATATTAACATTATAAATTTTTGTTTCTTCAATATATTATAATTTTAACATTATAAATTATAGTTTCTCAATATATTTATCAAAAGTTGTATAAAGTAAGTAGGCCATTTCTTGAAATAGTTAATAATAATTAATAATGATAGAAGATCATTATAAAATATAAGTATAGAAAAAAATTCAAACTTTAATATTTTTTATAAACTTTTTATTAACAATTATATGTTTTTATTATTTCACTCCACTCCATTCCATACCACCAATATAATTATACTTTTATGACTTAAAAATTTATAAAATATATTAGGAACATGATTTAAAAAGTTACTATACAAAGTACCATCTATCTCTCATTCACTATATCAATTAATTATTATAATGTTTCACTTCTATAATTACAATTAATTTCTAAACTAAAAGACAAGTAGTTCCATTACTTGGCACTTGTTTATTTCTTTGTAGCTATATTTTGCTTTGATCAATAAAAAAAAATATTATGATGTGAAAACTTCAAATCACTCCCAACTTTTTATAGCAGCTTACTTGGCAAGTCCCTTGCTTATAACTAAGGTTTCAGGACCACTTCATCAAGTATGATGTCATATTGACATGCTTTTTGTTAAGATGTCCAACCAGTCCAAATTTAAAAAACTAATCAACTATTATAAAATATAATATACAAAAAACTTCAAAAAACTAATCTCCAAAGTTCTAGATTTTGAACCCCTACCTTCAACAATCTTACTAAGTTCCTTATTCTGGAGTAAGTACTGACTCTTTCATAGTTCTTGGCTTTGATGAATATTAGTTTTCCACAATCTATAATAATTGGTACCAATATTTCTGATTAAGATTGTGTTTTATTTTTGTATCAACTTTGAAATCATATTCTATTATCTAAAAAACAAAAAGCTTAAAAAGATGATACGTATCATCCTCTTGAATCTTGCAAGCCCAAAATCTGCAATATTTAAATTGTTATCCAAGAGCACATTGCTGAACTTGACATTGCCATGAATAATGAGTGGATGACATTCAAGATGCAGGAGGGCCAAAGCCTGAGCAACATCCAGTATAATGTTTCACAGCCCAAGAGAACACTAGGAATGGCAAGACAAAACTCTATTCAATATTGGTTTTGAAGATTAAAAGTTAGGGAGAGTCTGAAATCTAGAAACAGAAACAGTACTACATTGCATAATCTAAGTGTGATGATTATAGGAACACCCAAAGCAAGCAATGAAGATCGAGTCTTTTCCTACCAACTTTCAATAGAAGGCAATTAGTAAGGCACAAAAATTCTGCCCAAGCTTGAAAAGTAGATATGACCCACCCTAAAATTGTGTACCATTTCAGCCTATCATTAACAAACTGGACATGAATAAGATATCTTTCTTTCATCTTACTACTTCAAACCATCATTGTTCTGCCCCCTCAAATTCATCGATCATAAATGCATGATTTGTGGGGCTTCCCAGGTTAATCATGGCAGCTTCCATAAAAGTCAATATGAATATGATGCAGAGGCAAAGAAGTCATGGAAACAATGGGCCACACAGGGAGTGGGTAAGGGAATGAGAAGAAAACCTGAAAAGAAAAGTGCATGCGAGTCTGTATACATGTACCATAAAGGTCAAAGCTGCTGGTACTTTTCCAGCCATATTGTACAGCTACAACTCAGACATGAAAAGGGGTAATAACTGGAGGAACGTGAGCAACAAGTCAACTGAGCAACATCGATTTGAAAACCTGTCATTGGAGATTTCGAGCATTCAGCTATGCAGCAATGCCCAGAACTATTGAATTTCCATAAGAAGCAGATATTTGTTCCCTAAGCTTGCAGCACTTCTGATAAAGTTTATCAATCCTTAGGCTGCTAAGGCAGCTACAGAATCTATGCATTATTTTATTGATGAACATCGTTGACTTTTTATAGGATTACTCAAACCAAAAAGATAGACAATTCAAAACTCACTTGAAAAGAAGGAAGCTAATATCAGCCAATTCAATTGGTAGATTTCCTTTCTTATTATATTAAAAAATGATACTTTTTGTAGTAGTTTATTTATGTAAATGAGTTTTTCTGGATTTTTATATTGAGTTAAAAGTGAAATAATTCAAAATTTATTTGGAATAAAGAAAGTCAATATCAACCAGTTCAATTGGTAGACTTCCTTCTCTTTTGTACTACTATAAAAAGGTTCTTTTCTGTAATAGCCCACCTACAAGAGTTAGTTTTTATCCAGTCTTTGCATTGAATTAAAAAATATAGATAATTCAAAACCAATTTGAAAAGAAGAAAGCGCATATCAACCAGCTCAACGAGATGATGTTTATTTGATATATGATGTGGTTAACGTATTCAAAATTTATTAAGATACATAGTTTTTTATTATTAATTAAAAAATAATCATGAGTTTGAAAAAGATATTTATATAAATATATGATAGAAATTTTATTGTGAATTTTAGGAATTTGAGATTGTATTTTTTTTCTATAAACAGTGTTTATATTTTCATTTAAGAAATGATGTTACATATATTGAAGTACTGTTTTGTTTCAAGTATACAACAAATTGAATAGAGAATATAGAGGAAGACTAGGTTTAAAGTGAGCGATCTCTTGATTTCTTCAATTACCTCAACTCTATACTGTCTTCACCTTTTGGTCTATTCAAGAATGCATATATAATATCATTACACGGTTTCTCACACAATTGAAGAACAAAATTTTTAATTGAGGAAATAGATATCTTTCACTAGATGGTAAAGGACAAGTGATCAAACGGATATTTTTAGCCACTCATATTTATTACTCTCCTTTTTGGATGCCCTCTAAAAAATGTTATGAAGACCTTAACAAAATTATCTGACAATTTTTTAGGATAAATTAAGATGGAAAGGTAGGCTTCAGGCCTTCTTCTTGGCTTCAATGTATTCAACCAAAGCATAGAGGAGGGTTGGGTCTCTTTGATTCTAAGAATCAAGGGATTTGTCTATTTTCCAAATGGATAGTAAGTGCTATCTTAGGAGATGAACCATGGAATATCTTGGTACGAAATGTAATTGTTCTTGCTGATATGAATAATGGTGGCATAATGAGGGTTGGCTGGATAAGATTTTACTTGCTCCCTTTTTTCGTATTAAAGGATCCTTTCCATTGCAATCCATTTGGAAGGATTGGAAGTTAGTTTGTAGCTGTTTTGATTGGAGGAGGAACTAGTTACAACATGGTTTCAACTTTTTCTATTTTTCTATTTGGTGGAACAAGCTTATACAATATTATGGGAAACCATTGGCTGTTAGTTTTCCCAAAGAGGTTCCATATCTTTTTAAGAAGGAGGTGAAACATTTTAATGATATATGAGACTTGAAATCCCTTGACTTGTCTAGTTGACAAGACACCAAGGGATCCTTCAATTTAATTAACAAGATTAAAGGATTTTTCATTTTTTGTCAAATCATTGGTCCCTATGGAACTCCTTATGAAGTTGTGTACTCCTTTGCAATGCAATGTCTTCAAGGACTAGTCGTGGTTGGGAAAATATCCTTTTTATTGTTTCCCTCTAAAACATTGTACTTACTAATCTTTCCAATTTTGAAGTTAAACCCGTGACTTAATAACAAATCGAATTGAAGACTTACATAAATGAAATGACTTAATTTGTGAATTTGAGTTCACAAATTTGGAAAACTAAAGCTGGGACAAGTGCTCAAATTTTGTCTTGGAAAATTTTACTTCGGAAACTACTTGTTGGAGGTAAACAACGATACCTATCATTGGAAATAGATTTATGCCCATTTTGTAGTCAATCAAAAAATTTGAAACATATATTTTGGAGCTGCACTAGAGTAAAAATGAAGTGGAACCTCATGTTTAGTCATTTTTCTGTTGTTTTCTATCATACTTTAAGATGGAAGGAAGCAATTTTTGGGTTTTGTCTTTATAAGAATGTGATTGTAGACTCTATGAGGCAATGTATTTTGTTACATATTTGGAAAAGTAGATGTCGAGCATTAATTTCTAATCACTGTTTGCATCACGAAGTAGATATTTTAGTGTTTTACTGGGAACAAATATGTTTGAACTAGCTTTTCTATGTTCACAGCTGAAGACCAAGCATAAAGATGGAGCTAGATACCAAAGACTGTTGGATGAGATAAAGTATCAGTTTTTGCAACTTCAGGGAGGAGAGATGAAATAGTCCAGATAAATTCACAGACACCTCAAGTTTCAAGTCTAAAACAGTCATGATTTATCACTTCAAATGTAGTCCACATGGGGCAACATGAATCTGTTTTATTCAACTGTGAGCTGGTTTGTAATGAGTACGCAACCTCTTATTTTTTGTTTAGTTCTTTGTAATATGTAGTCAATGTATTTCCTTAGGACTACTAGTACTTTGATGTAGTATTCTTCCTTTTTCTTTTCTTTTTTTAATCCAACAATCCTTTTGAACGTCTATTTATTTCTTATGTAATTTTTATATCAACTTTCTTCAATTAAAAGAAAAAATAGAAAAACTGATATCTCTAATTTAAAATAAATAAAACACTTTTAAAAATATATTTTCTACCTTTACACTATTCTTACTAATGTTCATTCTGCCAAAATCTATTCCGAGCATGATCCGAACCTCACCCCTTATGATGTCAGAGTCATGCACTCAGTAGGACTTGATTCATGGTAGACTGATTTAGAACCATTCAACTTCAGGAGAAGACCAAGAACCCATTGACTAATTAAATACATCAAATTTTTCACAATCCATAAGATTTGAAAAAACAGATCAAATTATATAGGTTTATTTGGGCATCCAAAACCACTCTTCCAAATTCCACTAAATTTAAAATACATATGAATGACTCCTTTTTTAAAATGATTTGTAGCATGCATTTGATTTGATTTGTCGTGGCTATCTCCTCTATAAATGTGGAACCAAATGGAAATGATCTGTCCCTTTTCACATGCTTTCTTTAAGCATGAAAATAAAAGCCTGAGTGATTTTAACATTTCCAAGGGAATAAAGTTGTGTGAGAGTGGGACCCATCCTAAACACATACCATTTGGGATGTATGCATAGAAGACTTTTTATTTTTGGGATTCTAAGTAACTCCCTTTTCAAAATTCACACTGCTCCAAATTCTTTTTAACGGCTTTGACCTCAACAAAATTTTGATGTGATAACTCATGGCCCAACTATTTTAAATATAATATTATATTTGTATGAGCACAAATATAATATTAATGGAGATGCATGTTTGTAGGTAGCCAAACACAAATTACAATGCCAAAGTTTAATTGAATACATTAATTGTCGTATCCAAGAACATGGCAAATCCACATAAAAGAATATTAATTTTCTACTCTTAACTTTTCAAGATAATTCTTCTTGAAAACTAAAACCAAACATTCAAAAACTTTTGCCATCCCTATGTAAATATATATATATATTCACTGGTGGTGTCTGCCCAATAAATAGGGAAAATATAAAACCCAAACGAGACCACCCAAACTTTTTAGAAATTAAATGACCTAACTCATTCTCTTATCCCATACGGAAATAAAAGAGTTAATAATGCTATTAGAGGAGGAAATTTATAGTGCATTTGTTTTTAATAGAGATGCAGTTTAAAAGTCTAATGAGCATGTTTCATGGGGTGTTTCAAAATATGATGAGCTTTCAATTCTATTTTATAATGGTTATTTATATTATCTTTATAAAAAATTAGATTATATAGATATTTGTTTGTTTATATATATATATATATATATATATATATATATATATATATATATATGTTGAATTATAATATCATAAAAGTGTACATATTCAATTTAAAAATAGTATGTAGTTGGATCAATTAGTGAATAAGGACAAAGTTTTGTAGTGCTCTCTTTGTTGGGTATTCTGCTCTTTTTTTATATCTTATGTTTGAATAAATTTTTACCCCCCTTTAAATTAAAAAAAAAACTTAAAAACAGTTTGTAGTTATATTTATATTGGAAAAAATGTAATTTACAAATATAGAATATA
Source organism: Chamaecyparis obtusa (assembly GCA_027943335.1). Taxonomy (NCBI): domain Eukaryota; kingdom Viridiplantae; phylum Streptophyta; class Pinopsida; order Cupressales; family Cupressaceae; genus Chamaecyparis; species Chamaecyparis obtusa. Next base: position 1,431,573 of record BSBK01005497.1, on the reverse strand, counting down.
GTAACAGTTGTAAGAAGGGACAAAGTGAGACGATTATAACTTATGTTAACAAAGAACATATTACTTTAACATAACAGCTATCTTACATCAATAATGGGCAATGCCATTATAATGTGTGACTACTAGTTATATCATTGAAATACAAATCTAACAATAACATTGTCATAGAACATTTGAAACAGTTGAAAAGCAACAAAAATGACTAAAATAAAGAAGACAACCATGAGTTTTGGCAAAATATCGAGTTAGGAAATAAAAAGATCCAATCTATCAAAATTATTTAAATTTTTTTTAACAAAAAATATACTTATTAAAACGTGTTCAAAACAAGATATAAAATATAAAACATGTTCAAGATAAAATATAAAAAATAAATCAATAGTAAAATACTCTGCAAATGTTCTTACATACATTGTGAGAAATGACTATTTCAATGAGTTAAACTTAAATATTCCACAAGTTGTATTGTCAGAGTTTTTGTTGAAGTAAGAATGTAAAAATATCAATAAAATTTATAGGTATGTACAACTGTAAAAGAATTAATTCACAGTGTTCCATTCAAAACTAGAAATTACAAATTTAATGTGGACTATCACATTTTTTTCAGAGCTAAAAGTACAAACATACTGTAAGCAAAGAAGCAGCAACAAATTATACGCCAAATTAGTGGATTGAGAAGTAGATTTGGTGTGGAATTAATGCAAAAGCGCAGTAGCCTGTTCGTCAGATTAATTCTGAAATCCAATGCCTTTATACGAAGAAGATACATCAATAAATTCTCTATTTTCTATGCGACCTTTTGATATGAAACGTCAATTCTTCATAACTTTTAAAAATCCAGTACAACAGTCTATGTCGTAAGGTGAAAGCAATTGTTGTATTCATGCACTTATCATATCAAATCAAATGGAATTGTAGGGAAATTATATTAATTAAAGATATAGATTATTACAATTTTAATGTTAAATATAATTAATTTTTGACAAATAATAAGTGTTATCAAATAGTAAATTGACATATATATATATATATATATATATATATATATATATATATATATATATATATATATATATATATATATATATAATTTATATTAAATATATTATTAATATATTTTTTAATATATTTATATATTAGGTTTAGGGTTGAGGTTCTATTTGGCTTAGTGGCACGGTTAGCATTCTATTTTGTAAGAGATAAGGTTCTGTATACACCTAAAAATGGTTTCATTAATTAATTAAATATTTATTATTTAATTACTATTGATTTGATAAATTAATTAAATATTTATTATTTAATTAATAATTATTCTTTTATTTATTAAATAAATTATTCAATTTATTTAGTGAATTCACTATAGTCTATTCTTCTATCCCAAATCTTCTAATTAATCTTATTAAAGTGATTTAATTAAATATACAATCACCTAAATATGACTAAGTTTCCTAGTCCACCTCACCTACCTAGTCACCTGACACATCACTTTGGCTAAAATAAATAATTATTATTAATTATTTATTGATAATTATCCTCACCCACACATGTCCTATTCTTAAGGGCTATGTGGCCTCATAGGACTTGGTCTCATAACCACATGTCCTCTCTTAAACCAAGTCAAGAGACATTCCCTATTCCTAAGGGGCTTCTCAAGCCACCTCTAAGGGTCAAAGGTGACTCATAGGACACTTGTGGAGTCCTCATGAGGAAAAGGTCTCTCCCTCTTTCTCTCTTTGGTCTTCGCGAGACACTTGACATGTGTCTTTCCCTTCCACCTTCTTCTCCTCCATGTCAATGTGAGAGGAATATCATCCCTATTCTTCCTCTCACATTCTAACTACATCCCCCTTTCTCTCAACTCCTTCAACCAAGTCAATCCTAGCCCTATGATCTTCCACCTTTCATTCTCAATCGTAGGATTGTGCCACCTAGGCCTAGATCCTCCAAAACTCTATAAAAGGAGCCTCATTTCCCATTTGAGAGCTAATAGGTATTTTTGATAACAAGCATTCAAGCAATCAAGCATTCAAGCATTCAAGCAATCAAGCATCCAGACATTCAAGCAATCAAGCATTCCATACAACCACCATTTCATTTGCATTCCATCCATTAGTTTGCATAAGCTACTGTGCACTTATTTCATTCAATCTCCACACTTTGGTAGCATCTTGGGAGAAGGCTTCACTTTGGAAATCTGAGAGCTCAACATCTTCAAGAAATCAAAGCTAGGAGGACAATGGAGACAAGCTGCATGGTAGGTGAAGGTAATTAAATTAGTTTCATCATTTCATAGTTACTTTGCATTCTTCATTGTGTTTGCATTAGATAGATTCATTGGCTTTAATAGTTAATTTATCATTTCTAGTTGTTAGACATCTAATTTGCATACATTTTTGGCGCTAGAAGGAGGGCCAGCCTCCATTTTTTAACATTCTATTTTCTTAGTTTTTCGTGTGTAGACATTTCCAGGCTGTTTTTGCGCATTCATTCACGATTACTGCGCATCCATTCATCTGTACTGCGCATTCATTTTAGATCACAGCAGTCATTTTCTATCTTTCCCATTTTTATTTTGATTAAAATCTATGCATTTGTTCAACTTTGTTGCGCATTTGTTATGATTTTTTGCGCATACATTCCATTTTCTGCACTTACATTACATTTTGCTGCGCATTAATTATTCTATTCTGCGCATCTGTTTAATAATTTTGCGCATTGATTAACTATTATTGCGCATTTGTTATTGACAGTATTTAGATTAAAATTTCTAATTTATTTTGATTTTAGCTAACCTTTAACAAGTTTCTGTTTGTTCTGGTAGCTTTTAGGCTGTTTTGCAGGACGTTTAGTAGAAGACCCTATTGCTAAAATTTCTAACATATTTCTTTGCAGGGATTTCTAAAGGGTTTGCAAAATAAACCATAATCTCATTTGGGCTCTAAAATAAGACATATATTTGCTTTGTGTGTATTCTTTAGTATAGCTCAAGTGTCTATTATGTTTTTCTTAATAGCATATCTATAATCCCAAAATTATAACAATGTATCCTCTCCCCTCACCATTCGTGGACCTTGGGTGTAAGAGAAACTGTTATAATTTTTAGAGGGCGGTCTTTGGTGGGAAAAGAGGTACTCACCCCAAGGAACGATCCAACCAGTAACAGGCTAAAGCCAAGCCCTTCCACACCGATATATAAAAAAATGCTAGTGTGATTAGTCTCACATTAGACAGGTGTGAATTCGTTGTGGCAACCAAAATCTCCTCCAGTACCCTAGTGGTGCGTTAAAGTCCTACTTAGTAGAGGTGAAAGCCTTGCTTTGAAAGGATTGGGAGAGCCCCCTTAATTGGGAAAATGACTTGATCACAACCACCTGAACGGATGTCCTTACTAAAAAAATTTTGTTTAGTGGCCAAAAACCTTCTATCTGCTGGCTCAAGGAGTCACCCAAGCTCGTGAAGACACCCCACATTACTCACAGTTCATAGTAGAGATAGCAGTTCTTTGGGAAGTAATGACCCATTGAATTCGGAACTTGGTGTGCCTGAGAAGTGAGTGCACTGTAAGGAGGAGCCCGTGCCTCCAAGTTCCTAGGCTGTTCACTGTGAATTTGTGTGGCTAGATTTTATTATCCTAGTGGGGATTTATCAAATATCATCCTTGCCAACCATAGGATTGTAAGCGTGTTTGTGCATTCATATTAGCATAGTTAGATTAACATCATTTCTGTCTTGTGTTCGTGTGTTTATGCATTTTTCACTTTGCCAAAATAAAAAAGGAAACCAGCCAACACCAGAAAAATCCAAAGCCTTTCAATTCAGATCAGAACTTAAAACCCTGCGCATATATCACATCTTTTTGCGCATTTGATGCAATTTGCTGTGCATTTATCACAATTTGTTGCGCATCTGTTCAGACTGTCTGCGCTTTTGAGTACTACCAATCACATCTGTTACATATTCCTGCGCATTTGTTTAATTTTGTTGCGCATTGATCAATCTGTCCTGCGCATTTGTTGTTGCGCATTTACAACAGTGAGCATTTCCACAAACTTTGCAATTTTTGAAATCACTTTTTCAGATACCCATTTTCGTCCTTGGTAAGATTCTGGAGAAACAGTCAAGTTACATAGACCTTTGATCTTTAGTTTGACCATTCATCACTTTTCATCATTCCTTCATCAAGATTCATCAACTTTTTTTCTTCCAAATCTTTGAAATTCTCGATTTTGTGTTGAAACATTATCTTATCCATTAGATTTTGATCTTTGTGAGTTTACCATATCAGGATATATCATCCTTAATCATCAAACTTGCTTAGGTTATTATCTATTGATTTCTCTTTGTCATATCATAGTGAGATCTATACCTCCAATTGACTTAGAGTTTATCAAGTTGTCTTATCACTTTTCAACACATTTCAATATCTTTCCTATCAATCACTTTCCATACCTTCTCATCAAAAATCTTTCATCCCACAATCAATTCTTTCAATTTTATGGTTCAAACTCGATCTCAAAAATTTAAACAAGCCACCAATCTAGAATCCCTAGACAAGATGGGAGGCAATACCAGCAACGAAGAAAATCCTTGGCTCGAAGCTCCTAAGAAAACTTCACTTTTTACATCCACTGATGAACCCACCGATGAAGAACTTAGGGAAGCTTCACAAGATCCTCAATTTTATCATGTCATGGAAAGACTCTTAGGCTTGGATAAAGAGATGTATTTTCTCATGCTTGCTCAACAAGGAGCTAAGTTACCAAGTGATTTTGATGTTTCTTATCTTAGAGAACCAGCTCACACAAATAATCAACAAATTCCTAAAGGTTCTCAAGATACTCATGGAGCAAAGGAAACCAATCAGCAATCCAATGCTTCTCATAGTCATGAACAACACACTATTTCTCAAAATGATCAGCCAAATCATGCTTCACAAAATAATGCTTCTCACAACAATGTTTCCCAAAACACTCAAGGAAACACACCATCTTTGGATCCCGTCCTACAACAAATCCAGATGCTTCAACAACAAATCCGTGACATCCAAACTGGATCATCAACAAAGAAGTATTTCTTGGATGATATATGTCCTTATCCTTTTGATAATAATTTAGCAATGATTCCATTCCCTCCTCATTTTGAGGTACCCAAATTTGACAAATACAAAGGGAATTCAGATCCACAAGACCACATTCATGAGTTTTGTGCTGCTTGTATTGAAGTCGCTCATAATGACACTTATCTTATGCGACTATTTCCACGAAGTTTAGGAGGACAAGCCATGGAATGGTTCTCTAAACTACCCCTCGGCATCAAATCTTTCAATGAGCTTCTTGACAAATTTGTGACTCATTATTCATATAACATCAAACATGAGGTCACTATGCTCGATCTTTGCAATGCATATCAAAAGAATGGAGAACCTTTCCTTACTTTTTTCCAAAGATGGCGTCAATTGTTTTCCAAATATCCATGAACGATTCCTAAACAAGAAAAGATGGGTATTTTTGTGCATAACCTTACACCAGAAATGAGTTATAGGTTACAATTGCAATGTCCACCAAATTTCAATAAGCTCATAGAAAATGGTATCAAGATTGAGGAAGCTATGGTCAAAAAAGGTGAGATCAAACTTTATTCTAAAGACAATGTTGGATCCTCAAATTCCAATTCCAACAACTACAACAATGACAAATCAAAGTTTTGGAATAAAAACAAAAACATTGTCAATGATGGGATTGTTGATAATCGTAATGTCAAACCAACGCAACCCCTTCTTAATCTCACCAATCAGGCCAATGCTACTCAAGGAACCTACAACAATCAATCATCCAATCAAAATACCAACAAGGATTCATCTAAACCAAGATTGCCTTTTATGTCACCTCGAAGAAACTTTACTCCTTTGGGGGAATCTCTCGAATTAGCATTACGGAAGTTAATCATGAAGAAACTCATTACGCTTCCTAAAACGAAAGATTTTGAACCTAGAGTAAAGCCTTCTTGGTGGAATGAGAATGATTATTGCGAATTTCACAGAGGCAGAGGACATAAAACAAATGATTGCAAAAGACTCAAAAATGTAATCCAAGATTTAATCGAAAGCGGTGAAATTGGTGTTGACGGACATGTCTCAAATGAATCACATATAGCTTTCAAAGATCCACTTCGTGAGCATGAAAAAGGGGGTTCTTCCAACAATAAGGGTGACAATCAAGCTAATTATAATTCCACTCCCTATTGATATGTTGGTAACATTTCTGAATGTCATCCTTCTATGTATTATGCCAATGTTATTACCATCAAAGAAAAATCAGAGAGTCAACCAGTCCAAGCTACCACTCGTGCTCAAGCCAAAGTTACTCTTCAAGGAGTCCAATCTAAACCAAGCACTACACAAAATAAGTCCGTTTATGTCCCAAAGTCTATCCCAAATACTTCCAACCAGTATAATATTTTGGAACAACTTAAGAAAACACCTGCCCAGATATCCATTTTAGAGCTTTTGCATCTTTCCCCATCTCACAAAGATATCCTTGAAAAAGCTCTCTTAGAGACCCAGGTTCCAACAACTCTAGATCCTGATCAATTTCAAGCTATGGTGGGCCATTTAACAACCCCACACTATTTGTCCTTTACTAAAAATGATGATTTAGCCATTACCCAACCTCATAATGCTCCCTTACATATCGAAGTCCTTGTCCAGAATCACAAGATTAAAAGAGTATTAATAGATGGGGGAGTTGGCTTGAATATCTGCACGTTAAAGTTAGTCCTTGCATTGGGATTTTCTGAGAATGCTGTTGATCCAAAAAAGAAAATCACAATAAAAGCCTATGATGAGGAAGAGAGATCATCCAAGGGGTCCGTTGTTCTTCCAATTAGAATTGGTCCTATTGTCAAAGATGTATCTTGTCAAGTTCTGGACATGGATCTTGCTTATAATATTCTTTTGGGAAGACCATGGATTCATTCCATGCAAGCTATGCCATCAACTTATGACCATTGTATAAAATTCCCTCACAATGGTCAGGAGATCACTATCAAAGGAGATTCTAATCCTTTTCAATATTGTAGCAATGTGAAGATTTCTGATTCTTTGGTTCCCTATAATCATACTGGATCTTCTGCAACTACACCTAGTGACCCTAGTAATATAGCATCAACTTCTAAATCAGATGGGATCAAGATAGACATCAAAGAAAGCAGTATGGGAGAATATACTTTAGGTCAAGCTCTTTGTATCACTGAGTTACCTTTATCTCCCAAATCATATGGTAGATCTTTGATCACTAAACAACAATCAGAACCCCCTTCCACACTTGTTTATAACACATTTATAAGTGGGGGCACAATATCCAAAGAGGTAGCTGAGCGTAATGCAAATTATTGGCTTAAGACACAAAAGATTGAAGAGGATATTAAACATGAATGTATATCACCTGATGTCTATGGAAAAGGGTATACTTTGCTACAAAAGATGGGATATCAAGGTGCTGGACCTCTAGGGTTACAAAGAGAAGGTGTTATAAAACCAATTTTGCAAAATCCCAATTATCAAAGAGACACTACAGGATTAGGATATAAAGGAGAAGGACCACAAGAACCAAAAGGAAAAGCAAAAATACCACCTTTTCATGAGAAATCTAAATCTCCTGCCTTACAATTCAGAAAGCATGGTATGTATGTAGATCCAGAGAAACAAAGGATAGCTCAAAGAATCATTGATAGACTTGAAGATAACGATGATTCTGATTCTAATGATTATGAATGGGATTCCTTATCTGATTATACTGAAGAAATAGGAGTCGATGTTGTCCATCAATATAGTAACGATTACCATGAGGGCGAGAGTTCAACGAGTGACTCACTAGGATTGGTCCCACGTAATACTACTCGTGTTGATCATGAGCGAAGTGAGTGTTATCTTGTGACAAATGATTCGGATGAGAGTATGGAAATAGACCTCGCTGATACTATCATAAACCTTGAAAATTTTTCCATCAATACCATCTCTGCTTTTGAAACTGACCCAAATGATCCAATGCCCTTGTCCGTCCTGACCTTATCGATTGGGATTCTCCCGATCACCCAGAACTTGATGTCTTCCATAATGATGACGTGATCATTGACTATCTTGGCATCAGGGATCATTTACCGCTAGGGGATCACAAGTCAGGATTTCTGATAGAACTCAATGACATGGCCTATTTTGGAGAGAGTGCCAATCCTTTCAGTCATAAAAATATAAAAATAATCAACAGATCTAATGGTGAAAACCACTCAGTGGCAGTATTAGATCCAAAAATAGTAAAAATAAAAGATGCATCTGATGGTGAAAACCTCTCTAAGGTGCCTAATGATGGAAGGATTGACACTCTTCCCAACTATCTATATCAAAAGCAATCTACCATTCTTATAGAACCAACAATACCACTTAACATTGGAATAGAGGAGTCTCCATGCATCCTCAAAGTAGCAGCATCCTTGACAGAATCAGAGAAAGAAGCTTTTGCAAATTTTTTTAGAGAAAGACAAATCAACTTTGCTTGGTCCTATGCTGATATGCCTGGTTTGGACCCCAATCTCATTATGCATCATTTATCTATCAAACCAAGTGTAAAAACAGTTAAGCAGAAGCTCCGCAAAATGCATCCTCACATTGCTCTAATGGTGAAAGTAGAATTGAAGAAGCTCCTAGATGTTGGATTCATTTGGGCTATTGATTATGCTGAGTGGATTTCAAATATTGTTCTGGTTTCAAAACCAGACAAGTCTATCAGGATTTGTATTGATTTTCGAGATCTTAATAAAGCTTGTCCGAAAGATGACTTCCCTTTGCCAAATATTGATATGATTGTTGACCTAATAGCTGGGCATGAGATGTTATCATTAATGGATGGATTTTTTGGCTATAACCAAATCAAGATTGCGCCAGAAGACCAGGAAAAAAATACTTTTACTTGTCCATGGGGTACATACTGCTGGAATGTGATGCCATTTGGCCTCAAAAATGCTGGAGCAACTTATCAAAGAGCCATGACCACGATCTTTCATGACATGATGCACACCATCATGGAAGATTATGTTGACGACATTTTAGCAAAATCTAAAGACAAAGCTAGTCATTTGAGAGTGTTGGATAGAATATTCACCTGGATGGAAAAATATCAGATTCGACTTAATCCAAAGAAATGTGCATTCGGGGTCACATCCAAAAAATTGTTAGGCTACATTGTCTCAGCTAAAGGCATCGAAGTAGATCCAGAAAAGGTTAAAGCAATATTGGAGATGGCTTCCCCCACTAACATTAGTCAGCTAAGATCTTTATAGGGGTGTCTACAATCCATCCGAAGATTTATTTCTCAACTAGCAGATCGCAGTCATCCCTTTCAACATTTGCTGCATAAAAATATCTTATTCCAATGGGATGATAAGTGTGAGGAAGCTTTCAACAAAATCAAGCAGTATCTAGCGAATCCTCCAACTTTGATGTCACCAATTCCAGGCAAGCCACTCTTGCTCTACATTTTAGCCACGACAGCTTCACTAGGTGCTCTTCTCGCTCAGCAAGATCATGAAGGAAAAGAAAAAGCCATATACTACATCAGTCGCACTTTAGTGGGATATGAGTTAAACTATTCCCCTATTGAAAGAGCATGTCTGGCTGTTGTCTTTGCTTCACAAAAGTGGTGACATTACATGTTGTCACATTCTACTCAACTTATTGCAAAGATTGATCCTTTAAAGTATTTGTTAAGCAAGACAACATTAACAAGTAGGTTGGCTAAGTGGGTCATGCTACTTAGTGAGTTTGATATTGAATATGTAGACAGGAAGGCTATCAAAGGTCAAGTGATCGCAGATCAACTAGCTGATGCTTCTTTAACAGATGACCAACCTATACACACAAAGTTTCCTGATGCTCATATCTTAGCTTTGTTTACACAAGCATGGAAATTATACTTTGATGGCTCATACACTCAATAGGGTTCAGGAGCTGGTATTCTTTTTATCACGCCACAAGGATACACTATTCTGAAATCTTTCAAGTTGTTATTTCCTTGCACCAATAATGTTAAAGAATATGAGGCTTTGCTGATTGGGTTAAAAATGGCTTTACAATGGAACGTATCTAAAATAAATGTCTACGGAGATTCTCAGCTGATTGTTAATCAGGTTAATGATGATTATCAAACCAAAGATGATAAGTTATTGCCATATAAACGTATGGTTGATGACTTTAAAAAGTATTTCTTTGTCATTAATTTTGAGTAGATTCCTCAACATGAAAACAAGGCTGCCGATGCCATGGCAATGATTGCTTCTTTATTTGATATAGAAGATACCAAGGCCCATTTTGAGTTCTTGGTGGAATCCCTGACTTGTCCTGCATATGATGAGCCTGGTACGAGTATTATATGTCATCTGATTGGACATGACTCCCCAACCTATGGAAAGATCTATTCTTACCTCAAAGACAACACTATACCTCCTGACCTATCCTGTAATCAAAAATGAACTTTTCTCTGCCAAACCTCCCGCTATATCTTAATATCCAACACCCTTTATCGGCGAGGTTTTGATGGTACTCTCCTGCGATGTCTCGAACATGACGAAGCTCAACTTTCCTTACGTGATGTACATGAGGGTATTTGTGGGACACATTCGAGTGGTCCCTCTTTGGCTAAGAAACTCATGCGTATGGGTTATTATTGGCCTACCATGGAGGCAGACTCCTTTCATTTTGCTAGGGCATGCAAGAAATGTCAGATATATGGAAACCTTATCTGTGCTCCAGCTCAAGAGTTACATCCTTTTAAAACTACTTTGCCATTTAGTTGGTGGGGACTCGACCTCATGGGCACTATCAATCCTCCATCTTCCAATGGCCACAAATGGATTCTCACTGCCACATAATACTTCACTAAATGGATTGAGGCCGTTCCATTAATTACCGCCACAGGGAAACAAATCTCCATGTTTATCTTAAACTATATCATTTGTAGATATGGTATACCTATGTATCTTATCACTGATCATGGGAAATAGTTTCAAAACCAAGACATGGATGACTTGTGCACCAAATTCCACATCACCCACAACTACTCCACCATCTACTATCCTCAAGGAAACGGCCAAGCTGAGGTGTCAAACAAAACAATTGTTAAAATCCTACAAAAGACTGTCAATGACGATGGCCGTGACTGGCATCTCCAACTTAATCCAGCCTTATGGGCTTACTGCACCTCCATTCGTACTCCTACTGGAGCCACTCCGTACTCCCTTGTCTATGGATCTGAAGCAGTCCTGCCCCTCGAGGTCGAGTTGCCTTCACTTCGTGTTACTCTTAAAGATTTAATTCCTGTTGAAGAGTATAGAGTTGCAGGCCTGGCTGAATTGGAACTCCTAGATGAATGCCGTCAGCGAGCCTATGATCATTTGAAACTTTATCAGCAGCGTCTGTCCTGTCAGTACAACAGCAAGGTAAAGATCAGAGACTTTTAGTTGAGTGACTTAGTCCTTCGAGAAAATCCAAAGAATCAACAACACTATGAAAAGAAGGGTAAGTTCAAACCAAATTGGTTAGGACCTTTTGTGATTACATCAGTCTATGGTTCTGGAGCCTATCAGTCGTCTACGCCAGAGGGAGATCCCTTGGATGAACCTCTTAATAGTATCCATCTCAAGAAGTTCTATCCCTGAAATCCCAATGCAAGGGGCATGTATATAGTCTGTATATATATATATTCTGTAATTAAAAAAAAATAAAAAATACAAAACAATTCACAAAATCAAAAGAAAAACTGCAATAAAAGCATATGGTGAAAACCTAGAAACAGGTGCTATGTGTGACAAGTTAGCTCCTCTATCTATTAGGATTCTTCTAGTGTGTCCGTTCATTGTATATATCCATAATAAAATGGTTACTTAGTCCTTGTCCCCACCATGTATATATCATAATAAAATGGCCAATTCATACACCATCCATTGTATCTATCCGTAATAAAATCCCATCATAGCTTGATCTTTTGTCATGGTCTTCATCCTAGTCTTGTTGCATCTTTCTTCATCCATAATAAGTCAGTCCATCACCTAGCTGGGGGCATGTCCTCGACCTAGTTTGGGAAGTGGATCTATGATAGTCATGACTCTTAGAGGACACAATGGAGTTATTTTCACCAAGCAAGGCAAACACAATCAAATGTTCTTTCACAATGGTATCTTCATGCTGAATCAGAATCTATGATCTATCCTTCGAATTGTGACTGCTTATCTATACATCTTGACTATACATCATCACTTGAACTAATCAACATATCCTAAATCAATCTTTTTGGAAAAAGAAATGTATATTCATGGTAGGCATGTTAGAATGATTTGTTATAAATTATGCATTCATATCTAGATTTCATTGTTATCATGTTTCCTATGCTATTCCAGGATATCTTTGACATGAGTTTGAAACTCCCATATGTCATTGATTAGAATAGCCGGGATGGGGCATGCTATTTTCTTTGATTGATGTTTGTGGGGTATTTTCCGATGAAATCACAGGAAGAAGTAATTGGGGTGTCTTTGTATAAGTGCCTTCATCCATTTCATCGTATTGACAACATGCAAATCATGTTGTTCTAAAAAATGCTATTTATGGTGATATGCCATCGCATACCTCAACTCCAAATATTTGTTCCCCGATGGAGGGGGGAAATATTCCTTGTCTGTTATGCAAATGAAACTCAGGTCATCTTGGTTCAATTATACCTAGATGCTCGTCAAGTTTGCAATATTAAACTCCATGCAAAAAGTGCTCAGGTCATCCTAGTTTAATTATACCATGATGCTTGCATTTTCTTGCAACATAACGAGCTCAATGATGAAAATCAAATTCCAGTTATTATGAAGTTCTAAGATGTTACATGAAGTTGTGGAGATACTCATTTCATTTTTCATTTTCCATTTCATTTTACCATCTCATGAATTGCATAACAGTGCTCCTTTTATAAGGTTTTGTGGGTTATCTTTCTCATTAGGTTATCTGCTTCCTAAGTCCATTCTTCTTGTGTCAAGAACATTGTTATTTCAATTGAGGACATTTGGACAGCCAAAACTACTTTGCACTCAATCATTTTAAGACATGCATAATTATTATTAGGTGTGTTCATTGGATATTTTTTATAGTTATCATTTCATCTTATTTCATTTTATCATGTTGTCAATTAGCTTAGGTACATTTTTATTTATTACTTTAGATATCATTTGCATTCCAATATCATTTATTGTTCATTACATATATTTAATATCATCATGCATTTAGTATCCATTCATTTTACATTATTCACATTATTTTTACATCATTGCATTCATCATCACATAGCGTTAGTGAACATCATTTAGAACATGCATTTATATCATCACATATATTAGATTATTTATCCATTAGCATCATATAGAAAATCAATCATTTTGTATTTTAAGACATCCATTCCATGCCTATAAAAGTAAATTATCACATCCTGCATATGTCAGTACGCACATGTATATAAACATCATAGCAAATCATGGTAGAACTGCATCAATCATATAAAGTCCATAAATACAACCAAACTGTCCAAATGACCCATGATATATAATCAATAACAATGTGTCTACAGTCAGTGTCTATCAAGTCAATATATAATGATACAATGATAATATGATACAAAAAAATGTATACAAGTGGTATCTATGACCCACTACTTCCTAAATCTGTCTGTCGCTATCTGTGAGCTGCAATAAGGCCCTGTCTTACTAAACCACCTGCTCCTGAGGATCCACCCTGGTCTCCTAAACCTGTGGGTACTCTCAAAGGATGTGATGATACACCTCCACTACCAATTGGTGCCTGTACTACTATCCTCACCGCTACTGAGCTCTCTCTAAAACTCCCAATCCACTGATCCCTAGGCACTGCCTGTCTGTATGCCTCTCGCCAATAGGATATCTCCTTCCTGGCTCGTATCATGGCTCTCAGGCTATCTCCATGAGGACCTAGGTCCTCTGTCCTCTGTAACTCATCTAATAACATCTCAGACTCCCCGAGTCTCTCAATTGCTGCATCCCGCTCATGTCTCAGGACATCCATTTGACGCTCTAGCCTCTCAATCCATCTCTCTAGGCCTGGCACCCCGGTCTGCCTGAACCTGTGTAACTGCTAGTCTGACTAGTAGTGTATCGATATATGGCTCCTCCTCCACAACATCTCTCTGTAAATAGGGATCGTGTCCCCCGATGTCCATATCAGCTGGCTCATCTTGTGCCTATACATCTGGCATCTCAGCGTCTGGCTCATCCTATCTATCATCCTGCATTGGACCACCCTGTACCACACCACCTTGGGCTAGTCCAACATCTGCCTCATCTTGCACCTGTACCTATTTAGCTGGTCCTTGTACTGGGGCAACTGGAATTTGTGCCAGAGGGACTGGTACCTATAGTGGCACTCCTGCCGCTAGCTATGCAGGAGGCTGTCTCCATCCCTGTCTAGCTGGAGGTGGCATCAGTCCCCTCTACCTCACACCACCTCCTCTCATCTGAGGTCCTGCCCTATCCCCTCTCCCTCCATCTCCTCCTCCATCTCCTCCACCACCACCTTGTCTCCCTCGCCCCCATCTATCTCTCATCGACCATGCCTAAAATGGGGCATCCAAAAAATCCTACTGAGCAACATCGAATGATGCCATGGGCCCCCAGTCTCATCTCTCCTGATGTGTACGAGCATGCTCCATCACTCCCTGCGGCATGCCCTGTATCCTACCAAACTATCTCAAGACCTGAGTAACCAGCTGTCGCTCAATGATAAATGGTGTCCGACCTATCAACCACCGTGACTCAAAAAGAAACCCAAGCTACCGCTCATCATCCCACGGCTCACACCCTAGGTAGGGTCTCCATGTCATTGTGTCTAGTGTGTCAAAGGTATACCTCCAAAACTCTAAATGGCCTAGTTTTGCCTGAGACAAAACTAAAGAGTATAAATGAATGTAGGGCTGCCCTGCGCCCCAAAATCTAATAGCCACTGGTCGAGTAACTGCAATATGCTCCCATGCCCAAACATGGAGCAGTGTCACACTTGCTGATAATGATGCACCCCTATGGTACACCACTTGATGCATGTCATGATAAAGATGTGCTAACAAACACACCCCCAAGCATATCAGATCCCCTCCATCATCCGCTATAATGTGTGGCCCCATCCAACTGAAAATCCATGTGATCTACGATCAGGGCATACAAATCCCCCAATCGCTCCTGCTAGCACTATTGGCAAAGGATCATACAAGTCAACCATATCCTCCTAGCTAATCTCTCCATCCTCTATATCATCATCACCAAAGATGGCTTTACACTCTGTAACTCCACCGTGCCGATCATACTGTACCAGCTCGCCTATGATGGGAAGACGGAGGATGCGATATACATCCTCTAATGTAACTGTCATCTCCCCTGTCAGAAGATGGAAGGTACTCATCTCCGAGTGCCATTCCTCTACTAATGTTGTCATCATACTTAGATTTGCCTGAATCTCAGGCGTGTAAATCACATAATATAACCGGATGCTCCAATCAATAGTCTATCTGTCTCCGACAACACCGGTCTCAGATTCTGAGTCATAGGGTATCTCTCCTGTGACATTAGACTATCTATGATATCCTCCTATTCAAGTCAACAAACAATCAACCTATCAGATTTCGATAAACTGATCTATCAATCTATCTATCCTATCATATCAAATATAAACATGTTCTTATCACGTGTTTCAACAGATGATTTTATCAATTATCTACGTTCAAGACTGGTTAACTAGCAAACATGCTACAATGTTGCCTATCTTGATCAAATCGATCAAAATCAAACGTCGACAGATCCAATCGACTTATCGACATCAAGTTTGACCTAATTGACTATCTAGTTTGACCACATTCTATCACTTCAAACACATGCGCAACATTGAAATGTGTATGTGCAGCATTCTTTAACATTTGCGCAGGTTTTAACCTATGCGCAATTTTTCTTCACATTTGCGCAATAATTCTACACGAATGCGCGTATTTGGACAAAAGAGCAGTTTTATCGAACATTTGTGCCACAAATATGCACAAATGCACCGATTTTTCATATGCACATTTTTATTTCACACTTGCGCAACTCTAACATTCCTCTAGTATGAATGCGCAGCTTTCCTACACGTATGCGTAGAATGTTGTATTTTTCTGCACAAATGTTCTTAGTTCCTGCACATTGGTGCGTCAAAACTGCGCATTCATTCCACGCCTCAAAACAAAAAAATTCCTAAACTAATTCTATCATTCAATCTATCCTAAACATGCTACAATTCTACTCTAACATGCATCAAATCATGAAATTACCAAGGAGGATCAAGTCACTTACTGGTTCACCCGAATCGGGTGGTCGCTGGAAGCGTCTGACTCTCTCAAAGTGGTGATTTGACAATGGGAACGACATCATGGTGGCTCTGCTCTTCTCTCTCTTGCACTCTGATCTCCCAATGACAAGTGTGCACAATGAGCCTATTGTGGACCCCTAAGCCTTATTTATAGCCTGTGGACCCTATGTGCTTGGTGTGTGGACCCTATCTCTCATTTTTCTTCCATTTCCCCCCATTTTCACCCACCTTTTCATCTATCTCTTTCGTGAGATTGATTAATCAAAATAACTAAAAAAAAAAAAAGGTAATAATATTTTTTTTTTTAAAACACAAATTCTTAATCAATCTCTCAAGGGGGCATGCTTACGTCATTTTAGACATTGTCTAGGGCAGGGGCAAAATGCTTGAAATTTTCTTTGAAACAATGTGATACACACATTATTTCAAAGAGGGGCAAAATGTATACACCTAAAAATGGCTTCATTAATTAATTAAATATTTATTATTTAATTACTATTGACTTGATAAATTAATTAAATATTTATTATTTAATTAATAATTATTCCTCTATTTATTAAATAAATTATTCAATTTATTTAGTGAATTCACTATAGTCTATTCTTCTATCCTAAGTCTTCTAATTAGTCTTATTAAAGTGATTTAATTAAATATACAATCACCTAAATATGACTAAGTTTCCTAGTCCACCTCACCTACCTAGTCACCTGACACGTCACTTTGGCTAAAATAAATAATAATAATAAATTATTTATTGATAATTATCCTCACCCACACATGTCATATTCTTAAGGGCTATGTGGCCTCATAGGACTTGGTCTCATAACCACATGTCCTCTCTTAAACCAAGTCAAGAGACATTCCCTATTCCTAAGGGACTTCTCAAGCCACCTCTAAGGGTCAAAGGTGACTCATAGGACACTTGTGCAAAGAGTCCTCATGAGGAAAAGGTCTCTCCCTCTTTCTCTCTTTGGTCTTCGTGAGACACTTGACATGTGTCTTTCCCTTCCACCTTCTTCTCCTCCATGTTAATGTGAGAGGAATATCATCCCTATTCTTCCTCTCACATTCCAACTACATCCCCCTTTCTCTCAACTCCTTCAACCAAGTCAATCCTAGCCCTAGGATCTTCCACCTTTCATTCTCAATCGTAGGATTGTGCCACCTAGGCCTAGATCCTCCAAAACTCTATAAAAGGAGCCTCGTTTCCCATTTGAGAGCTAATAGGTATTTTTGATAACAAGCATTCAAGCAATCAAGCATTCAAGCATTCAAGCAATCAAGCATCCAAGCATTCAAGCAATCAAGCATTCCATACAATCACCATTTCATTTGCATTCCATCCATTAGTTTGCATAATCTACTATGCACTCATTTCACTCAATCTCCACACTTTGGTAGCATCTTGGGAGAAGGCTTCATTTTGGAAATCTAAGAGCTCAACATCTTCAAGAAATCAAAGCTAGGAGGACAATGGAGACAAGCTGCATGGTAGGTGAAGGTAATTAAATTAGTTTCATCATTTCATAGTTACTTTGCATTCTTCATTGTGTTTGCATTAGATAGATTCATTGGCTTTAATAGTTAATTTATCATTTCTAGTTGTTAGACATCTAATTTGCATACAGGTTCAAAGTGGTTTTGTGTTAGGGTTCATATTTGATTTAAGATTAAGGTTAGAGTCAAGGTTAAATTCAAGATTTATTGTTTAGTTAGGTTTATGAGTATGTTTTAGTTTGGTTTGAAAAGGGATGTGATGAGAGATGACATGCAGGGTTTAGAGTTAGGATCATGATCATACTTATTGGTATTAAAGTTACGATTAGAGTTAGTGATGTAATGTAAGTATTAGAGTTGGGATTATGATCATACTTAGTAAAAGATATATGGTTACAATTAGAATGAATATTATTGGAATAATGGTTGTACACTTAGAATGAATTTCATCATTCAGATTATGATTATGCTTAGAATTAGCATATGGTTTTTATACAAAATTTAGTGCCTAACATATCTCTTGTTCATGAAACTTACACAGATGAAAGGGGAAAGATAAGTCCTAGTAGAACTATTTAGATGAAGTAAAAAGTGTCAAAGCCAAGATAAGAATGAACTATATACAAAATATTTCTCTATAATGATGTAAGTACATCACATATTCTTCAATGATTGAGATGGTATTGCAACCTTTAGTTGAACAATCATCACAGTAGACTTCTTTCATTATTGATGGAAATGCATCTACTTTTGCAGATGTGTTATGCACAAATCTTACAACATCTTCCATCTGGATTATTTCTAGTTCTTCAACATAATCAATTGATAATGTTCCATTCTCCATAAATTTGATTATATTTGTGCACGATTCTTTAATTATTCATGCAAAATCATTTGAGGCCATCGAAGAAGTCGGTCTCGTATCAATGATGTTTGACTTTCTATCAGAGGCATCCATAGTTCGAATGGCATGCTGCAAACTTTTGAACAAACATTAGTCTATAGAAATATTCAAAATAAAAGTATAGTTAATTAGCAGAGAAACAAGTTAAAATCAATAATGTTTAGAATAAGATAATAGATGACTTAGTATGATGAAATGTGAGCAAAACCATTTTAACAACCATAAGAAATTTAAAAAATTAAGTAACCATGTGTTGCATTGTAATTTGGAACTTTATATATTTTAATGTGTAAAACATTTTTTATTTAAATTAATAAAAATATGGTTATCAAACATGATATGATTATGATTGTTCATACACATTGAAGCAAAAGTGAACATAATTTCCAAATATTACATACTAATTTATTGGCTAAGAATAATTTAGCACAATTTTGACATAAAGTAGGAGAATAATCAATAATGCATTTCTTAATAGCAATTTAAAAATACATCATTAGAGTGCATCATTGATTTTCAAGACATATGAGTCTCATTTCTTCTTCTTTTCTATTAAAAAGTGGGTTTCAATTTTTTTGTTTGATTTTTTTGCCATTTGTTCTTGTTGACATCTACGACTCTCTCTTCGATATTGTCTTTGGTATTGTCCTTGATATTCTCTTCTTGTCTCCTCTGATTCAAAGTTCAACCTTGGTCTCACCATAACTAGTACAAAAGAACACTATAGTTAGTAACCTATGTAGGGATAACCTAAATACATATTATACATGAACACACAAATATATAACAACAAAATTAGATTAGAAAAATAAATAGAGTAAATAAATTATAATCATTATAAAAAGATGGAGAGAATAAGAGCCATAAAAACATGTTTTTATGGAGACAATATATATATTATCTAAATCTAATATTAAAATTACTAATTCTAATATTTAAAACAAATTATCTAATTCTAATTTTAAAATTACTAAATCTAATATTTAAAACAAATTATCTAAATCTAATATTGAAATAACTAAATCTAATATTTAAAACAAATTATCTAAATCTAATATTTTAAATAATTTATCTAAATCTAATAAATCTAATATTTAATTTTTTTAATCTAAATCTAATATTGAAATCACTAAATCTAATTAAAGATTAAAAAACATTAAAGATGACTATATTGAAATGTTGAAAATTATGGCTGTATTGCCATCCATATAGATCCATTACTTAATCAATTTTTAAATTTAATAAACTAAATTATTAATTAATATATTAAACTAAACAAATTTAAATAATTTAAAATAACATATAACAAAAATTTGAATATTTTACTACATGTATTATATTAGTACATACCTTATAATACTACATACATTATATTAGATTAAAAAATTAAATATTTTAAAATAACATATTAAAAAAAATCAAATAATTTACTAATAAAAATAATTACAAACTAAAAGCAATATTAAAATTATATAAAAACTATATTAAAAAATTATAAAAACTATATTAAAAAAGTATATAAAAACTATATTAAAAAAATTAAATATTAAAACAAAAACCTCACCTTGATATGTGGTTATTGCTTTCTCTTCAAATGAGCCTTCTCTTCCAAATTACCAAGCTCTCCAACTCTATCTAAAAAACAAAATCTCTCCAATTTCTTCAAGCTCTCACCTACAAATAAGAAATCAAATGACAAGAATGAAATGAGGAGACAGTCTTTTATAAATCTAGAGTGTCACCTCATATTCCAAAAGGCGCCTCTTGAAATTCCTTCTCCTCTCGAAATTCCTCTACAAAAAACTTAAACTTGTTTGCATGATAAATTTTTAAATAAAATAAAAATTTAAAAATATTGATTGGGGACAAGGCCAACACCCCCTGTTCCCCCTCCTTTTTATGGTAGATGACAACAGCTTGCCCACCGATAGTGTACACTGCACGGTGGGGACTGTTGTCCCCATTGCGTGGGGGCTGCCCAGCTGGCAGGGCTCACGAGTTTCCTTGTTGGCGTGGGGAACTCCCCAGTCGCAGGGATCTTGTGGCGGTTCTCTCTGTGGGTCGTCCACCCCCCAAATGGGGTTTTTTAATTTTTGTTTTCATTTTTAAAATTTTTTTTTAAAAAAGATGGCATGCATGGCTGGGCTTTTTGTCTAAAATGAAATATTTTTTATTTTTTATTTTATTTTAATTTTTAATTTTATTTTTAAATTAATTTTGAGTGTAACCCACCTTAAATCTTTTTTTTGTACACAATTTATTCTGGGAATATGCTTGTGTTGATATCCTCACTTGTGCTACGACTATATAGGTATGCCTCTCGACATAAAGATAACAATCTTAATTATTATTTATTAAAATATAGTCTACAATTCAAATTTTACCAAAAAAAAGTTATAAATAGTAAAATAACACCATTGCCAAATGCTTCTATAGCTCAATAGCAATTGCTACAAACGTTTTTATTATCATATTGAATTTGGAAAGTTATGATCACTTACCAGCTACAATAATAACAATTTTGATTCGTAACTTTTTCCCAAAATAATGGGGACCTTGGCCACCATGTTAGTTGGTCCCGACTTACCATGATAAACAAATTTTAATATCAGTAGTACTTAGCATTCTTTAAGGATTTTACCATCAGTAATATCATGTCTCTATGCTGCTTAAATCAATTTTCTGCTTAAATTTTAGCATTAGAGTGTTCCCATCCAAAATAAAAATTGTGGGAAAAGGAAAATTTAGAACTTTTTCCTATTTTCATGGAACAAAATAAGTAGCGATTGCTTATTGAAAAGAATGACACATGTCTTCACCATTTATTTCTCATCCCCTTTTTATTTGCCTACAATCTAGTTTTCTGATTTATTTGCAACAAAAACCACTAAAATTTTAATTTAAAAATGACATTTAAAACATTACTATCCATGGGGCCACCAGCTCCACAAATTGTGTCACAAAAGAATGAACAGGTGCTGCTAGCAAAAATAAGCTAAGCAACATCATGGGAGGTGCTTATAATTCCAATTGATTTTCTCTTTAACTGTAAAAATAAATTCTCCATAGAATAGGTCAAAGTTATAGCAAACTTCATATAAATAATTAAATTTAATAGTTAAATTCGTTTGTATATAATCTGCAATAACGATTTATCTGGCCTACCTAAGGAAAAAATATAAAACACAATTCTCAAATTTTCTTCAAAATTTTAAGATTTTCTTATTTGTAGGCAAATTTGTTGGACAATAAACAACATGAAGTGGAAAGTTTTTTTAGCATACCTTTTTATTTTGTGCTCGTCAACCAGTCGAGATGCTTGTCATCATAGGCAGGGTTGAAATTTGATGGTTGTAATGGTCGTTTTTAGCTTAAAACTGTAAATATGATATTTTAATTTATTTATAAACTGTCAAAAATTGTTATATATAATATAATATTTATTTAATAATTCAAATATATATTATTTTATAATATTTATAATAAAATATACATTTATTTAAAATAATAATATATGAATGTTTCTAAAATTTAAGATATTTTAATATAAATTTAGAAACTTTATAATAATAGTTAAATTATCATTTAATATTAGTATGTAATATATATGTTTCTATTTTTCTTATTATCATCTATTCATACTAATTTAGAAACTTGCTTATTTAGTTTTGATTTTTGCATATATTCTTAATTTATAATGTTAGTATATAATGTATATATATTTTTATATTATTTATTATATATTTTAGGATATTTTTAAAATAAAATATATAAATTTAGAAACTTGTTTGGTTGAGATTTTTACATATATTACTAATTTATAATTATTTATTTATTTTATCACAAATAATTTTTTTTAGATGATTTATTATATATTATATATTATTATTATATATTATTATTTATAGATATTTAGAAGTCCCTATAATACAAATTCTTTTTAACCAATAATATTACAAATAAATAAATTTTTGAATTTGAAAAAGCATTCGGACTCCCAAGGACCTCTTCTCTAGGGCCACTACGAGTCTCCACTCTTGGGTGGATATGTAGGTGCAATACTGCTTGGCTCGCACAGATCGTCAGGCTTTTGATCTGTTGCTTTTCGTAATCCCTGATAATTTGCTTCATAAGCTTGGTATCCAGACTGTTCGGCCCTAGTGGAAGGATTGGAAATGGTATCCTACCACTCCTTTCAGCAATTACAAGCTGAGGCTGGGCTAGGGATAACTTTAAGAAACCCCCTTTTAGGAAAAAGTGTAAAGTCTTGGCGAATTGTACATTATTTTAGGGGGTAATTTGTTTTAATCTAGGCGATTTTTTTTTTCAAATCCATGATTTTTCATAGTTTGTATTGGCGATTTTTTCCCCCCGGATTGAAAATTTCATAAATTGCTGGCAAATAATTTTCTTTTCAAGTAAAAAATTATAATATTTGAGGTGAATAATTTTCTTTTCAAGTAAAAAATTATAATATTTGAGGCGAATAATTTTCTTTTCAAGTAACAAATTATAATATTTGAGGCGAATAATTTTCTTTTCAAGTAAAAAATTATAATATTTGAGGCGAATAATTTTCTTTTCAAGTAAAAAATTTTAATATTTGAGGCGAATACTTTTCTTTTGAAGGGTGAAAAAATAATTGTATTGGCTAATCGTTCGTTAATTATGGAAAAATAAATAAATTATTGGCATAAGTAGCCTAATCGTTCAAAAGATGGGAAATAAGTAGCCTAACCTAGCATACCTAACATACATAAATTACTGGCAACTGGCAAGTGATGGTTTAAAGACGTGGTTGTTTGACCTTATATTATGGAAGCATAATGTATTATTTGCCACTACCATAATCTTTGCCACTACCACTGTAATTATGTTAAATGTATTATTTGAGAACTCAGACTGTCTGATGATCCAAGATCAATGGCTAAGGTTTAATTTCGGCCAACATTTCTTGAAGGAAGAAGAATTGTCGAGGTAGTCACCGGAATGTTGACACGTATCAAGGTAAGTTGTCTGCAAAGTATTAAAAGCACTTAACCGGAATGTTGACACGTATGATCGTATCAAGGTAAGTTGTCTGCAGAGTATTAAAAGCACTTAACCAGGAAAGAATTAAATGCCATGTCAGTGACAGCGACATTCTTTGGCTACCACACACCACTTCCCAAATTGTACAGCCGATTTCTGACAGTTTTTTATTGATAGAAAAGATTTACTACCAGATGTGAAAGATTAAGGACAAAATTTTCAATTCTCACATGCATGTATTTAGGGAAAAGATTTTCGTGCAAGATTTAGAGGCATATCGAGGACAATGTATTTAATACCATTAAGATAGAAATAATTGATTGGTAAGTAATGATCAAGGATTCAAGGGCTATTTATAGACGATCTAGCTTCATTATTCATCGACATTGATTGATTGTTTGTTTAGGGTCTGCAGTGACGCATTCTGCAAGTTATTTGTTTTTAAATTTTCTAGTTTTATTGTTTTAAGTTTTACAGTCTGCAAGTAATCTAAGATGGACACTCCCATTTGTCTTAGATGCACTTTTGAGGAGGCCCAGAAGGCCTTTCTGGGTTCCTTTTCTGATGAATTTTTAGCATCAATTTGTAAGGATGGTGGGCCTTTCGTTATAGAGGCTGTTAGAATGGTGTTGGGCCGAGAGTTTCTTGACAATGAAGATAGGTATCGGGTAGCCATGGACATTACGTCTCATTTTTTGGCTTCCCTTCTGGACCTTAGAGGACCGAAGGTTGACATGGTGATGCTGCTGAGGAGGGTATTCAAAGAGGAATACTTGGGGGATGATGTTCAAGTTGTCATCTTTGCTAAATTAGGGGTGGGGATCCCTAGGGCAAGTCAAATACACAAGCTTCTCCTCCCAGGCCAGAATGTGGCCATGCAACCTTTTCTTTTGTGCCTGACTGCTGAGCAATTGAAGTGCCATAGGAAATGGGTGCTGATTGCTAGGGGTTTTCTCCATAAGTGGTTTGAGCTTGACACAGAGGAGGCTCAGGTGGGGCAATTTGTGTGGCTCGACAAATTCATGCAGCTAATCCTCTCTACAGAATTCTACACAGAAGGGCGCAATTGATTTTTCTTTATAAATTTTTTTTTTTATAAATATTAAAAGCTTACCTTGTACTGGTACTGGTACTGTAGTCGTTTATGGTTTTTTTTTTGTTTATAGACATAGTTTCAAGTCGAGAATGTAAATATAATATGTTTATAGACATAGTATCAAGTCGAGTATGTTTCTTTTTGTTTATAGACATAGTATGAAGTCAAGAATGTAAATATAATTTTATGAAAAATACAATGGAAATTTTGCAAGCTTTACCTCATTTCAATTTGTGCTTTGTGTAACTATGATTGCAATATTTCTTCTCTGTAACCGTGATTGCAAAAATGGTTTTTAATATTTTATACTTCTCTGTAACCATGATTGCAATATTTTAATTACTTGCTTCAATGCTTTATCAGTTATCTGTAGACTAGCTTATCTATATTTATTTTAATATATATAAAATAACCGACAAATATCCTCCTTCAGATATCTATTACAATTAAACTTCACTAATTGAAACTGTAGTTTAATAATTTTTTTAAAATGGTGTCTCCCACATTTAATTTATTACATAGTCTGAAGTACAATTATATCTCTACGAATGAGATTGATGTTTAAATACTTAAATAATTACTCTCCATTAAAAAATATTCACAAATTATAATATAGAATTTGAACATTACTTTTCACATGTAATTTTTTTTAACTCTTATTATGGTAAACTAACATAGTATAATTTAAACATATATAAATGAAAAAAACTTATATCTTATATTTATAATTTGTAACATCATAAAATATGAAATATATTTCAACTTACACAATGATTATAATTCTTTCATTTTATTAAAAGATTAAAGTTGTCAAATTGAGTCTCTAAGTTTTTAACAATGTAAAAAATAAATCTAAAAAATATGTATAATAATAAGTATATTTTAATAAATAATCCCATAGAAAATATAAGTTTACTATAAAAAATAATATAAAGGTTATGTGCATAGTTATAAGATAATATAAGATAAATATAATAATAATATAGTTAAAAGATGATATAAAAATAAAAATAACTAAAATATAATACTATCATAATGATAATATTATAATAACAATATCTATATATATGTATTTCTAAATATATTATAAAAAATTAATATTAATTAGATGATACAAAAATAAAATCAATTAAAATATAGTACTATTAAAATGATAATATAATAACAATTCTAAAATATATGTGTTTTAAATAAAAGAATGTTTTCAAATAAAATTAAATAGTAATATTATCTTAAATTAAAAAAAATTAATCACTACAAAAAATAGTACACCAATACCATTCACTGTTGCTGTTGGATTATTATACATCAACGACCGCAGTTGAGTTTCGGGCCGAAAGGGAAAAGAAACCCCATCTTTTCAAACATGTCTCGAAATCATGACACGTGTCACTTAACACCTCGCATGGTTGTCGGTCTACCAACAAATGACATTGAACAATGTCGTTTCAATTTGGTGATGACGTGAGACTGACACGTCTGACTCATGATGTGACTCATCCTGACTAGATTAGTGAATGGGACCCATGGTCCACGCGGCCACCACACCGTTCACCATTGATGTTGGATGTTTATAGATCAACGACCAAAGTTGAGTTTCAGGCTGAAAGGAAAAAGAAACCCTATCTTTTCAAACGCGTCTCAGAATCATTACACGTGTCACTAAAATCCTCGGTCGACCAACAAATAACAATGTCATTTCAATTTGGTGATGACGTGACACTGACACGTCTGACTCATGATGTGAGTCATCCTAACTAGCCTAGTTAATGGGACCCACGACCCACGGGGCCACCAGTACCACACCATTCACTGTTGTCGTTGGATGTTTATAGATCAATGACTGAAGTTGAGTTTCGGGCTGAAAGGAAAAAGACACCCTATCTTTTGAAACGCGTCCCGGAATCATGACACGTGTCACTGCTTAGTTAACACATTGACATAATCACATTCCACTTACAGTTAACAGTGACATTATGATTGAGAATGACATTAATACATTATGAGTCATGACAGGTTAGTTAACAGTGACATTAGAAAACCCATTCCACATTCATGATGCATGTCTAGTAACTAGTGGTCCACAATTCCACTCACATTTAAACTGAAAGTGACACATGACAGGGTGTGATGACTATAGAGTACAGATTGTACAATTTTGGTGCTTTAAGTTTCTTTACTTTTGCAGTTATACGTGGTCTGCAGATTTAGAAATTAGAAAGGGGTTACAATTTACAAACTTATAGTGCAACAAAGTTACGGATTCTTAATTTCTAGGTTGATGATTGAGGTCCGAGGAAAGAAACAAACTACAAAGTCTCTCAGCTCTCTACAAAAATTAAAACTAAGGGCAACGTGAACGTCAACAAGTAAGTGTAACTACTAAAATCCTAAAAATCTACGTCCTGCATTTTAAATTTTTCAAGTCTCTTGGTTTACAACTTTACTGTTTATATTATATAAATTTTTTTTAGTCTGTTAGGTTTTAATTTTGAATCACCCCTGTAGGCTTGTAGCTACAAATACCAAGAATAACACGATGGGAAAAATAATAGAATTCCATAATATGCTTAAAACACCAGGTTTCAGTGATTTATTCCATGATATACATGATGCTGTTATTCATGGAAATAAGGGTATAATGGAGATTAGATTTGCACTTGAAAACAAGTGGAACCATCCAAATAAGGCTTCAAAATTTTATTCATTTAACCCCAGGGTAAATGCAACTGCAAATAAAATTGCACTGTGGGAAGCTGGGTCGACACACATGGCATTACCTTAAGTATTCCCTTGCCCAGAAATTGTTATGATCTGCGCCAAAAATTATGATGAAAATAGAAAAGCAATTGTGAATAAAAATACTCAGGAGGAAATTTTGTCCATAACTGAGAGTGAATTTGCTAGTCTGTTGAACCTAAGGTTTCAACAACAACACTCAAACGTACACACTAACTTGGGAAAGCTGGCAGAGGATTATGAAAAATTAGATGCAAAACAGAGAGATTCTTATATCAGAGGAATAACAAGCAGTTGTAGTCTGAGTCCAGATCATAGGCCTCCTTATGATTATAAAATTTTTGTGCCATGGGCACAGGACAGTATTTCCTTGCTAGCATTTTGTTTGGGATTGGATAGTAACAAAAAAGTGGGTGCCAGCATTCTTGAAATGCTTTATCATATTCATTTTGAAAGAGAACCAGTAAAATATTGTTTTATTGAGCACATTGTTCGTTGCATGCAAGATCAATTACTAATGATTCAAAGAGGTTAAGAGAAGACATTTAGATTCACAACCTACTTGTGCTATCTTCTCCTAGCAAAGCATCATGCATTATTTCAGGCAAACAAGCTTTGCAGTCAGACTCAAGGCCAAAATCCAATATATGAGTGGACACCTCAGATAAGGATGATTGATAACAGAAGGAACTACAACAATTTTGTAGACTTCTTTTTGGCACCAATGTACCATAAAATTACAGGCACTCCAATGCCTAGATTACCTGTTACTTGTAGAAATTGCATTCAACTCGAAAGTCAACTATAATTGGTTGACTGGTACTTAATGGAAGAGTACACTATGTTAAGGTTTTACGGTTCATGGGTGGAACCCTACAAACTTCCAATACATGTAATAGAGAGGGTATTTGCATTGGAATATGTACGACAAATGGAGAGCACAGATGTACTCTTTAATGGTCAGCAAAAGAAAATGATATTTCCCTCCTTGCCATTCTACTTTGGAGGGTTCGCATTTGAGAGAAGAGGATTCAAAGTGGCAGAAGCCTTTTTTTCAATTTTTCGATTTGATGTTGACAGTCACTGGCAGTATGATCCACTAAACATAATTGGAGCAAGGCTTAAAGACAATGGGAACTCTACAAGCAAATATCAACATGAAAGTATGCCTTTGATTGGAAATTTTAAAAACATGGACTCCTGGGAGGAGGTCAAAAAATAGATGGAGAAATATGCTGCTGAAAATAATATGTCAATACAGGAATTGTCATCACAAATAATGGCATTGTACAAACAAAAAGGAAAAGTACAGGCCATGACATCATCCAATTTCTACAAGAAAGCTGATAAACCATCTACAAAATGTATTCCAAAAGAGCTAATGAATGAATGTATAGATGCTAGATGGAGTCAAACCAAAATTTTTGAATTTTGGGAAATGAGGAAGAATCTCAGTGAGCCAAAGACCTCTGCAGATCTTAATGAGGTGGAAGAGGATACAATGTTTAACGAATTGTGGAATAAGGAGCATCCAGCTGAAGCATATCACAATGATAATGATGATGATTACGATGACCAAGATTCTTTGAATCCCTCATCCAGTACAACAATTAAGAGAGGAGTTGATGCATCCACCAAACTTCTATATAGAAAAGGGGCATAAATTGTAGAAAAAATGGGCTACCAAGGTTCTGGTGGTCTGGGTCCCATTGGAGAAGGGGTTTGGTATGCACCTGAACCACCAGCTGTAGCACCAAAACATGGTCAGAAACCAGGCCTTGCGCATGGAGATCAATCATCAACTCAGTCAATTCCATTCACATTGGTTTCAACTCAGTTAATTCCATCTGTTTCTGCTTCAAATAGAGTTCCACTTCTAGCTGTTCCAAGCACTTAGATTCAATCTGAATCAATTGTCACTCCCACAGCTGGAAATATCATTTGTACAACTAAAATTAGTGGTTTGAAAAGGATATTATATCAATATGTAGATGCAAGAAAGGTTGGTCTCGAAGGTCAAGAAAGTGTAAAGAAGCAAAAGGTTATGACAAATATTAGTAGTAGTACTAGTACAACAGTGCCAATGGTGACTGTGAGTCCAACAATTGCCCATCCTTCAGGACAAAACCCTCATAATAGTCCACAAACCCCACTGGTAATGGGTCTAGGTGGTTGTAATCCTCATGGTATTGGTGGAAGCTCGTACATCAGTGCAAGTGCTATTTCACCATTCAAACATTCAATTGTCTCACAAAATCCTGATTTTCATTACAATGAATTTGTAACTAACTATGAAAAATCAAAAAATAAGAATAGACAAAATAGTAAGACAATGAAGATGGAAGCAATTGCTGCAGCTCATGATGCAGAACCTACATCCAACAGGTTATTAACCACATATGACCCGAATAAATATATGATGGAATTCATGGTTGTTATGCCCCCAGCTAGAGATAACAATCCACGAGAGAGTCAGTTAGATCCATTTGAATTTCAAGTTAGCACCCTCCAAATGGATTTATCCAAAATTAAAAATGTGGACAAG
Source organism: Chamaecyparis obtusa (assembly GCA_027943335.1). Lineage (NCBI taxonomy): Eukaryota > Viridiplantae > Streptophyta > Pinopsida > Cupressales > Cupressaceae > Chamaecyparis > Chamaecyparis obtusa. The sequence goes on along the minus strand of BSBK01005497.1, from coordinate 1,401,314 downwards.
ATAAATGTGTCCAAAATGACCAACCAAGTGGTCTACAGTTCAGTGATGAAGTTGGAGAGAGAGAAAGGAAAGCTTCAGGGCACAATAGATAAGTTAAAGGCAGACCTGGCAAATTTAAAGGCAAGTGAGAAAGCAGCAATAAAAAGGTGCAAAGAATTAGAGAAAAGGATAAAAAATTCATCCTCTGGCTCTAAAGAAGCAATTGAACAGCAAGAACATATGGACACAGAACTGAAAACTTTGAGGGAAAAATTGAAAAAAAGGGATAAAAAACTTCAGGATGAAAAAGCCTCTTTATTAAATTTATACAAAAACTTGGAGAATGCTGCATAGGTAAACAATGAGTTAAAGAAAGAATTGGAAAAAAGGGATAAAAAACTTCAAGATGAAAAAGCCTCTTCAGTAAATTTATACAAAAACTTGGAGAATGCTGCACAGGTAAACAATGAGTTAAAGAAAGAATTGGAAAATGAGAGGGTAAAAACAAAAGAGTGGGAAGAGAAAGCAAAAGACTGGGAAGAGAAAGTAGAGCAAATAAGAAAACATAGTGAACACCAGTACTCAAAAATGAAAGAAGACCTAAAGAAGGCAAATAATACTATTAAAAATTATGAAAACTTCTTGAATGACCATGTAAATAATACAGTACAACAAATAAAAAATTACTTCTGGGGGCAAATAAAGTCTTTTGCTGATAGGTTGTGTGATTGGTTTGAACTCTATGAATCTCTTACAGATGTTTTTGAGAAGCTGAAAGAGAAACTTGAGGAGAACAAAAGTTTTGGTCAGAGATAGAAAACTGCAAAGCAGATTATACAAGAAATCAACAGCACTGCTGACAGGTAATTGGCAAGCAAGGGAATTTAGGACCGCATTGGTTCAATAATAAAGGCGACCTCTGTATTTCATAAATGTTAGAAACTAACAGAAGCAGAAGAATTTCTTGCTTTATTTGGGCCAAAGCTCACCAAGATGAACAATAAAATAGCCAAATTGATATCTCTTGGTTTACTGAGTCTTGGACCTGATTTGTCAACAATGGGTTTCGTTGGAAGAGAAGCTTACAAACAAAAGTTGGAGGACACAATAACCTCTGATTTAGGCAACCTTCCTTAGGGCAGCACTCATGAATGCATTACAAAGTGCATCAAAACATTCACAAATTTGCATGCACTAATGGAAGGAACATTGCTTCAAACTCGCTCTTCCAAGTATGGAATTCTGACGAGAATGCAGGTCATTTACCATACCATCAAAAATTTTGCCCTTCCAACCGAAGAAGAATGGAGCATACTATAGAAAGTTATAGAATCATCTTGAATCATAGTATGTGAAAGTACTTTTAGTTTCAATCATCTCTATATCTTTCATATTATCCTACATACTACAGTCTAGACTCTAGAATTGAGTTTAAAGTAACAAGTTTGAACTTTTCTTTTTGAATAGGATCAATGTTGCAATCTTGTAGATGCTATTGCCTATGCTAATTTACTAAACCGGCCTGTCAAATGCAGAAATGTACAACTAAAGTTGTAGAGATGTTGTAGACTTGTAGTCTTGTAGTTGTCTTATTGATTTAGATTTTGAGACTTCACATTAGGCAAATCGACCTGAAGCTATTGTTGCTCCCTTGTTTCTATAAAAGGAAATTCAGGGTCATTGGCTTACTAAATTGCCAATGGGAATTGAGTCATTGACTTTTGTAAACAGAATCAGAGAGTTGTGTTCTTACTAGTATTGATCAATGAATGGATACATTGTATCATATTTGTAATTAAATTAATGAGAATCAATATTTCTAACTCTAAGAATTGTAACATACGAATTGCTATGTTGTCAAACAAAATAATGAAAAAACTACAAGAATTGTACCATATTAGCTGAATATTGCGAATGAAAACCATTAATAATTATTAATTGTGGAATTGAATCTTGAATCTTGATGACATTATCAACCACATTCATGTTTTTGACATTGGGATATGCATGATTGATGATGAAATATAGAAACTGACAGTAGACTTCAGGGAAAAAGTTAATAAATACCTAGGGCATGCTAATTCTTCAGTGCTACTTCTACAACGGTTCAATTTCAAGTTGCCACACCATATCATCATTGAGATTGTCAGATTCATCAGCATCAACTTCATAGCTTCCTTGGTTCTTTGATATGTTTTCTTCACTCTGCATACCTCCGCTTAACTGATGTTCACCGCTAGCAGTACCAGTGCCAGTAGATGGGTCCCCGTCAATGACATAATTGTCTCTAGCATTCCCACTCTCACTCCCACTTTGGTTTGACATGTTTCCCACCCCTCTTCTCTAACATTTCTTCCTCCACAATTTTAGTGCCCTTTCGTAAGGAAAAGTATTGACTTCATACTTGGATGTATAGAGCCTCAAGCAATTTTCCAAATTCTTGTCAAGTTTGTTTCTTAGCTTTGACTTTAGGAATCCCAAAGCACTGAAAACTCTCTCATCCTCCACCGACCCCAATATCATGGTTAGACATAATTCAGCAAGCTTGAAATATTTTGATATTGAATCAATCAACAATTCACTCTCAGCTAGGTTTTTCCAAAGCCTTGTTACCGATCCATCTTCCATAGGGTTCTCCATAAGATTAAATTGTTCCCTCATTGTCCATGAAAAATGAGCTGATTGCTCTCTCAAATGATTTGCATCTAAAATTCCATTTAGAGTTACTCCATCTAACTCTTTGGTTTTGCAAAAAAGATCTATCAAAGTTAGTAGCCTACTTTTAAAATCTTTCGGATTGTTCATATGCCAATAATGAGGAAACACAATAGCCATGGATTCAAGTAGTTTGACTGGAGGAAATCTTGCTCTAATCTGTGAGGAAAGATCAAAGGCAATGTGCTTCACTGAAGCTGTTACAAACTCAACGATCTTGGTAAAGTCTTCCCTTTTAACACTTGATACTCGCCTCTTGGGGTTCTTTCCTGGTTCCTCAGACTCGATCCTGGCATTGTAGTGCATTGGTATCTCAACTCCACAAACTTCTGCACATAACCCCCCGTTTAAACCAATTTTTAAAAAGTTATCAGGATTGCCCAAATCTGTGATTTTCAGCCAGCTGGCAAATTTTACTTCATCAACAAATAAATGATAGAGATTATCGAGCGTCACACATGTCAACTTACAGAGTGTAGCATATTCTACGATATACATAGCTCTTTGTTGGGCCTTTTTCATTAAATTTCTCATTTCCTCAAGCATGGGGAGAAGACCTGCTAATGTTAACAGTGTCTCTACATTACTTAACATTGACAGCAGCGCAGAAAATTTTAGTTGCCCTACTTCGTCACGACTTGAGTTCATTAGACCAAGCAATGATTGATATTCTGAAAAAACTCGATGTGCTGGTCCATCCAAAGAGATCCATCTGGTATCATTATCCTTAAGAAGCTTGTTCCCATCGATTAGTCCTTCAGTAAAGTGTTGAAATTCCCTAAATCATTTTGGACTTCGACAGAAGTATTGGTAGATCTCTTTGATTAAAACTTCAATTTTTTGTACTGGAGCATGCTTGCTGACAACTCCAAAAGCTAGATTCATTCTATGGGCAATGCAGTGAATGGGAGTAACGTAGGGTGCACAAGAAGATTGTATCTTTGTGCAAAGACCACCCCTATGGCCTTGCATTACTAAAGCTCCATCAGCTCCAACACACACCAGCTTTTTGGCAATGGTCATGTCATCTATACCTCCATATTCAATTAGAGAACTCTTTACTAGTTGAAATAAATTTTTCACTATCGCATTATCCCTCATTTTAGCAATAGTTAGTAGATGAGGTTAGCGAACAAAATTCTATATAGTATAAACATGCATGCATACCCAGGAAGTATTGTCTACTGCTATGACCTCGTCTAAAGACAATGCAATAAAATTTGACTCTTTAATTTTTTCCTTCAAATCCTCTTTTTCAACATCGGCAAGACAACTTGCCCATTCCTATCCACTGTTTACTGACCAGTGACTGTTAGGATAGTTACGAACTTTCAGAAAGTGTAATAAAGCACTCAATGATGGGTAGTCCATCATTGGATACCCTTTGCTCAAAATATTAAACACAACACTTAACTGAATAGCTTTTTCCATTAGTTCTACTTCCAATGCTTTTCCAAAACAAGCTTCAATAGAGCCTTTAACTTCACCAGGCTTCATCTTTATATTATGCTGAAATTCATATAATTCTGCATTCCTAACATGCTGAGATTCCTCCTTTGTTTTTCATCTTATCACTGATTTTTGAACTCCATCTATGGTTTTCTTTTCATAAACTTTATCAATATGCTTTTCTATGGTGTCAATTTTTAGCTGCAACCTCTTTTCCTTCTTATTTATCATGCTGTAAATCTTACATCTGCATTCTACCAGAGGTTCCCCTTTAATTGGATTAGGCACTGGTTCAATGAATGGATATGTTGACACCCAATCTTTTTGAAAATTCCTCGACATATCCCACAGTCTCTCATTCTTTGATTTGGATTTTCTTTTCTTCCCTGCAGTTGCACCATCATCTTTTTTGACATTCTCAGTCTCATCCAAGTCAATTATATCATTATGGCTACTTTGGGTATTTAACTGAAAATCTTCTTCAAGTTCATCGTGATCTGAGATATCAGGTTCACTGACTTCTTCAATATGTCGTGAAGGTTCAGCCTCAGGTTCAAAATCTTCTTGTAATGAAGTAACACTAGCTTCCCTATTTTGGCCAGAAACATTTCCACGACCATGACCAAAGTACAATGATAAGGTTCTACATTTTTTTGGCCTCTCTTGGCTTTCCCCATCTATCAGAGCCTTACCCTTATTCTTGTTTGACATCTCGATTAGCTACCAGCCTAGTGATAAAAATATGTAAAAAAAATGTTTACTTGTTGAAGAAGTGACAAATGACAACATAACTATACTATACAATGTTTACATAGTCACAGAAATTCAGAATAATAATCACTTACCTTTGACTTGCCAAAGCAGTCGAGACTCAACAGTGAGACAGTCTAAAATTCGCTATCGATCAAATTGAACTAATCCAAGATTCCAAATTGTGTACAATAACACTGATGTATGAATGTATTTATACTAATCTCTTTTGGCGAATTGGGCGGGAGGTATTAGGTCAGTGTTTAAATATTTGGCGAAGCCCGTGTAATGATAACACATCTTGTGTTATTTCCTAGGTGATTATGGGTCACCAATACCTTGGTATGATTAATAAAGGTGGCGAAAACCCATCGGTTTGAGACATGCATCAGTAAAATAACTGGCAAAGTTGGGGCCGCCTAAAAAATATTTATATATAACTATGGGCGAATATAGGCCATCCATTTGGGGCCGCGTTGAAATTATAGGCAAATTTTAAAAATATATCGTGCCCAAGACGTATATGCCATTGGCGAAAATGTGCAAGAAATTGACAAAATTTAATATAGCATTTGGCGATGGACCCAAGCAATGGACCCAATCTTCATAAATGCGGGGCAATGGGGTCAGTCTCATATGGGCAATTTATTCACCAAATCATGGGATGCCGATGGGTGACATTCGCCAAATGGAGAATAATCACCACTAAAGTTTTCTCTGGGCTGGGCTACAGATGGTTTTCTCCTCATCTTCCCATGGTGGACATTCTTAACCATAGATGGCATCTTCAATCTTCTACTTATCACTGGAGCTCTCACTTTCAGACCGTTTGGGCTGCCATTACGGAGCCCAAGATGGCTCTCTTTGCTTGGTGTCTTCTTTTCCAAGGGCTTCTTGTGGGACCTAGGCTCAAACATCTAGGTGTTCATGACCCTTGGTGTCCCTTCTGTGGTCACCCTGAGACTTTCTTGCACATCTTCTGGTTCTATAGGAGAGCTCAATAGTATTGGCAGTGGATCCATGATTTTTTCAAACCCTTTAGGCCTGAGCTTTTCTCCCTACATATGATTGTCTTGGGGGACTCTCCTAGACTTTCTTCCAAGTTTACCTAGATTTGGCATACTTTCAAGATGGAGATTTAGTTCACTCTTTGGAAAGATAGGATTGCTATTCTTTTCTCTCACAACTTTCTTAATACGAATGTTGCTATGTATAACAAAGCTTGCATATGTAATAATATTGTGATGCAGATTCAGGTTCAAGAAAATAAGGTGGCTCACCTTCAGGAGCTTCTTAATCATTGGGGCAACACTCCCTGCATGGTTGCATGGGTCCCTCCTTATGCCATTTCTATAGAAGGTACCCCTCCCAGAGACCGCCACCGTGGGTGTAACTCCTCAGCTCTCTACTCTCGTACCCCACGATCACAGGCTCCCTGCCACCACTCTCCTAGAGGTGGCGATGATGGTTGGTGGTGCCACTTGGATTCTCCACCTCACTGTACCTCTGGGTGGTCTCCATCTTCAGCTCAGTCTACCCCTCCCGATGCTCCTGTTACTCGTCATAACTCTGATTGGCCTCCTGCCACCTCCTCCAAGTTTCCCCGCCTAGCTCTGGCCATTTCTCTACCTTGGGTGGAAGAGAAAGATGCATAAGATGATGGTTGGTCAATTTCTGACCCTCCTATCAATCCCAACGATGTTTGGGGTTCTGATGATAAAGATCCTCCTCCTTCTGGCACCACTCTTGCAGCTTGATGGCTTTATGCCAATTTTTTTTTGATGAATATTTGTTGTTGTTTCCAGCTTATGCTATGTGAACTCCACGGGGTGATTTTTATGTCCCTCGGCCCCCCTTTTGTGAATATGTAACTTTTATATTTTATTAATAGAGAAGGTACTATTCATCAAAAAAAGTATAAATTTTAACTTTATAAAAAGTATGTTTATGTTGAAAAAGAAAACTAATTTGTTATGATTGGTGGAAATTAATTGACTAATTGTATACAAGTGAATATAGAATTGAATATAAAGGCATAAAAGCTTGAAAACTGAAAATGCCTCTCATTGAAATTTGATGTCCGTAATGGCCGTTTTCCACTTTTGGACCTTATATGACAACCTCAAAATTTATTAGACCTATGAATTGGTTAAATTTTTATAAAACTATAAATATGACACTTTAATTTATTTATAAGTGTCAAAATTTATTGTAGATAATATAATTTTTATTTAACAAGTGCCACGTAGTGGCGAGTACTTGTCGTTATAACATAGTCAGTATAGTTTAATAATAATGCAAATAGTGATAATGAATGATATTGGATTTGTGCAAAGTTCATAATGTTGAAAATGATATTGTAACCATAATTATAATTATATCATAATTATAATTATTACCCCTAATTCTTTTAGAAAACAATTTCTTGTATGACACATTTTATAGTATAGGTTCAATAAGAGTGAAATAAAGTTATTTAAAGTAATTTTTTGTTCATAATTTATGTTAACAAAAAATTTAATTTTATATGAAGAGTTGCAAACGAGTAGCAATACCCATTCAAAATATGATTACTCAGTCTTATATGTTTATGATTTGCCATTGAATTTTTTATGATGTTTGTTTTCCTAAAATCCCAATTCAGTTAAAGTAGCGAAAAATAATAATTTAATGCATAACTCCCACATATACACTGAATGCCACAGAAGAAGAGTACAACATTGACAACAATGAAAGCCAAAGCATTAGTGACAATATAGGTGGAGGCCTTTTGTTAATTTCTGTATTATATTATAATGGAGACAAAGAAGGAAGAATTATGTTAAAGTTTGTTTGTACTATCATGAACTGATGTAGCAATGTATGCTGTTGGTATTTTTGTTTTTTGTGGTATAAAGATAGACATTTTGAAAATTGTGAACGGGAATCTTGTTTAATTTTATTGGGATACATTTACTTTGCTTCCATAGAATTCCCTTCAACTTTTATAGTAAAATAGTAAAATGAAACTGATAATAAAAAATAGTAAGATGGAGTTGTAGGACATCAAACTAAACTAACTTCTTTATTGAATGGAGGATAGGGGAAGGCTCTTCCTAAAGAGCCATGAGGGTCATAAAATTGAATGTTAGGGGCATGAATGCCCCTATTTAATAACACTTGGTAAAACACTACATTTTTTCAATAAAAGAAAAAATAATTATGATATAAGAAACTAAGATGAATAAGGAAGAAATGGAGACATTCAAGAAGAAAATAGGGGACTAGAAAATCGATGCAACTCCAACTGAAGGAGCCTTGAGATGTAAGGAAACTCAGGTGCGGAAGCAACTTCCTACACTAATCTCTAAAGGAAAGTATTGTGCAAATTCTTTTAAATCCTTACAATTTCAGATTCGTTAACTACTTTAACAATGATATTGCAGCCATATACCATGCATACAGAAAATAGAGAATGCCATAATGATTTACCCTGGGGAAACCTTTTGGTAAAAAATCCAGCACTCCAAAACCTGCATAGTGTATTAATCAAAACTATTACAGTTTACAATACACTTACAATGCAAGTACTTTCAGAAGATTTTCCAACTCTTGAAGACAAATCGCAGCAGCATAAAACATTCCAACAATACAATAACTTCTCCTATTTTCACAACCCTAAAAAATGCTTATATCATGCACTTCCTTTTTAGGGAAACTTCCAAAGATAGTCATATTAGGGTTTTACCAGTTGCCACATGTCTTCACCTGTCATTGAATCTTCCAAAAATAGCTCTTACGTGTCATAGGAATCCATCATAACTATTTCAACCATGATCTCCTTACAATTCAAAATGTCGACACATCAAGTGGAGTGACCCATCAACATGCCAACTAGACATGTACACTCACACTTAATTACATTATTTGCAAGAAATACATTTTACAAAACAAATAATAAGAATAGGAATTATCCAAGGTTGAGACACCTTATTCCAACCATTCTCCCACTTGTTGAACACCTTGTAAGAGCAACAGGAACATAACAGGAACTAACTGCCATAGGCCAAAAGGCCCATAGACTCCGAACACCATCTGAACTTCTCAGTGCCCACTGGTTTTGTTAATGCATCTGCAACATTCTTCACAATATCTACCTTGATGCAGGAGCATCCTGGGAGTAAGAGCAATCTTGCATCACCCAAAAAAAAAAATATTTCTATTTTTATATTCAATAAGGGCTATTTTGTGCAGAGCTGCTATTTATGGAAAGTTACTATTTTTGATAATTTTTGTATGTGCTCATAATGATCTTATTTCTTTTTTGGAGGTTCATTTTGGTCATATAAGTCTGCCAGCAAAGTTTCATGGCTAGATCAGGTGTAGTTTTGAAGATATTGAAGATTTTCGGTATTGGCAGTAGGGTATAGAAACTTCGAACTCAGTTTTGAAGGCTTTAGAGGCCTCGGATGAGGTCAAAAATTTGGGTGATAGGTGCTTGCGCAAGACAAGCCTGTAGAGCACTTCGTGGCATTTCCGAAATGGGGTTATAATAGTCAATCGGGTCAACTGGCGATGACTTATGGTCTCCGGAAGTCGGGTCACCTGAAATGGCAGAAAATAATTTTCCTTCAAAATTTGTGTTCGGGTTTCAAAAGTTATTTTGAGCTGACTTTGATGTAATAAATTGAAAAATAAAATAATTCTAAGTTTGGTCAGCCCTTAGGGCTAAATTTCTGGAACCTTCTCGGGCGGTGAAAATTGCCTATATAAGGAAGGCTGTATTATTGTCTTGGGCAGTTCAGAATAGTTCTGGGTAGTAGATCTGGGTAATAGTTTGAGGCTTTGTCCTACAGAATATTGTAAGGGAATGCCCATGTGGCTTTGCATATTGTAATTCTAAAAGTTTGTAATTCCACATTTGTGGAGATAATAAGAAGCCAATTTTCTGTTCTTGCATATTATTGTTGTTGTTTCTCTATTTCTGTTATGTGTTTGTGGTATTAAGGGGAGCACCCTTCATCAAGTGGTATCAGAGTAGGAGTTTTTGAGTGTGTAAACAGATCACCGACTGTGAGGCAGTTTGCACCAGGACCGTGGTTAGGGTTTCAGCGCGCATCGCGAAAATGCCTCCATGAAGAGAACGTGGTGGAAGAGCTGGTGCTGTGACACCTGAGGTTAGAGAGCTGCAGAGACAAGTGCGAGCATTGCAAGAAGAGATTCACAAAGGAATGAATCTTAATGTCAGAGATGAAAGCGAGGATGAAGCTGAAGAAGAATATCAAGAAGGAGAAGTCAAAATTGTAAACCATGAGGAAGAAAGACTTTTTCGGGCCATTTCTAAGATTGGAAAAAGACCTAAGATTGAGGTTCCTACATTTTTTGGAAATCTTAACCCAGAAGAATTGATCGACTGGATCAATGAATGTGAGAAATATTTTGAGTATGAAGATGTTGAGGATCCTAATAGGGTCAAATTTGAGAAGGCCAGACTGAAAGGTCATGCAAAGATATGGTGGCAAGAGATTCAGTTGGAGCGAAATAAAAGGGGAAAGGATAAAATCACGAGATGGGATCGGATGGTGGATAAATTGAAGTGACAGTTCATTCCTGTTGATTATGAGCTTGAACTACTGAAGAAAATGCAGAGTTTGAAGCAAGTAGGGAGATATGTTCAGGAGTATACAGAAGAGTTCTATCGACTTCTCATCAGAACAGGCCATGCAGAAGCTGATAAAGAGAAAGTTGCCTGATACCTTAATGGGTTAAGGCCAAGCATTTAGGAGGAGCTGAATCTGGTTCAAATGAACAGTATTGAAGAGGCATACCAGTTTGCCCTAAAAGTAGAGGAAAAGCTGAACAAGAAGTTTGAGAGCAGACAAAATGGAAGAGATCATGGTGGACGGTCATATGGTGGCCGAAATGAAGATTCGAAAAAGAAAGATGAGGCCAATAGCAGTCAGAATCAGCGAGGAAATGATTCCAATCACTTTCAGGATCAGAATAATAGAGATCAGAGAGGAAGAGGAAGAGGACAAGGATCTGGAAGAGGTGGCTTCCGTGGAACATGTTTTCACTGTGGAGAAGAAGGTCATAGGGCATTTGAATGTCCTCAGCACCAAGGCGGAATAGACAGGAGAAATGAAGGCCAGGCCAGAGTTGCACATGTAGATGAAGATGCCAGATCATCAAATTCTGAAGATGCTGAAAGAGGAGAAATGTTGATTAACAGAAGAGTCCTGTTGAGTGGTGAGAATGAACCTGAGCAAAGGAGGAGCCTATTTCGCACCAGGTGCAAGTGTGAAGGTAAATGTTGTGATGTGATCATTGATAGTGGAAGCACTGACAATTTGGTGTCAGAAGAGATGGTGACAAAGTTGAAGCTCAAGAGACAAAAATACCCACATCCATATCGGATTGCCTGGGTATAGGATGACCACAAGGTCATGGTCAATGAACAATGCCTGGTGAAGTTCAAGATTGGCGGATACCAAGATGAGGTATTATGTGATATCATATCTATGGATGCATGTCATATGTTGTTGGGTAGACCATGGCAGTTTGACAGATGTGCTGTACATGATGGTCGTGCGAATACCTATTCCCTAACAAAGGATGGAGTGCAACATAAGCTAAAACCATTGAAGGAGACTGAAGAAAAGGTATGTGGTAATGCAAGGATAACTTTTGTTGATGGAAGAAATTTCCTAGATGGTATGAGGCATGAGCATGTGTGTTTTGCTTTAATTCCAAAAGCTGGTAAGGAGGAAGTAGAAGATGTTCCTATAGAAGTTGCAGATTTGTTGAATGAGTTTCAGGATATTGTATTTGATAACGTGCCTAATGGATTACCACCAGTTAGGAAGATCAGTCATCAGATGGACTTGATCCCAGGAGCGAGTTTTCTGAATAAGGCAGCACACAGAATGACACCTACAGAAAGTGAGGAGTTGAACAGACAAGTACATGAACTAGTACAGAAAGGATTGATCCGTGAGAGTCTGAGTCCCTGTGCTATACCAATGGTATTAGCACCAAAGAAGAATGGAGAATGGAGGATGTGTACAGATTTTAGGGCAATAAACAAGATCACAATCAAGTACAGGTTTCCATTGCCATGAATGGATGATATTATGGACTGTTTGAGTGGAGCTGTGTATTTCTCAAAGATAGATTTGAAGAGTGGATATCATTAGATTCGGATCAGAGAAGGAGATGAATGGAAGACTGCCTTCAAGACAAAGGAAGGACTATATGAGTGGTTAGTCATGCCTTTTGGGCTAACCAATGCACCGAGCACTTTCATGCGGCTCATGAACGAGGTTCTGAAAAAATTTCTAGGTAAGTTTGTCATTGTTTACCTAGATGATATTTTGATCTTTAGTAAGACATTGGATGAGCATATGATGCATATTCGTATGGTGTTTGAGAAGTTGAGAGATGAAAAATTGTTGATTAATTTGAAGAATTGTAGTTTTGTGAAGAAAGAGTTAGTGTATTTGAGATTTGTAGTTTCAGCAGAAGGTCTAAAAATGGACCCAGAGAAGGTACAGGCTATCCTTGAATGGCCTACTCCAAGGAGTGCTACTGAGGTAAGATCTTTTCATGGTTTGGCTAGCTTTTACAGAAAGTTTATCAAAAATTTTAGCAGTATTTGTGGACCCTTGACTGAAACAATGAGAGGGGATAGAAAAGAATTTAAGTGGACTAATGGGGCAGAAAAGAGTTTTCAATTGTTGAAACAAAAAGTTACAGAACAACCTGTTTTAGCACTTCTAGATTTTAATAAGGTGTTTCAAGTAGATTGTGATGCTAGTGGTACTGCAATAGGAGCTGTTATAAGCCAAGAAGGTAAACCTGTTGCGTATTTTAGTGAGAAGTTAAATGATGCCAAGAGGAAGTATTCTGTTTATGATCAAGAATTTTATGCTATAGTTCAGGCATTAAAGAAGTGGAGACATTATCTGCTTCCTAAGGAGTTTGTTTTGTATACTGATCATCAAGCTTTGCAATATTTGAATAGTCAAGGAAAATTGAATCAAAGGCATTTGAAATAGGTTGAGTTTTTGCAGAGTTATACATTTGTTTTGAAACACAGAAGTGAAAAGTCTAACAGGGTTGCAGATGCTCTTAGCAGAAGGCAACTATTGCTGACAGAGATGTAGATTGAGGTGGTTGGATTCAAGGAACTCAAGAATTTGTATCCAGAGGATCCTGATTTTGGTGAAGCTTAGAAAGCTTGTACAGAACCTGTTACTCTAGATAAGATGAAATGGTTGGATTTCATCATTCAGGATGATATGCTATTCAGAGGGAGTCAGTTGTGCATTCCACAAAGTTCTATGAGGGAGAATCTCATCAAGGAGAAGCATAGCGGAGGATTGGATGGACATTTTGGTCATGATAAAACCCTTGCTTTGGTTAGTGAAAATTATTATTGGCCACAATTGCAGCAAGATGTGAAGAAGTTTGTACAGAGTTGCAAAGTATGTCAGATGGCGAAAGGAGTGAAGCAGAATATAGGGTTGTATCAGCCATTACCTATACCAGAGAAACCTTGGGAGGATATCAGCATGGAATTTTTTCTTGGTTTACCGAGGACTCAGCGGGGACATGATTCAATTTTTGTGGTGGTTGATAGATTTTCGAAGAAGACACATTTCATTCCCTGCAAGAAGACTAATGATGCTGTTCATGTAGCAGAATTGTTTTTCAGAAAAGTGGTGAGACTACATGGTTTGCCAAAGACCATAGTTTCAAATCGGGACACTAAGTTTGTTGGATATTTTTGGCAGACATTGTGGAAGAAGTTGAAGATAGATTTGAAGTTCAGTTCATCACATCATCCACAGACTGATGGACAGACAAAGGTGGTGAATAGGAGTTTGAGAAATTTGCTGAGATGTTTGGTTGGAGATAAGCCAACAGGATGGGATTTGATTTTACCACAGACAGAATTTGCATACAATAATTCTGTCAATAGGAGCACTGATAAATCACCATTCCAGATTGTATATGGAAGTAGTCCAAGAAATGCATCTGAATTGAGGAAGATCGATAAAGGAGAAATAAGTAGTGCTGAAGTTGAGGATTTTGTAGAACACTTGAAGAACATCCATGGGGAGGTGAGAAAGCATATTACCAAGATGAACGCACAGTATAAGGATAAGGCAGATGAGAAAAAAAGGTATAAGGAATTTCAAGTTGGAGATGAAGTCATGGTTCATTTGCGGAAGGAGCGGTTTCCAGTTGGTACATATAACAAGTTGAAAATGAAGAAGTTTGGGCCATGTAAGATATTGAAGAAGCATGATTCAGGAAATGCATATGAGGTAGAATTGCCTACTGAGCTGAATATTTCACCAGTGTTTAACATTTCAGATTTGACAGAGTATCATGAAGGAGGTGTTCAAGATGAGGTTGTAGCAGCACAGTGGAGTATTCCAGCAACTAGTTCAGATATCAAGGAGATTGAAGACATACTGGACAGTCATGTTGGAAGAAGCACAAGGAACATGACATATGAAGAGTATTTGGTCAAATGGAAAGGATGACCTATTGAAGATTCATCATGGCTAAGAAAGGAGGAGGTTAACCATCTTGGTTTTCCTCTGCACACCTGAGTCGTGACAGGGTCACTTCTCAAATTACCCCGGGTGTCTGATGCAGGAGCATCCTGGGTGTAAGAGCAATCTTGCATCACCCCCAAAAAAATATTTATATTTTTATATTCAATAAGGGCTATTTTGTGCAGAGCTGCTATTTATGGAAAGTTACTATTTTTGGTAATTTTTTTATGTGCTCAGAATGATCTGATTTCTTTCTTGAAGGTTCATTTTGGTCATATAAGTCTGCCAGAAAAGTTTCATGGCTAGATCAGGTGTAGTTTTGAAGATATTGAAGATTTTCGGTATTGGCAATAGGGTATAGAAACTTTGAACTCAGTTTTGAAGGCTTTAGAGGCCCCGGATGAGGTCAAAAATTTGGGTGACGGGCGCTTGCATGAGTCAAGCCTGTAGAGCGCTTCGTGGCATTTCTGAAATGGGGTTATAATAATCAATCGGGTCAACTGGTGATGACTTATGGTCTCCGAAAGTCAGGTCACCTGAAATGGCGAAAAATAATTTTCCTTCAAAATTTCTGTTCGGGTTTCAAAATTTATTTTGAGCCGACTTTGATGTAATAAATTGAAAAATAAAATAATTCTAAGTTTGGTCGGCCCTTAGGGCTAAATTTCTGGAACCTTCTCGGGCGGTGAAAATTGCCTATATAAGGAAGGCTGTATTATTATCTTGGGCAGTTCAGAATAGTTCTGGGTAGTAGATCTGGGTAATAGTTCAAGGCTTTGTCCTACAGAATATTGTAAGGGAATGCCCGTGTGGCTTTGCATATTGTAATTCTGAAAGTTTGTAATTCCACATTTGTGGAGATAATAAGAAGCCAATTTTCTGTTCTTGCATATTATTGTTGTTGTTTCTCTATTTTTGTTATGTGTTTGTGGTATTAAGGGGAGCACCCTTCATCATACCTTCTCCAAATTTACCTTTCCGTCTTCCACCATATCTCTCACAAAGGGAAACTGCACATCAATGTGCTTCGTTCTAGCATGAAAAGTTGGATTCTTCACAAGGTAAATAGCGCTCTAACTGTCACACCAAATAGTAATCTATTCTACATCAACACCAACATCAGAACACAATCTCCTAATCCAAATGGCTTCCTTACAAGCATGAGTAGCAGCCATGTACTTAGCTTCTATAGTGGACAAAGCAACCACAGGTTGTCGCTTACTCATCCAACTGATAGCACCACCAAACATAGTGAACACATAAGCACTGGTGGATCTCCTACTGTCAATATCACCTACCCAATCTAAATCCACAAACCCATGAATACAAATTAAATGCAGAGATCCAGAAGAGTTACCATGGTAACATATGGAGTAATCCAATGTATCCCTCAAATATCTGAATACTCACTTAATTGCATCCCAATGTACCTGTCCAGGGTTAGCCATAAAATGACTTAGGACTCCCACTACTTGGGCAATGTCTGGTCTAGTATAGACCATAGCATACATAAGACTTCCAACTGCACTAGCATAAGGTACTTTACTCATGTTGTCCACCTCACTAGGAGATTTTGGACAATCACCTACAGATAACTTTGTTCCCACAGAAACAGGAACACATAGTGGTCTACAATCTGTTATGTTGAACTTGTCCAACACAGACTTCACATACTTACTCTGACTCAACCAAAGTTTTATGTTAGAGCTATCTCTACTGATTTTCATACCCAAGATGTACCTTGCTACCCCAAGATCTTTCATCTCAAACTATGCTAACAACTGAGATTTAAAATCAGAAATCATACCCTTACCCTTCCCAAACAACAACATATCATCAACATATAATGCAACAATAAGAAGGCGATCATTTTCAACTCTAAAATAAACACAATGATCTGATTTTGATCTTACAAACCCAATTGCTAACACAAAGGCATCAAACTTAAGGTACCACATCCTAGGAGATTTCTTTAAACCATATAGAGATTTCTTTAATCTGCAAACTAAGGATTCTTTACCTTTAACAATGTAGTGCTCAAGCTGTGACATATAAATCTCTTCCTCCAAATCACCTTGAAGGAAAGTTGTCTTCACATCCATCTGTTCTATCTCTAAATCATATGATGTAGCAAGAGATAACAGAAATCTAATGGATGTCAACTTTGCAACAGGAGAGAATATTTCACCATAATCTATTCCTTCTACCTGTGAATACCCCTTTGCAACTAATCTAGCTTTGTACCTTTCAACACTGCCATCTACATAGAGTTTCTTCTTGAACACCCATTTACAACCAATAGATTTTCTCCCTTTAGGCAAAGGTACAAGGTCCCAAGTTTTGTTTTTCTCCAATAAAGCCATCTCGTCATCCATAGCCTCAATTCAAGAACCTGCATCTTTCATGCCCAAAGCCTCTTTCATAGATCTAGGATCATCAGTGTTAGTAATAAAAGAAAAAGCACAATTGGAATCTAACATACAATAACCAAATCTTTCTGGTCACTTTCTTTCTCTCGTGGATCTCCTCAAGGGCTGAGGTTGAGGTTGTTCTTCCTCTTCTTCCAAACTATCAAAGCTGCTAGAGCTCTCCTCATCATTAGGCCCAACATGGTCTCTCTGTTCAGTCTTCTCAATGGTAGGAGGTAGCTGAACAACATTTTTTTCCTTTTCTTTTTCATCTGGTTGTAGCACAATAGGAGAAGATGTTAGATCTCTGAAAATAACATTTCTACTATACAACACCTTACTAGTCATAGGATCCCAAAGCTTGTATCCTTTCACACCAACACTATATCCGATGAAAATATATTTGACATCTTTTTTTTCCAACTTAGATCTTTTCTCCTTTGGAACATGTGCATAAGCTTCACAACCAAAAATATGAAGATATTTAATTGAAGGCTTCTTACCAGACCACACCTCCATGGGTGTCTTACCAAAAAGAGTTGATGTAGGAGATTTGTTAACCAGATAGCAAGCAGTGGCCACAACTTTGACCCAAAACCTTTGTTCTAAACCAGCTCCACTAAGCATACTCCTAGCCTTCTCCATCAGTGTCCTATTCATTCTCTCTGCAACTCCATTTTGCTGTGGGGTGTAAGGAGTTGTCTTATGCCTCTTGATACTTTGTTCTTTACAGAACTGTTCAAACTCTACTGAGAAAAACTCACCACCATTGTTAGTTCTCACACACTTAATCTTCTTATTAGTCTGATTCTCTACAAGAGCTTTAAATTCTTTGAACCGACTAAAGACTTGTGTCTTACTTTTAAGGAAATATATCTAAGTCCTTCTACTGTAATCATCTATGAAAGATACAAAAAATACAGACTTGGAGATTGAAGGAACTTTCACAGGACCAAATACATCAAAATGAATAAGATCCAAAACATCAAAAGATTTGTGAGAACTAGAGTAAAATTGAACACGATTTTGTTTACCATAGACACAGTGTTCGAAAAAGTTGAACTTGAGATTGCAATCATTTAACCCCTCAACGAGGTTTTTATTTTTCAGGGTTCTGAGATCCTTTTCACCAATGTGGCCAAATCTCATATGCCACAACATTGTCTTTTCTGTAGGAAGCTTACCTTCCAAAGTGTTTTCACTGCCATTGAAACCAATAACCATAGACTTCTTCACTACTCATTCAGATGGTGAGGATGAAGAACTATTACATAGAGGAATACATGCATCTAGCTAAAATAAGGTACCTCTCCTAGTACCCCTCGCAAGCACTATTGATCCTCTCATCATCTTGCATCCTTCTTTCAAAAAAACAACCTGCACATCTACATCATTCAACATACTTATAGATAATAGGTTTCGTGCCAAACCAGGAATGTGCATAACTTTGTTGATTCCATTTACTCATCCATCAGGAAATCTGATAGTGACCCTTCCACATCCAACTATCTTTAGGTGAGAATCATCACCCAAGTACACCTTTCCACCATCGAACTCTTCATATTTTGAGAACCGGTTTCGATGAGAGGTCATGTGAAAAGAAGCACCTGACACTACTACATTTGGGGTCAAATTCTGACGCCTATTTGTCAGATTTGCAACGCTAATTTGTTGGCATTTTGACAGATGGGTCCATCGCCATTTTTGCGTAGGAAATTGTGACAGAAGATGTATCCGTCAATTTACTGACACCATATCACGTTGAAAACTTGCACATGGAAACAACTTCATTATGGCATTTTCTACGATTCATCCATCAAAATTCAGACACAATGACCTATTAACTGTCGAAAACATATCCTTTCTAACATTATAACTGTTGGAATAGTGACAGTTTCCACTTAATTCCGATAGATATACCTGTCAGTGATATGGCATTAATGTCGAAGTTTCTATCAAAAAATTTCTATTTGTGACACTTAAAATGTCGGAAGAGTGACAGTCCTTCATTATTTCTCTGACAGGTTCCCTATCGAACGTATAGCATTACTATCGAAACTATTGTCGTAAATTAGTTTTCTCTGACATTTTATCTATTGAATGCGTAGCACTTCTGTTAGAATTAATTATTAAGTGTCGAAAAACTGACGGATATGCACATTAAAGATAAAATAGCTCAAGAGACCATCATAGGTTCTCTCTTTCTTTGGTCTATATTATTGACAGAATGTTTTACCTTTTATTAGCTCATCAAATCCAGGGATTTGAAAGAAATTAATAGAATATTTTCATGACAATGTATATTATTTAAGTTGACATTGCATAAATTTATCTACTTCGCGCACTTGTAGACTACGAGGACGGTGATAAAGAAGCATGGCCATGGATGACCATGCTTCTTTATCATCGTCCTCATAATATACGTGCAACGTAGATAAATTCGTGCAACGTCAACTTAAATAATATATGTTGTCATGAAAATATTCTATTAAATTCTTTCAAATCCCCGGATTTGATGAGCTAATGAAAGGTAAAACATTCTATCAATAATATAGACCGAAGAAAGAGAGAACCTATGATGGTCTCTTGAGCTATTTTATCTTTAGTCCTAGCTACTATCCTAGCTACTTGTCGATCATCGAGAATAATCACCGCCTTGCATTTATGTACACTGCACAAATTGATCCCAGTCTCACAAAAACATTTTACACTTGTACATCTCATCAATAATGGAGGCCTAAAATAATTTTATACGATCACTAGCACATTTCGTGCATGGATGAGAAATAGAAACCAAAGTTTCTAGATAACTATTTTTGAGAAGAGGAATGAGTGCAGGCCAAAGAAGGGATAATTCCACAACAAAAAGGAAGACATCTTTTTAGCCTGGGTCTGGATCCTATCCCAATTGTCGAAGGATCCAGGGCCAGTCTAGAAAGATGTCTTCCCATTCTATCTACAACATTGTGTCCATCCATGATCTCAAGAATATCATCATCTTTCTACTCTTCATTTGCCAAAATATATCACTTCTTCAAGCTTGCAGAGTAATCTTATTAATAAAAGAACTCTTGCCAACATTAGGGTACCCACAAATCAAAATAGTTGATGTTATTGGTGCTTGTGCTCAAGGATATTGATTCACTATTTTGAAATGGCCAAATCATTTTTATTTCATTTGTAGAGAAAAGGAGTGGGAGAAAATGAGCGGGTGAAAGTTGATCGAGCACGAGAGAAGGCATTGCATTTTATTTGATCATGAATGCTCTCTGAAATGACCAATCATGTTTTCTATTCAATTTTTTTTGGTGTTTTTTTTTCTCATATTCAGTAGATAAAAATCATGGTGGCAACCACTTAGCCATCTTTTTGATGTTCCAAGTATTTTACAAAGATACAGGTATGTGGATTTATCATTTAGTTGCTTGCAGTATTGGTCAAATGCAAATATTTTGTCAAGTTGAAAGGGCAAGATATTAGTTTGGTGTTTTTAGTTTATGTTAAAAGTTGATTTGGTAAAATCCTCAAAAAACACACTACATGTTCTAAAATGTAAAGAAGTTGAATGTTAAATGTAAGATATATATCTCATCCATAGTAATCAAAAGAAAGGACATGAAACTTATAAGGAGATTTACCAATCCAAAAATATAAGTGAATAGGAAACATGATTGGTACCTTATGAATTGGTTTTTGAGGTGCAAAATCTTCATCAATCTCTTGAGAACAAGACCCCTATCACGAAAAATGCATTTAACGGATTAAAAAAAATCTACAAAACTAAACCAATGGCATGTTTAGAACAAAGAAATAGATTGATAATAATATGCTGAAAATTCTATTATGTTTAATACACGCAAAAGGACCAGTCCCAACAATTCTTAAACATACTTTATCTGATATGATAATAACATGCTAATTAAACTGATAAAGGTGTTATATGCATTTAATTTGCCAATTACTAATTACACAAAAAACAAATTACAAAACTGAACCAATGGCATGTTCTTCGTGTGGTACAAGGAAGATTTGGCTATGAAAAAAAAAAGTGAAACGGCCTCATCATTTTTATTTCAATTGGATAGAGGAGCAAAAGCTGAGTGTGAGAGAAGGTATGTGATTTCTTCATCTTTCAAGCATCTAGCATCATATTCGACTACAAATTTCAAATGCATTGCATTTTATTTGATCACGAATGCTCTCTAAAATGACCACATTCTACTGGTGTCGTGCCCTAGCCCGTGCTTTATCTCCATTATTTGATATTATTGGTGCTTGTGCTCAAGGATATCGATTCACTATTTTCAAATGTTTGTATTCTTTAGACAGTTACATTTCCTGACTGTTCCTCTAGTACACAGTCAGGAAATGTAACTGTCTAATGATTATATGTAATGTTGAATAATTTAAATGCTTTATTCTTGGTAGAAGTGAATGGAAGGAATAGTGTGTATTAAATACAATCCAGTCACTTATTGAATGCTTTGGAGACTACTGGTTTGACTGTCCATGCGCTACCAGTGACTGAAATTTATTAAAGGATACAATACCCTTCATTTTAGGGTTATTGTGTGTGGATTTAAATGTAGGTTTGATTTGGTTAATGTTTAGAAGAGATCAATAAAGTATTTAAAGACAATCTTATATGTTTGGAGAGGTTTGAGAGGCACTTATCATGACTGTACCCTCACAAACATCGGCATAGACAGGTTTTACTAAGTTTCCTTTCTCTATTTTGAGGTTTCCTTTCTCTACCGCAGGGGTACAGTCAGAGGGTTCATTGACAAAAAGATCCTTCAAATGGTTACTATGAATATGAATGATTTGATATAGCATATTGCTCATTTTACTTGAAGTTTGGAATAACTTGTGCAAGGGTGAAAGTAGTTTTGATCATTTTGGTCGTGACTGTTCCTCTACACAGTCAAGAAATGTAACTGTCTAATGATTATATGTAATGTTGAATGGATTAAATGCTTTATTCTTGGTAGAAGTGAATGGAAGGAATAATGTTGGTGTTAGGTTTCAGTTATTATTGAATTCAATGGTTTCCAAGATGTGTTGAGAAGTTTGCTCCTTGTTTAATGTTAACTGTTTTTGCACAATCCACTCATACAATAGTGAAGTTACAAAATTGAACCGATGGCATATTTACAACAAATAAATACAATGATAATAATATGCTAAAAATTCTATTCTATTTAATACACGCCAAAGGACCACATTCTAAATTGATGTCACTGAAATGACCGCATTCTACTGGTGTCATGCCCTAGCCCATGCTTTAACTCCATTATTTGATGTTATTGGTGCTTGTGCTCAAGGATATCCATTTTTTTGAAATGTTGACTGTGGTTATCAAATGGACAACCCGTGAGCTTCTAGCTAGGTGCCATTTGTATTGATAGCTTAGGGCATCAAATGTATTGTATCATTGATAGTTAATACTTTGTTAAAAGGAAATAGGACAAAGAATGATTTTTATTTAGTTTCTCTATTTTGATCCCTAAGTGGCTTACAACCCTAGAGAAGTATATGTAGATTTATGTATGCAGTTGCAGGATACATAGCAGCCAATAATTCACAATAAATCTATGCATCCAATTTGAATAGCAATTAATACAAATAATTAGGGTCCTCCAATAGCCCAATCATCCAAACCTTGACTGTCCCCTCAACCAGTGACCCTTCAAAACTGGGTTATCATGCAATCAGTGAGTGATCCTTCATTCTCCTAGTGAGCTTCTAGGTAGGTGCCATTTGTATATTTGATATCTTAGGGCATCAAATGTATATTGTATCATTGATAGTTGAGACTTTGTTAAAAGGAAATAGGACAAAGAATGATTTTGATTTAGTTTCTCTATTTTGATCTCTAAGTGGCTTACAATCGTAGAGAAGTATATGCAGATTTACAGATGTAGTTACAGGATACATAGCAGTGGATAATTCACAAGAAATCCATGCATCCAATTTGAATAGCAATTACTAAAAAGAAATAGGGTCCTCCAATGGCCCAATCATCAAGACCTTGACTGTCCCCTCAACTAGTGACCCTTCAAAACTAGGTTATCATGCAATTGGTGAGTGATCCTTCATTCTCCTGGTCTGCCCTACAACAAAACATATTGGAAATACACAATACAATGATAAAAAGTCTTTCACAATCCCCCTTCCCTCAAGGAATACTATCAACCATCCCTTCCACATAGCATTTCACTATTTTATGAGTGGATTGTGTAGGAACAGTTAACATTAAACAAGGAGCAAACTCCTCAACACATCTTGGAAACCATTGAATTCAATAATAAATGAAACCTAACACCAACACTATTCCTTCCATAGTTGCAGGATACATAACAGTCGATAATTCACAAGAAATCCATGCATCAAATTTTTATAAGGATATCCTATTAATCAATAGGAATGTTCTTGAGATAACCAATGATTATGCATTTTGATGACAGTGTGCTAGTTCAAAAGGATAATATAAATCTGAAACAATTTTTTTTTATTTTCTCAAACTATAAATGTGGTTAAAGGGAAATTATTATGGCCCCTACACTGTGGTTGTTAGGCTAATTAAGGTAGGCCTACCTTTGCATATAATAAGAGGCCAACATGAAACAAACATCCAAAGGTTAGGGGGTTGTTCCCTATCCTTGATTTATTATTTAAGTGCTAAGTGATGATGGGTATATCATATAATTCATACCTAGTGTGTCTCTTTCTTTCTCTACACATTTCACATTAGGAGTATATGTTATAAAATACTAATGAAATCAACTATAGGTCAAATCTAATCAAAATTGCAATATAAAGATTAAAATAGATCTTGAAGAAATATGGGAACCATTTTTTATAGATATTGTACAAATGAAGGGAATACTCCAAAGAGGAAATGCTTCAATGTGGAACAATTGAAGGACAATATTTTACTTTTATATGCACATCTACAATGTTTTTGATATATTTCTGAGATAACAAAACCATAGAAAGAATATCATATAGAAGAAAGTAAAGAATAATGATCATACTTTGAGATATTATGGAAAATTAAAGGAAAGAATGCTTGGTGGGGTTATCATGCAATCAGTGAGTGATCCTTCATTCCCCTCTTCCAGTGACCCTTCAAAACTGGGTTATCATGCAATCAGTGAGTGATCCTTCATTCTCTCGGTCTGCCTTGCATCCAAACATATTGGAAATACACAATACAATGATAACAAGTCTTTCAAAATCCCCCTTCCTTCAAGGAACACTATCAACCATCCCTTCCACATAGCATTTCACTGTTGTATGAGTGGATTGTGTAGGAACAATTAACATTAAACAAGGAGCAAAATCCTCAACACATCTTTGTTGTAAACATGCCATTGGTTCAGTTTTGTAAATTTGTTTTTTGTGTTAAATGCATTTAAATGGAACATTAAGCATAGTAATAATATGCTTAGTCTATTAGTAATTGCAGATTAAATGCCCATAACACCTTTATCAGTTTAGCATGTTATTATAAGATACTAAAGAAGACCTGCTATTTGTTAGAGAAGTCTTCACTGTCCCTCACAATGAAGACAATGAAGATTGACCTCCTACCCCACAAAAAAGAACATTGTAATAAGAATAAGATAGTGCCAAGAAACATTTTCACAAATATGAAACGTGAGGAAAAGTAATAACATTAACAATGCCAAGATTCACAACATTAAATTTCACCTACGGATGAGTTTATGCAGTGGGTTGCCCAACATCAAAAATATGTTGAGTTGCATTTGAGCTGTAACTAAGAGTATCATGTAGAACAGACCCTAAACTTTGAAAGCGTTCTCCAGCCTAGCAATTCAAAATTCAATCTAGGCAAGCATCAGTAAGTGAAATAAATTAGAGACATCAACATCAACATCATCATAATCATTAGACATAAATTATAGACATCAACATCAACATAATCATAATCATTTGGAGGGTATTCATTTTGGTCCTTGGATAGTACTATGTTTCTTGAAAGTTCTTGTGATGCTTCTAAACTTTAAAAATATATTTTATGGCTTAATGATAATATAGATTAGTGTTTTGTTTTCTAATGGAATGGTGTTGATAATTCATGGTCTTGAAGAAACTTTTGATTATTTTGATTCTCGAGTCTTGACGTTGTTTCTCAATGTGATATAGACTAACCACAAGATGGTTCAGTTGGTCCTCTCTTTCTATTTAATCATTTTTCTTCTTCATGGTGTAAGTGTCAATATGTTATAATCCAACCAACATGTCATACCCCCACTTTTGACAAACCTCACAGCATGCAAATCACAGCCAAAGACTTGGGTGATTATCATACACAAACATCGATTACCCTTAGGAAACAATGATCATTAATATTCATTAATGGTAGGCGGTGATTCCTTGGTTATTAAGGCATTGCTAGCATTCATTATCTTAACCAAGTCATGGGTGGTGATCCTTGAAATAGCACAATTAGTAAAAGGAAATAACAACATAAGTCATGGGTGGTGATCCTTGAATTTGGATTGAGGAAGAAGGAAAATTGGAAAAAAAAAAATGGAATAATCAGGTTGGAATTAGAGAAGAATTCAGAAGTAAACTTTAATTAGAAAAAAGCCAAGTTATCTGGTTCTTTGTTTGAGGCTGGGTTCTGATTCTACTTTTGTTCTCCTTTGGGTTCGACTTGGGTTCCTTTGGTAGGAGCTTGGGTGCCTAGGCCAATCTCGGGTGCACCTGCAGTATTATATATGTGTAGCCTGTAAGGGACATCTTCTGCTCATCCATGTATCATAGCTCAGTGAGAGTTCTTAGGAGAAAGACAAGATGTTAGTGAGAGATGGAGAAACCAATATCAGAACACCACTTGAAGCCTTGCAATGTTGAGAGTGGGATAAAAGCTACACTTGAGACCCTATATAAGGAACAAACTTATTGAGCTTCACTTTGTTTCAAGAATAGTTTTATATTCTGTACTAAACAGGGCCAACCACGTGAAGGTGGAAGCTCATTTGGCCCCACCCCCCCGCTAACATCACTCTAAATTCCCCGTTAA
This sequence comes from Chamaecyparis obtusa, assembly GCA_027943335.1. Classification (NCBI taxonomy): domain Eukaryota; kingdom Viridiplantae; phylum Streptophyta; class Pinopsida; order Cupressales; family Cupressaceae; genus Chamaecyparis; species Chamaecyparis obtusa. Next base: position 1,375,410 of record BSBK01005497.1, on the reverse strand, counting down.
CATCTAACATTCATTCATTATTTCATCCATTAATAAAATGTAACATTCATTAATTATCACACGATAACATTCATTCACACATTAATAAAATGTGACATTCATTAATTATCACACGATAACATTCATTAACACATTATAAAATTTATGAACATTCACTACCACATAATTAAATTCATTGGCATATAAAAATCAGTCATTATCAATTAAGGTGCATAGATGACAATCATTTCTTTTTTTTCTTTTGATTTCTAGTTTTTAACATATAATTGTAAGATGAGTATTGATATCATCATCATGATCATCTACCCTCTCATTAGATCTCAATGCACACCTAGTTCTCTATTGATGCAAATTGGGGTCATCTGTAATAACATATAAAAGGGTTAAATTAAAAACATTTTATTATAATTAAAAACATTTTAAACATTTTAAAGTATTTCAATACTTTACAGGCCATAATCATATAGCTCTTTACCTGATCTAGTCACATCATCAACATTGAGGTCAGTTTGTCGATCCATGAGACTGTGTGGGATGCTCATGAAAGGAGTCTGGGTACCTACATATGTAATTCAATTATCTAATGTTAGCTAAAAAACTCCATAGTAAGTACATTAAAAACCATAAGCATCCCATAGTAAGTACATCATGAATTAATTAGATTAAGAATTGATTGCATAACTGCACATTTCTATCAAGAAATCAATATTAAATAGATTAAGAAATGATCATGTAACTATACATTTCATTCATGTCATTCATCTTCTTCTTCATCCAACTAATCATCATCTTCGTCGTCTTCATCATCATCGACATCAACATCATCATCATCATCATCATCATCATCATTAGTAGCATCATTAGTAGCATCATCATTGTCATCATCTTCTTCTTCTTCTTCAAGAAAAGTTGCGTTAGGAACATCATCGACTAACTGTTGTTTGTGATCATCATCTACATCATCTTCTAGTTGTTTGCAATCTTCTTCCATCACATTATACTTCATCGGCCTTCCTCTTGGATCATGTCTAATAAAAAATGACCAACCTGATTTATGCGGAACTTCTGAGTAAAATACCTGCTCACATTGGCTTGGAAGAAGATAGGGTTCATCCCCAATTGGCTCAAACCACCTTGTATTAATAATTGGAAATCCATTGTCATGTTCAATAATAGTTCTATCAGGATCATTTTGATTAAGTCATAGCCTATACCATATGATGAAAAAGAGAACTAATATGAATGAATTAAAGTCACACTCAAGTATATCTGATGAAGGGTGCTCCCCTTAATACCACAAACACATAACAGAAATAGAGAAACAACAACAATATGCAAGAACAGAAAATTGGCTTCTTATTATCTCCACAAATGTGGAATTACAAATTTTCAGAATTACAATATGCAAAGCCACATGGGCATTCCCTTACAATATTCTGTAGGACAAAGCCTCGAATCAATACCCAGATCTATTCTGAACTATTCCCAACTGCCTAAGACAATAATACAGCCTTCCTTATATAGGCAATTATCCACCGCCTGGGAAGGTTCCAGAATTTTAGCCAATAAGGCCGACCAAACTTAGAATTATTTTATTTTACATTTTTATTACATCATAGTCGGCTCAAAATAAATTTTGAAACCCGAACATAAATTTTGAAGAAAATTATTTTCCGCCATTTCAGGTGGCCCAACTTCCGAAGACCATAAGTCATCACCAGTTGACCCGCTCGGCTATTATAACCCCATTTCGGAAACGCTACGAAGCGCTCTACAGGCTTGACCGGCGCAAGCGCTTGTCACCCAAATTTTTGACCTCATCCGGGGCCTCTAAAGCCTTCAAAATTGAGTTCAAAGTTTCTGTACCCTACTGCCAATACCGAAAATCTTCAATATCTTCCAATATACACTTGATCTGGCAATGAAACTTTACTGGCAGACTTATATGACCAAAATGAACCTCCAAGAAAGAAATCAGATCATTCTGAGCACATACAAAAATTACCAAAAATAGTAACTTTCCATAAATAGCAGCTCTGCACAAAATAGCCCTTATTGAAAATAAAAAACAAGAAATATTTTTGGGTGATGCAAGATTGCTCTTACACCCAGGATGCTCCTGCATCAGACACCCAGGGTAATTTGAGAAGTGACCCTGTCACGACTCAGGTGTGCAGAGGAAAACTAAGACGGTTAACCTCCACCCTTGTTAGCCATGATGAATCTTCAATAGGTCGTCCTTTCCACTTGACCAGATATTCTTCATATGTCCTGTTCCTTGTGCTTCTGCCAACATGACTATCCAGTATATCTTCAATCTCCTTAGTGTCTGAACTAGTTGCTGGAATACTCCACTGTGCTGCTGTGATCTCATCTTCAACACCTCCTTCATGATACTCTGTCAAATCTGAAATGTTAAACACTGGTGAAATATTTAGCTCAGTAGGCAATTCTACCTCATATGCGTTTTCTGAATCATGTTTCTTCAGTATCTTACATGGTCCAAACTTCTTCATTTTCAGCTTGTTATATGTACCAACTGGAAACCGCTCCTTCCGCAAATGAACCATGACTTCATCACCAACCTGAAATTCCTTATACCTCCTTTTCTCATCTGCCTTAGCCTTATACTGTGCGTTCATCTTGGTAATATGCTTCCTCACCTCCTCATAGATGTTCTTCAAGTGTTCTGCAAAATCCTCAGCTTCAGCACTACTTATTTCTCCTTTATCTATCTTCCTCAATTCAGATGCATTTCTTGGACTACTTCCATATACAATCTGGAATGGTGATTTACCAGTGCTCCTGTTGACAGAATTATTGTATGCAAATTCCGCCTGTGGTAAAATTAAATCCCATCCTGTTGGCTTATCTCCAACCAAACATCTCAGCAAATTTTCAAAACTCCTATTCACCACCTCTGTCTGTCCATCAGTCTGTCGATGATGTGATGAACTAAACTTCAAATTTGTCTTCAACTTCTTCCACAATGTACGCCAGAAATATCCAACAAACTTAGTGTCCCGATCTGAAACTATGGTCTTTGGCAAACCATGAAGTCTCACTACTTCTCTGAAAAACAATTCTGCTACATGAACAGCATCATTAGTCTTTTTGCAGGGAATAAAATGTGCCATCTTTGAAAATCTGTCAACTACCACAAAAATTGAATCGTGCCCCCGCTGTGTCCATGGCAAACCAAGAACAAAGTCCATGCTGATATCCTCCCAAGGCTTCTCTGGTACAGGTAATGGCTGATACAACCCTGTATTCTGCTTCACTCCCTTCGCCATCTGACATACTCGGCAACTCTGTACAAACATCTTCACATCTTGCTACAACTGTGGCCAATAATAATTCTCACTAACCAAACCAAGAGTTTTATCACGACCAAAATGTCCAGCCAATCCTCCGCTATGCTTCTCCTTGATGAGATTCTCCCTCATAGAACTTCGTGGAATGCACAACTGACTCCCTCTGAATAGCATATCATCCTGGATGATGAAATCCAACCATTTCGTCCTGTCTAGAGTAACAGGTTCTGTACAAGCTTTCCAAGCTTCACCAAAATCAGGATCCTCTGGATATAAATTCTTGAGTTCCTTGAACCCAACCACTTCAATCTGCATTTCTGTCAGCAATAGTTGCCTTCTGCTAAGAGCATCTGCAACCCTATTAGACTTTCCACTCCTATGTTTCAAAACAAATGTATAACTCTGCAAAAACTCAACCCACTTCAAATGCCTTTGATTCAATTTTCCTTGACTATTCAAATATTGCAAAGCTTGGTGATCAGTATACAAAACAAACTCCTTAGGAAGCAGATAGTGTCTCCACTTTTTCAATGTCTGAATTATAGCATAAAATTCTTGATCATAAACAGAATATTTTCTCTTGGCATCATTTAATTTCTCACTGAAATAAGCAACAGGTTTACCTTCTTGGCTCATAACAGCTCCTATTGCAGTACCACGAGCATCACAATCTAATTGAAACACCTTATTAAAATCTGGAAGTGCTAAAATAGGTTGTTCTGTAACTTTTTGTTTCAACAATTGAAAACTCTTTTCTGCCCCATTAGTCCACTTAAATTCTTTTCTATCCCCTCTCATTGTTTCAGTCAAGGGTCCACAAATACTGCTAAAATTTCTGATAAACTTTCTGTAAAAGCTAGCTAGACCATGAAAAGATCTTACCTCAGTAGCACTCCTTGAAGTAGGCCATTCAAGGATAGCCTGTACCTTCTTTGGGTCCATTTTTAGACCTTCTGCTGAAACTACAAATCCCAAATACACTAACTCTTTCTTCACAAAACTGCACTTCTTCAAATTAATCAATAATTTCTCATCTCTCAACTTCTCAAACACCATACGAATATGCATCATATGTTCCTCCAATGTCTTACTAAAGATCAAAATATCATCTAGGTAAACAATGACAAACTTACCCAGAAATTCTTTCAGAACCTCGTTCATGAGCCGCATGAAAGTGCTCGGTGCATTGGTTAGCTCAAAAGGCATGACTAACCACTCATATAGTCCTTCTTTTGTCTTGAAGGCAGTCTTCCATTCATCTCCTTCTCTGATCCGAATCTGATGATATCCACTTTTCAGATTTATTTTTGAAAAATACACAGCTCCACTCAAACAGTCCATAATATCATGCATTCGTGGCAATGGAAACCTATATTTGATTGTGATCTTGTTTATTGCTCAGGAATCTGTACACATCCTCCATTCTCCATTCTTCTTTGGTGCTAATACCGCTGGTATAGCACAGGGACTCAGACTCTCACGGATCAATCCTTTCTGTAATAGTTTATGTACTTGTCTGTTCAACTCCTCACTTTTTGCAGGTGTCATTCTGTGTGCTGCCTTATACGGCAAACTCGCTCCTGGGATCAAGTCCATCTGATGACTGATCTTCCTGACTGGTGGTAATCCATCAGGCACGTTATCGGATACAATATCCTGAAACTCGTTCAACAAATCTGCAACTTCTACAGGAACATCTTCTACTTCCTCTTTACCAGCTTTTGAAATTAAAGCAAAACACACATGTTCATGCCTCATACCATCTAGGAATTTCCTTCCATCAACAAATGTTATTCTTGCATTACCACATACCTTTTCTTTAGTCTCCTTCAATGGTTTTAGCTTATGTCGCACTCCATCCTATGTCAGGGAATAGGTATTCGCACGACCATCATGTATAGCACATCTGTCAAACTGCCATGGTCTACCCAACAACATATGACATGCATCCATAGATATGATATCACACAATACCTCATCTTGGTATCCGCCAATCTTGAACTTCACCATGCATTGTTCATTGACCATGACCTTGTGGTCATCCTGTACCCAGGCAATCCGATATGGATGTGGGTGTTTCTGTCTCTTGAACTTCAACTTTGTCACCATCTCTTCTGACACCAAATTGTCAGTGCTTCCACTATCGATAATCACATCACAACATTTACCTTCACACTTGCACCTGGTGCGAAACAAGCTCCTCCTTTGCTCAGGTTCATTCTCACCACTCAACAGGACTCTCCTGTTAATCAACATTTCTCCTCTTTCAGCATCTTCAGAATTTGATGATCTGGCATCTTCATCTACATGTGCAATTCTAGCCTGGCCTTCATTTCTCCTGTCTGTTCTGCCTTGGCGCTGAGGACATTCAAATGCCCTATGACCTTCTTCTCCATAGTGAAAACATGTTCCACGGAAGCCACCTCTTCCAGATCCTTGTCCTCTTCCTCTTCCTCTTTGATCTCTATTATTCTGATCCTGGAAGTGATTGAAATTATTTCTTCACTGATTTTGACTGCTACTGGCTTCATCCTTCTTTTTCGGATCTTCATTTCGGCCACCATATGACTGTCCACCAGATCGTCCACCGCGACCTATTCCGTTTTATCTGCTCTCAAACTTCTTGTTCATCTTTTCCTCCACTTTTAGGGCAAACTGGTATGCCTTTTCAATACTGTTCATTCGAACTAGATTCAGCTCCTCTTGAATGCTTGGCCTTAACCCATTAAGGTATCGGGCAACTTTCTCCTTATCAGCTTCTGCATGGCCTGTTCTGATGAGAAGTCGATAGAACTCCTCTGTATACTCCTGAACAGATCTTCCTGCTTGCTTCAAACTCTGCATTTTCTTCAGTAGGTCAAGCTCATAATCAACAGGAATGAACTGTCGCTTCAATTTATCCACCATCCGATCCCATCTTATGATTTTATCTTTCCCTCTTCTATTTCGCTCCAACTAAATTTTTTGCCACCAGATCTTCGCATGACCTTTCAATCTGGCCTTCGCAAATTTGACCCTATCAGGATCGTCAACATCTTCGTATTCAAAATATTCCTCACATTCATTGATCCAGTCAATCAATTCCTCTGGGTTAAGATTTCCAGAAAATGTAGGAACCTCAATCTTAGGTCTTTTCCCAATCTTGGAAATGGCCCGAAAAAGTCTTTCTTCCTCTTGGTTCACAATTTCGGCTTCTCCTTCTTGATATTCTTCTTCAGCTTCATCCTCGCTTTCATCTCTGACATTAAGATTCATTCCTCTACGAATCTCTTCTTGTAATGCTCGCACTTGTCTGTGTAGCTCTCTAATCTCAGGTGTTACAACACCAGCTCTTCTGCCACGTTCCCTTCGTGGAGGCATTTTTGCGATGCGCGCTGAAACCCTATCCACGGTCCTGGTGCAAACTGCCTCACAGTCGGCGATCTGTTTACACACTCAAGAACTCCTGCTCTGATACCACTTGATGAAAGGTGCTCCCCTTAATACCACAAACACATAACAGAAATAGAGAAACAACAACAATATGCAAGAACAGAAAATTGGCTTCTTATTATCTCCACAAATGTGGAATTACAAATTTTCAGAATTACAATATGCAAAGCCACATGGGCATTCCCTTACAATATTCTGTAGGACAAAGCCTCGAATCAATACCCAGATCTATTCTGAACTATTCCCAACTGCCTAAGACAATAATACAGCCTTCCTTATATAGGCAATTATCCACCGCCTGGGAAGGTTCCAAAATTTTAGCCAATAAGGCCGACCAAACTTAGAATTATTTTATTTTGAATTTTTATTACATCATAGTCGGCTCAAAATAACTTTTGAAACCCGAACAGAAATTTTGAAGAAAATTATTTTCCGCCATTTCAGGTGGCCCAACTTCCGAAGACCATAAGTCATCACCAGTTGACCCGCTCGGCTATTATAATCCCATTTCGAAAACACCACGAAGCGCTCTACAGGCTTGACCGGTGCAAGCCCCCATCACCCAAATTTTTGACCTCATCCGGGGCCTCTAAAGCCTTCAAAATTGAGTTCAAAATTTCTGTACCCTCCTGCCAATACCGAAAATCTTCAATATCTTCCAATATACACTTGATCTGGCAATGAAACTTTACTGACAGACTTATATGACCAAAATGAACCTCCAAGAAAGAAATCAGATCATTTTGAGCACATACAAAAATTACCAAAAATAGTAACTTTACATAAATAGCAGCTCTGCACAAAATAGCCCTTATTGAAAATAAAAAAATAGAAATATTTTTGGGTGATGCAAGATTGCTCTTACACCCAGGATGCTCCTGCATCAGACACCCAGGGTAATTTGAGAAGTGACCCTGTCACGACTCAGGTGTGCAGAGGAAAACCAAGACGGTTAACCTCCACCCTTGTTAGCCATGATGAATCTTCAATAGGCCATCCTTTCCACTTGACCAGATATTCTTCATATGTCTTGTTCCTTGTGCTTCTGCCAACACGACTGTCCAGTATATCTTCAATCTCCTTAGTGTCTGAACTAGTTGCTGGAATACTCCACTGTGCTGCTGTGATCTCATTTTCAACACCTCCTTCATGATACTCTGTCAAATCTGAAATGTTAAACACTGGTGAAATATTTAGCTCAGTAGGCAATTCTACCTCATATGCGTTTCCTGAATCATGTTTTTTCAGTATCTTACATGGTCCAAACTTCTTCATTTTTAGCTTGTTATATGTACCAATTGGAAACCGCTCCTTCCGCAAATGAACCATGACTTCATCACCAACTTGAAATTCCTTATACCTCCTTTTTTCATCTGCCTTAGCCTTATACTGTGCGTTCATCTTGGTAATATGCTTCCTCACCTCCTCATGGATGTTTTTCAAGTGTTCTGCAAAATCCTCAGCTTCAGCACTACTTATTTCTCCTTTATCTATCTTCCTCAATTCAGATGCATTTCTTCGACTACTTCCATATACAATCTGGAATGATGATTTACCAGTGCTCCTGTTGACAGAATTATTGTATGCAAATTCCGCCTGTGGTAAAATCAAATCCCATCCTGTTGGCTTATCTCCAACCAAACATCTCAGCAAATTTTCCAAACTCCTATTCACCACCTCTGTCTGTCCATCAGTCTGTGGATGATGTGATGAACTAAACTTCAAATCTGTCTTCAACTTCTTCCACAATGTACGCCAAAAATATCCAACAAACTTAGTGTCCCGATCTGAAACTATAGTCTTTGGCAAACCATGAAGTCTCACTACTTCTCTGAAAAATAATTCTGCTACATGAACAACATCATTAGTCTTTTTGCAGGGAATAAAATGTGCCATTTTTGAAAATCTGTCAACTACCACAAAAATTGAATCGTGCCCCCGCTGTGTCCTCGGCAAACCAAGAACAAAGTCCATGCTGATATCCTCCCAAGGCTTCTTTGGTACAGGTAATGGTTGATACAACCCTGTATTCTGCTTCACTCCCTTCGCCATCTGACATACTCGGCAACTCTGTACAAACTTCTTCACATCTTGCTGCAACTGTGGCCAATAATAATTTTCACTAACCAAACCAAGAGTTTTATCACGACCAAAATGTCCAGCCAATCCTCCGCTATGCTTCTTCTTGATGAGATTCTCCCTCATAGAACTTCGTGGAATGCACAACTGACTCCCTCTGAATAGCATATCATCCTGGATGATGAAATCCAACCATTTCGTCATGTCTAGAGTAACAGGTTCTGTACAAGCTTTCCAAGCTTCACCAAAATCAGAATCATCTGGATATAAATTCTTGAGTTCCTTGAACCCAACCACTTCAATCTGCATTTCTGTCAGCAATAGTTGCCTTCTGCTAAGAGTATCTGCAACCCTATTAGACTTTCCACTCCTATGTTTCAAAACAAATGTATAACTCTGCAAAAACTCAACCCACTTCAAATGCCTTTGATTCAATTTTCCTTGACTATTCAAATATTGCAAAGCTTGGTGATCAGTATACAAAACAAACTCCTTAGGAAGCAGATAGTGCCTCCACTTTTTCAATGCCTGAACTATAGCATAAAATTCTTGATCATAAACAGAATATTTTCTTTTGGCATCATTTAATTTCTCACTGAAATAAGCAACAGGTTTACCTTCTTGGCTCATAACAGCTCCTATTGCAGTACCACTAGCATCACAATCTACTTGAAACACCTTATTAAAATCTGGAAGTGTCTGTAACAGTTCATGTACTTGTCTATTCAACTCCTCACTTTCTGCAGGTGTCATTCTGTGTGCTGCCTTATTCGGCAAACTCGCTCCTGGGATCAAGTCCATCTGATGACTGATCTTCCTAACTGGTGGTAATCCATCAGGCACGTTATCGGATACAATATCCTGAAACTCGTTCAACAAATCTGCAACTTCTACAGGATCATCTTCTACTTCCTCTTTACCAGCTTTTGAAATTAAAGCAAAACACACATGCTCATGCCTCATACCATCTAGGAATTTCCTTCCATCAACAAATGTTATTCTTGCATTACCACATACGTTTTTTTCAGTCTCCTTCAATGGTTTTAGCTTATGTCACACTCCATCCTTTGTCAGGGAATAGGTATTCACACGACCATCATGTACAGCACATCTGTCAAACTGCCATGGTCTACCCAACAACATATGACATGCATCCATAGATATGATATCACACAATAGCTCATCTTGGTATCCGCCAATCTTGAACTTCAGCAGGCATTGTTCATTGACCATGACCTTGTGGTCATCCTGTACCCAGGCAATCCGATATGGATGTGGGTGTTTCTATCTCTTGAGCTTCAACTTTGTCACCATCTCTTCTGACACCAAATTGTCAGTGCTTCCACTATCGATAATCACATCACAAAATTTACCTTCACACTTGCACCTGGTGCGAAACAAGCTCTTCCTTTGCTCAGGTTCATTCTCACCACTCAACATGACTCTCCTGTTAATCAACGTTTCTCCTCTTTCAGCATCTTTAGAATTTGATGATCTGGCATCTTCATCTACATGTGTAATTCTGGCCTGGCCTTTATTTCTCCTGTCTGTTCTGCCTTGGCGCTGAGGACATTCAAATGCCCTATGACCTTCTTCTCCATAGTGAAAACATGTTCCACGGAAGCCACCTCTTCCAGATCCTTGTCCTCTTCCTCTTCCTCTTTGATCTCTATTATTCTGATCCTGGAAGTGATTGAAATTATTTCCTCGCTGATTTTGACTACTACTGGCCTCATCCTTCTTTTTCGGATCTTCATTTCGGCCACCATATGACTGTCCACCAGATCGTCCACCGCGACCTCTTCCGTTTTGTCTGCTCTCAAACTTCTTGTTCATCTTTTCCTCCACTTTTAGGGCAAACTGGTATGCCTCTTCAATACTGTTCATTCGAACCAGATTCAGCTCCTCTTGAATGCTTGGCCTTAACCCATTAAGGTATTGGGCAACTTTCTCCATATCAGCTTCTGCATGGCCTGTTCTGATGAGAAGTCGATAGAACTCCTCTGTATACTCCTGAACAGATCTTCCTGCTTGCTTCAAACTCTGCATTTTCTTCAGTAGGTCAAGCTCATAATCAACAGGAATGAACTGTCGCTTCAATTTATCCACCATCCGATCCCATCTTGTGATTTTATCTTTCCCTCTTCTATTTCGCTCCAACTGAATTTCTTGCCACCAGATCTTCGCATGACCTTTCAATCTGGCCTTCGCAAATTTGACCCTATCAAGATTGTCAACATCTTCGTACTCAAAATATTCCTCACATTCATAGATCCAGTCAATCAATTCCTTTGGGTTAAGATTTCTAGAAAATGTAGGAACCTCAATCTTAGGTCTTTTCCCAATCTTGGAAATGGCCCGAAAAAGTCTTTCTTCCTCTTGGTTCACAATTTCGGCTTCTCCTTCTTGATATTCTTCTTCAGCTTCATCCTCCCTTTCGTCTCTGACATTAAGATTCATTCCTCTATGAATCTCTTCTTGTAATGCTCGCACTTGTCTCTGTAGCTCTCTAACCTCAGGTGTTACAACACCAGCTCTTCCGCCACGTTCCCTTCGTGGAGGCATTTTTGTGATGCGCGCTGAAACCCTATCCACAGTCCTGGTGCAAACTGCCTCACAGTCAGCGATCTGTTTACACACTCAAGAACTCCTGCTCTGATACCACTTGATGAAGGGTGCTCCCCTTAATACCACAAACACATAACAGAAATAGAGAAACAACAACAATATGCAAGAACAGAAAATTGGCTTCTTATTATCTCCACAAATGTGGAATTACAAATTTTCAGAATTACAATATGCAAAGCCACATAGGCATTCCCTTACAATATTCTGTAGGACAAAGCCTCGAATCAATACCCAGATCTATTCTGAACTATTCCCAACTGCCTAAGACAATAATACAGCCTTCCTTATATAGGCAATTATCCACCGCCTGGGAAGGTTCCAGAATTTTAGCCAATAAGGCCGACCAAACTTAGAATTATTTTATTTAACATTTTTATTACATCATAGCCGGTTCAAAATAACTTTTGAAACCCGAACAGAAATTTTGAAAAAAATTATTTTTCGCCATTTCAGGTGGCCCAACTTCTGAAGACCATAAGTCATCACCAGTTGACCCGCTCGGCTATTATAACCCCATTTCAGAAACGCCACGAAGCGCTCTACAGGCTTGACCGGTGCAAGTGCTCGTCAGCCAAATTTTTGACCTCATCCGGGGCCTCTAAAGCCTTCAAAATTGAGTTCAAAGTTTCTGTACCCTGCTGCCAATACCGAAAATCTTTAATATCTTCCAATATACACTTGATCTGGCAATGAAACTTTACTGGCAGACTTATATGACCAAAATGAACCTCCAAGAAAGAAATCAGATCATTCTGAGCACATACGAAAATTACCAAAAATAGTAACTTTCCATAAATAGCAGCTCTGCACAAAATAGCCCTTATTGAAAATAAAAAAACAAAAATATTTTTGGGTGATGCAAGATTGCTCTTACACCCAGGATGCTCCTGCATCAGACACCCAGGGTAATTTGAGAAGTGACCCTATCACGACTCAGCTGTGCAGAGGAAAACCAAGACGGTTAACCTCCACCCTTGTTAGCCATGATGAATCTTCAATAGGTCATCCTTTCCACTTGACCAGATATTCTTCATATGTCCTGTTCCTTGTGCTTCTGCCAACACGACTGTCCAGTATATCTTCAATCTCCTTAGTGTCTGAACTAGTTGCTGGAATACTCCACTGTGCTACTGTGATCTCATCTTCAACACCTCCTTCATGATACTCTGTCAAATCTGAAATGTTAAACGCTGGTGAAATATTTAGCTCAATAGGCAATTCTACCTCATATGCGTTTTCTGAATCATGTTTTTTCAGTATCTTACATGGTCCAAACTTCTTCATTTTCAGCTTGTTATATGTACCAACTGGAAACCGCTCCTTCCGCAAATGAACCATGACTTCATCACCAACTTGAAATTCCTTATACCTCCTTTTCTCATCTGCCTTAGCCTTATACTATGCGTTCATCTTGGTAATATGCTTCCTCACCTCCTCATGGATGTTCTTCAAGTGTTCTGCAAAATCCTCAGCTTCAGCACTACTTATTTCTCCTTTATCTATCTTTCTCAATTCAGATGCATTTCTTGGACTACTTCCATATACAATCTGGAATGGTGATTTACCAGTGCTCCTGTTGAGAGAATTATTGTATGCAAATTTCGCCTGTGGTAAAATCAAATCTCATCCTGTTGGCTTATTTCCAACAAAACATCTCAGCAAATTTTCCAAACTCCTATTCACCACTTCTGTCTGTCCATCAGCCTATGGATGATGTGATGAACTAAACTTCAAATCTATCTTCAACTTCTTCCACAATGTACGCCAGAAATATCCAACAAACTTAGTGTCCCGATCTGAAACTATGGTCTTTGGCAAACCATGAAGTCTCACTACTTCTCTGAAAAACAATTCTGCTACATGAACAGCATCATTAGTCTTTTTGCAGGGAATAAAATGTGCCATCTTTGAAAATCTGTCAACTACCACAAAAATTGAATCGTGCCCCCGCTGTGTCCTCGGCAAACCAAGAACAAAGTCCATGCTGATATCCTCCCAAGGCTTCTCTGGTACAGGTAATGGCTGATACAACCCTGTATTCTGCTTCACTCCCTTCGCCATCTGACATACTCGGCAACTCTGTACAAACTTCTTCACATCTTGCTGCAACTGTGGCCAATAATAATTCTCACTAACCAAACCAAGAGTTTTATCACGACCAAAATGTCCAGCCAATCCTCCGCTATGCTTCTCCTTGATGAGATTCTCCGTCATAGAACTTCGTGGAATGCACAACTGACTCCCTCTGAATAGCATATCATCCTGGATGATGAAATCCAACCATTTCGTCCTATTTACAGTAACAGGTTCTGTACAAGCTTTCCAAGCTTCACCAAAATCAGGATCCTCTAGATATAAATTTTTGAGTTCCTCGAACCCAACCACTTCAATCTGTATTTCTGTCAGCAATAGTTGCCTTCTGCTAAGAGCATCTGCAACCCTATTAGACTTTCCACTCCTATGTTTTCAAAACAAATGTATAACTCTGCAAAAACTCAACCCACTTCAAATGCCTTTGATTCAATTTTCCTTGACTATTCAAATATTGCAAAGCTTGGTGATCAGTATACAAAACAAACTCCTTAGGAAGCAGATAGTGCCTCCACTTTTTCAATGCCTGAACTATAGCATAAAATTCTTGATCATAAACAGAATATTTTCTCTTGGCATCATTTAATTTCTCACTAAAATAAGCAACAGGTTTACCTTCTTGGCTCATAACAGCTCCTATTGCAGTACCACTAGCATCACAATCTACTTGAAACACCTTATTAAAATCTGGAAGTGCTAAAACAGGTTGTTCTGTAACTTTTTATTTCAACAATTGAAAACTCTTTTCTGCCCCATTAGTCCACTTAAATTCTTTTCTATCCCCTCTCATTGTTTCAGTCAAGGGTCCACAAATACTGCTAAAATTTCTGATAAACTTTCTGTAAAAGCTAGCTAGACCATGAAAAGATCTTACCTCAGTAGCACTCCTTGGAGTAGGCCATTCAAGGATAGCCTGTACCTTCTCTGGGTCCATTTTTAAACCTTCTGCTGAAACTACAAATCCCAAATACACTAACTCTTTCTTCAAAAAACTGCACTTCTTCAAATTAATCAACAATTTCTCATCTCTCAACTTCTCAAACACCATACGAATATGCATCATATGTTCCTCCAATGTCTTACTAAAGATCAAAATATCATCTAGGTAAACAATGACAAACTTACCCAGAAATTCTTTCAGAACCTCGTTCATGAGCCGCATGAAAGTGCTCGGTGTATTGGTTAGCCCAAAAGGCATGACTAACCACTCATATAGTCCTTCCTTTGTCTTGAAGGCAGTCTTCCATTCATCTCCTTCTCTGATCTGAATCTGATGATATCCACTTTTCAGATCTATCTTTGAAAAATACACAGCTCCACTCAAACAGTCCATAATATCATCCATTCGTGGCAATGGAAACCTATACTTGATTGTGATCTTGTTTATTGCTCTGGAATCTGTACACATCCTCCATTCTCTATTATTCTTTGGTGCTAATACCGCTGGTACAGCACAGGGACTCAGACTCTCACGGATCAGTCCTTTCTGTAACAGTTCATGTACTTATCTGTTCAACTCCTCACTTTCTGCAGGTGTCATTCTGTGTGCTGCCTTATTCGGCAAACTCGCTCTTGAGATCAAGTCCATCTGATGACTGATCTTCCTGACTGGTGGTAATCCATCAGGCACGTTATCGGATACAATATCCTGAAACTCGTTCAACAAATCTGCAACTTCTACAGGAACATCTTCTACTTCCTTTTTACCAGCTTTTGAAATTAAAGTAAAACACACATGCTCATGCCTCATACCATCTAGGAATTTCCTTCCATCAACAAATGTTATTCTTGCATTACCACATACCTTTTCTTCAGTCTCCTTCAATGGTTTTAGCTTATGTCGCACTCCATCCTTTGTCAAAGAATAGGTATTCGCACGACCATCATGTACAACACATCTGTCAAACTGCCATGTTCTACCCAACAACATATGACATGCATCCATAGATATGATATCACACAATAGCTCATCTTGGTATCCGCCAATCTTGAACTTCACCAGGCATTGTTCATTGACCATGACCTTGTGGTCATCCTGTACCCAGGCAATCCGATATGGATGTGGGTGTTTCTATCTTTTGAGCTTCAACTTTGTCACCATCTCTTCTGACACCAAATTGTCAGTGCTTCCACTATCGATAATCACATCACAACATTTACCTTCACACTTGCACCTGGTGCGAAACAAGCTCTTCCTTTGCTCAGGTTCATTCTCACCACTCAACATGACTCTCCTGTTAATCAACGTTTCTCCTCTTTCAGCATCTTCAGAATTTGATGATCTGGCATCTTCATCTACATGTGCAATTCTAGCCTGGCCTTCATTTCTCCTGTCTGTTCTGCCTTGGCACTGAGGACATTCAAATGCCCTATGACCTTCTTCTCCACAGTGAAAACATGTTCCACGGAAGCCACCTCTTCCAGATCCTTGTCCTCTTCCTCTTCCTCTTTGATCTCTATTATTCTGATCCTGGAAGTGATTGAAATTATTTCCTCGCTGATTTTGACTGCTACTGGCCTCATCCTTCTTTTTCGGATCTTCATTTCGGCCACCATATGACTGTCCACCAGATCGTCCACCGCGACCTCTTCCATTTTATCTGCTCTCAAACTTCTTGTTCATCTTTTCCTCCACTTTTAGGGCAAACTGGTATGCCTCTTCAATACTGTTCATTCGAACCAGATTCAGCTCCTCTTGAATGCTTGGCCTTAACCCATTAAGGTATCGGGCAACTTTCTCCTTATCAGCTTCTGCATGGCCTGTTCTGATGAGAAGTCGATAGAACTCTTCTATATACTCCTGAACAGATCTTCCTGCTTGCTTCAAACTCTGCATTTTTTTCAATAGGTCAAGCTCATAATCAACAGGAATGAACTGTCGCTTCAATTTATCCACCATCCGATCCCATCTTGTGATTTTATCTTTCCTTCTTCTATTTCGCTCCAACTGAATTTCTTGCCACCAGATCTTCGTATGACCTTTCAATCTGGCCTTCGCAAATTTGACCCTATCAGGATCGTCAACATCTTCGTATTCAAAATATTCCTCACATTCATTGATCCAGTCAATCAATTCCTCTGGGTTAAGATTTCTAGAAAATGTAGGAACCTCAATCTTAGGTCTTTTCCCAATCTTGAAAATGGCCCGAAAAAGTCTTTCTTCCTCTTGGTTCACAATTTCGGCTTCTCCTTCTTGATATTCTTCTTCGGCTTCATCCTCGCTTTCGTCTCTGACATTAAGATTCATTCCTCTACGAATCTCTTCTTGTAATGCTCGCACTTGTCTCTGTAGCTCTCTAACCTCAGGTGTTACAACACCAGCTCTTCCGCCACGTTCCCTTCGTGGAGGCATTTTCGCGATGCGCGCTGAAACCCTAGCCACGGTCCTGGTGCAAACTGCCTCACAGTCGGCGATCTGTTTACACACTCAAGAACTCCTGATCTGATACCACTTGATGAAGGGTGCTCCCCTTAATACCACAAACACATAACAGAAATAGAGAAACAACAACAATATGCAAGAACAGAAAATTGGCTTCTTATTATCTCCATAAATGTGGAATTACAAATTTTCAGAATTACAATATGCAAAGCCACATGGGCATTCCCTTACAATATTCTGTAGGACAAAGCCTCGAATCAATACCCAGATCTATTCTGAACTATTCCCAACTGCCTAAGACAATAATACAGCCTTCCTTATATAGGCAATTATCCACCGCTTGGGAAGGTTCCAGAATTTTAGCCAATAAAGCCAACCAAACTTAGAATTATTTTATTTTACATTTTTATTACATCATAGTCGGCTCAAAATTACTTTTGAAACCCGAACAGAAATTTTGAAGAAAATTATTTTCCGCCATTTCAAGTGGCCCAACTTTCGAAGACCATAAGTCATCACCAGTTGACCCGCTCGGATATTATAACCCCATTTCGAAAATGCCACGAAGCGCTCTACAGGCTTGACTGGCGCAAGCGCCTGTCGCCCAAATTTTTGACGTCATCCGGGGCCTCTAAAGCCTTCAAAATTGAGTTCAAAGTTTTTGTACCCTGCTGCCAATACCGAAAATCTTCAATATCTTCCAATATACATTTGATCTGGCAATGAAACTTTACTGGTAGACTTATATGACCAAAATGAACCTCCAAGAAAGAAATCAGATCATTCTGAACACATACAAAAATTACCAAAAATAGTAACTTTCCATAAATAGCAGCTCTGCACAAAATAGCCCTTATTGAAAATAAAAAAATAGAAATATTTTTGGGTGATGCAAGATTGCTCTTACACCTAGGATGCTCCTGCATCAATATCATCCAAAATGCCATAGTATCGATTTTCAGACTCTCAAGGATGTAAGTCATTTCTAGATGAAATATTAGTCACCTGAAAGACTGTACTTATCCCAGAATCACAAGTTTTCTTTGTGTCATCCAACTTTTTGATGCAAAATTTATGACCATTGCAAAACATAGCCTTGTGGTGTTTGACATGCAAAAATATGTAAAACATGTGTAAATTAATGCATCGAGAGTTCATAAACGTACGAGTGATTAACAAATTTATATGTACCTAGAAATCTTTTAAACCATGTGCTAAATTTATTTCCCTTTGGGTAACATTTGGGTCTCCATTATGATGAGCTTCATTAACCAATGAAGACACAACTTTCCATGTTAATGTGTGACCTAAATGATGACATCATTCAATCTATTTCATCATCCAATCTTGATTGTTTGCAATATACAAATGTATTGTATCCCACTCTCGAGCAGCTGTACAAAAAATAAATAGATGACTTACAACTGATTAATTTTGAAGATTAAGAATTAATTAACAGCTAGAATAACATCTTATAATTTATTACCTCTCACTTTCCTCATTTTTCCTTCCCCCACCAAGTACTCCCCTTCAAATTTTCTAATGGTGTCGAGATTCCAAATGCGATCTATATGGATCTTTGCTGCAAGCTTAGGAAGATATTCAGTAACATACACCATAGTCTGGTATACCATATATCCCTCCACCATAGAACCCTTAGGATGTGCTCTTTGCTGAACCAAAGCCTTAAAAAATTTCAAGTGCCTCTCAACCATCCACATTGACCGAGTGTGTATGGGTCCACATATTTCAATCTCCTCAACTTGGTGTATGAGGTAGTGTTCTTGTGCATTGAAAAAAGTTGAAGCTAGACACTTTTGCATTTCACACATTAGAAGAGGAATTCTTCTCTTCCAGTATTTTATATCTACTCTATGGATTTCTTTAGATGACAACCACCTAAAAGACATTCAAGATACAAAAATATATAAACACGGGACTTTACAATATATATATATATATATATATATATATATATATATATATATATATATATATATATATATATATATATATATATATATATATATATATATATATATATATATAACAAATTGAACAGATATCATTGCTTACCTCATGTATTTTCCAAGATCATATATCACTTGTTTGATGTTATTGTCGAAGTTCTCTGGGAGAGATAGGGGTAGCATGTATTGTAACAATTATAAAAATAATCATGTCATTCTTTTCTCATATAATATAATGAGAAGTACCTGTAGTTTACAAATATATTGTAAATACAAAAGAACATGACTTACCTTGATGAAGGTATGCCAATCATGTGTTTTCAACCCTGGCCCAAATTCACCTTTCTTTGATATGGTACTGCTTATGTTTGCAGCAAATCTTGTGGGAAATCAAATTTTTTGTATGACTTCTTTTATGGCATCACCTTGTTGTTCTATTAATAACCAAGGAAGGGCACTTGTATTAATCCGTTCTCCATTTCTATTTGATTCAATAAAATATTTCATTGCATGATTGGATTCATGAATGTCACTACAAATTTTGACAATTTTTTCTTTGTCATGCCTTCCATCCAATATCTTCCACAATGTCTACCTTACATTGTTTTCAATATGCATAATATCTGTTAAAAATGATAAAGAACAAATAAGAAATTGTTTAATCCAAGAGCAAGGAGTTAGGAAACAATACCATGAATTTGCACAATAACTAGGAGCATACACTAACAAAGTAAAGAGGAGACAAGAATTTGAAAGGGGAAAGCTAAGAAAACCCCTTGTGAATTATGAATGAGGCATGAAAAGCCTAAGGAGAGAGAGAGAATATGAGCACTTAGCTCAATACAATATGATAGAACTATGAAAGAGAGAAATTGAGAGAGTTGTGAGAAAAATATTGATAAGTGTGTGGAGAAATATCTCTATATGTAGAGATAAGTGAAGGAGTTCAAAAAGTAACTCCCATGTGCATGTAAGCTACATTCATAAGTGTGTGAGCCACTTGTGCTATTTCCTCTTAAGGAGGAATCTAGGAATAAAAAGAAATTACAAATAAATATTATGTCCTCACACATGGAAAAGAGGACAAGTGTTCATGTAGGGATTCTATAGGAATCTCCTACTTACATAATAAATAAACTAAACTAAACTAAACTACCTTGGTTTATAATATTTCACCAAGGAAAGATTACATATTCTAACACCCCCCTTTAATCTTTACTTGGGGTAATTGCATCAAGGGATATTAACCCTAAATTATTACAATGAAATTCAAATTTCTCTCTAGAAAGAGGCTTTGTAAAAATATCAGCAACTTGATCTTCTCCTTTGCAATGAATGAGGGAAATTCTATTTTCTACAATGTGTTCTCTAATGAAGTGGTGGTGGAGAGAAATGTGCTTTGACTTTGCATGGTAAACTAGATTCTTTGCCAATGCTATTGTACTTTGATTGTCACAATACAAAGGTGTAGGTTCTTGTTGAGGTAGACCCAAATCTTCAAGTATTCTTCTAAGCCATAGAGCTTCTTTAGAGGCATGAGTACAACTTTCATATTCTGCTTCAGTGGAACATAAAGACACAGATTGTTCTTTTTTACTTTTCCAAGAGATAGAACCTGAACCAAGAGAAAAACAATATCCAAAAGTAGATTTCCCATCATTGGGGTCTCCACCTAGATCTGAATCAGTAAAACCTTTTAAAGAGAAATCAGATTAGCATCATAAAATAGACCTAAGTTAATAGTACCTTTAATATAACGTAATATTCTTTTATCAATTTTAAAATGAGTTTGTTGAGGTTTTGACATAAATCTGAAAACTAAACCAACACTAAAAGATAAATCAGGTCTAATGAGAGTTAAATAAATTAGACTACCTACTAGTTCTCTATAGGGAGTAGCATCAATATAAGGAGATTCCATATCTATCATTAATTTAGTTCCTAAGTCACATGGAATTGAAACTGGATTAGCATCAGTCATATAAAATCTATCTAACAGATCTTTAGCATATTTACTTTGAGATATAAAAATACCATTAGAATTTTGCCAAATTTGCATTCCTAAGAAATAATGTAGTAATCCTAAGTCTGTCATTTGAAATTTTTGGTTGAGTTGAAATTTGACATTAGAAATTAAATGGTTAGAGCTGGAAGTAAGAATTAAATCATCAACATACAGAATGATAATAATAATATTATCTTCACTATGCTTGATATATAAGTTAGGATCATTTTTACTTCTTTCAAAACCTTGGGAAATAAAGAAAGCATTAATTTTAGCATACCATTATCTAGGAGACTGTTTTAAACCATAGATAGACTTCTTTAATTTGCAGACTAAATGTTTATCACCTTGTTGAATAAAACCAGGAGGTTGAGACATATAGATTTCTTCATGCAGATCACCATTTAAAAAAGCACTTTTAACATCCATTTGATGAATAGGCCAATTCATTTTAGCAGCTAAAGCAATAACAACTTTAATGGTAGGCATTTTAGCAACAGGAGAAAAGGTTTCATTGTAATCTATTCCTTCAATTTGAGAAAATCCTCTAGCAACTAGTCTAGCTTTAAATTTACTGATTTCATTATTAGAGTTTAATTTAGTTTTATATAACCATTTACAAGAAACTAAATTCTTACCAGGAGGTAAAGTAACTAAATCCCAAGTATTATTAGAAATTAAAGAGTCATATTCTTGTTGCATAGCAGTTTGCCAATGAGGTTGATTTTTAGCTTGAGCAAATGTTTGAGGATCATTAGCATTAGATAAAGAAGACATAAGAGCATAATTGCAGTAATTTATCCTTCTAGGTTTAAGTCCACCTATTCTAGCAATGTAATCATCACCTTCATTAAGTAAATCCTTAAACCATTTAGGATTTCTTCTAGAATTAATAGAAATATTACCAGGAGGAGTAAATAAATTGTTACCATCATCATCATCATCATCACTACTACTACTAGTAGGAATAGAATCAGTAGGAGGAGTATCATTACTATCTTTGTGCTCATTATTAGTGTTATTACTATCTTTATGTTCATTGTTACTATTCTGATTGTTAGAAACAGAAACAGAAGGAACAAAAACATTAGGAATAGAAACTTTAGAAGGAGGTTGGTCCTCCACAAGAACAATATTGCTATCAAAATTAGAATCTAAAATTTGAGAGCAATCATGAACACCATATTCAGCAATGCAAACATCTCTAGCTATCTGAACTTTATTAGTAAGAGGATCATAAACTCTATAACATTTAGTATTTTCTTGATAGCCAACAAAAATGTGAGGTGTGGATTTAGGATCTAACTTTTTCCTTTTCTGTTTAGGTGTGTGAACATAAGTAGTGGATTTGAAAATACGTAAATGAGACAGATTTGGTTTTCTTCCAGACCAAACTTCTTCAGGGGTTTTGTTTGGAAGGGCTTTAGTAGGAGTTCTATTAAGAATATAAGTGGCACATGCCATCGCTTCAGCCCAAAATTTATAATCCATATTTTTAGCATGCAAAAAACATCTAGCCATTTCTACTATAGTTCTATGCTTACGTTCTACCACACCATTCTGTTCTGGTGTATAAGGAACAGTAAGCTCATGTTTGATACCAAAAGAACTTAAATAATTATGAAAAGCATGATTAACATATTCAGTACCATTATCAGTCTTAAGAATTTGAATTTTATAGCCACTTTGTCTTTCTACAAAAACATGAAATTCAGTAAATGTATCAAGAACTTGCTCTTTACTATGTAAGAAATATATCCACGTTCTACGGGAGTAATCATCAACAAATGTTAGAGCATATTTAGATCCTAAAAGTGAAGTATTTTCCATAGGACCTAGAAGATCACTATGGATAAGAACTAACTTATTATGAGCTCTCCAAGATGATCTATGAGGAAAAGATTCTCTATGCATCTTACCACTCATACATCCATTGCAATCTAATTTAGAAGTAGTAAACTTAGGTAGGCCTTCTACCATATTTTCCCTTTGCATTAATGAAATATAATCAGAATTTAAATGTCCTAGCCTCTCATGCCAAATATGAAAATCAACAGTAGTAAGGAAAGAGTATCGAGGAGAGGAAAATTGGTAAAATTTAAAAAGATTATCAGCATCTATTTTATCAGTCTTAGGATCAATAATATGACAATTGTTTTTATGAAATTCAACCTTGTAATCTTGACATAGTTGAGGAACAGAAAGAAGATTAGCTTTTAAATCAGGAACATAAAGAACATCATGTATTTTACCATTAGGGATAGAAACATTGCCAGTTCCTTCAACTTTACAACAATGATTATCAGCTACGGAAACAGGAATATTCAAAGAATCAGGTTGCAGAGAATCAAAAACTTCTTTATGAGAAGTAACATGTTGAGATGCACTACTATCAACAATCCATTCAAGTGGTTTAGAAGCATTAAAGCTAACAGTAAAAGCAGAACGAGATTGATTATTAGAGTAATTCTCAGAATTACGTTGATCATCTTTCTGTTTCTTAAAACAATTATGAATTAAATGACCATTTTTACCACAATAAGTGCAATAAGGCCTATTTGAAGGATTATTATTATTAGTATTGTTATTAGCATTATAATTATTATTAGGTCTTTGATAATTGTTATTTAAAGTGTTAATGTTATTAGATCTTTGATGATTTTGGTTATAGTTGGAATTGTTTGATCTCTGATTATTTTGATTGTTATTAGAATTATTACTAGGTCTATTCACATTATTATTAGATTGAGAAACATAAGCATGTTCATGAGATTTCAATATACCAAATTGAATTAGTTTAGCCTCCTCTTGACGCAACATAGTTTGAAAAATAGCATAAGTTAACTGAGTTGCTAAGGAAGGAATAGCTAACTGAGAATAGATATTAGTGATAAATTGCTGAAACTGCCTAGGTAAACATTTACGAATTATAATATGAATGATTCTTAAATCAGATAATTATACTTGTAATCCATCTAATAAAACTCTAATGGAATCAAATTTAAGTAAAAAGTCATCAACAGAATTAAAATTTGTATACCTGAGGTCTTCAAGTTGGTCTTGAAGCTGTATTTTACGGGTCTCATCTGCACTATCATAGGTGTTTTTCAAGATGTCCCAAGCTTGATGGGCTTCTGTACAAGATGAGATAAGGACATATAGTTCAGGACTTAAGGATATGCCAATTAAACTAAGGGCTTCATCATTCTTAGCTTGCCAAGCATCTTGGTCAGCTTGAGAAGCAGTGGTAGCAGGTTTGATGCTGGCATTAGTGGCAACATCTAACAAATGATGGAATCTGAATATCCAGGTCATGTGGGTTTTCCAGGCATGATAGTTGGTGCTGGTTAATTTGATCTCAGGCATTAGGGTAGACATGTTGGATGCAGGTATTAAGCAAAAAAGGATAGGGAAGCTAGAAGGGGGAAAAAAAACTTGAACAGAACAGAAAGGAACTAGGATTAAAAAATGGAAAGTGAGCAGATCTCAGTTAATCTGTTATGAATGAACAGATAAAACAATGAGAACGCGTTGCTATGAAAAAAAAACAACAACAACAACTAAGCTAACAGACAATCTAACTTAATTGAAACAAACTAGTATTAAAAGTAAACTGAAAGGTTACTTATAAATTCAAACTAAAAGGGTTAAATTGAGAAAAAAAAAAAAAAACTGCAAATTTGAACAAATCAATAGTATATGTTATTAACTGTTATATCCTGCAAAGACCAGATATTAACCAGTAATCGTTATCCGAATGAAGCTAGGAATATTACATGCAATGAATAAAAACTGACATGCAATGAATAAACTTTATAGTTAGAAATGTTAATACAAAAAAAGTTCTTTTTTATTTAATAAAAATTGCAAATATTAAACAACTTGCAATTGGTAATACCCAAAGGAATGTTAATACAGAAAAAAATGATACTAAAAATAAATCAACTTGATAATCCTATTATAAATGAATATATTAACTTATGGTATAAGCAATGAATATGATATATGGTAGAATATACGTAGCGTAATAAGGTAGAAACAAACGAATCTAACCTTATATTTTATGAAGAAAGATATTTAAAAAATTAAAAGCTATTACCGTGAACAGAAAGATATTAACTAAACTAAACTATTTTATGAAGAAAGATATGGAGCTAACAAAAAAAATGAACAATATTGAAAGCCTGATTGTATAAATCTAACAAGCGTTAGAAATGTTATAAAACCTGCAGCAAAGATGGATGTTAGAACCGATATATTAAAAAAATAGTGGAAAATGACACCGGTTACAAATAGATGGCAGATCCAAAGAGGATAACAACAACGAAAGTGCTGCTGTGACAAGCTTTCAAACTTTGAAACTAGCACAAAAAAACAATGTCAAAATTTAAGTGGAGTGATTAAAGTCTTTGGAGCGAGAAAAGGAAAAAAAGGAGATAGAAGAAATAGAGAAGAATTTTTGAAGATCTATACAAAGAACGTTAATGCAGAAAAAAAAATGTTAATCTAATTTAACAACAGTCAATATTACAAGGGGCCCGGCTTTCACATACCGGTGTGAGAAAGGGCAAGATACAATGAAAGCTTTCAAAGCTTCTGCAAAGGGAAAGAGTGATGCTCGAAATAGGCTAA
Source organism: Chamaecyparis obtusa (assembly GCA_027943335.1). NCBI lineage: Eukaryota > Viridiplantae > Streptophyta > Pinopsida > Cupressales > Cupressaceae > Chamaecyparis > Chamaecyparis obtusa. Next base: position 1,349,877 of record BSBK01005497.1, on the reverse strand, counting down.
AGGTTTTAGGATTTGATGGTATTCAACTGGGTTCGATAGAGCTCTAAGGAAAACTTGGTTAGAGCTTTGGTGCTGAAAGCTAGAGTTTGATGCCGCTAGTCACAAGCCTGGAAGCCTGCTCGAGACAGAATAAGGAAGAGCGTCTAGAATGGGTGCAAACAAAGGGGCTGCAAAGATGGTGCTGAAAAAAGGTAGATGTAGCTAATTTATAGAATATTAGAATGGGGGCAGCGATTGAAGATGACTCAAAGCGAAATGGAAACTCAAAGAAATGTGATTTTAGACATGTCATTTGCAAGATACAAAAAGATTTGATGAAAGGACTTTGGAGACTTTCTGGTGAAAGCCAAAGAAAATAGCAATGCAAAGAGAATGGCTTTAAGAATGATAAAGAAAGAATATATGAAAGCTACATCAATGAAGTAAAAAACAAGTCTTGGAATCAACTCTCCAAGGCACGCAACACAAGATTCTTAAATGAATCGATATACAGATTATATATGAACCGATATATCAGTGAAACCGTGAATGAACATACAACACACAAATAAAAAATTACATGCAATATGGAGATAATAAGGAAAGGAGCACATGCAAGAGGGGGAAACTATATCACGGCTTTCTTTAGCCTCAGAGACCAATATCGATAATAACAACAAAAATGCTAATAAAAAAGCAAAACAAATTTATAAATTGCCTACATATAGAGGAATTGCAATTATTGGAAGAATTGCATTCCACAATGCAAGTCGCTCAAACAAGGGACGTGGACATGCAATACAAAAAGCAGATCAAACACAACTTAGTTTTAGATCCAAACACAAGAAATGCAGAGAACAGTCAGGCAGAGAATGAGCAACGAGAAAAATGCAAATACAAGCAACGAGAATGAATCCGCAAGGAGCTGGTTAGATTTACCCAAACATTAGAAGAATCCAGGCACAATCTCTATGGATACAACAAAAAGGAGTAGCAGATTAACAAACTTTAATATATAACAAAGAGGAATAAATAACTAAATGCATGCAAAAGAGGATCTAGACTAAACCACGAAAGAACGATAAAACCTACAACGAAACGCGTTAGGAAGAAATAGAATAAAAGGGATGCTGCTAGAATAAATAACATATAATGAACCAAAGCAAAATACTTCTAAATATGCATAAGAAATAATTAGCGCAGAATACAAAGTAGATCTTACTTCAATCAAAGTTGAGAATGGCCGATCAATCAAACACAAGGCAGGGAGATTCGAAACAAGACACTAAAGAACTAAACCCTGTATATGAATAACATGCAAAGGAAAATACAAAAACAACTATAAAAAAGCCGAACTTCTCAGAGCTTATCCTTAACGCATGCAAATGATAAGGAATTAGCTTTGAAACCAGTTTCATGTGAAAAAAAAAAGAGAATCCTCTCTAGAACATAGAATAAAACAACGAAAACTGAATAATGCGAATCTTCTATTATTAACATAGAAGAATGCGAAGAAACACATAGCGATAACAAATGAATCTAGACCAGAATTATGCATGCAACACTAATATTAGCAACTAACAAATAACGCATAGGAAAAGGAATATAACAGTCTAATGCATGCAAGGGCAAAAAAAATAGAAACTAAATATTGAACTACAGATGTGCTATTTTGATTAAATATGTATACTTCTAAGATATAATGGAAATTCAAAACAACAAACTCCTTAAATTTTAATCATTAAATGAAGTTCAAATATTGTAGTTTACTTATAAATTTTTAAAAAACAAGTTTCTTTTATAATAATTTTTTTAAAAACCTTTTTTTTTTTTTAAGAATCAAATGTAAAATAATATAATAAAATATTTATATTAAAAAAAATTGAATATGATAGAAAATATTTTAGAGACCAAAACTAATATAATCTAAATTAGATGTAAATAAATTAAATTTTGAATAATACAAATTAAAATCTAGGAATAAAACATAGGCAATATAATAATTTTTTATAAGCCAAAGCCAAATTGAATTTTTATTAACTCTTTGGTGGCACGCCTTCCAAAGAGGGTAATAAAAATGAACTAAAAAACTCTCTCAAAATAATAAAAAAGAGTCTCCGAATTGGAGTGCTCCAAAATATGATACCTCCTTCACCTGTACACTCAAGAAATGATTAAACCAACCTGCTCTGATACCATGTTAAAAATGATAAAGAACAAATAAGAAATTATTTAATCCAAGAGCAAGGAGTTAGGAAACAATACCATGAATTTGCACAATAACTAAGAGCATACACCAACAAAGTAAAGAGGAGACAAGAATTTGAAAAGGGAAAGCTAAGAAAACCCCTTGTGAATTATGAATGAGCCATGAAAAGCCTAAGGAGAGAGAGAGAATATGAGCACTTAGCTCAATACAATATGATAGAACTATGAAAGAGAGAAATTGAGAGAGTTGTGAGAAAAAGATTGATGAGTGTGTGGAGAAATATCTCTATATGTAGAGATAAGTGAAGGAGTTCAAAAAGTAACTCCCATGTGCATGTAAGCCACATTCATAAGTGTGTAAGCCACTTGTGCTATTTCCTCTTAAGGAGGAATCTAGGAATAAAAGGAAATTACAAATAAATATTATGTCCTCGCACATGGAAAAGAGGACAAGTGTTCATGTAGGGATTCTATAGGAATCTCCTACTTACATAATAAATAAACTAAACTAAACTACCTTGGTTTATAATATTTCACCAAGGAAAGATTACATATTCTAACAGTATCAAACAAATGCACATTAAGAAGCTTCTCTTAGTAGGGAAACTTACTAAATTGTCTAGGATAACTCTTTCGTCCCTTTGGAAGGTGCTTAGTAGTGTTGCCTTGACGACATTCACGATCATCAATCACATAATCAGCAAACAAAACACAATAAAAATATACAAATTCCAAACATAAACCGTTAGGTAGAATGGTAGTACCTTGACAATTAATTCTATTATATTCCAACTTCCATAAGTGAGGTGTCATTCTCCGTGGCTTAGATGTAGTCTCTTCTTCCCCATTGAAAAGATATTTTTCGGTAATTCGATAGTTATGATTTTTGTGGAGAAAATGTCTATGTTCATCAAACACCTGCTTTCCTAAAATTTTTGAATAACGAGATTTCATCTTTGGACCACAAACTAGACATGCAAATTTTCCCTTTGTTTGAAGACCTACAAGGTAATGATACAATTGGATTAAATATGTTAATTTTTATTTTTAGAATTATCATGTGCAACTTGAATTCACCATAACATACCATAAAAATGTGTTAGCCCTGGGGCATCATGTATTGTCCATACAAGCATTGCATGGAATTGAAATTGTATGTTTCCTATTGGTCTAGAGATGTTATACATAGTGACACCTTTCCATAACTCCACCAACTCGTCGATAAGAGGCTCAATATAAACATTCGTATCTTTAACTTGGTATTTACCTGGTTGAATGAACAACAACATTACATAATTATTGTGACCATTTTACTACAAGATTTATAATTACATGCAGATAACTATTAAATGATCAAATACTTGGAACAATTATTGCCAACATAATGTGCTCCCTTTTTATTGACATCCATGGAAGAATGTTATTGTTGATGATAAAAATAGGCCAAACAGTGCAAACAGATCTTAGCTCTCCAAAGGGATTGACACTGTCCGCTGCCACTAAAAGCTTGAGATTTTGAGGTTCTTCGATAAAGTGCAGCCACTTTTCCTCTATGTCCTTAAATATAAAACCATCCACAAGCATTCAAATAATGTCATCTTGACTCCTATTGCGTGCATGGTAATCCATAAATTGTGCCAAGCTATTACACCTAAATAATCTTTGCAAATGTGGTATAATGGGGATGTAATGAAGAACCTTGTGAGGCACCTTTTTTGTTATTTGATCTGTTTGATATCTACTCGTATGACATTCAGGGCATTCTATTGTAAATTCATGTTCTTTATGATAAATAATATGATCATTGGGACAAGTATTTATTGCTTGATACTCTATTCCAATATCTTTCATAGTGGCACATAATTCTCAGTATGAGTGAGGGAGAATATTTGATGGTGGTAACAAGAACTCACCTATCAATCTGTAGAAAAAAATATATGTTGTTAATATTAACAATATTTATGGTACATGTTTCACCATTTAATTACTATAATGACATATATGACATACTGTAACATACGTGACATTGCTGTGTTGGATAAACCATTCATAACCTTCAAGTTCAACAACAACAATACAACAGAGAGAAGAGTTGTTTGGGAGCCTTCATAAAGGGGCGTGGATGCCTTATCAAGTAGAGGTATATCATGGATGACATCAACATCATCCTGATCATCATCATTAGTTGCGTCAATACCAAATGTGTCATGGATCAATGTATTAGTACCATCATTTGGCACATCATTGTCATCTTCCATGGGATCATAATCTTCAACTTCAATATTTGCACCTCCATGACCCTCCACTTCCAAAGCCATATTCTCAATACTCGCACCTCCATGGTCCATATCACGTATTCCCCTAGGGAGGTTGACCTATATTAAAATGATGAACACAAATAAACCATGATAATGATCTCATCATCGGGTGTATTTCATATATATATTAATTGTTAAATAAATATAATGAAAAACTTACCAATTCATGATAATCAAAGCCTCCTTCAATGTGACCATTATCCCTACAATGTCTCTTAGCTGTTTTGATTAGCAATCTTCTAATGTTTAAGCCCTTACAATTATTGCAGGGACAATAACATTTTCCATCGCCTTTTCTTTTCAAGTTTGACCACAATCTATTGATTGCATCCCCATTACCTTCTTCACTTGGATTGTCTGACATGATGCTTCTTCACTGAGATTATCTATAACCTAATTATATATAGAAATTAAAAACTTAGTTATGAAATGATGTTGTAGTACAGTATACCAAATTGAAACACTTCTATTATTGTAGTCTTCCACCTCAAACTCTTTCCTATTGTGGCAAGAAAGAAAGATATTCAAATAATATAGTAGTTTGTAAATCAAAATAAAATGGAGGCAAATTGTTGATGAGGGTGCAGGGAACAACACCCATCAGTACTTTTATCAAATTGTAAATTTCAATTTTGAACCATTCTGTGAATATAGAACATGGATGTAATCTCAGAAAATAACAAAATGTAGACACAAGAGATTACTTATTTTGTTATTCTACATTACTTACTATTTGAGTGCATGTTCCACCTGCAACTTGATCAAGTCTTGTTTGATGCTTCAATTTTGTGTTAACTGTCCTGTAGAAGTACACAATTTTGTATTTGCCCAATATGTTATTCAAAAAACAACAATAGAATAAAATACTTGTTGAGAAATATCATCATTGGAGTATCAAAAACTCAAGATATAAGGTAACACAACATTATAAGACTCTTACATTCAACCTTCAACTCATGCACTTAATAAATAGGAGAAAAAATACATGAAATTGAAAAATTTAACTAATGAATTATGTTTTTCTTCTCATCTTAATTGGCCAAATTTATATGAGATTCTAAAGAAGGCCTCACTCTTAATCAGCCAAATCGTCCTTGTACCAAACAAAAAAACTGTGTGATAACTATGTCTACTCCAACCTTAATTGTTTAAGAATTCATCATATCAGATAAAGTATGTTTAAGAATTGTTGGGATTGGTCCTTTGGCGTGTATTAAATAGAATACAATTTTCAACATATTATTATCACTCTATTTCTTTGTTGTAAACATGCCATTGGTTTAGTTTTGTAAAAAAAATTTGGGTTAGATGCATTTAAAATTATCTTCATTGTCTTCTGATTGTCTAAATGCTTTTTTATTTGTCAACCAATTAATACATGCTACTATATAAAGAAGACAATCAGAAGACAATGAAGATTTGTCTGACAAAAATGAATACACTAAACTGAACCAATGACATGTTTACAAAAATTATCATAACTCGCAAGAAAAACTGAAACAATGGCATGTTTATAACTCATTAAGAGTGAGGAATAGCTTGTGCAAGGGTGAAAGTAGTTTGATCATTTTGGTCATGATTGTTCCTCTACACAGTCAGGAAATGTAACTATCTAATGATTATATGTAATGTTGAATGGATTAAATGCTTTATTCTTGGTAGAAGTGAATGTAAGGAATAGTGTTGGTGTTAAGTTTCATTTATTATTGAATTCAATGGTTTCCAAGATGTGTTGAGGAGTTTGCTCCTTGTTTAATGTTAATTGTTCCTACACAATCCACTCATACAACAGTGAAATGCTATGTGGAAGGGATGGTTGATAGTGTTCCTTGAGGGAAGGGGAATTTTGAAAGACTTGTTATCATTGTATTGTGCATTTTCAATATGTTTAAATGTAGGGAAGACCGGGAGAATGAAGGATCACTCACCGATTGCATGATAACCCAGTTTTGAAGGGTCACTGGTTGAGGGGACAGTCAAGGTCCCAATGATTGGGCCATTGGAGGACCCTATTTCTTTGTATTAATTGCTATTCAAATTGGATACTGTGGACAAGGCTTTTGAGGATACTTGTTTTGAAAGACTTAAGCCAAACAAGGATTAGATTTTAGTCTAGCATGAAATCAATCCAAAACAAGAAACCTCTAAGCTAAGCCACCTCAGATTGAGCTTAAACAGGTGCACCCAAGCACTGTTTGATTTGCTCTTGCTTAAGGGTATGTGGGTGTGCTCTCTATTCGCATGGAGCATGTTCCTTTTGCATTTTAGAATGGATTGAGATCCATGAAAACCTCATAAATGGCACAAAACAGGTATAGAACACTAGATTTGCCCCTAAGGCCTCAAGGATCCAAATGATGTTGAAATGAAGATTAAGCTACATGATGTTTATACTAAGAATGATTTTAGACCAAATAGAGATGTGATATGATGCTATATGCTATGGAGAACAATGAAAGAGCCTATGTTAATCCATTATTTCTAAGCTATGATGTGCTAAAAATGCTTGAAAATAAGCTAAATTAAGATGATTATGCTAAAGCTAGAAGTAAAAGAGCATGATAACAATGCATGAGATATGAAAGACTAAGCTAATGAATTGATCTTGGAAGAGGGAGCATTTATAGGATTTCCTAAGGGCTTGGGTAGGAAGAATGAGTGGCCAAGATCAAAATCCTTAAGAGAGGCCAAGATTCATTCAAAGGGGAGCACATGGATTGTGCTAGTTCAGGGCCACCTCCTTGTGACAAGTGTCACAAGGGCATTGGGTTGAAAGATGGGAGGGATGTGCACAATTTGGAAAATGTGCCTAAGGTCAAAGGGTGTAAGAAAGGGGTGAGGGACTTCTTAAATGCATCATAAATGTATGTAAGAGGGATAAGGAGGCCTTAAATGCCTTTAATGCATGTAAGAGAAGTTTGTAGAAATTTGTTGACTTTGAGTTAAGCTTAGGATTTGGCTAACCTTGGTTAGGGAATGTGACAAGGTTAGGGGGGGATTAGGATTAGGATTAATATTTAATCTTAATTAAATATTCTTGAGTTGAGATTAGGGTTAAGGAATGATGGGATTAGTCTTTAATTGAAATTAAAGAAGGATTAGAAGATTCTGGAAGATGTTAGTGGTCTTAAGGAAATTGGCCAAGTTTTGGGCAAAAAATAAATAAATAATTTATTTTGGGATTTTTGGTCAATTTATTAATTAAATAATCAATAAAAAAGGAGATAATGTTTAAATAAGATTTAAACATTTTTGGGAGGGATTCGTTAATTAAATATTTTTAATTAAGATAAAGGGATTTAATGACATAAAAATAAATAAATAAATTAAATAAATAATTAATTAACAAATGATGATGTCATCAGGGATTTTTCAGAAAATAAAAATACTTTATTTTCTAAAGAATTTTTAGGTGTCTACAGATACATGCATTTCTTGTGAATTATCAGCTACAATGTATCCTGCAACTGCATCCGTAAATCTGCATATACTTCTCTACGGTTGTAAGCCACTTAGAGATCAAAATAGAGAAACTAAATCAAAATTGTTCTTTGTCCTATTTCCTTTTAACAAAGTCTCAACTATCAATGATACAATATACATTTGATGCCCTAAGCTATCAAATATACAAATGGCACCTACCTAGAAGCTCACCAGGAGAATGAAGGATCACTCACTGATTGCATGATAACCCAGTTTTGAAGGGTCACTGGTTGAGGGGACAGTCAAGGTCTGGATTATTGGGCCATTGGAGGACCCTAGTTCTTTGTATTAATTGCTACAAATTGGATGCATGGATTTATTGTGAATTATCATCTGCTATGTATCCTGCAATTACATCCGTAAATTTGCATATACTTCTCTAGGGTTGTAAGCCACTTAGGGATCAAAATAGAGAAACTAAATAAAAACCTAGTTTTGAAGGGTCACTGGAAGAGGGGAATGAAGGATCACTCACTGATTGCATGATAACCCCACCAAGCATTCTTTCCTTTAATTTTCCACAATATCTCAAAGTATGATCATTATTCTTTACTTTCTTCTATATGCTATTCTTTCTATAGTTTTGTTATCTCAGAAATATATCAAAAACATTGCAGATGTGCATATAAAAGTAAAATATTATCCTTCAATTGTTCCACATTGAAGCATTTCCTCTTTGGAGTATTCTCTTTGTTTGTACAATATCTATAAAAAATGGTTCCCATATTTCTTCAAGATCTATTTTAATCTTTATATTCAATTTTGATTAGATTTGACCTATAGTTGATTTCATTAGTATTTTATAACATATACTCCTAATGTGAAATGTGGAGAGAAAGAAAGAGACACACTAGGTATGAATTACACGATATACCCATCATCACTTAGCACTTAAATAATAAATTATGGATAGGGAACAAACCCCCTAACCTCTGGATGTTTGTTTCATGTTGGCCTCTTATTATATGCAAAGCTAGGCCTATCTTAATTAGGCTAACAACCACAGTGGAGGGGCCATAAATTATGGAACCCAAAATAGTGCACACTTGTATTAAATTAGGTTCAGTATACTACAAGGGAATGGAAACCATGGAATAGTGCCTCATGGGGATGGAAGAAACCCTTCACGAAGAAGATGGTTGTGTCTACAATATTTACTAGAGGCAAAGAACACAATTTGGTTCCAACAATTACTCCTAGAAGATAATGGCACCCACAAAACAGTTGGAAAAGATAGCACTCACTATATCTTTTATCACTCTTTTAAAGCTGGGACAATAAATTTCAAAGATTGATCAACTAATTCTTGAACACAAAGAGCCATTGACAGACATGATTCATGTGTACAATATCCAAAAACCAGTTGTCCCAATCATGGTGTCCAATAATTATGTTAGAAAAAGCATCTACAAATCTCTTACACAACCATAATAGATTCAAACCATGAACTATAAGAACCTAACAATGGGACTAACAAAGATACAGCTTAAACAAATCTTGATCATATTCCACCCTATTGTAAGGCCCAAGAAGTAACTCTATCTTAAAGCTACACATTCCTCTAGTTGAAGCTCAAAGGTCAGGTAGCTGAAGCATAGCAATACTTGAATGAATATAGGAATAATTTGATGTACAATCATTTGCTAGCTTGGTATGTGGGTTTTCCACATAATATTTTCCCTTTAACCACATTTATAGTTTGAGAAAATTAGAAAAATTTGTTTTAGATTTATATTATCCTTTTGAACTAGCACACTGCCATCAAAATGCATAATCATTGGTCGTCTCAAGAAAATTCCTATTGATTAGTAGGATATCCTTATAAAAATTTGATGCATAGATTTCTTGTGAATTATCGACTACTATGTATCCTGCAACTATGGAAGGAATAGTGTTGGTGTTAGGTTTCATTTATTATTGAATTCAATGGTTTCCAAGATGTGTTGAGGAGTTTTCTCCTTGTTTAATGTTAACTATTCCTGCACAATCCACTCATAAAATAGTGAAATGCTAAGTGGAAGGGATGGTTGATAGTGTTCCTTGAGGGAAGGGGGATTGTGAAAGTCTTGTTATCATTGTATTGTGTATTTCCAATATGTTTGGATGCAGGGTAGACTAGGAGAATGAAGGATCACTCACTGATTGCATGATAACCCGGTATTGAAGGGTCACTAGTTGAGGGGACAGTCAAGGTACGGATGATTGCACCATTGGAGGACCCTATTTCTTTGTAGTAATTGCTATTCAAATTGGATGCATGGATTTCTTTTGAATTATCGGCTGCTATGTATCCTACAACTGCATCCATAACTCTCCATATACTTCTCTAGGGTTGTAAGCCACTTAGGGATCAAAATACAGAGACTAAATCAAAATCATTCTTTGTCCTATTTCCTTTTAACAAAGTCTCAACTATCAATGATACAATATACATTTGATGCCCTAAGCTATCAAATATACAAATGACACCTACCTAGAAGCTCACCAGGAGAATGATCACTCACTAATTGCATGATAACCCGGTGTTGAAGGGTCACTGGTTGAGGGGACAGTCAAGGTCCGGATGATTGGGCCATTGGAGGACCCTAGTTCTTTGTATTAATTGTTATTCAAGTTGGATGCATGAATTTATTGTGATCTATCAGTTGCTATGTATCCTGCAACTGCATCCATAAATCTGCATATACTTCTCTAGGGTTGTAAGCCACTTAGGGATCAAAATAGAGAAACTAAATAAAAATCATTCTTTGTCCTATTTCCTTTTAACAAAGTATCAACTATCAATGATATAATACATTTGATGCCCTAAGCTATTAATACAAATGGCACCTAGCTAGAAGCTCACGGGCTGTCTATTTGATAACCATAGTCAACATTGAAAAAAAATGGATATCCTTGAGCACAAGCACCAATAACATCAAATAATGGAGTTAAAGCACGGGCTAGGGCTCGACACAAGTAGAATGCGGTCATTTTAATGAAAACAATTTACAATGGCATCATTAAACATATATGCCAGTAATATCAACAAATGTAAATCCAAACATTTGAATACAATGAATCGATATCCTTGAGCACAAGCACCAATAACATCAAATAATAGAGATAAAGCACTGGCTACGACACAACACCAGTAGAATGCGATCATTTCAGAGAGCATTCATGATCAAATAAAATGAAATGCATTCGAATATGATGCTAGAGGCTCGAAAGATGAAGAAATCATATACCTTCTCCCATGCTTAGCTTTCACTCCTTTTATCCCGCTCCCTCTATCCAATCGAAATAAAAATGATGAGGCCGTTTAAATTTTTTTTTTATCTATACTCCGAGTCTGTCAGAATTTTGATGGTCAATTAAACACCCATCGGAATACCCACATCATTAGGGCCTATTAACAAAAAAAACACCAAATTCATAATAAAAAGTTACCCATCGGAAACTTCTGTCGAAATTTGGCCCCAAATGTAGTAGTGCAAGTCTACCAACCAGACATCATCAAATGCATGGGCTGCGAAAGCTGCAATAAAAGCATCTCCCTCTTCTTGAGATTTTTCAGAAGCTGAATCTAAGCCTTTCTTCTTCTTCTTTGGTTCTTTGCAGTCCTTCTAGAAGTGCCTAGATTTATCATAGTTTCAACATTTCGCCTTGGACTTTCTAGGAGTCTTAGAACTCCCATGGGATTTAGATCTTCCCTTCTTTGACTTGTTGTCATTTTTCTTTCCTTTGTCATTAGATCTCCCATGAAAAGCAAGGGCTTCCTTAGATGAATCCGAAGTCTTTCTTTGCATCTCCTCAAATAGTAGCAAAGACATTGCATCATCCATACAGAATGTGACTATATTAATTCTAAGAGCCATCACAGGATGGTCCCATGAATCTAGCAAGGAACAAAGAAGGGTCATACAACTATCCTCCTCCTCGATCTTGGCATCGAATGATGCCAACTATGCAATCAATAAATTGAATGCATTGAGATGATCAGTTATGGATCCACCTTCCTCCATTCTTAAAGAATAAAACTTCTTTCTCAGGGACAAATTATTCACTAGAGATTTGTCTTGATACATAGACCCAAGCCATTTCCAAAAAGAATTTACAGTAGTCTCATCAAGAAGATTCAAAAGAACGACATCTGCTAGACAGAGTCTGATGAAACCCTTAGCCTTCCGATCCTTAATCTCCGAATCCCTTGGAGATATCACAGCAGGTTTCACATCAAGTGAAGTAGCCTCCCATAGATTGCGATCTTCAAGCATGTCTTCCATCTTGAGTTTCCACAACTTGAAATTAGTGCCATTAAATTTCTCCACCTCCATTCTACTGTATGAGGAACTTTCCATCTCAATTTGCAAATAAGATTCAGAATGCTCTGCACAAAACTCCCACTCAACTTGAGATTAGATCAAAAAACCCTACCCAACAACTAGGATCAAAAGTTGATCAGGTTCTGATACCACTTGTAAGGAAACTTAGGTGCGGAAACAACTTCCTACACTAATCTCTAAAGAAAAGTATTGTGCAAATTATTTTAAATCTTTACAATTTTAGATTCATTAACTACTTTAACAATGATATTGCAACCATATACCATGCATACAAAAAATAGAGAATGACACAATAATTTACCCTGGGGAAACCTTTAAGTAAAAACCCCAGCACTCCAAAACCTACATAGTGTATTAATCAAAACTATTACAGTTTATAATATACTTGCAATGCAAGTTCTTTCAGAAGATTTTCCAACTCTTGAAGACAAATCCTAGTAGCATAATGTTAGAATAACTGAGAGGCAGGTGAATCAATTATCCAATGTCCCAAAACAAAATTTATAATTGAAAACTATTTCTTCAATTTCTGCTCATCGGTAAACAATGAATACTTTCATTGTCAGTGCTTTTACCGATTACCAGTCTAATACTATAACAGTTTACCGATCAAATCTGAATTGTAACATGTAAAGAATGATAACAAAAAAATATCACTATCAACATATAACACAAGAGATTTAACATGGAAACCCTATAAAGGGAAAAACCACCTGGGACCAACAACCCAAAATTATTCACTCTTTTGAAGTGAGGCCGGTTAAGACTCAACCCTGTTAAAGGTTACAAACACACTGTCAGGTGTGACCTTGTTAGAGGATTTTAGACTAGAAGTTATCATCCAACCAGCATTCACTATGGGGTTGACAGGATAGCAATGTTCATTCTATGAATGATACATCATAAGACTTTCAAAGTCCACTTGGTTAAGAGATTTTGGCTGTATACAATGGTTAAATATGTAACAGTAAATGACTTGCGTTAATACAACTTCAATTGTAGATTACAGAACAATATTTTGTCCATACAAATCCTTCTGATCAATATTTCACTTTAGATTTAATACTGTATCAACTTACTATCCGCTGGTAATTACTCTCTATAGCTCGATAATTGTTCTGCAGCTTCATTCTTGCTTAACCAGTATGATCAGAATGCATGAAAACCTTGTTCACGTGATATTCCTGTAGCTTCTTCTTCTTCCGGCATCCTTCTTAAAGAAATTATGTTCTCTTATATAGATGAGTAAATCATTTTCTTCTCTACCATCAGATTTTTCTGCTTAACCTCATTCATAGATTTTTCCACTTCAAAATTTCTCGGTACTTGTGTCAATAACACATTTCAATCTTCTTTGTTAGATCTTCCTTGAATTTCATCAGTCATCGATCTGTGTAACAAACATTATCTGTTACCTTGATGTTATACTCTTTGCCAAATCATCAATCTTATCAGCTAAACTAATCATTTAATTCATTCTATTCCCCTCGGTTAATAAAGAAATGCATTGGTGAACACTGCTAAGTTAATACTGTGATCGGTATGCACTACACTCCATCGGTGTATACTAGAAATGCTTCATTTACTGACAACACTGCTTTGTGTCTTTCAGCTCTATACTTCATCATAGACGAATGCAACATAATAAAGTCAATATCATCAAGTCATAGACTCATCAACAAGTTACTTAATGTGTTCCTTATCCTCATCTGTCGTGTACATCTTTCTCCATGTAGATTTTTCTATTCTTCATCTCTTTCACCTTTCTTCAGATGTCTCAGTATAGTAACTTACAAGATAAGTGTTGTCAAACTAGTTGACATCAATGACAACATAATAATGATTTAATCATATTACATATCTAATCAAAAACTCCTCAGTGATCTTTAATCACAGATTCTTCAATCAGATTCCAAATCAGTTGTAGTTCAACAATCTCTCCCTTTGGCATTGATGGCAACTCAAGTAATATGAAATGTACCATACACATACCAAACATATGTTCTACAACTTAGTGAAAAAAATCTTGTAAGTCGAATAGACTTAATATGTTTAATCACTATGTTACTAAGCAGCATTAAATAGTATAGCTTTACCATTCTGCAGTTGTCATCTTTTTTCAGTTCTCTTGTTCCTACTTCTGTTCTTTGTAACTGATCTTCAATACTCTATCTCATTTAGACTGTCTCTCCCTTAGATAATACTCGTCGATGCTTGTTCCTTTTCATATCTTTTTTATCTCTCCCCTTTATATTTCATATTGTTTATCTCTCCCTTTGACAGTAATGCCCATGAAACAAATAAACAAACAATTCTGTCTTCCTCCGTATCTTTGAATACTGATATTCCAAGTGGTTCAAGTTCTCAAACTTAATCACAAACTTGAACATGATTCAAAGTGTGAACTATGTTGCATCAACATGAATGATCTTTTGAGATAAGTAGGTTGACGCAACAACCAGATCACCTTAATGATCGATAGACAGGGGACAAACCCCAAGTCTAGTCCTCAAGTATTCAAATGTGTCCTTCGGTAGGGGTTTTGTAAAAATATCTGCAAGTTGTTCTTTAGATGTAACAAATTCTAACTTCACTTGTTTCTCTTGCACTTGTTCTCTTAAGTAGTGATACTTAATAGATATATGCTTTGTCTTAGAGTGCATCACAGGATTCTTTGAAATATTAATAGCACTAGTGTTGTCACAATATATAATCACCGGGTCAGTGATTACCTCATTCATTCCTTTCAACACTTGTTTGATATATGCAATATTTGAACAGTTAGTAGTAGTAGCAACATATTCTACTTCAGCTGTAGACTAAGAAATACAAGCCTACTTTTTACTTGTCCATGTTATAAGTCTTTCACCAAAGAAAAATGCTCCTCCGGTGGTGCTTTTTCTATCATCCACATTTCTAGCCCAATCAGCATCAGTGTAAAATTTCAGTTCAAACTTCCCTTCCTTAGGATACCATAATCCAAAACTCTCTATTTTCTTCAAGTATCTTAAGATTATTTTTGTAGCTATCATGTGTGATTCTCTAGGATTAGGAGAAAATCTTGCAACAATTCCCACAGCATGTGTTATATCTGGTCTACTATGAACTACATACATTAACTTACCAATCATTGATCGGTAAAGTGTCTGGTTTACCTCTATAGTTTCATCCTCCTTTGTCAATTTACATCCAGTAGCCATCAGTGTTCCCACAGGTTTAGCATCTTCCATTCCAAATGTCTTCAGTACTTCCTTTATGTATTTAGATTGTGTGATGAATATTCCATCACTCTATTGAATCACTTGTAGTCCAAGAAAGAACTTAATCTCTCCGAACATAGACATTTCAAATTCCTTTTGCATTTCATCAACAAATGCCTTGCAGACAAGATATGAGCCTCCAAAGATGATATCATCAACAAATATTTCAGTAATGATAATAGTATCATCAGTATCACCTTTCACATATAGATTGTTATTTTCACTTGTTCTAACAAATCCAATACTTAACAAGTAAGTATGCAGTCTTTCATACCATGCTCTTGGTGCTTGCTTCGATCCATATAAGGATTTATGTAGTCTACAAACCATGTCTTTATTGTTGGGATCAACAAATCCTTTAGGTTGTTCAATGTAGACTTCTTCTTCAAGTATACCATTTAAAAATGCTGACTTCACATCCATTTGATAGACTTTGAATTTCTTGTGTGTAGCATATGCAAGTAGCATTCTAACTCCTTCTAATCTAGCAAAAGGTGCAAATGTTTCACCATAGTCAATGCCTTCTTCCTGTGCATATCCCTTCCATACCAATCTAGGTTTATTTGTTGTGACTTCACCATTTGCATTCAATTTATTCCTGTATATCCACTTAGTACCAATAACATTTTTATCTTTTGGTTGGGGTACTAAGGACCAGGTTTTGTTCTTCTCTATTTTCTCTATTTCCCCCTTCATTGCATTAACCCATTCTTCATTCTCTAATGCAACTTTCATAGTTTTAGGTTCAAATTCACAAATTAAACATGTACCTTGTCTTGTTTTGCTTCTAGTTTGCATTCTAGCAAGTCAGTCTCCAATGATTTGTGTTTCAAGATGATTTATTCTGACAAAGCTAGCCAAAACTTGATTTCTCCTTTCTTGCTCATCCTACTCAAGGTCATTTTCTTTCTCGGTAGCTCCATCTTGTTCCTCGGTTTGTGTTGTCCGTTGTCCTGCATTATTTTCCTGCTGACCGGTTGTCATAGTTTGCGGTGTCGGTATATATTCTAGATGTTCAATGTAAGTGAATCTACTATAGTCTTCCGGTTCCTTTATACTTTCCTCTGTGTATTTATTATCAAACTTATCAACATGAACATTAGTACTTTCAACTATCTTATTTGTAATCTTATTCAGACATTTATATGCTTTACTTGTAGTGGAATATCCCAAAAATATTCCTTCATCTCCTTTAGAATCAAATTTTCCATTTCTCTCATCTTTCAAAATAAAACATTTACTTCCAAAATTTTTGAAATAACTTACAGTAGGTTTGTGTCCAAACCATAGTTCATAAGGTGTTCGGTTGGAGTCCTTTAGTTGTACTCGGTTAAGAACATACACAACTGTACTAACAGCTTCCCTCCAATATGTCTAAGTAACATTCTTCTATATCATCAATGTTCTTGCACAGTCAATTATAGACCTGTTCCTCCTTTCAGCAATGCCATTTTGCTGAGGTGTCCACGGTGCAGATACCTGTCTTTTGATTCCATGCTCATTAAAAAAATTAGTAAATTCATCAGAGATAAATTCACCTCCTCTATTAGATCTTAAACATTTTATTTCCTTTTCGATTTCTTTCTCTACCTTAGCTTTATACCACTTAAACATTTTGAAAGCTTCATATTTCTCTTTCAAGAACATAATAGTCATCATTCTAGTATAATCATCAACAAAAAGAATAAAATATCTATCACCAGAACAACTCTGTGTTCTCATAGGACCACATAGGTCAGTATGAACCAACTCAAGTATCTTCTTTGTTGAGTAGTTTTTTCTTTTAAAATTGGACTTAGTCATCTTACCTTTCTGACATTCATGGCAGATGGCATGATCAGGTTTTGTCAAGTTGGGCAATCCTCTAACTCTTTTCTTTCTACTAATCTTGATCATGTTGTCAAAGTTCACATGGCATAACCTTCTGTGCCACAACCAAGCATCTTCATCCTTTATTAACAAACAAGAAGACTGATCCATATCAAGATAGAATAGATTACCTCTGGATTGTGTACCAGTTCTGACAAGTCTTCCTCCATCATCATAGATCTTCACCTTTTTGCTCTCAAAATCTAGTCAGTGGCCTGAATTGTTCAACTGAGCTACACTGAACAAATTATAGTTCAGTCCATCTACCTAGTATGCATTTTCACATTGTAATTTGTCATTGATCATCAGTGATCCTTTACCTCTTACCATACAAGGTGCATCATTTCCCATTCTCACAGATCCTCCATTATATTCAACAAGATGATCAAACTTCTCTACATCACTGGTCATATGATGTGTATAACCACTGTCTATGATCCATATATCATTTCTGCTTACTTTAGAGATCAGTGCTATCTCTTCATGTTTCTCTTCTTCTTCTGAATCATCTTTCATAGCAACAAATACAACTTCTATATCATCATCAGAATCAGATTCAGTTTCAATATCTTTGGCTATGTAACATACCTGTTTTCCTTTTTCATCTCGGTTGTCTCTATTGTAGTGTTTGTAGCCTCTGTTGACTCTTCTCCTATAGCTTCCTTCAGATCAGTCTTTGGATCTATCATCATCTTTCTTTTGTGGACATCCAACAGTGATGTGACTGACTTCTTTATAGTTAAAGCATGCTAAAGGTAGCTTACCTCTATACCTTCCTTTTCCTTCTGGCAATCTTCTGGCCATAAGTGCTTCAAGCTCATCAAGTTCATCATTGGTATTGTCATCACTATCACAATTCTTATTATTCCTGCTAGACTTTCCAATCTTCAAAGAGGACATGAAAGTGGATTCAATAGAAGAAACAACACTGTTATCAAAGTTGTTTAATTCAAAGGTTGTAAGTTTACCAATCAGAGTGTCAAGAGTAAGGTTGGATGTAGCTCTTGTTTCATGAATTACAGAAATCCTAATTGCATAAACTAGTAGCAAAGTTCTGAGAATCTTGCTTATCACTATTTCATCATCAATTACTCCATCAGATGCTCTAATAGCATGTACCACCTCTTTGAGTCTATTTGAATATTGGACAGTGTTCTCACCTTCTTTCATTCTCATATCATCAAATCTACCTCTCAGACTTTTAGCTTGGGCTCTTTTGACATTCAAATCTTGACTATATATTTGTGCTAATTTATCCCACATTCCTTTGGTAGTTGTGCATGTCTTGATATCTTCAAATTTAGCATTAGTACAGGTAGCAGCAAGTTCCATCATAGTAACATTGTGTTCATGTTTTTCCTTCAATTGATCAAGAGTTAAGGGACCAGTGGGCAGTTGCATGTAGCCATTCTCCATCAGGTCTAGTGTAGAGTTCCCAATTCCAGATATCTGCAGCTTCATTCTACTTTGTCATACTGTGAAGTTCTCTTTGTTCAGTTTTGGTACTTCCCTCTTATACATCTTGAGACCTTTATGCTTAAGTCCTTAAAACTCTATTCCAAGCAATTGAAGCTTTGATACCAATTGTTAGAATAACTGAGGGGGAGGTGAATTAGTTATCCAGTGTCCCAAAACAAAATGTATAATTCAAAACTATTTCTTCAATTTTTGCTCATCAGTAAACAATGAATACTTTCACTGTCAGTGCTTTTACTGATTACCAGTCTAATACTATAATAGTTTACCAATCAAATCTAACATGTAACATGTAAAGAATGATAACAAACAAATATCACAATCAACATATAACACAAGAGATTTAATGTGGAAACCCTGTAAAGGGAAAAACCACCTGGGATCGGCAACCCAAAATTGTTCACTCTTCTGAAGTGAAGTCGGTTAAGACCCAACCCTATTAAAGGTTACAAACACAATGTCAGGTGTGACCTTGTTAGAGGATTTTAGACTAGAAGTTATCATCCAACCAGCATTCACTATGGGGTTGACAGGATAACAATGTTCATTCTATGAATGATACATCATAAGACTTTTAGAGTCCACCCGGTTAAGAGATTTTGACTGTATACAATGGTTAAATATGTAACAATAAATGACCTGCCTTAATAGAACTTCAATTGCAGATTACAGATCAATATTTAGTCCATACAAATCCTTTTGATCAATATTTCACTTCAGATTCAATACTGTATCAACTTACTGTCCATCGGTAATTACTCTTTGTAGCTCGGTAATTGTTCTACAGCTCGGTTCTTGCTTAACCAATATGATCAAAATGCATGAAAACCTTGTTCACGCGATATTCCTATAGCTTCTTCTTCTTCCAGCATCCTTCTTAAAGAAATTATGTTCTCTTATATAGATGAGTAAATCATTTTCTTCTCCACCATCAGATTTTGCTACTTCAAACTTTCTCAGTACTTGTGTCAATAACATGTTTCAATCTTCTCCATTAGATCTTCCTTGAATTTCATCAGCCATCGATCTGTGTAACAAACATTATCTGTTACCTTGATGTTATACTCTTTGCTAGCTCATCAATCTTATCGGCTAAACTAATCATTTAATACATTCTGTTCTGCTCGGTTAATAAAGAAATGCGTTGGTGAACACTACTCAGTTAATACTGTGATCGGTATACACTACACTCTGTCGGTGTATACTAGAAATGCTTCATTTATCGACAACACTACTTTGTGTCTTTCAGCTCTATACTTCATCATAGATGAATGCAACATAATAAAGTCAATATCATCAAGTCATAGACTCATCAACAAGTTACTCAATGTGTTCCTTATCCTCATCTGTCATGTACATCTTTCTCCATGTAGATTTCTCTGTTCTTCACCTCTTTCACCTTTCTTCAGATGTCTTGGTATAGTAACTTACAAGATAAGTGCTATCAAACTAGTTGACATTAATGACAACATAATACTGATTTAATCATATTACATAATATTTTTACACCCCTTGGAGGCCTAGTTACTAGATGAGCTACATGTACCCTAGTTTGCATTATTTAGTGGTCTTGCTTAATATTTGTGTTCAATTTTTGCAAAGTATATGAATGGGAAAGGAGATAAATTTCTGCATCTAAGATTACATGTGCCAATATCCTGAATATGTTGTACAGAAAGAAAAACTGAAAAGGAAATTTATCTGAGCTCACACATGCTGTGAGCATAGCCAGTGAAAGAATTGTATAAATGAGTGCAAATATACATAATTAATGAAGCTAGATGTAGGGGTACCACACATTGCCTAGTAATGAGAGTTGATCCACTGTGTTCCCAGTGTGCTCCTGTGATCCTGAACCTACAAAGAGAGAGAAAAGAAAGGGGTTAGATCCAATAGATCTAAGCAATGCCTGGTATCATAGAATCTATCTATAGCACACATATGTGCACTCAACTATACACCTCTAGCATGGGCTATGCTCAGGGCAGGTGCATGAGAGAGCCTCTGGAAATAAAAGAAGTACCATTGTTTTCACTAATATGTTTGTTCCATGTGTAGAGATAGAAGAAGTTGATTCATAACAAATAGTAGAATATCAGGATCCAGATGAATGATGATGCCCTATGATGTGGGCTCTATCGGGAGGATCTCAAATTTCCTAGAGATAGACCACATCATAGGTCAAAAACACCCATGCTCAATAGTGTAGCATTCAGTGGATGGCAGTATTAGTGAGACATAAAGCCAAATCAAATGGAGCATGGTGAAACAAGGCATAAACCAGATCCAGGAGGCATTCACAACATATTAAGATGGCATGAATTATGTTCAACATAGAGCACTGATAGTATTAGAGGAAATACTTCATCAGCATGGCATGATGTCAGAATGACAGAAATCCACCATGACATAAAAGAGAAATAGAGCTAATAATAGGACATATCATATATGTGATGGGCATAAGGCAAAATACCAACTCAATGATAACTTTCTTGTACATGAATGTCTATACAATCCAAGCAAAACATGAGAATGAATTGAGCATAATGGCACAGTATCAACAACAGGGACAACAATGCCAAATCATAACAGTAATACATGACCACCAATGAAGGTCAGACTTGTGTAAAGGGTCAAATACCATCAATGGTGCCTGGAGAGTGATACAATAGACAACAAATGCTTATAACCACCATTGTGCATACTAACGTTTCTTACCACGAATAGTGCAATGAGTGTGAGCTTTGAGTATTGCATATGCCTCCAGAATAGGGTTAACACACTCAGTATCTGAAAGATCACAAGTATAGTATGGAGACAACAAACCTTGACTTCAATAGTGCCCCGAATGAAATGAAAACCTTTGGTACACGGTCAGCATAAAATCATACACACAATGCCCTAGCTAGCATTAAAAGGACATTGACACCCTAGCTATTAACAAATTTTTCTAAATAGTGCCTTAATACCTTTAGAGGTAGTGCCCTGACCTTACTACCATCAAGCCACAAAATACAAGGGTTTACAGGCTATATAGAATAGAGAATACAAAAGTCATGCCCTAATTACAGGCAGAATGCATAAGATAGAAAATTAACAACAAATTCATGCATGCCTTGAATTTCTTAACCCATGAGCCACCAAAGAATTGAATGGCACAAACAATAATACCCGAGAAATATAGAGGATGATCAAAGCACCATAAGAAGAAGCATCAATTACTTGGTCCACAATCAGGCCCGTGCCCTAATAGTGGATGTATATCAATATAGAGACAAGATGAAATAACACAAATGCAAGCATCGATAGCATCAAATAAACAAGTGCAAAGATATATATAATGCCCTAGCTGTTAAAAGAAATAAACAAAGATGCTTAGGCTACAAGCAATAGTGCTACAACAAACCTTGACTTCATCAGTGCCCTAGTTTCATTTTAAAAAAAAAATATAGAGATACAACTTCAAGCATAGAGCAAACACAAATGCTATCAAAATGCAATAAATGATGAATCAAGTGCCTACCTCGAGATCAAGTTGCCAGAGGTTAGTTGCTATTTCCAAAATCAAGATAGAAGTTTCCATTGAGGGACTACAGTGGGTTTAGAAGGTCCCAGTTGCCAAGATTGAAAGCTATGTTGACAAAGGATCCACATCTTCGAATAGGGGTTTCAATATTCTGCTTGTTTTTTCCTCCCCTTTCTTTTAGGGTTGAGAGATTAAATGCCACGTTATTTTCAACTTTGGGTTGTATGTTGTAATTGTTTATAAATATTTTCCCCATTATTTGGGTTGAAAATATTTAATGTTCACTTGTAACCTATAAGTTGTGTCTAGGATCATTTGGGGTTTAAAATTAGGACTAGGTTTGTAATTAAGGTGGGTCCTAGGTTTGAAATATTCATGTGTCATGTGGATTTGGTTAAAATGTAAATATTTTGGATATTCTCCTCATTTTTTTTGAGTTGAGATTATCTCAAAATATATTTAGGATCCACTTCATTTGGTTTAGTAAAGGGGAATATGTTAATTGTAAAAGTCATTGCAAAAACTTGTTGAAAATATTGACAAGTGGCATTTTATAAGCCATTGTCAATTTTTCTTTATGATGCATGACTTAGTGGGTTATTGGTCTTCCTTTGACTACCTATTTTTAGGGACCCCAGTCTTTCCATCCCCCTAGATTCTCAAGAATTGGGCATCCAAATTTCAAAGTGGCATGATCATGGTCCTAGTGGCAGTTTTTTCCTATTCTTGGTAAGTAGTGGATTTCAATGCAGATTCTACAGATTTTCTATATATGCCTCTCACCTTTGGTGATTGAAGGCTAGTTCTTCCTTCCCTCATTTTCATGAGGTGAATGTTGTAGCTCCAGGAGAAGAAAATTGATGTTTTGACTCCTTTTATTCCAGTTAATAGCAATTGTCCTTCTTTTTCTACAGCTTTGTGAGTTGATTTGATGGATTTAATGTCATGTATTGTGATTGAAATTTGATCCTTTACTTGATATTTTTGTTCATTTTGGTGTTTACAAGCACTAATTTTTCTTAAAGTTTCAATTTGTGTGCATTTATATGTGTTTGAGTTGTGAAATCTATTTTCCCTTCTCATTTACAACTAGCACCTGATTATTTTCTAAGGGAAGAATCGGATTTGGGAAGAGTTATGATGTTCAGGTTATATGCTCGATTACCTTGTGAGTCTATTTTTAGTTTGTGGATCTATCCAGTTTGTTGAATCACCTAAATTAAATTTCAGTTATTTCAATTCTATGCAATCTCTCTCCCTTTCCCTTCAAATTCAGTTTAGTTTCAGGTGATACAAATAGGGAAGCCGGCCCTTAATCCGGAGGTTTATTCTCAGTGAAGCAGTCCCACATCCTGAGAGTATTCCCATGTTTCACAAGATTGCTAGGTTCCGTACTTAGCCATCATGGGTGCAATCCCTAGTGACAACACATATCTAATCAGCAACAATACACTAACTTCTACTTTTGCAACCCTAAAAAATGCTTATATCATGCGCTTCCTTTTTAGGGCAACTTCCAAAGATAGCCGTATTAGGGTTTTACCAGTTTCCACATGTCTTCACCTGTCATTGAATCTTCCAGACATAGCTCTTACGTGTCATAGGAATCCATCATAACCGTTTCAGCCATGATCTCCTTACACACAATTTAAGATGTCGACACATCAAGTGGAGTGACACATCAACATGCCAACTAGACATGTACACTCACACTTAATTACATTATTTACAAGAAATACATTTTACAAAACAAATAATAAGAATAGGAATTATCCAAGGTTGAGACACCTTATTCCTAACATGAGAGGTTTGAAAATATTTTGGAATTCGAGAAGAGTAGCATTTAAAAATTGGATCTATCAAGAAATAACATGCAGGGGGAATCATTAGAAGCATGCATTGCAAGTTAAATTTTATTCTAATAAATGAATATGGACCCATAACGAATTGGAAGAAAAAATAGGTTTGGGAGGAAATAAAAATATTTATGCATAAAATCCTAGCATTTATAATTAGAGGAGGAGATTTTAATGCAATTATATACATGTCAAAAAAAGAGAGGAATTCGGAGAGAATCCTAAGCACAAACAAATTCCAAAGAGTGGGTAAATATGCATAATCTACTAGAAATAGAAATACAAATACAAATACAAATAGAGAATAAAATATTCACATGGAATAACAGATGAATGGAATTCAATCATATAGTTGAGAAATTAGATAGGTTCTTCTTCAAATGAGATTTAACAATATTCCCCGTGGATTCAACTTCTCAATCGGGTCTAATGTTGGATCAAATTGTTTCCTAGTCACACTCATAATTAATGGGGATAAAACATCACAAAATATGCCTTTTAAGTTTGAAAAAATGTGGATGTATGATGAAAATTTCTACGAGTTAGTAGAAAAATGAAGGAAAGAGGAGTAATTTATTGTTGATTCCTAAGTTTTATTGTCTAGTAGTGTCTTACACTTAGTCATTTTCAAGGCAATGTTGGCCGGTCATCACTATGACCGAGCCATCTAGTAAAGGCTGAGTTATGACTAGACTTGTATTTTGTACAATTAACAAGTAGTAGTTATTGTCGATCAAGTCAGAGGTCACCGAGTACTTTAGTAATAGCCAAGTAGTTTATGTCGAGTTGTGTAGATATATCAGTTCCAAGCACCAGTATAAGAAGAATAGTTAATGCTGAGTGTAAGAGACTTCATATGTGGAGCAAGCCAGATTTGACATATGTGTTTGTAATGGCACAAACACTAAGGTAAACCATTTTGGCCGACATCTATACAATGTTTAATATTTGTTGAGGGAATCACGGAGGTAATTATGCCTTAGATTTGTAATCATTAATGCCTATGTAATCTATGTAGCCTATCAGATTTAGGGAATGCTTAAGTGGCATAAGTAAAAAATCTAGATCATTGATCTTGATCTAGGAGGATATTTTGTTGTCTATATAAGATGAGATTCGAACCCTAAAATGATGTATGAGTGTGAGAGAGTATGGGAAGTGTATGAAGGATCTCATATATAGGACAAAGAAGCATTTTGATATAGGCAGAGATCAACAAAATTGATTGAGAAAGGCAGTGAAGGATTGAAAAAAGATATATTTGATTGAGGAGATGAAATAAGTATTGGAAGGAAAAGATATGTTATCAGCATCATAGTGCAAACCGAAGGATCAGGTATTGAGACATTCTAATAGGTGAATCTAGGTAAATATCTTAATAGAGTGGTCCTAACAAGCCAAAGTAAATCTCTTAACCGATTGCTTACTTTCATTTAAGTTTAAATCCTTTTACTAATGTATCTATTGTATAAGTCTTTAAGCTCTTAGTAGGGCAAACCCCTCATAGGGTAGATCATTAGTTTATGATAAAAAAATTTGTAGTCCTAACGGACAAAATTTAATATTGCATTAGTGAATATTTGTGGGTGTCATCCCCACCCCAGTTTTACCTTTCAAGGGTTTCTGGGTAATAAAAATCTTTGTGTTATGTTTCAATTTCATGGGTGAAGATTAGAATGTTAGATCTATTTCAGTATTGAATTTGATGTCTATGTTATGCGAGTGAATTTATGTCAAAATGGAAGTAATAGTAGATATCTGATTCACCCCACCCTCTCTTAGTAACTCACTTTCCCATAATAAATTTCCAACAATTGGTATCCGAGCTAAGTCTCTTAAAGAATTCTAATAACTTGTGAGTTAAGGTCTTGGAGATGGAGGTTTATAAGTTGGGAAAGTTCATAGAGAATCAGAAGATTGACATTCAACTTGCACTACATCAGCTTGAAGAAGCCATAGGTGAATTGAAGAAATCCTTAAGCAGAAGGAGATAATTGGCAATTCAACAGAATGAAACTCAATATCAAGAAGAGGATAGTAGAGGTCTATTTGACAATGGTAATTCTACAGAAAGTGACAAAGCTATAACAAATCTTCTGGAGAAAAACAACATACTGAGTGAAGATATCATAAATTTGAAGAGAGAATAGGAAAGTCAATCAGTAATATTATGTGAAGTAATTGAATAGAAAAAGAAAGCTGAAGAAGACGAGACAATGACTGAAGAAGACAAAAGACAAATGTCTATAAGAATTGATGAAAGGACATGTGGCATGTAGAGGCTGACAAATAATCAATTGGACATGGTGAACCAAGTGTTACTTGTTGTAAGATATAAAATATGGATGAATAGGATTTAGAATAATGCACATGAAAGAGACCTTAAACCCATATTTTACACATACACATGAATTATAAGGGGATGGAATGTAAATCTTGAAATGCTAATATTGAAATGAAGAAATAAAAGTACTTACATCTGAAAAAGAATCTATCGAAAACCATGTTAAACAGTCTCATAAACTATTGATTTTCATACTCCCAAACTGAAACTGTGAGGTCTACAAAACCCATAAATATTTTTCTTTTCTTAGAAAATTCATCCTTGACCTCAGGACAGGGGTAAGATCTTACCCCAAGGTACAATCTTACCCCAAAAAATTGTCATTGACCTACACTACTCTGATGGAAATTCTGTTTGTAGGTCCTAAAAGTTCGGTGAAAAGGGTACTCAAATCTACATTGATATTCACCGTCCCACACCTGTACCTACAAGAAAAAGGGTTTTTTTGTTTGGATGAGGGGTTTTCCTTAGTCAAACCCCTATTTGGAATCAACCTTAAAAATGTAATTGAAATAGAGAATGCTAGCAAGTAGTAGAAGTAGATCTAACAACGAAGCTATGATATTCAATATATATGTAATTGTATTTGAAATGTAAACAAGTATATTGATATGAAAGCTTGGACTCAACAATGTAAATCAAAACCATAAATGTAAATCAAAACCTCCATGATTATATCCTTGAAATCCAACTTGAGGGAAGAATGAATGTATCTTGAAGATGAACAAAGGATCTTGAAGGAAGATCATACCACCATGATGGATAGATCTAGGGTTTGAATGATGAATCTTGAATGCTTGAACCAAATCCCTTCAAAGGCTTGAATTCTTGAATCCTTGATCTTCAATGGAGAACTTGAATGCTTTAATGGATGATTGCTTGAATGCTTTCTCACTTGATTTTCTTGAGAGAAAACTTGATGGATTGTGGATGCACTTGATTGAGAGATGGAGAAAATGAGAGTGGATGGCTTCCTTTTATAGAGATCTAGGGAACAAACTCCTAGAGAGGCTGACATATGAGAAATAAATTCCCATTGGGCCATTACCCCTAGAAATGGACCTATATTAAATGCAATTTAAGAGTTTACCATTTCGGAGACCAAAACAACCGACTTGAAAGCGAGAAAACAATTCTTTCCAAAACCCGACATTTGAAAATCATGGAACCTTGAAATTTGGACCTTGGGTCAAGGTCGAGGTTGATTTTGACCTAGGTCAGAGTTGAGGTCATCCTTAACCTAGGTCAAAGTCAAGGTTAACCTTGACCTAAAGGTTGACCTTGACCCTGAGGTCAAGAATCTCAGGATCGCAGTCCAGAAAGCCAGAAAAGTGCAGAAAGAAGGTGGAAAAGGGGGCAGAATGAGGAGAAAAGTTAGATTCAAGCTAGGGACCTACCTGAGGCATTTGACATGACCCAACACTACCTACTTGGAGGGATAAACCAATCCTAAATGGAAGTACTTCCATTTTTTGATGATACATTTAGCCCCAACTTTAGTAAGAGTATGGATTCAATGAAAACTCTTGGTAAAGAAGAAGAAAGATCCAAGTAGATTGCAATGAGATAGAATATCACTTAGTTGAGGACATAAGCCCCAAAGAAAAGGATTCTAACTCAACATACATGCACGAGAGTGTGAAAACAAAGAAAAACAAAGACAAAGCTAAAAGACACAAAAAGAGAGGTTAGTACTAAAACAAACACAAATCAATTAGTAAAGGAAACCTTGCTAAGAAATGCTTCCTATACTAATATCATATTTGGAAATCTATCATAAAATCATAAATGATTACATAATAAAGATAATAGAAACACTATAAAAAACATAGCTTTATGATCCAGTCGTACTAGCATGAAAGTAGAAAGAGAGAGAAGAGAGAGAGTGATTACCTCACCCAGTAAGATACCCACCTTACTATGAATCACCAAGGAGAGAGAGCTCAACAGGTGGCCAACTTGATAGTTCACCCAAAAAATGTTCTTTGTAGTTGTAATGCATCTTCTGATGGCTTTTGGAATACCCATGGATCCAAATTCTTGTATCACCATGGAATATAAAATGCGTGTCCCTTCAGATTTAGCAACTTATGTGCATTACCTTCGGCAGATTTAGGATGTTGAAAATTGAAAATGTGTGTCTCTTTAGGAATTAGCAACTTATGTGTGTTACCTTTAGAGGATTTAGCATATTGAAAATTGAAAAATGTGTGTCTCTTCAGGATTTAGCAACTTATGTGCATTACCTTTCGAGGATTTAGCATATAATTGAAAAACTGTAGTACAAGGGAGACCCTACATATGTCGCCCTCCTTATCATGGCTACTTTTTAGACAAAATAAGGAAGAGAAGGATGATACCTACTCCACAACGTAAGGAGATATCCTATTTAACAATAATGTACACTATATTCTAAACAGAGTAGTGACCCTTACATCAAAGAACATAGATAATCATGAAAAGGATATTTCACTTATGGAAAAAGGATCCTCAAAGAGAAAGAGATCTTATCAACAAGACCCCCACCATAGAGGAGTGCTTTGGATAAAATATCATCTTTTAGGAAAAAATAGAGAAGGACCCAAGATTCAATCAACAAGCCCCTTGTAATCAAGAGGAAGAGGAATCTTGGACCAAAAAGGAATCAAAATCTAACCCTAAAGCAAGGGAAAAGGTTTATATATAGAACATAATTTGTCAAATAAAGAAGAGGTGATGACTTAGGACAACAACCTCTCACATAAAAGGATATCCATAGCCAAAACATCAATCACTATAGTGAAATAATGTTGCAGAATAAACAAATGCCACTAAGCTAAGGAAAGTTGATCCCTAGACAGAGACAAAGAAGGAGATCCTTTCCCCCCACAGATGAAAGCAAGGGATACCTTTGCAAAACTAATGTCTTTAGAAAAGATATCATGAAAATAAGAAGAGAGCTATGGATGATTATGAACCAAGGAAAGATATCATAATACAAAAACCATAGGGATAGAATATAGAAAGAATAACCAATTAAGCTAAAAAAGAATACATGCTAAGAGCATAATGGATTCTAGAGGAAAGGA
Source organism: Chamaecyparis obtusa (assembly GCA_027943335.1). Taxonomy (NCBI): domain Eukaryota; kingdom Viridiplantae; phylum Streptophyta; class Pinopsida; order Cupressales; family Cupressaceae; genus Chamaecyparis; species Chamaecyparis obtusa. The sequence goes on along the minus strand of BSBK01005497.1, from coordinate 1,320,162 downwards.
TGAAATACCTCTTGCCCCCCAGTCAAGAGCCAAGAGGAGAAAATATCTATATTATAAAAGAATGAGGGGTAAAATTATGAAGAAATTGTAATATCGCACAAGAGTGAGGTATAATTCCTAAAGAAACTCTTTTTCTAACATATATCTTGAAATGCACACAATCAAAAAGTAAATGTGTATTACTATAGTGAAGAGAATATTTATAATTGGAGAGAGCATCTTTTAGCATAGCTTTAAAGATTTCTTTCTTAGGATTCATTAACTAAACATACACCTTCTTAGCCACATCTTGAGGGGTATCATGGTGATCTAAGTAAGATGTTGGAAGAAGAACATGAAGAGGGGGACGACGATCAACATCAACCACCTTAAATTGAGATTGCGAACAACCAACACCATGCATATCATGTTTAGGGGATAGATGAAATAGATATTTTATACCATGTTCATTAACACCAAACCCTAAACCCTTATAAGCTTGTTTAGCTATCATATTGTATCCTATAGTGTACATATATTGTAAAGCTTTTGCAAGAGGTGATTGTTTATAGTGTTCATGAGAAAAGGTTGTGTAAGGTGGAATAGTAGGTTTAGACAAAGTTTCTTTTCTCTTTCCTTTAATATCATCTTGGATCGGATAAGAAGGGGAAGGTAAATCCAATAATTCTTGCACATTCATATCATGAACCATAGTTTAAACCTCATCATAAGTATGAGAAGAACTAGGAATAGCGGATGGAGAATTAGGCATATTAGGAATGTTAGGAATCAGATTAGGATTGGGAAGATTGGGAATACTAGGAAAAGTGTAGGAAGCAGCGGGAATGGAAGACACAGCCAGAGGAACACTTGGAGCCATAGTTGGAAGAGGGTTGGAATAGGTATAAGGAATAAAATGGTAAGAAGGTTGTGAGGTAGGTAAAGACATCGGTGGAACACTCATAGGAAGAGATGAAAGAGATGTAACTACTAAAGGATGAGTGTAAGTAGGAATTTTGGGTAAAGGAATAGAAGAAAGTTCCACACTAGTGACAGGAAGAGTGAATCCTAGTTCTTGAGCTTCTTGAGCTAAAGGTTTGACAAGATGAGTGATACCACTATCACAAAGGATTTTCTCAAAGGCCTCTATAGCTTGAATAGAATGTTTAGGATATAACATTCTAGGTACACCAATGTTTTAAATAGTAGAACATGAAGGTACCATGCACACACCCTATGGTAAAGATCAATTGAAGAGGTTGTAGAGGAAGATGAAATAGGAATAGGATCAATGGAGATCTCATTCAAACAATTTTCATCCTCACTTCCATGTACCTCATTAAGGGATCTATCCTCTTTTGTAATAAAATCCTCATCAAAGTATTCAAAATAAAAATCATACATGTTGAGCACAAAGTAATACTACAAGCATGAAAAATGTAAATATTTTTGTATTTTTTTAGGAATTTTGCAAATTTTTTTGTATTTTTAAAATATAAATGCAAGAGCATAAAAGAAATCTACTTTTATAAACATACAAGATCTAACACAAGATGTAAATCTAACACCAAAAAGAAAGAGTTGTCGTAAATAGGCTCATCAAAATGTAAGAGTGAACCACAAACAAAATAATTCATCTAATTCCACAAAAGATAGGGGGTAAGCTTGTCGGGTTTACCAAAATGTAAGATATAAAATATGGATGAATAGGGTTTAGATTAATGCATATGAAAGAGACCCTAAAACCATATTTTACACATACATATATGAATTTTAAGGGGATGGAATGTAAATATGGAAATGCTAATATTGAAATGAAGAAATAAAAGTACTTACCTCCAAAAAAGAATCTATGGAAAACCCTGTTAAACAGTCTGAGAAACTGTTGATTTTTGTACTTTCAAATCGAAACTATGAGATCTACAAAACCCAGAAATCTTTTTATTTTCTGAAAAAGGTTGTCTTGACCTCAGGACAAGGGTAAGATCTTACCCCGGGGTACAATCTTACCCCAAAAATTCATCCTTGACCTGCATTGCTCCGACGAAAATTTTGTTCATGGATCCCAAAAGTTTGATGAAAAGGGTACTCGAATCTGCACTGATATTCATCGTCCTGCACCTATACCTACAAGAAAAAAGGGTTTTGTTGTTTGGATGAGGCGTTTACCTTAGTCAAATCCTAGTTTGGAATCAACCTTAAAAATGGAATTGAAATAGAGAATGCTAGCAAGTAGTAGAAGTAGATCTAACAATGAAGCTATGATATTTAATAGATATGCAATTGTATTTGAAATGTAAACAAGTATATTGATATGAAAGCTTGGACTCAACAATGTAAATCAAAACCATAAATGTAAATCAAAACCTCCATGATTGTATGCTTGAAATCCACCTTGAGGGAAGAACGAATGGATCTTGAAGATGAACAAAGGATCTTGAAGGAAGATCATACCACCATAATGGATAGATCTAGGGTTTGAATGATGAATCTTGAATTCTTGAACCAAATCCCTTCAAAGGCTTGAATGCTTGAATCCTGATCTTCAATGGAGAACTTGAAATGTTGAATGGATGATTTCTTGAATGCTTTCTCACTTGATTTTCTTGAGAGAAAAATTGATGGATTATGGATGCACTTGATTGAGAGATGGAGAAAATGAGAGAGGAATGCTTCCTTTTATAGAGATCTCGGCCACAAACTCCTAAACAAGCTGACATATGAGAAATAAATTCCCATTGGCCCCTTACCCCTAGAAATGGATCTAGATTAAATGAATTTAAGAGTTTACCATTTTATAGACCAAAACAACCAACTCGAAAGTGGGAAAACAATTCTTTCCAAAACCCGACATTCGGGAATCATGGAACCTTGAAATTTTGACACTAGGTCAAGGTCGAGGTCGAATTTGACCTAGGTCAAAGTCAAGGTCATCCTTGACCTAGGTCAGAGTTGAGGTTGACCTTGACCTAAAAGGGCGATCTTGAACCTAATTTCATGAATTTCAAGATCTCAGTCCAGGATGCCAGAAAAGTGCAAAAAGAAGGTGGAAAAAGGGGAAAAATGAGGAGAAAAGTTAGATTCAAGCTAGGGACCTACTTGAGGCATTTCACATGACCCCACACTACCTAATGGAAGGGCTAAACCATTCCTAAATGGAAGTGCTTCCATTTTTCAATGATACACTTGTTAATCAAGAGTTGAGCAGGAAAGATGTGGAAATCACAACTCTGAGATAAAAAAATAGCCATTTGAAGAGTGAACTAAGATCTGAAAAAGAACTCAATGAGAGGATGAACAATCATAATGAATCTATCACATACTTTGAAGAATTTTTAGGGTCACCTAGAAGATCCAGTGATACTTCTGGACTTGGACATGAGGAGAATCTAACATCCACTAAAGAAGGAGAATCATCAAAGAGTGGAGAGCAGAGGAATGTAAAGTCAAAGAACAAGAAACCTACATGCCATCATTGTGGAAAGTCGGGACACACAACAAACATCTGTAGAAGCAAAAATGGCAAGCCCAATCCTAAACAAAAATTCAATGGAAATTGTTTTAATTGTAAGAAACATGGACATCAGGCACATGAATGTAGGTCAAAGGTCAATAATCCACCTATCCTACTTAGATTTTAAGGACATTCCTTTAACTGTCAGAAATATGATCATAGAGCACAAGAGTGTAGATCCAAATATAAGTGGACAATGAATAAATAGACTAAAGCACCTAGGAAAGGTAACACATATAATTGGGACTACAATACATGGTATAGTTGTCATTATATTGGAGAATATGTTCATATTGGAGTAAACTGTTTGAAGACATATTTTAGAGGAAAATCCAAGAGTTGGATGAGTGGAAGTTTGGTCTTTTACAAATGCAATAAAATTGGTCACATAAAAAGAGATTGCAGAGCACGTATACCAAGCAATGAACAAGTCAAGGATGAAGAGATTGTTGAACAGATGAGAAACCAGATGAACAAGACATGGAAAATGAAAGGGGAAGCGAGCAATAGTGGAGCCAATGAACCTAAGGTCACCCAATCCAATGGATCAGGTGATCACACTACTTAAAACTAAGCAAAGAAGGTATGTGAGGAATTGAATCTTACAATGATTTATTTTGCATCAGTTTCTAACATTTGATAGGTTAAAGTCCATATCTGTATAAATTAAGATGCATTAGGATAGATCTGAGAAAGAAAGCATATTGTATATTTGATGCTAAGCATTAGTAATTAAGTTCATAGTGACCGAGTCACTAATGTATGCCAAGCTCCTGTGATAGCCAAGATGTGATATGTATCAAGCTAAAAGTAAATGGTAGTATTGACCATGCTCATGTTTACCAAGTTAACATAAGAATGCTGAGACAACTCTATAGACCTACTTAATGTACAAATCATTTAATGAAGCCCAAATTAGATCGTCTGAGAACTTGCAGTGCGATTCCAAAGTGATTAACCAGATTTATTTGTGTTAAGTGCAATTTGCCAAGATCTTTATAGTGTGCCATCAATAAACTACTCAAAACTACAATTGAAACCATTTTTGTATTGTCATTGATGTCAAACCTTAACAGGTAAGACTGTTGCTATTTAAGAAAGTACTATATCTATTTGATTGTTTCTAAGGGGAAAGGAAAGGTTGGTAACAATAGAACCTAAGGAAAGGTTGAGTTATCTTGATAGTTCAATGAGTACTTGATTATGTGGCACAATGATAAGATAATGTATTGTTTATCTAAGTAAGAATGAAGACTAAACTAGTAGGCTTAACCGAGAAAAACTGAAGAAATCTAGTTTAAGCCGAGTGTTGTTAGTGTCGACCGAGCTAGTATATGCCGAGTAAATTTAGTGTTGACCAAACACCAGTTAATTGTTGAGGAAGACAATATTAGCTGAGGAAATAGTTTTTGAGGTGACTGAGCTTTCTAGTGAAGACGGAGAAGTTGAACACAGTATTGATTAAGTGTCAGTATTTTGCATTTGAGGAAGAATTCAAATTTCTAGCCAACATCGTTGAATTCTTGGATTATGTAAAATGTGTTGACTTTATTTATTGATTGTATGAAAGCATTTAATGCACTGTAAAACATTTTATTGTAAATCTATTGAGAGATTTGAGAAGGATAGCTGAAGAACATAAAGTAGGATGGATTCGATGAATCTGACCTAACCCTAAGATCTATGAAGGAGATTAAGCGGAAAAAGATGTATTAACCTAATGGAGGAAGTATTAAGGAAACCTAAGCTAGAGGTTGTGTTAATATGATTTTAGAACAACAGAGTGGGGGGGGGGGTGAATCAGTTGTTCTTAGGTCCTGATGTATAAAAAAATCTCATAAACTTATCCTTAAATTAGATCCAAAACCAAAACAAACTTGGTCATCACTGATTCAATAATAGAAACATCTAACAATGCAGTCCACTACCTTGCTGTAACTTAACTTGTAAAACATAGTAATCTTTAGATCTAAACATTCACACAAGTATTAACACCAAGATTTATAGTGGAAACCCAATATGGGAAATACCACTTTGTAACATGATACTATTATTTTCACTCTTCTGAAGTGAGCTTGGTCAAAAGCCAACCCTGTCAAAGGTTATAATACACACTGTCAGGTGTGATCGAGTTAAAGGATTTCAATCACCCTGTTAAAAGTGAGCCTAGTCATAGGGCTTACATACACTCCATTAGAATGAAACTTTGTTCAAAGGATTTAACATATGACTATTAGGTCAACCTCTGTTAAAATGATTTTGACTATTACAATGGTTAGAAAGTAGCAGTAGTATTATCTAAAAAATATACAACTCACTTTGCAAATATCAATTGATTTCGTACACTAATGCTAGCTTACTGAATTTGAAACTTTGTCATTTCCATCGCTGATCTGCTTGAAACTTTTCTTCAAGAAATTACCACACTTCTCCTTCAGCCATTTCTACTTATTCAGTCAATAACACTTTCCTCTTCCAGCATTCTCTATTCACCATGTACATGCATATCAAAATGATCAAGTTCCCTTATACTTTCCTCAATTAGGTTAACTCATCTTATGCTGCTCAATATCAATCGTAGATCTTAGGGTTAGGTCAGATTCATTAAATCTACCTGCTTCATGTTCTTCGGCTCCTTTTCTAGAATCATCTCAAATCTCTTAAAGATTTACAATAAAACATTTTACAATGCATTTAATGCTTCCAAACAATCAATAAATAAAGTCAACACGTTTTACATAATCCAAGAATTCAACAATGTCGGTTCCAAAATTAAATTCTCTTCAAATATAAAATTGCTGATGCTCGGTCAATACTGTGATTGTTCACTCGGTCTTCATGTAGAACGCTCGGTCATTACTAAAACTATCTCCTTGGCTTATACTGACTTCCTCAGCAATTTACTGATGCTCGGTCGACACTATAATTTTTCTCGGCATATACTAACTCGGTTGACACTAACATCACTTGGCTTAAACATGATTTTTCCATTCTTAGGTCGATTAAGCCTACCAGTTTAGTCTTCAGTCTTACTAAGATAAACAATACATTATATCATCATTGTGCAACATAGTCAAGTACACTTTAGTATCAAGATAAATCAACCTTTCCCTAGGTGCTATTGTTACCAACCTTGCTTAGCCCCTTAGCTATAGTCAAATAGATATAGTACTTTCCTAAGTAGCAATAGTCTTACCAATTAAGGTTTGACATCAATGACAATACAAAAATTGTTTTAATTGTATTTTCCAACAATCTCTCTCTTTGGCATTGATGGTAACACCATATGATATCACCTGAATAACAGATGGATTACCAACCAATCCAAAAAACTTATCTATCCATCAAAAAATTATTTATAATATCCTTAGCTTCATTCTAATTTAGAATCCTGTAAGCCTCACTTCTGTGATCATCAAAAGTATTCAGATCTCCCTCTATCCTGATTCTTCATTTCAATTCATCATCCTTATCTTCAGTTCATCTCCCTCTTTCCTTTTAGTTCCATCAGCTCATCAACTCTTGTTTTTTAGTATCATGTGTTATCATATCTCATGTTTTATCATATCAATACATTCTCCCTCTTTGACAAAAATGCCAAAGCAACAACTAAAACATACATCCATAAGATGTAGATAATATCTGTATAGCTCAGTGTTTCTTCCTCTATCATCTTGCTTATGACTGATTCCTTGTCTTTGCTTCTCTTCACAACTCTAGGCCATCCCTAAAGTGTGACAATTTTCTGCATCAATTTGTCAAATATTCTGCTATAGCACATTTGATGTAGTGCTCCTAGCTTGTCGAGGCAATGTCAATTAGGGGAAGAACCCCTAATTGACTTCTCAAATACCCATGACCTTCTCTGGGTAAAGCTTTAGTGAATATCTTTGCTAATTATTCTTTTGTATTCACATATTCCATTCGGACTTCTTTGTCTTCTACTAATTCTCTCAAGTAGTGATACTTGATTGCAATGTGTTTGGTATTAGTGTGCATCACTGGATTATTAGAAATATTGATAGCACTTGTGTTGTCACAAAAAATAACAACAGGTTCAGTGATTTCTTCTTTCATGCTTATCAACAATTGTTTTATCCATACCAAGTTTGAACAGTTCACTGCAGCAACAACATACTCGACCTCAGTAGTATATTGGGAAATGCAATTTTATTTCTTGCTTGTCCAAGAGACTAATCTCTATCCAAGAAAGAAAGCTCCACCACTAGTACTCTTTCTGTCATCTACATTTCCTACCCAATCAGCATTTGTATAAACTCAGAGTTCATATTTGTCATCCTTCTTATAATATAGACCATTTTCAGCAGTTCCTTTCAAGTATGTCATAATTCTTTTCATGACCATCATATGTATTTCCTTAGGATTGGCAGAGAATCTTGCCACAATCCCAATAGCTAATGCAATATCTGGTCTGCTATGTACAACATACTGCAATTTTCCAATCACGGATCTGTGCAAAGTTTGATTCACTTATGTAGCATCATCATTCTTAGATAACTTTTGTCCAGTAACCATAGGAGTTCCCACTGGTTTAGCATCTTCCATCCCAAAATTTTTTAGTATTTCATTAACATACTTAGACTATGTAATAAAAATTCCATTCTTCTTCTGATATACTTGTAAACCAACAAAGAATTTGATCTCACCAAACATACTCATTTCAAACTCAGTTTGCATTTCATTTGAGAAACTTTTACATAATGCATCTTGTCCACCAAAATAATGTCATCAACAAATTTTTTTGGCAACAAGATACCTTTGCCTTCTTCATCTTTCATGTACAGATTTCTTGAATCATTTGTTCTTAAAAATCCAATCTATATCAAGTAGTTGTGCAACCTCTCATACCATGCTCTGGGAGCTTGCTTCAATCCATACAATGCTTTGTTCAGTTTTCACACCATGTGTCTTATGTTTGGATCAATAAAACCTTCTGGTTGTTCTATGTAAACTTCTTCTTCTAGTATACCATTCAAAAATGTAGACTTGACATCCATTTGATATAGCATGAAATCTTTATAAGCAGCATATGCAAGTAGAGTTCTTACTCCTTCTAGTCTAGCTACAGGGGAAAATGTCTCCCCATAATCTATTCCTTCTCCTTGTGCATAGCCTTTGCATACCAGCCTAGCTTTGTTCCTAGTGATTTCACCATTTTCATTCATCATATTCCGAAATACCCATTTTGTTCCTATAACATTCTTGTTTTCAGGTCTCGGCACCAGAGTCCAAGTATCATTCTTCTCAATCTGGTCAATTTATTCATTCATTGCTTGTATCTAGTCTTCATTCTCCAATGCTTCTCTAGTTGTCTTTGGTTCAAATTCACATAGTAAACATGTTGGATCTTTAGTTTTACTTCTGGTCTAGATTCCAGTATCTTTGTCTCCAATTATCTGTTCAGGCTTATGATGTCTTCTCACATATTTTTCCAAAATAGGTTCAGCTGTTCTCTCCTCTATTTCATGATGTTCCTCAATAAGATTGTCAGATTCAACTTTAGAATGCTCGACAACCTCTTCCTGATATTCAACAACATTTTCTTGTAGCTCGGCATGTTCTTGTTCTCTATTGGCACTATTTTCTTGATGCTCAGTAGCTTCTGTCTGTCGCTTGACATTGCTTACCTGAGACTCAACATCAGGTGCACGTTTGTTACTTGCCTCTTCTTCTTCTTCAATGTACACAAAAGATCTATAATCTTTTGGTTCTCTTTTGCTATCAGCTTCATTTCTTTTTGCATACTCATCAATTTTGACATTCACACTTTCCACAATTTTGTTAGTGTTAGATTTCAAACACTTATAAGCTTTACTTTTTGTGGAGTACCCTAGGAATTTGCCTTCATCACTCTTAGCATCAAACTTTCCATTCCTAGTGTCTTTTAATATATAGCACTTACTTTCAAAGATTCTAAAGTATTTAACACTCGGTGCATGCCCATGCCATAATTCATAGGGTGTCAGATTTGTACCTTTCTTGATCTGTATCTAGTTAAGAGTGTAGACAACAGTGCTTATAGCTTCTTTCCAATATTTCTATGCCACATTCTTTTCAATCATCAATGTCCTTGCACAATCCAAGATAGATCTTTTTCTCCTTTCTGCTATACCATTCTTTGGAGGTGTTCTAGGTGTAGACATCTATCTTTTAGTTCCTCTATCATTGCAAAATATATTAAATTCATTTGATGTAAATTCTCCACCTCGGTCAGATCTAAGAAATTTCAGGTTCCTACTTGTCTCCTTTTCAACCTTAGCCAAATACCACTTAAAGAATTGAAAAGCTTTAGATTTTTCTTTTAGAAACATCACATGCATCATCCTAATATGATCATCAACAAGATAAAGTATCTAGCACCAAAGTAACTTTGTACACCCATAGGTCCACAAAGGTCAGTATGAACCAAATCTAAAATGTTTTTAGAAGTAAAGGATGTGCTCTTGAAACTTGACTTTGTCATTTTTCCTAACTAGCATTCCTTGCACATCACATTCTCAGGTTTCTTCAATCTAGGTAGACCTCTTACCTTTTTCTTCTTACTTATCTCTACCAAATTGTCAAAGTTAACATGACACAACCTTTTATGCCATAACCAAATATCATCAAGTTGTGCAATCAAGCATGTTTCTTCAGATAGGTCAAGATAGAACAAATTACCTCTAGTCTGATCACCACTTCCAATCAGTTCTCCAGTAGCATCAAATATTTTAGCTTGCTTGTGATGAAATTCCACTGAGTAACCAGTTTTGTTAAGCTGAGCAACACTTGAAATATTGTAATTAAGACCTTCAACCCAATATGCATTTTCACAAGATATCTTATTAGTTAGTTTAATCAAACCTTTTCCTCTAACAGGACATGGTGCATCATTACCAAATTTTACACTTTAACCTCTATAATGATGTAAGGTCTCAAACTTATTTTTGTCACCAGTCATGTGATGTGAACAACCACTATCAATAATCCATTTATCATTCTTTTTCACATAGGATATCAATGCAGTTTTCTCATCCTCATCAAATTCATGTTTCACTACAACATAAACTACCTCAATTTAAATATCATCACTATCAGTGTCAGTCTCTTTTTCAGCAATGTAACAAGATTTTTTACCTTTTCCCTTGTAGTCTTTGTTCCATCGGTAACTTTTGTCATCTTTTATGTCTTTGTGTTTTCTTTTCCTTTCATCATCCTTATCCTTCCTGTCAGGACATCTAGCAGCTATATGACCAACTTTATTACATGCAAAACATATAATAGGGAGTTTACCTTTATACTTTCCTTTTCCCCTTAGTCTTCTAGCCATAAGAGCTTCTAGATCTTCTAGGTCTTCATCAGAAGTGTCACTATCACTATCACTTTCACTTTCACTTTCACTGATGCATCTTTCCTTTTCTTTCTTTGGCTTGTTCAGAACTAGCTATGACTTAAAAGTAGATTCAACATTTTCAATGCTTCCAACAATGAAATTATCATAGTTAGAGAGTTCAAAAGTAGTTAGCTTACCAACCAAACTTTCCAAAGTAAGCACATTCGCAAAGTTACATCTAGATTCCTAAATAGCTGAGATCTTAATAGCATATATAGGATGTAGAGTTCTTAGTACTTTCCCAATTATAGTTTCATCATCAATATCCCCATTTGCTCCTCTAATAGCATTCACAACTTCTTTTATTCTACCACAATATTGTGCAATGTTTTCACCTTCTTGCATTCTCATTTCATCAAACTTACCTCTAAGACTCTCGGCCTTTGCTTTCAGCACATTCAAGTCACCACCATAGATCCTTGCAAGAGCATCCCACATATCCTTAGCAGTTGTGTAGTCCTTAATGTCCTCAAATTTTGGATAGCTTAGGGCAGATGCAATTTCCAACATTGCCTGATTGTGTTCTTTCTTAGCTCTCATTTCTTCGGCAGTCAAAGGTTTGATAGGTGAGACATAACTATTCTTAATGTAGTACTTTGCAGAGTCACCAATACCAATTAGATGTAGCTTCATCAAGCTTTTCCATGCAAGGAAATTTTATTTGTTCAGCTTCGGTACCTCCTTATACATCCTGATCATTTGCTTCAAGCCCCTTTAAACTTGATTTTTGTCAACACTTAATAATAAGCAACAAAGCTCTAATACCAATTGTTAATATTATTTTAGAACAATGAAGAGGTGGGGGTGAATTAGTTGTTCTTAGGTCCTAATGTATAAAACAATCTCATAAACTTATCCTTAAATCAGATCCAAAACCAAAACAAACTCGGTCATCACTGGTTCAATAATAGAAACATCTAACAATGTAGTCCAGTACCTTGCTGTAACTTAACTTGTAAAACATAGTAATGTTTAGATCTAAACATTCACACAAGTATTAACACCAAGATTTATAGTGGAAACCCAAAATGGAAAAAACCACTTTGTAACATGATACTATTATTTTCACTCTTCTGAAGTGAGCTCAGTAAAAAGCCAACCCTGTCAAAGGTTACAATACACAATGTCAAGTGTTACCCAGTTAAAGGATTTCAACCACACTGTTAAAAGTGAGCCTAGTCATAGGACTTACATACACTCCATTAGAATGCAACCTTGTTCAAAGGATTTAACATATGACTGTTAGGTCAACCTCTGTTAAAAGGATTTTGACTATTACAATGGTTAGAAAGTAGCAGCAGTATTATCTAAAAAATATAAAACCCACTTTGCAAATATCAGATCCGATTCTGTACACTAATGCTAGCTTATTGACTTTGAAACTTTTCCATTTCCATCTCTGATCTACTTGGAACTTTTCTTCAAGCAATTACCACACTTCTCCTTCAACCTTTTCTACTTATTCAGTCAATAAAACTTTCCTCTTCCAGCATTCTCTGTTCACCATGTACATGCATATAAAAATGCTCAGGTTCCCTTATACTTTCCTCAATTAGGTTAACTCATCTTATGTTGCTCAATCTCAATCATAGATCTTAGGGTTAGGTCAGATTCATTAAATCTACCTGCTTCATGTTCTTTGGCTCCTTTTCTAGAATCATCTCAAATCTCTTAAAGATTTACAATAAAATGTTTTACAATGCATTTAATGTTTCCAAACAGTCAATAAATAAAGTCAACACATTTTACATAATCCAAGAATTCAACAATGTCGGTTCCAAAATTAAATTCTCTTCAAATATAAAATTGTTGATGCTTGGTCAATACTGTCATTGTTCACTCAGTCTTCATGTAGAATGCTCGGTCATTACTAAAACTATCTCTTCGGCTTATACTGACTTCCTCAGCAATTTACTAATGCTTAGTCGACACTATAATTTTGCTTGGCATATACTAACTCGGCCGACAGTAACATCACTCGGCTTAAACAAGATTTTTCCATTCTTAGCTCGGTTAACCCTACTAGTTTAGTCTTCAGTCTTACTAAGATAAACAATACATTATCTCATCATTGTGCAACATAGTCAAGTACACTTTGTAGTATCCAGATAACTCAACCTTTCCCTAGGTGCTATTGTTACCAACCTTGCTTAGCCCCTTAGCAACACTCAAATAGATATAGTACTTTGTTAAGTAGCAATAGTCTTACCAATTAAGGTTTGACATCAATGACAATACAACAATTATTTCAATTGCAATTTCCAATAGGTTGTAGGAGAGAGGATGTTGGAAGTATTGTTGATGTTATTGACTGTCTAAGTAGAGAAGGTTGAAGGAGAAGTGTTGTGATTGCTTGAAGAGATTTCCAGGCAGATCAGTGATGGGAATGGTAAAGGTTCATAGTTAGTAAGCCAACATATGTGTATGGAATTGGATCTGATATTTGCAAAGTGAGTTTTATATTTTTCAGATCAATATTACTACTACTTTCTAACCATTGTAATAGTCAAAATCCTTTGAAAAGAGGTTGACCTAACAGTAATAGGTATAAATGATTTGAACAAGGTTGCATTCTAATGGAGTGTATGTAAGTCCTTTAACAAGGCACACTTTTAATAGAGTGGTTTAAATCCTTTAACCAGGTCACACCTGACAGTGTGTTTGTAACCTTTGAGAGGGTTGGCTTTTCACCGAGCTCACTTCAGAAGAGTGAAGATAATAGTAACATGTTACAAAGTGGTTTTTCCCTAACTGGGTCTCCACTATAAATATTGGTGTTGATACTTGTGTGAATGTTTTGGTTTGAACATTTTTGTGTTTTACAAGTTAGATGCTATTGGATAAGTGGACTGCACTGTTATATGTTTTTGTTATGCAATTAGTAATGATTGAGTAGCTTTTGGTTGTTAGATCTCATTTGTTGAAAAGTTTTAAAGTTTGGTTTATACATCTGGACCTGAGAAAAACTAATTCATCCCCCCTCTATGTTGCTCTAAATCATATTAACAATTGGTATCAAAGCTTTTGGTGCTTACAAAGAACAAGTTTGAAGGTACTTGAAGCAAATGATCAGGATGTATAAGGAGCGAGGTACCAAAGCTAAATAAGGAGAACTTCCCTGCATGAAAAATCTTGATGAAGCTGCATCTGGCTAGCATTGGTGATTCTACCAAGTATTATGTTGAGCATGACTATGTCACACCTATTGCACCTCTGACTGCCAAGGAAATGAAACCTAAACAAGAGCACAACCAAGCAATGTTGGAGATTGCATCTGCCCTAAGTTATTCAAAATTTGAAGACATCAAGGACTACAGTAATGCAAGGCAAATGTGGGACACCCTTGCAAACATCTATGGTGGTGACATAAATGTTTTGAGAGCAAAAGATGAGAGCCTAAGAGGTAAATTTGATGAAATGAGAATGCAGGAAGGTGAGAATATTGCACAATATTATGGTAGAATAAAAGAAGTTGTAAATGCTATTAGAGGAGAAAATGGAACTATTTATGATGAAACTATAATAGGAAAAGTATTGATAACTTTGCATCCTATCTATACCATCAAAATTTTTGCAATTCAGGAATCTAGATGTAACCCTACAAATGCTCTTACTTTGGAAAGTTTGGTTGGTAAGCTCACTACTTTTGAGCTTTCTAACTATGATAACTTCATTTTTGGTAATATTGAATCTTCTTTTAAGTCACAAATGGTTCTGAGTAAGTCAAACAAGGAAAAAGAGAGATACATCAGTGAAAGTGAAAGTGAAAGTGACAGTGACACATCTGATGAAGAACTTGAGGATCTAGAAGCTCTTATGGCTAGAAGACTGAAAAGGGGAAAAGGAAGGCACAAAGGTAAACTCCCTATTATATGTTTTTCATGTAATAAAGTTGGTCATATAGCTTCTAGATGTCCTAATAGGGATGATAAGGATGAAGAAAGAGACAAAAAGCATAAAGACAAAAGAGAAGATAGAGGTTACTGAAGATACAAGGACTACAAAGGAAAATGTAAGAAATCCTGCTATATTGCCGAAGAAGAGACTAACACTGATAGTAATGATTTTGAAATTGAGGTTGTCTATGTTGCAATGAAAGATGAATCTGATGAGGATGAGAAAATTGCATTGATATCTTATGTGAACAAAAATGATAAATGGATTATTGACAGTGGTTGTTCACATCATATTATTGGATACAAGAGTAAGTTTGACACCTTAGATCATTATAAAGGTAGGAGTGTGAAATTTGGTAATGATGCACCATGTCTTGTTAGAGGAAAAGGATTGATTAAGTTGATTGATAAGATCACTTGTTAAAATACTTATTGGGTTGAGGGTATTAACTATAATCTGTTGAGTGTTACACAACTTAATAACACTGGCTACCAAGTGGAATTTCATCATAGAAAGGCCAAAATATTTGATGCCAATGGTGAACTGATTGGAAGTGGAGAACAGACAAGAGGTAATTTGTTCTATCTAGACCTATCTAAAGAAACATGTATGATTGCACAACTTGATGATATTTGGTTATGGCATAAGCGGCTATGTCATGTTAACTTTGATAATCTGGTAGAAATTAGTAAGAAAAAGAAAGTGAGAGGTCTACATAGATAGAAGAAACTTGAGAATGTAATGTGCAAAGAATGTCAGTTGGATAAGATGACAAAGTCTAGTTTCAAGAGCAAAACTTTTACTTCTAAGAATACCCTAGATTTGGTTCATACTAACCTTTGTGGAACTATGGGTGTACAAAGCTATTGTGGTGCTAGATATTTTATCCTATTTGTTGATGATTATACCATAATGATGCATGTAATGTTCTTAAAAGAAAAATTTGATGCTTCTCAATTTTTTAAGTGGTATGCGGCTAAGGTTGAAAAGGAGATAGGTAGGAACCTGAAGTGTCTAAGATCTGACCAAGGTGGAGAATTTATATCCAATGAATTTAATATGTTTTGCAATGATAGAAGGATCAAAAGATAGATGTTTGCACCTATAACTCCTCCACAGAACGGTATAGTAGAGAGAAGGAACAAATCTATCTTGGATTGTGCAAGGACATTAATGATTGAAAATAATGTTGCACAAAATTATTGGAAAGAAGCTTTAAGGATAGCTGTTTATACTCTTAATCGAGTACAGATAAAAAAAGGTACAAATTTGACACCTTATGAGTTGTGGCATGGGTATGCACCTAATGTAAAGTACTTTAGAATTTTTGGAAGTAAATGCTACATATTAAAGGATAGTAGAAATGGAAAAATTGATGCTAAAAGTGATGAGGTATATTCCTAGGCTATTCCACAAAAAGTAAAGCTTATAAGTGTTTGAAATCTAACACTAACAAAATTGTGGAAAGTGTGAATGTCAAAGTTGATGAGTATGCAGAGAAAAATGAAGTTGACAATAAAAGAGAACAAGA
This sequence comes from Chamaecyparis obtusa, assembly GCA_027943335.1. NCBI lineage: Eukaryota > Viridiplantae > Streptophyta > Pinopsida > Cupressales > Cupressaceae > Chamaecyparis > Chamaecyparis obtusa. The sequence goes on along the minus strand of BSBK01005497.1, from coordinate 1,303,848 downwards.
AGATTATAGATCTTTTGTGTATATAGAGGAAGGAGAGGCAAGTGACAGACTTGCACCTAATGTTGAGTCTCGGGTAAGCAATGTCGAGCATCAAGAAATCAATGCCGAGAGAGAAGAAGAATTTGCCAAGTGAAAGGAAGAAGTTGCCGAGTATCAGGGAGAGGTTTCCGAGCATTTAGAAGCTGAATCTAACAATCTTGTTGGTGAACCTGATGAGCAAAATGAAAGGAGAGCAGAACCTAGTCTAGCACAATATGTAAGGAGACATCACAAGCCTGAACAAATTATTGGAGACAAAGATACTGGAATTCTGACTAGAAGAAAGGCAAGAGATCCAACATGTTTACTATGTGAATTTGAGCCTAAGACAACAAAGGAGGCATTAGAAAATGAAGACAGGATAGAAGCAATGAATGAAGAGATAGACCAGATAGAGAAGAATGATACCTGGACTCTGGTGCCGAGACCAGAAAATAAGAATGTCATTAGGATAAAGTGGGTATTTCGTAACAAGCTGAATGAGAATGGTCAAATGACAAGAAAAAAAGCTAAGTTGGTATGAAAAGGCTATGCACAAGAAGAAGGAATATATTATGGGGAAACATTTACCCCTGTAGCGAGATTGGAAGGAGTAAGAACTCTACTTGCATATGCTGCCTATAAAATTTCAAGGTATACCAAATGGATGTTAAGTCTGCATTTTTAAATGGTATATTAGAAGAAGTATATATTGAACAACTAGAAGGATTTGTTGATCCAAACAAAAGACACATGGTTTGCAAACTGAATAAAGCATTGTATGGACTAAAGCAAGCTCCCAGAGCATGGTATGAGAGACTGCACAACTACCTAATACAGATTGGATTCTCAAGGAAAAATGACACAAGCAATCTGTACAAAGATGAAGAAGGTAATGGAATCTTGTTAGCTAAGATCTTTGTAGATGATATTATGTTTGGTGGACAAGATACCTTGTGTAAGAAATTTTCAAATGAAATGCAAATTGAGTTTGAAATGAGTATGTTTGGGGAGATCAAATTTTTTGTTGGTTTACAAGTATATCAGATGGAGAAAGGAATTTTAATCACCCAGTCTAAATATGTTCATGAGATACTGAAAACTGTTGGTATGGAAGATTCAAGGCCAGTAAGTACTCCCATGGCTACTAGAAAAAGTTGTCTAAAAATGATGATGCTGGAGAAGCAAACCAGACTTTGTATAGATCTATGATTGGAAAGTTACAATATGTTGTACATAGTAGACAAGATATTGCATTAGCTGTTGGGACTGTGGCAAGATTCTTTGCCAATCCTAAGGAAACTCACATGATGGTGGTCAAAATAATAATGAGATATTTGAAAGGGACTGTTGACTATGGATTGTACTACAAGAAGCATGAGAAGTTTGAATTGAGAGTGTATAAAGATGCTAATCGGGAAGGAAATATAGATGACAGAAAGAGTACTAGTGGTGGAGCTTTCTTTCTTGGACAAAGATTAGTTTCCTAGACAAGCTAGAAACAAAATTGTATTTCCCAATCTATTGTTGAAGCTAAGTATGTGGCTATAGCTATGAACTATTCAAACTTGATATGGATAAAGCAATTGTTGGTAGGCATGAAAGAAGAAATCATTGAACCAGTTGTCATTTTCTATGACAACACAAGTGCTATCAACATCTCTAAGAATCTAGTGATGCACACAAAGACCAAACACATTTCCATCAAGTATCATTACTTGAGAGAACTGGTACAAGATAAAGAGGTCCGAATGGAATATGTGAATACAAAGGAACAACTAGCAGACATATTCACTAAGGCTTTACCTAAAGAAGCTCATGAATACCTGAGAAGTCAATTAGGGGTCCTTCCCCTAACTGAGGCTGCCTAGTCAAGCTAGGAGCACTGCATCAAATGTGTTGCAAAGAGTATTTAACAAGTTGATGCAGAAACAGGTCACACTTTAGGAGCAACCTAGAGTTGTGAAAAGCACAACAAAGCCGAGAATCAGTCATAAACAAAGATGACAGAGGGAGAAATACTGTTACTAAACTGAAAAGATGATATCTACATTTGTAGGATGTATATTTTTTGTTGCTACTTTGGCATTTTTGTGAAAGAGGGAGATGATCACAGATGAATACATAGAATGAATACATAGAATGAGAAGATCAAGATAGAGGGAGAGATTCAGTGGATGGTCATACAAGCATGGATAATTGATTCTGTATAAGAATGAAGCTAAGGATATTATAAATATTTATGATGGACAGATAAGTTTTGGATTGGTTGGTAATTCATGTGATATTCATATGGTGTTGCAATCAATGCCAAAGAGGGAGATTGTTGGAAATTGCAATTGAAGCAATTGTTGTATTGTCATTGATGTCAAACCTTAACTGGTAAGACTGTTGCTATTTAAGAAAGTACTATATCTATTTGATTGTTTTTAAGGGGAAAGGCAAGGTTGGTAACAATAGCACCTAAGGAAAGGTTGAGTTATCTTGATACCTCAATGAGTCCTTGATTATGTGGTACAATGATAAGATAATGTATTGTTTATCTAAGTAAGAATGAAGACTAAATTGGTAGGCTTAACAAAGCAAAAGTGAAGAAATCTAGTTTAAGCCGAGTGTTGTTAGTGTTGACCGAACACCAGTTAATTATCGAGGAAGATAGTATTAGCCAAGGAAATAGTTTTTGAGGTGACTGAGCTTTCTAGTGAAGACCAAGAAGTTGAACATATTATTGACCGAGCGTCGGTATTTTGCATTTGAGGAAGAATTCAGATTTCCAGCCGACATCGTTGAATTCTTGGATTATGTAAAACATGTTGACTTTATTTATTGATTGTATGAAAGCATTTAATGCACTATAAAATGTTTTATTGTAAATCTATTGAGAGATTTGAGAAGGATAGTCGAAGACCATAAAGTAAGACAGATTCGATGAATCTAACTTAACCCTAAGATCTACGAAGGAGATTAAGTGGCAAAACATGTATTGACCTAATGGAGGAAGTATTAAGGAAACCTAAGCTAGAGGTTCTAGGAGAGAGGATGTTGGAAGTATTGTTGATGTTATTGACTATCTAAGTAGAGAAGGCTGAAGGAGAAGTGTTGTGATTACTTGAAGAGAGTTTAGAGAAGAGGAGTGATGGGGATGGTAAAGGTTCACAGTCAGTAAGCCAGCATATGTGTATGGAATTGGATTTGATATTTGCAAAGTGAGTTGTATGTTTTCAGATCAATATTACTGCTACTTTCTAACCATTGTAATAGTCAAAATCCTTTTAACAGAGGTTGACCTAACAGTCATAGGCATAAATCCTTTGAACAAGGTTGCATTCTAATGGAGTGTATGTAAGTCCTATAACAAGGCACACTTTTAACAAAGTGGTTTAAATCCTTTAATTAGGTCACACCTGATAGTGTGTTTGTAACCTTTGACAGGGTTGGATTTTCACTAAGCTCACTTCAGAAGAGTGAACATAATAGTAACATGTTACAAAGTGGTTTTTCCCTAATTGGGTTTCCACTATAACTCCTGGTGTTGATACTTGTGTGAATGTTTTGGTTTGAACATTTCTGTGTTTTACAAGTTAGATGCTATTGGATAAGTGGACTGCATTGTTATATGTTTATGTTATGCAATCAATAATGACCGAGTAGCTATTGGTTGTTAGATCTAATTTGTTGAAGAGTTTTAAAGTTTGTTTTATACATCTGAACCTGAGAACAATTGATTCACCCCCCCCCCCTCTCTATTGTTCTAAATCATATTAACACAAACATCTAAGAACTGTTGGAACAAGGTATTTACCAAGTAACTCAAATTCATTATTTGAATCCTAAGTTTTGGAGATATGGCATCTTCATAATCTATTGTAGTCAAGAAACAAGGAAAGGAAGTATTAAATGTTCAACTTGTAAGGAAAGAAGCGTGCAAACTATGGAAATTTCAAGCTATTCCTGAAAGTATGATGAAGGGGGATCTCACAGGTGCCATGTCATTGATCCCACCTAAGTTCCTGATGATTAACAATGTACGTACATGCTATATGTGTAAGATTGGAGAAATAGGAGATTATGAGCTGAGGGAAGCATATGACAAGCTATGTGATAACAAAGTGTTCAAGGCTGAACACTAGAAGGTTGCCGAGATAGGGTTAATTTGTGCCCTTTATTTCTTGTGGAATTTTAAGCTTGAATGGATAAATATTGTGTTAAGTTGAATACATGACACAAAGATATGGCTGGAGTATGGACCGGTCAAGATTAAAAAGGAGATGATACAATGAGTCACTTCTTACCCTAGTCTTACATGGAAAAAGAAAATGAGATGCCAGAGTAAGGAAATTATACAAGAAAACACTCAGGCAGCATGGAAAAAAAGAGGGATGACTATCTGTACAATCACCAATCCAGAAATAGATTTTACAGTGAGAGTGATTGCTCACAAATTCTATCAATCTAGCAGGATAGAGAATGTTCCTTATATAGCGGTTGACCAAGCATGGAAAATGGTGAAGAAAGATCATACTTATGATCTTGTTGAGCTACAATTGACCTAGCTTGCCGAGAACCTCACTTTTATTAATAACGTAAAGAATTCAATGTGTAAGTTTGGTTCTTTGCCTACTTGTCTATTCTTCTATGTTTAGAATAGTTTTCCTACTGTTGGAGATATAGTATGGAGTAAGGAATGACCAGGAACACAACAGATAAATGAGTTTATTGATCAATTAGGAGAGAATTTTGATAGTGTGATGGACAATTAATTTGTAGAGTTTAAAAATAAAATAAGGAAGAGGACTAGGATTCTTATATCCCTAGTGGAGAAGTATTATAATGATATACATTTCCTAGTGGATATCAACTTCACTTATGCTCAGGTAGTTACATCGCTGGTATCATGGATTAGTCCATTATCTTATGAAGTCAATATAGATGAGACATTAGCAACCATAACTACCCTACTAGCTGGGGAAACTAATAGAAAAGATAAAAATTTTGGGACTTATGAGGAAGCTAAGTCTAAGATAACCATGGGGTTGAAATCTACAACCATGGAGAGAAAAAGAAAGAAGTTATTTAAGATGTAGAGAAGATCCTAGGAGAAGGAGAAGAGGAAAATGCACCTCTTGACTTGACACAATGGTTAGGAGACGATAAGTCCAGTGAATCAGAAGGAAGTGAAGAGGAGGAGATTACAATTGCAAAGAAAGGCAATAAGGCATAAGTTCTTGAGCCTAGCAAGAAACAACTGCAAAAACCAAAGCCCAATCCTCCTACAGTACTTAGACCAAGAAGAAGGGAAACTTCTACTATCACAGCTACCGAGCGACAAAGAAGGATCCTAGCATCAAGAAAGAGGAAACTAGTACAAACTAAGGCTGTACTGAGAAACATAAGGAAGAAACCAAGAAGGAAGCTAATCTTGGAGAAGGATGATGATGATGATGATAATGAGGAAATAGATATTGATGAGAATACCAAGAAGAAGGAACCATCACAAAGAAGACAATTGACTATGGATGAGATATGCCACAATATCAAGAGCACTGCTATATTAGCAGGCTTTAAACAAATAAAGTTTAAAAAATTGAGCAATGAGGATAAGGAGAAAGTGGAAGAGGCTATGCTTGAGATGTTGTGTACATTAAAAATGATAGCATTAAATACATGGAATCTTATCCCCGATGAGCTATACAAAAGAATAGATAAAAAATGGCAGTATGCCATGATGACTGAGAAATAGATAAGGGAGACTAGTCTAGCTCAAGTAATGCCAGATCTATCCCCTGAGTACATACATCAATATATGGAGTATAGAAATATTTTTTTTCCCAAGATCCTAGCATACTCTATTCTACAACATAAGGTTGAAGATATTGTGCAACAGAGCACAAGGTTATGGAAGATTATCTTTGGACTGATAATTGACAAGAGTTCACAACGGACTGAAGGCACATCTAGTCGAGTGGAGTTGGATAATAAGGAAGAGATTAATGAACCAAAAAATGTAGAAGAAGAAGGATAGAAGACTAAAGTAAGTGGATCATAGGATGTGATCACAATTTTGGATATCACTAAGGATAACCCAGTAAAATAAAATGTATTAACTTAGGAGAAAATTAAAAAACAACTGTTTTCTGAGGGAGCCTCAGATAAGTTTCTACCATGCACCAATCTAGTACTAATCTAGGTACGAGATTATCCAAGGATTGAGAGTTCATCAACTATGGACACTACACCAATAAGCCCTCATACAGTTATAGTTGAACATCAAGCCTCATAGAGTACCAGTGCTGAGAAACAAGACAAGTCAGAACTCACACCTAAGAATACACCTACCCAGGAGGAAAAGAAAGAACAAGCCAAGGAGAGTCTTAAAGAGAAAGCATATGTCTGTATTAAATGTAACAATTCCTCATATGGAGGAAAACAAAAATACTGAAGAAGAGATAGAAAAGGAAAAACCAGAGACTAAGGAGCAAGGGGCCATAAAATCTCTTTTACAGTTGCTGAGTGGAAATACACCGAGGAGGAAATCATAGAAGAAAATCAAGGAGAAATCTTCTAGCACACAGGTTACACTCAATGAAGTTATAGTGATTCCTAAGTGGGACACTAATAACTTAACATATGAGAAAATGTAGATATTGCAAGATGTCTTAAAGAAGAAGAGAAAACAAGAAGAGCTAAGAAGAGAGCATCAACATAAGCAAGTCTTACATGAAATTAAAGGTATTTTTATGGAAGCTTTTTAAATGGATGATGTGAATGAGTCAACACCTATCTTGGATTAACTTGTACAAATTTTCATTAAGGTGAATAGGGATGACAACGAGTCAAATGATAAACTTATGCAATGGTCTGAGAGATAGTTTGAGACCAAGGTACTAGAAAAGGTTTCCACTAACATTGCAGTGAAACAGGTAGAGAGACCCTCATCTCTCTATTGCCGAGAGCCTAGTGGATCTAGCTACCCAGCTAGAAATTAAGACACAGGTTTTGGAGTCTGTAAGGTACAAATGTGACAATGCATTAGGTATAATAATGCAGCTCCATAAACCATTTTTGGATAAATACTTTAAAACCCCTACACCCCAACAACTTCAAGTGACAAAAACAAGGGGGAAATGATATACCATGACTGTTCAAAGAAGAAATAAGGGAAATGACAGAATGCATAAATGATAGAAATCCTACATATAGAGAAATAAAGGAAGGGATGTATGTCATGATACAACATACTATTTTGTAATGTGTATATATTTAGTTATATGTCAAAAAGAGTCATATATATTTGTTCAATCCTTTGAAGACTGAGTCAAGTTTTAGGGGAATCTTTCTTATTACTAAGTACTCATATAATGTAATGTAAATATCACAGCAAAGTGTTTTTGCTACTAATGTCAAAGGTGGAGATTGTTGATCCCTAAGTTTTGTTGTATATTAGTGTCTTACACTTAGTCATTTTCTATGCAATGTTGGTCGGTCATCAAAGTGACCGAGCCATCTAGTTAAGGTCGAGTTATGTCTAGACTTGTATTCTATACAATACCGAGCTATAGTTACTGCTGGAAAGTTAGAGGTCACCGAGTACTTAAGTAATAACCAAGTAGTTTATGCTGAGTTGTGTAGATATATCAGTGTTGAGCACCAGTGTAAGAAGAATAGTTAATGTTGAGGGTTAGAGACTTCATATGCCAAGCAAGATAGATTTGATATATGTATTTGTAATGGCACAAACACTAGGTTAAACTATTTTGGCTGATATCTATACAATGTTTAATGTTTGGTGAGGGAATCACATAGGTAATTATGCCTTAGATTTGTAATCATTAATCCCTATGTAATCTATGTAGCCTATAAGATTTAGGGAATGCATAAGTGACATAAGTAGAAAATCTAGATCGTTGATCTTGATCTAGGAGGATATTTTGTTGTCTATATAAGATTATATTTGAACCCTAAAATGATGTATGAGTGTGAGAGAGTATGGGAAGTGTATGAAGGATCTCATATATAGAACATAGAAGCATTTTGATATAGGCAAAGATCAACAAAAGTGACCGAGAAAGGAAGTGAAGGATAGAATGGAGTTATATCTGATTGATGAGATCAAAGAAGTATTGGAAGGAGAAGATTTGTTATCAGCATCATAGTGCAAATTGAAGGATCATGTACTGAGTCATTATAATAGGTGAATCTAGGTAAATCTCTTAACAGAGTGGTCCTAACAGGCCTAAGTAAATCTCTTAACTGAGTTCTTACTTTGTTGTAAGTTTAAATCCTTTTACTAAGGTAGATTGTATAAGTCATTAAGCTCTTAGTAGGGAAGACCTCTAACAGGGTAGATCATTAGTTTATGATCAAATTTTTTTACCCCTAATAGGAAAACTTTAATACTGTAGTACTGAAGATTTGTGGGTGTCATCCCCACCCCAATTTTACCTTTCAAAGGTTTCTAGGTAACCAAAATCTTTGTGTTATGTTTCAATTTCATTGGTGAAGATTAGAATGTTAGATCTATTTTAGTATTGAATTTTATGTCTATGTTATGCAAGTGAATTTATGTCAAAATGGATATAATAGTAGATATCTGTTTCACCCTCCCCTCTCACTATCTCACTTTTCCATAATAGATTTTCAACAATTGGTGTCGGAGCTAAGTCTCTTAAATAAGTCTAATTAGTTGTGAGTTAAGGTCTTAGAGATGGAGGTTTATAAGTTGGGAAAGTTGATAGAGAATCAGAAGATTGACATTCAACTTGCACGACCTTAGCTTGAAGAAGCCATAGGTAAATTGAAGAAATCCTTAAGTAGAAGGAGAGAATTGGAAATTCAATAGAATGAAACTCAATATCAAGAAGAGGATACTAGAGGTCTATTTGACAATAGTAATTCTACAAAAAGTGACAAAGCTATAAGAGATCTTCTAGAGAAAAACAACACACTAAGTGAAGATATCATAAATATGTAGAGAGAATAGGAAATTCAATGAGTAAGATTATGTCAAGTAATATAACAGAAAAATAAAGCTGAAGAAGACAAGACAATGGTGGAAGAAGACAAAAGAAAAATGTCTATAAGAGTTGATGTAAGGACATGTGACATGAAAAGGCTGACAAACAATCAATTGTACATGGTGAACCAAGTGTTACTTGTTAATCAAGAGTTGAGATGGAAAGATCTGGAAATCACAAATGTGAGATCAAAAAATAGCCAACTGAAGAGTGAACTAAGATCTAAAAAATAACTCAATGAGAGGATGAACAATCCTAATGAAGCTGTGAAATACTTTGAAGAACTGTTAAGGTCACTTAGAAGATCCAGTGATACTTATGGACTTGGACATGATGAGCACCTGACATCCATTGAAGAAGGAGAATCATCAAAGAGTGGAGAGTAGAGGAATGCAAAGTCAAAGAACAAGAAACCTACATGCCATCATTGTGGAAAGCCAGGACACAAAAAACATCTGCAGAAGAAAAAATGGTAAGTCCAATGCTAAACAAAAGTTTAATGGAAATTGTTTTAATTGTAAGAAACATGGACATCAGGCACATGAATGCAGGTCAAAGGTCAGTAATCCACCTATCTCACCTATATTTCAAGGACATTTCTTTAACTATTAGAAATATGGTCATAGAGCACAAGACTGTACATCCAAATCTAAGTGGACATCCAATAAGAAGACTAAAGCACCTAGGAAAGGTAAGACATACAATTGGGACTACAATACATGGTATAGTTGTCATTATTATGGATAATATGGTCATATTGGAGTAAACTATTTGAAGACATATTTTAGAGGAAAATCCAAGAGTTGGATGAGTGGAAGTCTAGTCTATTACAAATGCAATAAAATTAGTCACATAAAAAGAGATTGTAGAGCACATATATTGAGAAATGAACAAGTCAAGAATGAAGAGACTGTTGAATAGATGAGAAACCAGATGAACAAGCCATGGAAAAAGAAATAGGAATCTAGAAATAGTGGATCCAATGAACCTGAGGTCACCCAATATAATGGATCAGGTGATCACACTACTTCAAACTAAGCAAAGAAGTTATGTGAGGAATTGAATCTTACAATGATTTATTTGGCATCAGTTTCTAATATTTGATAGGTTAAAGTCCATATCTCCATAAATTAAGATGCATTAGCTGAGTCACTAATGTATGTCAAGCTCCTATAATAGTCGAGATGTGATATGTATCGAGTTGAAACTGAATGGCAGTATTGACAGAGCTCATGTTTACTGAGTTAACATAAGAAGGCCGAGATAGCTGTATACACCTACTCAATGTACATATCATTTAATGAAGCCCTAATTCAACTATTTGAGAACTTTCAGAGTGATTCCAAAGTGATTAACCAGAGTTATTTGTGCTAAGTGTAATTTGTGAAGATCTTTATAGTGTGCCATCGGCAAACATTTAATAACTGTTGGAACAAGGTATTTACCAAGTAAGTTGAATTTGTTATTTGAACCCTAAATTTTGGAAATATGGCATCTTAATCATCTACTACAGTCAAGAAACAAGGAAGGGAAGTATTAAATGTTTAGCTTGTAAGGAACAAAGCGCGCAAACCGCAAAAATTTCAAGCCATTCCTAAAAGTATGGCAAAGGGAGATCTTACAGGTTCCTTGTCATCGATCCCACCTAAGGTCCTGATGATTAATGATTTACACACATGATACATGTATAAGATTGGAGAAATAGGAGATTATGAACTGAGGGAAGCATATGAAATCTACGTGATAAAAAAGTGTTGAAGGATGAAGTCTAGAAAGTTGCCTGGAGAGGGTTAGTTTGTGCCCTTGATTTCCTGCAAAATTTTAAGATTGAATGGATAAAGATTGTGATGAGCCGAATACATGACATGAAGATATGGCTGGAGGATGGACTGGTCAAGATTACAAAGGAGATGATATATTGAGTCACTGGTTACCCTAGTCTTATAGGGAAAAAGACAATAAGATGCCAGAGTAAGGAAATTATACAAGCTAACACTCATGCAATATGGAACAAAAGAGAAATGACTATCTCTATAATCACCAATCCAGAAATATATTTTACAGTGATAGTGATTTCTCACAAACTCTATTAGTCTAGTAGGCTAGACAGTGTTCCTTGTATATCAGTTGACCAGGCATGGAAAATGGTGAAGAAAGATCATACTTATGATCTTGCTGAGCTACAATTGACCTAGTTTGCCAAGAACCTCACTTCTATCAAGAAGGCAAAGAATTCAATGTGTAAGTTTGGTTCTCTACTTGTCTATTTTTCTATGTTCATAATTGTTTTCCTACTATTTGAGATGTAGTATAGATTAAGGACCAACCAATCACCCAACTGATAAATGAGTTTATTGATCAATTAGGAGATAATTTTGAGAGTGTGATGGACAATTACTTGATAGAGTTTAAAAAGAAAATAAGGAAGAGGAGTAGGATTCTTGTATCCCTAGTGGAGAAGTATTATAATGATATACATTTCCAAGTGGATACCAAATTTAGTTATGCTCTGGCAGTTACACCAAGGGTATCATGGCTTAGGCCATTACCTTATGAAGTCAATATAGAGGAGACAGTAGTAGCTATAATTTCCCTACTAGTTGAGGAAACTAATAGAAAAGCTAAAACTTTGGGGACTTATGAGGAAAATAATTCTAAGATAATCATGGGGTTGAAATTGTATGCACCCTAAAATGGTTGCCTAGACTTTGGGCCCCTATTCAACAATTTATCAAATCCCTGAATCAATATTTTCAATTATATCAATTTCCTTAATCAAATCCTATTTTATCATTTATTCGATTATTCCATGGGCTAACCATTTTATCCTAAGTCTTTATTTATTTAAAAGGAATTTCCTCCCCTTTTATTAAATAAAAAGTCCCCACCTTTTCCTCTTATCCTAAGTTGCACAAATAAAGCATTATTCTTATTTTATAAAAAGAAGAAAAACACTTTTTGTCTCATATGGACACAAAAGTCAAGTCTTATTTTCTCATTGGAGGATATTTGTGCACATGGATTGCTCCTCTTTCAAGCTACACCCTTGATTAAATATTTTTTCCTCTTAATCTCCATGGTCCATTCCTTTTCAATTCTTTTAAAAGGAGAGCTCTTTTCTCATTCTAGGATCCCAACTTTGAATACTAATCTTATGCTGGAGGATTTCTTGGAGACTTTGGAGCTTTGGAGATCATTCTTTCATTCTAGTTTCATTATTACATCATAGCTTTCATGACATCTAGCTTAGTTTCCTTTATGCTCTAGATTAGCTCACATAGCTTAATTAGCAAGGATTTGTAATACTTTCCTTTCATAGCTTAGCTTGCATCTTCATTCTTAGCATAGCTTGCATTGCATTCTCATCTTGATTCTTGAGGATATTGACATTCTTGCCCTTGTCTCATTAAATCTCCCATTGTGTGGTTTACTAGCAACGTTGCATGCTTCAATAGCTCTAGCTAAGAGCACCATCAACATCATTATGACTCCATGCCTAGGGAGCTCTAGGTCGCTTTCTCAAGGTTTCCCATTCATGGATTCCCTTGGAAGTAATGACTTAGAGAAGTGCACTATTTAGTGTGTACATTTTTGGCACCCACCGTGGGGCAGAACACTCTTGTTTTGTCCTTCTTTTTATGCATTTTCATCTTTTCTTCTTCAATATTTTCTTGTTGTTTAAGCTCTCTGGTTTTTTCTGACAGAATTATCGTGCGACAATTTTCCAGTATCGTACAATAGTTTATTGTATACTAGTGTGATACTTTACCAGTTAATGTACCACACACCTTCACAGACTCTGTCGCACTATTTTGTTTTGTTCTTTGTCGCATGCAAGTATCAGGAAATATCGCATAGGGATATAGTATCGCAGTAGTATACAATGAAGTATCACATGAATCTTTCTCTAATAGAAATATCGCCCAATCCTGGCAATGAGTAATCTTTGACATTTCTTTGCAAGATTTGATCTATTGGATTCAGATTTCTAATTTGCTATGGTAGAATAGGGGTTTAATTGTAGATTTCATTTGGTTTTGATGTGCTAACCCTTTTAGGGCTAACAAGTTGTGCTTGTAGGTGCTCTTATTGCTTAAATATTTTCCAAAAGAATGCATGTCAAAGCTTCAAATGCACAAGGGCTACTAATGGTTTTTGCAGGGTTGCCCAAAGCATAAAAACCAATCAAGTGTTTGTTTAATTGCTTTCATTTTGAGTGTGGCATATACTAGTTGTTTCTTTTCATAGGCACTTAATATCTTGTTGTAGGAATCTTTGGGTGGTAGGAGAGTATGCTCTTCACCCTTGTGGTGAAACAGAAATCTTGACCCATCTTTGGATTTTGAATGCAAGAGGGTAATTGAACCTTTGCTTGGTGTGTTTGGGAGAAATTTTTGAGCTAGGAGAGTCTGCTCTTCAACCTTGAGGTGAACCAGAAATTTTGACACTCAAAGGTTGATCCACTCTTTGTTTAGTTTTAGAATCCTTTAGTGGGCCTGCTCTTGAGCAATCAAGAGGAATGACCCAAGTGGGAACAAGCTTTTCACTGGCTATTCCAACCCACTATAAACTCAAGGCTATCAAGGACACAAAACCTTGGTAGATGTAGTACTTGTCTTCGCTTGATGTGAGTACTTGTGGGATTGTGACCATGAGGAAAATGTTGAGCAAGAATGCTTAAGGTACTCTTGTGGCCGTGAGGTCTGTTACTTTCCACAAGGTAAGGAGTCCCTTTGGGGAGCAAGAGGGGTATTACAAATAGAATCCCTTACTAAGAACCTTAGATAGAAGCCACCCTATTTTTTTGCTTAGCTTCTTAGTGCAAGGATTGATCCTAGTGGACTAACCCCGATCACCCCAAGATTACTCACCATCTGTGTTCCTTTGGTTGTGTCACTGGCACTTCCATGACAAAGCCAATATCTATTGTGGGAAACCACTTTATGTGAGGCAATGGGACATCAAGTGTGGGCCAAGTTGTTAAGTATTGAGCCATTGTCTTTTTTAGGCTAGTAAGTTTGTTAATATAATAACAAAATAAAGAGAGATAGGAAATTGTTTAATTCAATGAGATAGGAGTAAGAATATTTACCATGAATTAATGCAAAAACTAGGAGCATTCACCAAAGATCCAAGCAACAAAGGAGACAATATTTTGAAGGGGGAAAAGCATAAAAAAACCCTGTGATATAAAGAATGGGCAAAAATGCCTAAGAATGAGAGAGAGAGAGAGAGAGAGAGAGAGAGAGAGAGAGAGAGAGAGAGAGCCAAGCTCATACAATGTTCAAGAAGAAGAAGAATCTCTTAATAAAGAGAGAAGGAGAGACATCTCTTTAATAGAGATGTGAGAGAGGAGTTACATTGTAAATCCAATTTCTATGTATGCCACATTTCAATAGTGTGTGAGACAAGTGTAGGATTCCTCATAAGGAGGAATATCTATTTTTCTTTAATAAAGGAATTACAAAAATGACATGTTCTCCCACTTAGACTAGAGGATGAATACAATAGGATACCTTGGTTTATCCTTACATATTTAACCAAGGAAAGATTAATTTATAACACCCCCCTTTATTCTTTACTTGGGGTATTACAAAAATCTGCAACTAGATGATCCTTCTTGTAGTAGAGGAGGAAAACTTGTTTTTCTTCACTTTGTGTTGATATGAGGTGATGGTACAATGATAAATGCTTAGATCTTGAAATAAGATTCCTTTTATTTTCGTAATGCAAGAGTGTAGGTGTTTGTGGATATAGGCCCAAATCTTTAAGTAAACTTTGATATTGTTCGTTGTTACTTGTCCAAGAAAGATCACCTGAATCTACAAAAAAACAAGAACCATGAGGTGATCTCCCATTATTGGGATTTCCTCCTAAAACTAAATCAGTAGAAGCTGTATGTGAATTATCAAATGTAATATCATCATAAAGAGTTTTTGTAAACCAAATGGATTCATTACTAGATACATAATAAAGAATAGAAATAGGACAATCACCATCAATAATATCATCAAGAAGATTAGAGTTTAGGGAAGGAGGTTGGTCCTCCATAATAACCATTTGAGTGTCACAAAATTCATGATCTACATTGGAGAAAATAGGAACATGATCTCTTGTAATACATAAGGACAAGGTGACATTGATAAACATATTAATAATTGCATCTTCTTGTTCTAAAGCAGAATAAGTATAAGAAACATCATCAACTTGTAACATGTTATCTCTATGAGGAAAATAGGAAGCAAGGGGATCATACCCAAAACAATCATCATCACATGGGTCATCCCAAATAAAAAATTATTTAAATGATACATAATGTCACAGTGCAGTGTAGAGTTTTGATTTGCTTGATTAATAAGGGGAACAAGTTTCTCATAAGTTTGAAATGTGTTCTCCATGACATGCTAATCCTGATGAGCCCCAGTACAATCTGAGATAAGATGATATAAATCTAGATTTAATGAGAATCCAATTAGACCAAACGCTTCCTCATCTTTCAATTGCTAGGAATCCTGGTTAGCTTGAGGAATGGTGGATGCCAGTTTCAAATTTGGTGAAGACACAATATCCAAAAGGTGTCAAGATTTTAGAAAATCAGACATGTGTGGCCTCCAAACAGTATAATTGGAACTAGTGAGTTTAAATTTTGGCATTGACGTAGACATGATGAAATAAAATTACAAATGAAATTGAACAGAAAGAGATTAAAGATTTAATTTTTTATTAAAAGCTTAACACGAGTGAGCTAGAATTGATAAAAAAAAATATAAGAATGAATTAGCTAATAAAAAGATATAAGGAATAATGTTTAGCAGATAACTTTGATTTGTTTATACAAATAGTTAGAAACAAAAAAAATTTAAATCAAAAGCTTAAGTTTAAAGATTTTTGTTTATAAAGTTTTGATTGTATAAGAAGATTGAACTTGAATAACTTTAATTAAGAAAAATATTGAACTAACAATTTAAAAAGTGAATTAAATTTTAAAAAAAGACATAAAAGAAATAATGTTTGAACTTTTAATACAGATTTGAACAAAAATATATAAGTCAACAAATGAGACAAAGATACAAACTTAAGACTAAAGTTCCTTCTAGAAAAAAAGGAAACTTATCTAGATGCCACAATAAAGCTATCAAACTAAAAAACAAACAAATGGAACAATTAACTAAACACCTCTGCTCTGAAAGCCCAAGTACAAAATCATAAACGCGACATTAAATTAATATAGTGAACTTAATTAAAATAGAGAACTTAATTAATATAAGGAAATAAATTAAAACAGAGAACTGAAATTAAACTGAATCAAAACAACAGAGAGAAGATAGGCAAAAAAATGCAATAGGCACAAAAAATACAGAATCTAACTAAAGCAGAGAAATGATGACAAGTCTCTTTCGACCTCAGTAGAGAATCACAACAAGGAATTTACAAATAGTTCTAAAATAGAAAACAAGATTCACATCAATCTCCAATTGGCGGCCGTACTACCAATGAAAGAGCAAAGATATAACCGCTTGAAAAATGTAGAAACATTTTGAGTAGAGGACGTTTTAGATAGGAAATATGATTACTGCTGAAATGTTTTAATAAACCAATTTAACAATTTATGGCAGAAACATTTTACACCCGTGTCTCTCTTCAGAAGTATTCTACAGTCATTTACATGTCAAAATAGTAACATGGTATTACTACAATTTGTTATGCTGAAGTTTTAAAAAATGTAATGCTGAAATTTTTTAACAAATGCTTAAAAAGTTTTTAAAAAATGAAATGCTGAAGGAAACATTTTAAATGTAAGGTAATGTTGAAGTATTAAATGGATAAAAAATGTTTTGAAGGAAAAGATAAAGATAAAAATGTTTTTGAAAAGTTATTGAGAATAAATGAAAGTAGTTTATATTGATTGTTAATACTAGAAAAGAAAACCAACGTTAATACTAGAAGAGATAAAGTTATTAAAAGCAACGATTTAAATATATGAACCGATTTAATAGCCAGGAAAAATGTTTTAATATGAAATGTTTATAAGTATAGCATAAAAAAAAACTACTTTGTTGCATAAAATGTTAGTATTCAGTGCATGAAAAAACTACTTTGCTGCATAAAATGTTAGTGAACAGGTTTAAAGAAAATTTGAAAAGAAGACTAAATTGCAAGCAAAAAATGAGAAAAAACCTGCAAATAGAGTTAGATTAAAGATATTCAATGAAAATATTAAACATATTAGAGCTCGGATTTGAAAAAAAATGATGAAGAATAGAGCCAAGATTGAAATGTCTCCAAACCTACACAAAACAAATCAATAATGTATCTAATAGATAAACCGGGTTTGGCAGTAAACTAGCCAAACCCCCAAAAAATTTGATTTTTTTTCTCTTAATCAGATTAGACAAAAAAAATATATACTAGCAATAAACTCTCTCAAGAGTCTCTGATATTGGAGTGCTCCAAGATATGGTAGCTCCTTCACCTGTACACTCAATAATGGATTAAACCAACCTGCTCTGATACCATGTTAAAATAATAACAAACTAAAGAGAGACAGGAAATTGTTTAATTCAATGAGATAGGAGTAAGAAGATTTACCATGAATTAATGCAAAAACTAGGAGCATTCACCAAAGATCCAAGCAACAAAGGAGACAAGATTTTGAAGGGGGAAAAGCATAAAAAAACCCCCATGATATAAAGAATGGGCATAAATGCTTAAGAATGAGAGAGAGAGAGAGAGAGAGAGAGAGAGAGAGAGAGAGAGTGAGAGCCAAGCTCATACAATGTTCAAGAAGAAGAAGAAGAATCTCTTAATAAAGAGAGAAGGAGAGACATCTCTTTAATAGAGATGTGAGAGAGGAGTTACATTGTAACTCCAATTTCTATGTATGCCACATTTCAATAGTGTGTGAGACAAGTGTAAGATTTCTCATAAGGAGGAATATCTATTTTCCTTAATAAAGGAATTACAAATATGACATTTCCTCCCACTTGGACTAAAGGACGAATACAATAGGATACCTTGGTTTATCCTTACATATTTAACCAAGGAAAGATTAAATTCTAACAAAGTGCTTGAAGTGTTCTCGTTGTGATCTACCCGTGTAAACATTCTCAAATATCAAACATCATGGTAGCATTCATAGGATTTTATTGCTTTGATATCACAATTGCTTGTCTTGGCAAGGTTTCTTTTGCTCTTGTGCAAGTGTTTTATGACATGTTTGATCACCTACTATTTTCAAACTTGTATGATTACTACTAGTACTATGCTTGAACTCAAAAAATTGAACCTTCAAACTGAAATTTTGATCAAATTGCCCTTAAAACTAAAATTTTCAGCACTCACTGGTCAAGAGTCGTATGATCTTGAAACTTTATCGCATATTTTTTTGAGATTTATCATATGATAGTTTGTTATTGCAAAACTATCGCACTGCTTGCTTGGAAAGTATCGCATAGGCTTCCTGGAAATTGTCGCATTGCTTCCTATGAAATATCATCGGGTTAGAAACTATCGTACTATTTGCCTGAAACTATCACACAGAGTCTTTTTGTTGTCTGTCTGGTTTATGCAATTTCCAGTCTTTCCTTAGTCAACCAAATTTTAGTAGGTGACTTACTCTACTACTAGAAACCTATTTGTACCTTGTGTTCCTATTGTTTAGACCCCTTGAATTAGTATTCTTTGATTTCAAAAAGTAGTCTTGCTTGGCATCAATAAGTTAGGAATTATTACCCTTGTTGAGAAAGTACACCTTTAGATTCTTTGGTAACACAATTGGAGAGTTTTGGTACTCTTTTGTCCAAATCACTTCCATCAAAATTCAATTTCAATTTCAAGTATATTTGGTTAAATCCATCCTCATGGTCCATATGTGTTAGGATACTCATCCATTTATTATACACCTCTATGGTAGTGATTGGTTTACACCTTTTGCAGCTTTCTATCTCACCATCTCTTTTTGGACAATTGAACACTTTTACTATCCTAGTTTGGTATTGACATTTCATAGGGTCATCTTATCACCAAGAGTCTTTTTCTTTCATGTTGGTTATGACAAGGTACCAACTTAGTCAAGGAAAATGACCTTAGGTTGTCTTTGAACAGTTACCCTTAGTCCAAACTTGTCAAAAGTGAAAGGGAAAGGAACCCGTCTTTGATCAATCACCTAGGAGTGAGTCTAACACTTGGTTTGACCCAAAGAGCAATCCTAGTGAGTTGAGTACGTCTTTAGCACCTTCTCAATCAGATATGGACATGAGCTACACCATGACTAGAAGGGAGAGAGAAGCCATGGATCAAAACCTTGATGACATTTTCCAAAGACATAGGGATAACATGTTTGGTGGTGACAATCAACCCGAATTGCCCCTATTAACTCAAGATATTTAGATGCTCATCAAAGAGCTGAAAGACATTATGAATGAGCTCACCAAGATGCATGGTCACAGCACAAAGACTAAAACAATGAATCTAGTGATACTCATGTGAATGTGGCATTTGCTTCAAGGCCCAACTCTCCACTCAAAACAACCTTAAGATATGGGCATGAAAGGCTTAAAAGAATTGAATGTGAAAAGAAAGCCTTTTTGAATGAACAAGCTGCTAAAGAAGAGAGGTTTAGAGTCTTAGAGGAGGAACAAAAAGCTTTGTTAGAGTTGAAAAGAAAATCATTCCAAGAAGAACAAGATAGGCTTTTAGCCCAAAAACTCAATGACCAATTCAACAATAGGGGTACCAATAGTGGAAACAACTCTCCACCATCTACTCCCTCAAGAACCCCAAGAAGTAGAAGGCAATCAAGGACCCCTTCAAGATCTCCTAGTCCTAGAGGAAGGAGGATTTCACAACATAGGAGACAAACACCTCCTAGGAACTCGAGACAACCCTCCCAACAAGCTCATCATGGCTCTCAACATGGAGGAAGTAGTACAAGTTTTGATGATCAAGATTTTATGAGAATGCAACAAGAGCCACTATTCCAACAATATGTGGAGAAGTATCTTGATCAAAACAAGGATAGGTTCCTAGAGAGCTTGATTAACAAGGGTTCTTGGGTCCCTTACAACTTTGATGTGGATAGAAGAATCAAGAAACAAGGACCCTCTCAAGAAGAGGAGATCAAGCAACTCAAGCGTATGATGGAAAAGGTGTTAGCACCTAAAAGTTCCTTTTCATTGGATTCTATCTGTCCCAATCCTTTCAACAGGAGTGTCAGTATGAAGGATTTTCCTAGAAAAGTTAAAATCCCCTACTATGACAAGTATGGCAGAAATGGTGACCCACATGATCATGTGTGTCAGTTCTACATCATGAGTTTTGAGTTTCACCAAGATGACTCCTATCTTATGAGATTATTTCTGAGGAGTCTCAAGGGCCAAGCCATGGAGTGGTTTACCAACATAACCCCTCCTATAAAAAATTTCAAGGAACTTGTCCACATATTTGTTCAACATTTTCCATACAACCTGTCAAGATCAATCACTATGTTAGACTTGTGCAACTTGAAGCAAAACCAAGGGGAATCCATTGTTAGCTTCTTATAAAGGTGGAGAGGATTGTGCTCTCGCTATTCTAGGACTATTCTTGAGCATGAAAGGATCGATATCATTGTTAGCAATTTGGTGCTTGAAATGTGGTATGAGGTTCGAAAGATGGTCTTTGATTCCTTTGACACTATGGTTGAAACCGCATGTCTAATTGAGGATGTCTTGAAAGAGCAAGGCATTTTGACCAAACATAGCAATAACAACAATGGTTAGAATACTAACAATGCTAATAAGGACAAAGGAAAACACTCACACTGGAACAAGAATAAGTAGGTAGTCAACGACGGAGTGGTTGACTCTTCCCACCCCAAGAATCAAGGAGTTCTCCATTTTTCTAGTGCAGTCCAAGCTATGAAGCTCAACACATCCTCCAACTGACAAGAGCATAAACCAAAGTATCAAGAAAAGTCTAAAAAGGAGAGGTGATAATTTTCTAAATTGGGTGACTCCTATGAGGATGTTTTCAAGATGCTTATTGCCAATAACCTTACACAACCACAAGATCCAAAAAATTTCTGCATACCTAATGTTAAACCACATTGGTGGAATGAAAAATCTTTTTGCAAATTTCACAATGGCATTGGACATGACATCGAACATTGCTGGAAACTTAAGCACCTCATTCAGGATCTTATTGAGAGTGGAAAACTTTAGATTGATGGGTTGAATACCAATGCAGACCATAAGGCATTCAAGGAGCCTTTACCTAGATATGAAAAAGGGGAAACCTCTCAACCCAAGAATGGAAAGGCCGCGATCAACTATACCTACACGGGTGCAGAAAATGTGGTCAATATGCTTGAGATTGTGGAGGAAAGTGTCAACATGATGAGAGACAAAGATCCTTATGGTTATGATGTGGGCTCTCCTCCAATATTTGATGAAGAACCTATTATTGTGCTTAGAGGTCCTCACTCTCAAAGGTCATCCCAAGCTCTCAACGTTGTCACCAGAAGCCAAAGCCAAGGTCCTGTGGTTATTAGAGGTCCTAGTTCCAACCAGTCCAACAAACCCAAGCAAGTGACATCCAAGAATGTCACCACCAAATCAGCAGTCAACCCTGAAATGAGCTATGATCTTGTTGACTAGATACAAAGAACACTAGCTCAAATCTCAATCTTTGAACTCTTAGAATTGTCTCCAAGACATAAGAGTATCCTTGAGGATGCTTTGCGTGTAGCCAATGTTCCTAACAACATAGATGTTGACCAATTCCAGAACATGGTTAACCACCTTGCCAGCCCTCATTACCTAACATTCTTAGAAGAAGATGACAAAGCTTTGAGCCATCTGCATAATCTTGCCCTTCATATCGAAGTCATGATCCACAAGACCCATGCCAGGTGTGTGTTGATTGATGGGGGTGTTGGGCTCAACATTTGTACCTTGAGTTTGTTGAAGATACTGGGTTATTCTAAGCAAGTTATTGATACTTGGAAGAAAATTACCATTAAAGCCTATGACGAGGCAGAGAGAAGTTCTAAAGGGTTAGTCATCCTTCCTGTCAAGATTGGCCCTGTTGAAAAAGACATTTTGTTCCAAATTGTTGACGCTGGTCCCGTAGCATATAATATCCTACTTGGTAGACCATGGATCCATGACATGTGAGTGGTGTCATCCACCTATCACCAATTTGTTAAGTTTCGCTATAATGGAGTAGAATTCTGTATACCCGAGGATAGCAAATTATCTGTAAATACAATTTCAGCAGGGACTCATGTTCCTCTCAACGGAGAAATAGAGAATTTTGATGCAACTCTAGAACAGTGCAAGAATAAGTTCAAATCCATAGACCTTGGTATGGGGCGGTATCAAATTGACTCCTTTACAAAACTGCCAGTCTCACCTAGGTCCTATGAAAAACCTTCATAGGAGATGCATCCTTCATCTTCAACCATGACTCTATTTGGTACATTTGTAGAATCCTCAGTGCCCATATAGGATGAAAAAGAAGAAGTGGCTATTAAAGATTGGATTTACAAAGAGGAAAAATACAAGCACAATGAAAATTTCTCCCCATCTCCTAAGGTTTATGGGAGAGGATACACTTTGGTAAAAAATATGGGTTATCCAGGTCATGGTCCTCTCAGTCACAGATTAGATGCTAAGGCTGAGCCACTCAATCATGCTCTTTTTGGATGCAGGTCTAAGAAGACGGTTGGCCTAGGTTTTGAAAGTCATGACAAGAAAACTGCTCCTATCCTTGCTACAATAGATAGTGATGATGAATCAAGCTACATACCTAATTTGCAAAATCAACAAGATAGGTGTGAAGTTTGGGTCCCTTCCACCAATCTCCTTTGGGGAGATTCAGATACTCCAGTTGCCAATCCAACAATTTTAGACCTAGAACAAGAAGAATCTGATGTTGAAGATCATGTTGAGGATCCTATTCAAGAACATCAATACACAAATGGCATTCAAGAAGGTGTTTCCCTTGGTGACATTGGAGCTTCCACATCTAGATGTCGTAAATATGCTTGGTGTAAACATCCCAGCCAGGATTCAGATACAGACTCACATGAGTATGAGTGGGAATCTCTCTCTAATGCTTCTATAGTTGACTTGGACATTGATGTTGTCCATACATATGGTTCCGAACCTGAGGTAGCTAATGAGTCTAGTGTAGGATTAGAGGATTGGAATCCATGAGTCACTTTAGTGGATGATGCTTTGCTTGGTAGGATAAGTCCTGATTTGGGTACCTTAGAGGGATACTTGACATATCCTAACTCTGCAATCACCAGAGATGACACCATTCGTATACACAACATTGAGCCAGTCATTGACATGCCCCTTGCCAATCCTCACCTAGTTGATTGGTCTCAGCGCTATCAAGAGATTCAACTCTTAACCTTCTAGGATGACTATGAGATAGCATGTTACCTCAATGCCCTTGAGCCCGTAGTCTCTTCCACCAGCGAACTAACTACAAGCATGATAGAACCAGATATCAAGTACCTTAGTCACAAAATGAAAAGAAAAGGAAAAAAGAATAAGAGTTCTGATGGTGAAAACCACTGTGTGGCGGTATTAGAACCTAAAAAAGTAAAAATAAAGGATGTATTCGAGGGTGAAAACCTCTTTGAGGCACCTAAGGATGAGGTACTTGATCATCTCCCAAGTTACTTTCAAGATAGATCTTCAGTTCTTGTCGATCCTACACAACTAGTCAATTTGAATATAGAAGAGGCTCCACAAGTAGTGCACTTGGCTCAATCTCTATCAATGGAAGAAAAAGAAGCATATACCAA
The DNA here is from genome assembly GCA_027943335.1 of Chamaecyparis obtusa. Classification (NCBI taxonomy): domain Eukaryota; kingdom Viridiplantae; phylum Streptophyta; class Pinopsida; order Cupressales; family Cupressaceae; genus Chamaecyparis; species Chamaecyparis obtusa. The sequence goes on along the minus strand of BSBK01005497.1, from coordinate 1,280,016 downwards.
GTTCCTACAGAGCAAGAAAATTAATTTTACTTGGACTTACTCAGACATGCCAAGGTTGGACACTAGTCTCATTATGCATCACTTGTCCATAGCTCCAGGTATAAAACTAGTAAAATAGAAGTTGAGGAAAATGCATCCTCACATAGCTCTTCTTGTCAAAGCTAAACTACAAAAACTCCTCAATGTAGGATTTATAAGAACCATTGATTATGCCAAATGGATATCCAATATTGTACTAGTTTCAAAGCATGACAAGTCTATTCGCGTCTGCACAGATTTTAGAGATCTTAATAAAGCATGCCCAAAGGATGATTTTCCACTTCCAAACATAGACATGATAGTAGAAATGACCACAGGTTATGAGATCTATTCATTGATGGATGGTTTTTATAGGTATAATCAAATCAAAATAGCTCTGAAGACCAGGAAAAGACTGTGTTCACTTGCATATGGGGAACCTATTGCTGGAACGTCATGCCATTTGGATTAAAGAATGAAGGAGCTACTTACCAAAGAGCTATGACAACTATCTTCCATGACATGATGCATAAGAATATGGAATATTATGTGGATGACACCTTGGAAAAATCTAAAAAATGGGATATACACCTAGGTGATTTGGAAGTCATTCTAGATCATATGTAATAGTTTCAATTAAGACTAAATCCCAAAAAGTGTGCATTTGGAGTCACCTCTAGAAAACTCCTAGGATTTATCATTTCAGCCAAAGGAATAGAGGTGGACCCAGAGAAAGTTCAAGCAATCTTGGATATGTCGCCTCCCAAAAACATCAGCCAAATGAGGAGTCTTCAGGGATGGCTTCAATCAATTAGGAGGTTTATTTCACAACTGGCTGATAGAGCTCAACCCTTTAATAAGACTTTGCACAAAGGGGTTAAATTTTTCTGGAATGAGGATTGTCAGCAAAGCATGGACCAAATCAAATAGTACTTGGCCAATCCTCCAAACTTAATGCCTCCTATCCTAGGAAAACCACTCATATTGTATGTTTCAGCAATAGAATCTTCCCTGGGGGCATTATTGGCTCAACTTGAAGACACTAGAAAAGAAAGAGCTATATATTACATCAGTAATACTCTTGTGTCATATGAGGTTAATTACACTAGTATCAAAAATCCTTGCCTTGTGGTGTTGTTTGCTTCCCAAAAGTTGCGACATTACATGCTTGCGCATACAATACACCGCATTGCAAAGATTGATCCTCTCAAATATTTGCTTGGTAAGGCTTCTCTCACAAGTAGACTTGCTAAGTGGATGATGGTCTTATCAGAATTTGACATAGAGTATGTTGAGCATAAGGCTATAAAAGGATAGGCCATTGCCGACCAATTGGCCAATTTCCCTATTCAAGACAGCATGCCTATTCAAGTTGACTTTCTAGATGAGCACATAATGTACATGACTACAAGAACATGGAAGATGTTCTTTGTTGGCTCTTTCATGAAAAATGATTCAGGAGCAAGAGTGTTATTTGTTTCTCCTCATGGGTACACAATCCCTAAGTCCTATAAACTATTGTTCCCATGTACAAATAACATTGCTGGATATGAGGCTTTGACTAATGGACTAAAAATGGCTATAGAATGGAGGATCATAGAGCTGCATATCTATGGGGATTCATAATTAATAGTCAACCAAGTTAATGAAGAATACCAAACAAAGGATGAAAAATTGGTACCCTACAAGAAAATGGTTGATTCATTGCGATGATATTTCACTTTTGTTACATTTCAACAAACCCCTAGAGAAGAGAATAAAGTAGCTGATGCTATGGCTACATTGGCTTCACTCCTTCAGCTAGAACAACATGAGTCCAGATTCAAATTCCTAGTGGAAGAGCTACGCTACCATATCTATGACTCCCAAGAAATCCAAGTTGTTTGTACCCTTGTTGGCCACAAGTCATCCCGCTACAGTGCCATTTACTCATACCTTTGTGATGGCATTATTCCCAAAACCTTCAACCGCTCTGAATGAAGAAACTTAACCCAAAATGCCTCTTGCCACACCCTTATCTCTGGTGATCTGTATAGGAGGGGTTTAGATGGGACACTTCTTAGATGCTTAGAAAAGGATGAGTCCAACCAAGTGTTAGCTGAAATTCATGAGGGCATTTGTGGAGGACATACCAATGGTCTTTCCATGGTGTGAAGGTTGCTTAGGGTAGGGTACTATTGGCCTACCATGCAGAAAGATGCAGTAACTTTTGCTAAATCATGTGAAAAGTGTCAGAAACACGGTAACCTGATACATGCTCCAGCCAGGGAGCTTATTCCATCTATTTCTCATTGGCCATTTCAGTGTTGGGCCTTTGACCTTGTTGGGAAGATTCATCCCAACTCATTAGGTGGACATAAATTCATCATCACTACTATTGACTACTTTACCAAATGGGTAGAAGCTGTTCCACTTTCTGTTGCCTCAAGCAAGATAGTTTCTCTATTTATTTTGAACCATATCATCTGTCGGTATGGAGTGCCTTCTAAAATAATCATTGACAATGGAGGTCAGTTTAAAAACAAGGACCTTAAACATCTATGCAAGAAATTCAAGATAAAGCAACATTGGTCCTCCATTTACTTCCACAAGGAAATGGACAAGCAGAGGCTTTGAATAAGACCATTCTTAAAATTCTCTATAGAACAGTTCACAAGAATGGTAGAGATTAGTATCTACAGATAAATCTAGCCTTGTGGGCCTATAGAATGAGTATCCGTACTCCAATAGGGGCTACTCCTTTTTCCCACACTTATGGCGTTGAAGCAGTGTTACCTTTAGAAGTGGAGATTCCTTCTCTTAGAGTTTCCTTTAAAGGTCTAGTGATAGATGAAGACTACCGCACCATGAGGCTCCAAGAACTAGAACTTGTAGACGAGAAGTGTAAAACATCCTTTGATCACATGAGAGTTTACCAGAAGTGTATGTCCAAAGCATTCACCAAGAAGGTTCACCCTAGAGAATTTCAAGTGGGGGATCTTGTCCTATGAGAAAACCCTAAGAACCAACAACATAGAGAGCAAAAGGGGAAGTTCAAACCTAATTGGCTTGGACCATACATCATTACTGCTACTTTTGGGACAGGTGCTTATTTACTATCTGATCCATAGGGAGAGTAGCTCCCTGATCCTATCAATGTTTTTCACCTAAAGAAGTTCTATCCATGATGCCTATTCTGTCTAGGGGCATCCTTTGTACATATTTATTGATCCTGAGAAAATTCCAAAAAAAATCATATATGATACTAAAAAAATCCTAAAAAGCATATAAAGTCCTGACAAAATACAAAAAAATAAAAAAAATAGAAAAAGTGCCTTGGTGAAAACCTGGAAATAGGCGCATTGGTAGCAAAAATACAAAAAAATTGAAAAAATAAAAAAAATCTCCAAGTGGTGAAAACCTAGAAACAGGTGCTACTTGAGGCCTTTGCACCCTTGTTTCTTAGCATGCGTCCTTGACACTTCACCTTTCTCCATCATGCCTTGACCTTGTTGCCTTGGTCTGGAATTGGTCTTTGTCTTTGTCTAGGGGGCATAACTATGTTAGCTTTGTTCTCTTGGATGAGTTGGTCTTTAGGACATCTTGCAAATGGTGTTTTTCAACACCACCCCAATTGTGTTTTTCAACACTACCCTAGTGTCAAGTGTTTCTCAACACTTATCAGATATCCTACCTGCAGTCTAGCATGATATGATATTTTCTCACTCGTAGATGTGATACTCAAAGTTTGACTCTATGACCTACACACACGCACTTAAACACTCAAGTCGCTGAGACCTCTTTGACTTTATTTCCTTTTTGTGCTGTCTATGATGATTACTTTGATGAGTGTTCTCTCCCTAATAGTTTTCAATGATGCTGAGCTAGAAGACTGGGGGCATGAGGACATGTTTTATTTCTTTTTCTACTTGTGGGTATATTTTGTTGGTCCTCACTGTCATTAGCATTTATGATTTTTCCGCTTGACAATGGGATCTACAAGGTATTATCCTTGACTATTTTCACAAGTGCATACTTATAGCCATCTTGACTTTCCTTGTGTCTCGATGCGAGTATAATCTTGCTATACTAAACTTAGGTAATCTCACTGCGCTAGTCATCTTGACCTATATGTCTTTGATGCTTAGGTGGGATTCCCACATATCTATCTGATATAGATCATATTCAGATCCACATAGTCATACTAGTGTGTATTATATGATCTTGCGATGCTACCAATAATGCTCGATGATGAATATTAGAGTCTAAAAGATTTGTGACCTTGCAAGTAAACCAATTTTCATAGTAGCTTGCATTTTTAGGTTCATGATTAGATTAGTTTTTCATCTTGCATGTGGAGAGAGCTCTCCTTTTCATCTTTCATGGACTTGTTAGTCAACTGCGCTCACCTCTCCTTTTCTTGATCATGTCTTTCGCTCCTTGTCTTTGACATCACGTCATTTTCCTGTCATCACACGGGCTTAATCTTATCATCATATATGTATCCCAAGAAGATCATTTTTAGAAATATGAGTCTATATCATAAAACATGAGAACTAGACATACATCTATGAGAGAGATTATACATGAGCATATATATCACACATTTTGAGCAATATGACAAGATAATATAAAACTGAAACATCCATCACAAGTAGGACAAGTACAAAAGATATATCACAAATCTAGTAATCTCATATATATATGATGAATGTCATGATACAAAATATAATGTGGGATCCAAAATATGGATAATGTCCTAGGGTATGTCTCTATACATCTATCATCCTAAACCTAGAACTAACTTGCCCGATCAAGAGGTGGTGGTACCGCCACCCTGTCGAGTACCATGTCCGACATGCCTTCCCTCTGAGAGTAGAGTGGCACTCTCTATCCCTCACATATAGTCTGTATGTAGAGTCCATGATAATACATAGCTCGTGTTGCCTCTCACCAGATCTCTACTGCATCGGCATGTGCCGCCCTCTCCCGTCACTCGATCTCAGCTCACAGATCAGTCAGCTGTTGGTCTCTCATGACTATAGTAATCCATAGTTGGGGCATCTCTATCTCTAACACTCGGATCTTCTCCCTGAGATCCTCTCCCTCTGCAGGCTGATCCTGCCTAGCATCCATCTGTCAGTCAGCTAGCCTCGCTGCATCATCCCCCTCATCACCAGAATCCTATCTCTGTAACTATTTCTGGCCACCCGATCTGGAGCTCTATCCTATCTCCCTAGCTCTCCCTCTCCCTCCTCTATCCCCTCCATCTGCTTCATCTCCATCATCTCCCTATGCTACCAACTATGAATCGGGTACAGTAAATCTAGGGAAGGGTTGTCTCCTGCGCTCTGCCTTGTAAGCCGCATCCACACCTACTTCTACAATATCTAGGAGATAGTCCCATGGCTCCCTATGTATAGTCACGGTATCCTATACTACTTACTGGTAGTCCAGCATTGACAGCCATCCCTGTCCCTCCTCATCTCTAACCTGAGCATAGGTGGTGGTCTTTGTGGGCACCCTCTACTGTCACCCAAACTATCTCCAGACCTAGGTGATCATGAAGCACTCTACTATATCAGAGTGCCAACCTACTAGTGGCTGACTACATAGCATATATCCTAGCTCCTCCTCCCAATCACCCAACTGCTCACAAGCCCTGTATGGTCTCCACTAAAATAATGTGAGCTCATCTAGTAACCTGCGATAATATGTCACATCTCCGCTATGTGGCTGATTGATGAAACCTATATATATTTATATATAGGGGTGTCTCCACTCCCTTAGCTACACATGTGGGCACACAATGGCAATGTGCTCCCATGCCCATACCTGTGCTAAGATAGCACTACACGTCCATGTCCTACTCTCCCTATATACAATCTCATGGAGCTCATGGTACATGTCCGCTAGAATGGCTGGGCCCCATGCCATCTGTCATGGGTGTGCTATAAGATCTACCACCAACCTGCCCCAACCTAGTGGGAAACCCTTCTGACTCATGTTAGTAATGAGGGCATGTGCTACTATAGAACATACAATGCACGGAACTAGGACATCCCTACCAAACTCCTCCATCAGCCAATCCCAGCTGAGGTGTCTATCAACAAATGTGACATCCTGGAACATGTCCTACATAATTTTTCATCCCTCGGTTAGATCCTAATCATAGTATACATGTGCCAACAAACAATAATGTTAGTTTCTATCATATGGAAACTTTACATCTATGAATATCTATAAACATGATTATACTTACTGGATCTCCATGGCTAGGAACTCGAAGGATCCAATAGACATCCTCCAAGCTAATAGTAGCCTCTCTAGTTAGCAAGTGAAAGGTATTATGCTCACTGTGCCACCTCTCAGCCAATGCTCTCAATAACCCATGATCAGCTTGAATTTGGGGCATCTGCAACAAGTACTCGAAGCCCATCTCCCTCAAGTCTGCTTGTCCTGGATCATTAAGATCTCAGACGCAACATAACTCGGTCACTCTCAGTGCTCTGATGAGGAGCGCAAGAAATTTCTCTTGCAAGCCATAACCCCAAACTAGATGTCAGAACATATCATGATGGATGTATAAAATCAGTACAAAACATCTTAACAACAAACATTGTCTGGACCAATGTCATAGTGCTCAAAATTTAAAACATGTCACATTTTTTTACACTGTGTGATATTATTTTTTGATTAAGTATCATGTGATACTTTCCTCAATAGTAGTGTGATAATATCTTTGAGTGTGATAGTTCACATATGATCACATGATATTTCATCTGGTATTGTGTGATATTGGATTAAACGCCCATGCAATACTATTTTGACCCATGAATTATCGCACGATGGATATTATCAAAGAGTGTGATACTTAACAATTATCGTACGATATCTTGCATAAGAAAAATTTGAAATATTTTAAAATCATTAAAAATGAGTTTTAAAATGAAATAAATGCTCATGAATGACTTAAAGGGTGAGTTTTTTCTGAAAACATACCAGGGCACCATACTGCGGAGGTCGGTTATGCAACTAAGCGCGCTCAAATTGATGCCTATGGACCAGAATCACTGCTTGCTAGGTCATTTTCTCTCTCTAATCTCTCAAAATTCTCAAATCACAATAAGACAAATGATTTGGAAATGACACTTTTTGCCCCTTTTATAACATTTTGACTTTTTGACCTAATTTTTGAAACACCTCAGAATTTCACAAAAAATGTACCCTTGGCTGATTTCGACGTCCTGGATCCATTTTTAGGATTGAAATTGAAATCTGAGTTCATCTTGATAGTCAAAATCACATTTCAAATTTTCTCCTTCTTCTGCACAGTTGGCTGACCTTTTGAGGCCTGATCCTTCAATCTTTGTTGGGGCATCTTCACTTCTTCATCCCCATCTCTTTCAATCTCCTAGTCTTTCATTCATTTTCATTCGCTTCATCTCTCTGAGGTTTGACTTCATTTTAATCCTATATCTTTTTTAGTCAAACCTAGTCAAACTGGGGCATGTCTTCATTGCTTGATGCTTATCCTATCATCTTTCACCTTCAATTATGATTTCTAGCGATTTAATCAGATTTATCAATTTATTGTTTCTCCTCCACCTGATTTCAATTTTGATACCGAGGGGGCAGTACCTATCAGCTTCAATCCTTGATTCAGCTTATCAATTGAACCTTGAGATTCTTATCTCTTATTTGAGACTTGATTATCACCTAGCTATATAGGTGTTGGTCTTGTCTTTCATCTTATCTTTGTCAGCTTATGATTGTCCTGATGTGTTCCCATCCATCAAACACACATCTGGGTTGTTTTGTGATCCCAAATTGATCTCACATTTCAAATCTATTCTTTGACCACATGTGATCCCAAATTGATCTCACATTAGTCAAAGAGGGGCAAATGTATGCACCCTAAAATGGTCACCTAGACTTTGGGCCCCCATTCAACAATTTATCAAATCCTTGAATCAATATGTTAAAAAATCAATATTTTCAATTATATCAATTTCCTTGATTAGATCTTATTCTATCATTTATTTGATTATTCCATGGGCTAACCATTTTATCCTAAGTCTTTATTTATTTAAAAGGAATTTGCTCCCATTTTATTAAATAAAAAGCCCCCACCTTTTCCTCTTATCCTAAGTTGCACAAATAAAGCATTATTCTTATTTTATAAAAAGAAGAAAAGCACTTTTTATCTCATATGGACACAAAAGTCAAGTCTTATTTTCTCCTTGGAGGATATTTGTGCACATGGATTGCTCCTCTTTCAAGCTCCACCCTTGATTAAATATTTTTTCCACTTAATCTCCATGGTCTATTCCTTTTCAATTCCTTTAAAAGAAGAGCTCTTTTCTCATTGTAGGATCCCAACTTTGAATACTAATATTATGCTGTAGGATTTCTTGGAGACTTTGGAGCTTTGGAGATCATTCTTTCATTCTAGTTTCATTATTGCATCATAGCTTTCATGGCATCTAGCTTAGTTTCCTTTATGCTCTAGATTAGCTCACATAGCTTAATTAGCAAGGATTTGTAATACTTTCCTTTCATAGCTTAGCTTGCATCTTCATTCTTAGCATAGCTTGCATTGCATTCTCATCTTGATTCTTGATGATATTGGCATTATTTCCCTTGTCTCATTGAATCTCCCATTGTGTGGTTTACTAGCAAGGTTGCATGCTTCAATAGCTCTAGCTAAGAGCACCATCAACATCCTTGTCACTCCATGCCTAGGGAGCTCTAGGTTGCTTTCTCAAGGTTTCCCATTCATGGATTCCATTTGAAGTAATGACTTAGAGAAGTGCACTATTTAGTGTGTACAAAAATCTACAACCATGGAGAGAAAAAGAAAGAAGTTAGTTAAGAGCCTAGAGAACATGCTAGGAGAAGGAGAATAGGAAAATGCACCTCTTCAATTGACACAAGGGTTAGGAGAGGATAAGTCCAGTGAATCAGAAGGAAGTGAAGAGGAGGAGATTAAAATCATAAAGAAAGGAAAGAAGGCATTAGTTACCGAGCCTAGCAAGAAACATCTACAAAAACCAAAGCCCACTCCTCTTGTAGTACTTAGACCGAGAACAAGGGAAGCTTCTACTGTCACAGCTGTCGAGCAAAAATAAAAACCCCAGCATCAAGAAAGAGGAAACCGGTATAGACTAAGGCTATACTAAGATGCATAAGGAAGAAACCAAGAAGGAAGCTAATCTTGGAGAAGGATGATGATGAGAAACAAAACAAGTCGACACTCACATCTAAGAATACACCTACCGAGGAGGAAAAGAAAGAACAAGCTGAGGAGAGTCTTAAAGAGAAAGAAGATAAGTCTGCATTAGTTGTAACAAGTCCTCATATGGAGGAAAAGGAAAATACTCAAATAGAGATAGAAAAGGAAAAACTAGAGCCTAAATAGGAAGAGGCCATAAAATATCTTATACAGTTGTTGAGTGGGAATACACCGAGGAAGAAATCATAGAAGAAGGTCAAGGAGAAATCTCCTGGGACATAGGTTACACTCGATGAAGTTATAGTGATTCCTATGTGGGACACTAATAACTTAACATATGAGCAAATGTAGATATTGCAAGATCTCTTAGAGAAGAAGAGCAAACAAGAAGAGCTACAAAGAGAGCATCAACTGAATAAAGTCTTACATGAAATTAATGGTATTTTTGTTGAAGCTTTTGAAATGGATGATGTGAATGAGTCAGCACCTATCTTGGATCAACTTCTACAAATTGTTAAGAAGGTGAATAGTGATGTCAATGAGTCAAATGATAAACTTATGCAGTGGTCTGAGAGAAAGTTTGAGACCAAGGTACTAGAAAAGGTTTCCACTGACATTACAGTGAAACATGTGGAACTTTCTACTTTAGTGAAAAACTTAGAAGAAGTTGTGCATAATGCTCATTCTCTATACAAGATGTTATGTAATGTTGAAGAGTTTACTAAGGATAATCAAGATTTGATTGATAAATTGTAATTAGCCTTAAATTCTACTGGTCATTCCCTGAGCATGGATGCGAGTTCCAACTCCATCCACTTCACTAGATTGCTGCATGTATAAGGAAGATTAGCCGAGTTGATGGATAATGATTGATGAATAAGGGTGAGGCTAATTTCAATACAAACCATGATGACACCTCACCTTGAGTTTATGCAGAATGAATTAGCAATGACAAAGGAGTTATTGCAGAGAGACCCTCATCTCTCTATTGTCGAGAGCCTAGTGGATCTAGCTACCCAGCTAGAAATTAAGACATAGGTTTTGGAGTCTGTAAGGTACAGATGTGACAATGCATTAGGTATGATAATGCAGCTCCATAAACCATTTTTGGATAAATACTTTAAAACCCCTACACCCCAACAACTTCAAGTGACAAAAACAAAGGGGAAATGATATACCATGACAGTTCAAAGCAGAAACAAGGCAAATGACAGAATGCAGAAATGACAAAAATGCTACATACAGAGAAATACAGGAAGGGATGTATATCACAATATGATGTACTATTTTGTAATATGTATATATTTAGTTGTATGTCAAAAAGAGTCTTATGTATATTTGTAGAATCTTTTGAAGACCGAGTCCTATTTTAGGGGGAGTTTTCTTTCTACTAAGTACTCATGTAATGTAATGTAAATATCATGACAAAGTGTTTTTCCAATAATGTCAAAGGTGGAGATTGTTGATCCCTAAGTTTTGTTGTCTATTAGTGTCTTACACTTAGTCATTTTCTAGGCAATGTTGGTCGGTCATCACAGCGACCGAGCCATCTAGTAAAGACCAGGTTATGTCTAGACTTGTATTTTGTATAATTTCCAAGCAGTAATTGTTGCCTAGAAAGTCAGAGTTCACCGAGTACTTCATTAATAGCTGACCAGTTTATGTCAAGTTCTATAGATATATCAGTGTCGAGCACTAGTATAAGAAGAGTAGTTATTGTCAAGTGTCAGAGACTTCACATGTCAACCAAGCCAGATTTGACATATGTGTTTGTAATGGCACAAACACTAAGGTAAACCATTTTGGCCGACATCTATACAATGTTTAATGTTTTTTGAGGGAATCATGAAGGTAATTATGCCTTAAATTTGTAATTTTTGGTATACAAATTTTCCTTCTTACTAAAATTATATCAATCTCCTAACACTCTTGCCCAAAATGAAGGAAAAACTAACACAACAGTTGAGCTAGTCACTCACGACTAAAATCTCTATGATCAAAGGAGTAGCTACCTTACATAAAGATCAATCTTGACAATCCATTTATTTGAAAAGAATGAAAAACAATAAAAAAAAATATATACTTTTGACCTGAAAGTACAAAATACTTTTCAATTCCTCATATAAAATGACTATAAAAATTTAAGTTCTGAGAAAGATCCACATTTGGCTAAGCCAACTGACTAAGATTGCAAATGAAACACTCTCAGCAAGATCGATTCAACATATACCGAAATAAAAATGAAGAATGGAGAGATAATCTTGAAACACACACACAGATTACAACAACATGAAATTAATTCCAACTGAAACCAACATACATGTAGTAACTAGACCAACTAATCAGATAAAAATACTATCATCTGCTTTATATATCAACTAATACTATATCATATGTTTCAATTCAAAACAAAACCATTCATCGAAAGTACTTGCAGTAAATATTAAACTATTAAGTTTCTGCTACCAGAGAACCGAACCCTACAAGGTCCTTCAAAAATTAATTTATAGCCATGCAGGGCATAATCAATTTTGTAACTAAAAAGTCTATCTTTGGAAATGAAAACTAACACCCTAAAACTACTTGGAATTGCTTTGTCAAAAACTAAATAACCAATTAACTTTTCTCAGCCTCAACACTAGTGGTGGCATCAACTACTTTGCACGTGGCTGACCACTCCTCAAAAGTTTTCATGAATCTCTTCAACATCACTTTGTTTGGTGAAGAAGCAAGATCAAGCCTCTGTTCCCAAATACATTTACAATTCAACAACTAATCTAGCTTGGTCTCCAATGTCTTTATTTGTTCCTCATCAATCATTATCAATGACTGCACCCGGGCTACAATTGAGAAATCACGTGCTACCATTTCTTTGGCATCTTTTAACCCCTGTGCCTTCCCAGTGAAGGATTCCTTCATCTTGGTTGCATCAATTCTGGTCTTTGCTTAACCCATGGCTAAGTTATAGAGATAGTCTACATGGTTTCTAAGAACCTCTTCAACATAAGCTACTGCCTTCAGAATCTATGTCGGTTCCTCAATACCTTGTTCAAACAGAGCACATCGCCATTCTTCATTAATCTTGGCTACAAATAAGAGACTGACATCGATGTTAGGTACTACCTTCTTAGATAAAAACTTGTCTATACCATAGACAAAAGCCTCATCCATGTCGGTTATCTCTATCTCCAAACTATCCCTCTTTCCTTCCCAGAGTTTCATATTAGCTTCAACAGAAGACGCCAGGGAAGAAGACCTACTGGTTGAATCTTCATAGGCTTGTGCAAAATGGTTAACCATTTCACCAACCTCTCCCATCCAATTATAGAATTCTTTGCAGAGAGATCTCTCTTTGTCTACTTGATCAAGGAATTTTTGATTATCTAGAGACTTGACATATAGACTTAAAGGTATAATTGCCAAAAGCTGGGGAACAAGATTCTACAACTGCTGAATGTATTTTTCCATTTCACATAAAACTTGTTTCAATTTTGCTTTATCTTCTGCATCTTTTAGTACTCTGTGGTTGATTTTCTTATTTGTAGAATTCAGGATCTTTGAATCTATCACCTTGGAAGACACTCCTAAGTCTACTTTCTCCACACTGAAATCTTGTTCAGTGACCTTGGCATTAGTCTTGTTAGAAGTAGGCTTGAATATCTCGGCAACCCAATGACCTTTATTTGGGTCTATATCTACCATAGACTCTATCTTTGTCTTCTTTGTCCTTGGGGTTTTTCTAAGATATTTTCTAACCAAGTCACCAATAGGAATTGAGGTAGGAACAATGTTCCTTTTCTTGTTCACCGAAAAATCCATCTAGTTTGGAGTCTTAGGAGTTGTATTCTGTAAGGAAATAGTGGTTCTTGAATTACTTGGAGTGACTATATCCTATTGACCTATACTTCCACTACCTCCTGCTAATACTGAGTCCATAGTTGATACTTTGCCTCTTTTCAATATTTTGAACTTCCTTACATTGGGCTCTTCAGTGTCATAATCAAGAACAATGCAGAAAGAAGGGTCCACCTTCACATCTCTTTTTCTTCTTTTCCTAGTAAACCTCACAGTGTCATCAGAAACCAACTCTGAATCTTCAATGTTAGGGATTTCTAGAGGATTAGAGATACCTGTAGAAAGAAACGGTTCAATCTTATTAGTTAGGAAAGGGGAAGATTCAATTTTTGGAGTCCTTGGGCTCCTCCTAGTTCTTGATACAAGGGTTTCTTGAGTTTTCTTTCTTTGCACTTTAAGCCATTGCTTTGTTCTTTGAAAAACCTTGTTAGTCAAAGACTTTATATCTTCTTCTTCCCTTTCCAACCAATCAACTCTTCTAATCACCACTTCAGTGCTTGATGTTGTGCTTTCTGATTCTAATACATTCTCATCTTCATCCTTTATGTTTCTGATACTGAAAGGAATTTTTAAAACAATAATTTGTTTAAGAGAAAATCTAGAGTGCATTCTCTTTGTAGCCTCAACTTCATCCATGCAATCATCCCAAAAGTCTTCTAATTCTGGCTGATGAAGAAACATAACATCTACCCTAAAATGGCTCTCCACAAAACCTTTTCTATCAAAGTAATTCCTTGCTTGATATGGTTGGAGATTCATTTCTTTCAGCTCATTTATCAAGAAGGAAAAATCATGCATTAACCAGAATCTATAATGCCCGAACTCTAGTGGGAAGAATGCACCAATACCATGCTTAACCTTGTATTTCTTCTCAACCATCAACAACTGTCTTCCTACCTCAAGTAGAATACACTTGTCCAAAAAATACCTAGGAAGTTTCAAGGGAGCATCACTGAAGCCTCCCACCCTCAAATAGCTAAAGGTAGGGAATTGAATATAAAAACTTCCATAAATCTTCACAAATTCCATGGCTTCTTCTGATATTCTGCAATTAGGTTTTCCTCTCAGCTCAAAGAACAACTTGGACATAAATGTATCCTGTACTTTCTTGAAACCTATGGGATTTCTTCCTTTTTGCAACAGGGGATGGTACTCATAAATGGTCATATTGCTATTCCACTCTTCATGTTGCAGACCATCCCAAATTCTACATATGCCAAGGATATAAAAGAGGTACGAGGACATATAGAAACTTGAAATCAAGGTTGGATGGGACAAACTTTTATGCAACTGTTCGGCTATAATTTCTGCCCAATCAAAAACATTACCAATGTCTAGGATGGCCTGTACAAAAATGTACATCCAGTCCTCCCAATTGGTAGCTATAGGATTACCTCTAACCATGTTTAACATTACTGTTATATCCCTTACTTCTCTAAATAGGTGATCTTTTCTGAGAGGTCTAGGTAGACGGGAAGCTCCTTTTTTTGGGTTTACCAGCTAGTCTCTAGCTATGTTATTTCTATATTACCTCTTGTGTTTTTTAGAGTCTGTTATGGCTTTATCGATACTCAAATCCCCATAAACCTCTGTTGGCGGGATTTTAAAAGCAGCCATTATTACCTCTCTATTAATATTCACCAGGACTTCACCATTTTCTATGTTGATGCACCTCTCAGCTTTATTATACCTGTTATGGCATTCTATCACCAGCTTTGGGCATGGAAATACTTATAGGAAACCAACCACTTCTAACAAACTACTCTCTACAATCCTGACAGATATGTTTTCGTCAACTATTTTCCTTAATCTTTACACAATTTCTCCTATATCATCATCCATTATCACCATATCCCTCATCTCTGGTAAACAACTACTGATTGGGGAAAATTTATTTTCCTTTATGGATTTTACCTTGCAAGAAGACACACTAAAACAAAATCTTGCAAGATTCTTACGAAGCCAGCTCTTTGCTTTTAAAATGAAGAAGCTTAAAGGAATTACAGGGCCAAGGTTGCTGTAGAACTCACCATTTTTCTACTTCTCAAAAATGTTACCTTGCCACGCCAAGATGCCTCCATAAGATAAGCAGAGAAAAATATAGAAATGAAAAGAGAGGGAAAATAAATATACACACTTGCTTTGATTCCCATCAACTCAAGAGAACTTCCATGCGATCAATTTTTACGCTGCAATAAATGTTAATAGCCTATCATACACACTTCTCTTTAGTAAGAAAATCCCATGAGATGAGGTGGTGCCACTCCTTTTTGGTCACATCAATCACTTCATTGTTAGTATGTAAATATTTGGCTCACAGCTTATATCTTGTTATTATTACATCTCAAAATTCAATCCTTGAACCATAAAGGTTGGGTTCAAAGTACATGATTCATGATGTTTTAATTAATATGCACACTTGACAACTATGGTGGTCCCGTAGGACATCTATAACAAGCTTGAAGATTTATGAACTATGATACTAAAACCTTGAATTGGGAGACTTTTAATGCAAAGCTGTCGAAGTGCAGAATTAAACGTGAACCTTGAACCAAAAATGTTGGGTTCAAATTTCAAAATTTGTTTTAACATTTACAAATGAACATGCGACCGTGATGGAAAAATCTTTTATTACCAAGATGCTAACAATACATGAGGCTTTTGGAGAAATGCATATTGAACTTTGAACCTTGAATCGACAGGGTCAAGTTCAAAGTTCAAGATTCAATTTACAACTTAAACTTTGACAAAGGTTGGAAATTGTCGCAAATGAATAAGATGAAATTTATTTGACTGGAAACAGGTGGCTCCGATTGGGGATTAGGATTGTGAAGGACTAAACAATGAATCCAAGCTCTCTGGTTTTGCACTAAACTAAAAGGCAACACACACAACTAACCTACAGGACAACAAAAATGTATGTACAATGGACTACTGAACTTAATTACAACTCATAAAACTTTAGATCTTTCCCGTTATAAGATAAGGGCATTTTTGTTCCATCCACATACCTGAGCTTGAAAGAATTAGGTCCCAACACTTAACTGATTTCAAAAGGCCCCTTGCAAAGGGACTCAAATTTACTATGGGCACCTTGGGGCTCTCTCTTTTTATCCCATAGCAGCACTCTGTCATTCTCCATGAAATTCTTGGGCCTGGCCCACCTGTCAAAAATCTTCTTTACTTGGGATTGATGCAACGCTATGTGATTTACCATTTCTTCTCTTTCTTCTTGGATCTTGCTTAGGTACATGATCCTTTTATCCAACCCATCAGAAAAGGTTTTTTCTTCACACCTTTTGCAATTTTATTGCTACAAGCTCCAGAGGTAATGAGAGTTGAGCTTCTAATCCATAGACTAGTTCAAATGGAGTCATACCTATAGCCCTCTTAGGAGAAGTACAATCAGCCCAAAGAGCTTCAAACAATCTTTTGTGCCAGTCTTTGGAATTTTTGCTCACTAACTTTTTCATAATATTGATCAAGTTTTTATTGGTAGATTCCACTTGCCCATTGCCTTGAGGAAAGTTATCAGATGAGTGTGCTAATTGAAGCCCATTATCATAACAAAAAATTTGCATCTCTTGAGAAGAGAATTTCTGTGCATTATCAACAAAAATCTTTGCAGGAACACCAAATCTAACCAAAATGTTCTCTTTCAAGAAAGAATAGACCACCTCAGTAGTAGTTTTTCTCACCGCAATAGCTTCTACCCATTTAGTAAAATAGTCAGTAGCTGTTAAAATATGGGTATGTCCGATACTTGATGGGGGTTTTATTGGTCCTATAAAATCTAGACCTCATTGCTTGAATGGCTCTTCAATTATCACTGGCCTTAAGGGAAAAGTAGCTAAATGTGGCTTACCAAAAAATAGCTTGCATTTCTTGCATTGCACTACCCATTTATATGCATTCTTAAACATTCCAGGCTAGTAATAGCAGTTCCTCAAAATTTTGAAAGTCGTTACCGTTGATGAGATGTGTCCACCACATGCTTCACTGTGAAAGGACTGAAGTAACTTCTTCTGCTGGTCTTCATCTACACACCTAAGAAACATTCCATCTAGACCTCTTTTATATAGAATATCATCTACTATGACATATTTGGCTACTTTAAGCTTCAAATTTCTCTACTCCTTTTCTATAAGATGAGTTGGACACTCTCCGTAGGTGAGATAATAGGAAACATCTGAGAAACATGTATCTTTCAATCCTATAAATAAGGATAGAGGGATGTCACCTTCAGAAGCCACATCATTTTCCACAATCAATTTGCACAAGCCCTGGCCCCTGACCAATTTGGTAGGTTTGATCTCTAAATCAAACTCTTGAACTTTAGCCACCCAATTGGCTCTTTTATTCATGGACACCTCTTGTTGAGTTAGGATACTCTTAACAACAAAACTTGGAACATATATAGTGGAATGAGAATGCAGAATATAATACCAAAACTGCTTGATAGCTTTAACCACTACATAAGCCTTCTTTTCTGTGGGTGAATACTTCAATTCATGATTCTTTAAAGGAACACTCATAAAGGAAATGAGAACCTCCTCGCCAGCTTCATTCTTCTATAACAAGACACCTGACATAGTGTGCTCAGATGCATAACAATGTATCACAAAGTCTTTCCAAAAATCTAGGTGAGTGAGGATTGGGGCTTGCACAATTGCTTCTTTAACCTCATCAAAATACTTCTTAGCCTCATCATTCCATCTAAAATTCTTTTTCTCACTTAACAAGCTCACCATGGGTCTAGTTGTTTCTAAAAAATCTGGCACAAATCTCCTCAGAAAGTTGATTTTCCCAAAGAAAGACCTTATTCCACTTCTGTGAGATGGAAAACACAGTTTCTAAATCGCCTGCACCCTCTCAGGATCTATTGTAATTCCCTTTTCTGACACTATGTGACCTAACAATTTTCCCTTTGTCACACAAAAAATAGATTTTTTGGGATTTAAAGATATCCCTTGGTTCCTACATTCTTGGAGAATGAGCTTTAGATCTTTAGGATGCTTCTTCCTTCTATGGGAGAAGATAGTCATATCATCAAGGTACACCATCATCACTTTATTCATTAGATGACTAAAGAAAGAATTCATGGCCCACTGGAATGTTGCTCCTGCATTGATCAAACCGAATGGTATTTGGTTATATGAAAACATACCCCAAGGGGTAGTGAATGTCATTTTGTGTTGGTCCTCAAGAGCCACACTAATTTGGTTGTACCCTGAGAACCCATCCAACATTGACATCTTTTCAAACCCTGCCACCATCTAAAGAATATGGTCCATATTGGGGAGAGAAAAGTTGTCCTTCAAACTTGACTAATTAAGATTCCTGAAATCAATGCAAATTTGAATTTACCCATTCTTCTTGCGAATAGGTACTATGTTCGCTACCCAGGTAGAATGATGAATTGGGTAAATTATTTTAGCTTTTAGCATTTTATCTACCTCTCAGAAAATAGCATCAGCCACTCTAGGGTTATAATTTCTCAATTTCTGCTTGAAGGGCTTGGCTCCTTGTTTCAGAGGAATGTGGTGCTGGAATTTCCCATTTCTGAAATCCTTCAAATCTTCATACAACCATACAAACACATATCTGAACTCTTGTAGTAGTTTTGTGAATACCTCTTTCTCCGTATGGCTACAACATGTACCTAAGTTGACAAACTTAGGGTCTTCATTACTCCCAATATTGATTTTATCATAACTACTAAACTATTCTTCTTTTGTCCCTTCACCATGGCCCACAAAGTATTCTTTACAATCAAACAAATTTTCCATAGTTACAAGACCTTTAGGAATATGATTTCCTTTTAATTGAATAACATCTTTTCCCTTTTCAACCTCTTCATCAACACATAACTCATGGCATTCAGATTCCGACCGTTCGAAAAAGACAGAGGAAAAATTTTCTATACCCTGAAGAAAAGACAACACATGAGCATCGTCACTGAAGACTTGCCAAGAATTAGCATTGTCTGATACATTAGGTCGATGAATGAGCTCAATGGTATATTGATCACTATCAAAGTCAGGATGAGGAATAAGTAGCATGACAGAACCAGCAAGAGCATATGCTCTGGAGTTCATTTCTCTAGGTATAGATTCAATGGAAAAAGCTTTGAATCCTTCAACTTCATCCCAGACTCTATTCCTATAGTGCTTCATCCTCTCATTCCTCACTACATATTTTCCCTTCACTTGTTTTACAATCAGCTCAGCATCTCCTTTTACCCTTAGTAATTTGATGCCTTTTCTTTTCGCTTCTTGAATCCCAAGTAACAGAGCTTCATATTCTACAATATTGTTAGTGTTCTCAAATTCAAGCTTGTAATTTTTCTTCAGTTGGAGATATCAATACCACCCCAATACCCGAACTGGTAGATGAACAACTCCCATCAAATTTCATAGTCTACAACTCTTCATTGTCAGTACATTTTTCATTCATGATATCAATTTTTGGCATGACCAAATAATTAGAGAAATTAGTCTCCTAGTACAAGATATGAGACTTAGGATCATCTAAGGGAAAAATAGTGTACTTGCACTTAGTATCAGGTTGTAGAGTAACCTTCTTATCCCCAATGGGGATGATAGCCTGAGACCAATCTAATTTGATCTCTCCACCCATATCTCTACAAAAGGTTCTTCTCAAGAGCATACCATAACTAGTTGGTATGTCAGCAACCAGGATTGTCAACTTGAGCCTTTTATCAGGGAAAGCTGCCAATGCAACTTGGGCATCTTTGATTTGGCCAATCAAAGGAACTTTCTTAGCATCCATGGAGTAGTACCTACCAAAAGTTTTGGTTAAAGGCAAATCAAGGGCCTTTTCTACTGAAGAGGGTATGATGTTGTCAGAAGCTCCAAAATCTATAATACAATTACTAAGCTTATGACCATGGATGAAAAATGACACATAAAAAGGCTCAAGTTTCCCAATTATAGGAGCAAATCCTGAGGATTCAAGATTGATGATGAGTTCTTTAACTTTGATTTGTTTAACATTTGGGTCAGTAGGAATTTCACTAGTGGATACAGTATTTGTTTAATTAGACTACACAACAGGAGAAGAACCCTTCACATAAGCAACCAACTTATCCAATTCACCAGGGTTTGATTTCAAATATTCAGCAGGGGATATTTGGATTTTAGATGATTTACATAATTCTATGAAATCAAAAGTTGGTTCAGATTCTGACCTTTTAAGGATTTTAATCCCCGCTGATTCACTCCCCGGAGTCTTTGTGTTGTTGCCAGCTTGACACATTGGTTCTTTATCCTTCTTGCCTTGGAAAAAAGATGAAGCGTGGTTGTGAAATTTTCCACCTTGCTGAGCTTGGGTAAGCACTGAACATGAAGGATGCTCCAAAGTTGTAAGGATGTCACCACCTCATTCTGAATTAGACTCATATTCAAGATAGTAACTCACGGAGTCGTCAGGTCCTCCTAAATCTTCTTCATTGCCAGGGATTTCCACAATGGTTTCTTTGTTGGCTTCCATTTTCTTGTACCGCACCATCTTAGGGAAAGAATCACCATCATGCTCATCAGTCAAATGAAAGATACACATGTTTCTTTTAGCAAGAGGTGCTTCAATCTAAAGTCTCAGCTGATGTGGTAGACTATTTGATTGTTTTCCATAATTTCCCATTCCTTGGTTTCCATACCTCCTAGGAATATCTTGATAAGGAGCAGGGGTAACTTTTGATAATTTCCTTTTTAGGGTAATCATATCATTGACTAGTCTCTGAACAATAGGATCAGAAGATCCAGATGTAGAAGCCTGATTATTAGGAGTTTGAACCTCTCTTCTCCATTTACTAGTAGTAATCATGTCATCTTCAAGCTCAACTGCTAATGCTTGGGCAGGTGCTAGGTCTGCTACTCTTCCTCGTCTAAGATGGAAGCTGATATCTAGAGACATAGCATTTACAAAGAAGCCCTTTCTGTTCTCGTCACTAGGACAATGAGCATTTGGAATCTGCTACAAGAGCTTATTAAATTTAGCAACAAATTCTCGCATGGGTTCATGCATCTCCTTCTTTAATTGAGAGAGCTGCAACAATAAGGAGTGTTCATTATTGGCTACTTTGAAGCGAGCCATAAAACCTATTCTCATACCATTCCAAGTTATTATTGAACCATTGGGAAAATGATGAAACCAATTTGTAGTGATTTCAATCAAAGTCTAAATGAAAAGATGGATTGCCACATCTTTTATACCCATGCGTATAACACTACATGCAATATTGAAAGCATTAATATGATCACTTGGGGAAAATTTTTCGTCACCACTGAATTTGGGTAGAACCTCTCTAGCCCCTTTGGGTAAATCTTGTAGGTTAAAATTTGTTAGATCCAGAGGACCAACCTAAGCACCCCATGGTTGATTTTGGGCCATATTTGGTAGAGAAAAATTTAGAGGCTAAGGATTAAAAAGAGATGGGACTAATGTGCTAGATAATGTAAGGGTCTGGAAACTAGAAATGGGTGTGGTAGACTTGATAGGTGAGGATGCTCTACTAGTTGTTTGGGTCTTTCTTCTCACAGAGATATGGGAGTTGAAATTCAATCACTCAAGGGCTTCAAAATCTTCATCAACTAGTCCCTTTTCTTTATCCCCTCTGGTATACCTCTTTTCTGCTAGCTTACTAATTAAGACTGTAACAGAGATATATTAATAAAGAACAACCTATCCTCTAGGTCTTTGGGCTGCTCTATTTTCTACAGCAGTTGGTCAAGCCAAAGGTAAAAGTATCAACCACTCTCCAATTTCTTCCTCCTCTTCAATTACTAACTTCAATTGTTGATATTACTAACCACTTATTCTTAGATTCCAAGCAGTTGCATCAAGATCAACAATAATGTCCTCTTGTGTATCAGAGAAGTGAAGATCGGGTTGTAACACCGGTGGAAGTTCTTGCTAACCGAGAATTACCTCAGCACGTAGCACCATAAATGATCATCAAATGAAAAGAGTTAAGCACTAGTCTACTTGTTAGAATCCCCAACAGAGTTGCCAAAAATCTGTTGGTATATAGATTTTCTTTCTTACTAAAATTATATCAATCTCCTAACACTCTTGCCCAAAATGAAGGAAAAACTAACACAATAGTTAAGCTAGTCACTCACGACTAAACTCTCTACGATCAAAGGAGAAGCTATCTTATAGAAAGATCAATCTTGACAATCCATTTATTTGAAAAGAATGAAAAATAGTAAAAAAAATATATACTTTTGACCTGAAAGTACAAAAGGCTTTTCAATTCCTCATATAAAATGACTATAAAGATTTAAGTTCTGAGAAAAATCCTCATTCATCTAAGCCAATTGACTAAGATTGCAAATGAAACACTCTTAGCAAGATCGATTCAACATATACCAAAATAAAAATGAAGAATGGAGAGATTATCTTGAAACACACACATAGATCACAACAACATGAAATTAATTCCAACTGAAACCAACGTATATGTAGTAACCAGACCAACTGATTTGAGAAAAATAATATTATCTACTTTATATATCAACTAATACTATATCATATGTTTCAATTCAAAACAAAACCATTCATCGAAAGTACTTGCAGCAAATATTAAACTATTAAGTTTCTGCTACCAGAGAACCGACCCCTGCAAGGTCCTTCAAAAATTAATTTATAGCCACACAGGGCATAATCAGTTTTGTAACTAAAAAGTCTATCTTTGGAAATGAAAACTAACACCCTAAAACTACTTGGAACTGCTTTGTCAAAGACTAAATAATCGATTAAATTTTCTAGGCCTCAGCACTAGTGGTGGCATCAGCTGCTTTGCACATGGCTAACCACTACTCAAATGCTGTCGTAAATCTCTCCAACATCACTTTGTTTGGTGAAGAAACAAGATCAAGCCTCTGTTACCAGATACATTTATAGTTCAACGACTTCTCCAACTTGGTCTGCAATGTCTTTATTTGTTCCTCATCAATCATTATCAATGACTACACCTGGGCTACAATGGAGCAATCACATGCTACCATTTATTTGGCATCTTTTAACCGATGTGCCTTCTCAGCGAAGGATTCCTTCATCTTGGCTGCATCAATTCCGGTCTTTACTTCACCCATTGCTAAGTTATAGAAACAGTCTATATGGTTGCTAAGAACCTCTTCAACACAAGCTACTGCCTTCAGAATTTGTCCCGATTCCTCAATACCTTGTTCAAACAGAGCACATCACCATTCTTCATTAATCTTGGCTACAAATAAGAGACTGGCATCGACATCAGGTACTACCTTCTAAGATAAAAACTTGTCTATACCATAGACAAAAGCCTCATCCATGTTGGTTATCTCTATCTCCAAACTATCCCTCTTTCCTTCCTAGAGTTTCATATTAGCTTCAACAGAAGACGCCAGGGAAGAAGACCTACTAGTTGAATCTTCATAGGCTTGTGAAAAATGGTTAACCATTTCACCAACCTCTCCCATCCAATTGTAGAATGCTTTAGAGAGAGATCCCTCTTTGTGTACCTGATCAAGGAATTTTTCATTATCTGGAGACTTGACATCAAAATTTAGAGGTACAATTACCAAAGGCTGGGGAACAGGATTCTACAATTGCTGAATGTATTTTTCCATCTCACATAAAGCTTGTTTCAATTTTTCTTTATCTTCTGCATCTTTCAATACTCTGTGGTTGATTTTCTTGTTTGCAGAATTCATGATCTTCAAATTTGCCACCCTGGAAGACACTCCTAAGTCTACTTTCTCCACATTGAAATCTTGTTCACTAACCTTGGCATTAGTCTTGTCATAAGTAGGCTTGAATATCTCGGCAACCCAATGACCTTTATTTGGGTCTATATCTACCATAGACTCTATCTTTGACTTCTTTGTCCTTGGGGATTTTCAAAGATATTTGCTAACCAAATCACCAATAGGAATTGAGGTAGGAATGATGTTCCTTTTCTTGTTCACAGACAAATCCATCCAGTTTGGAATCTTAGGAGTTGTATTCTGTAAGGAAATAGTGGTGCTTCGATTACTTGGAGTGACTGGATCCTGTTGACCTATACTTCCACTACCTCATGCTGATACTAAGTCCATAGTTGATACTTTGCCTCTTTTCCATCTTTTAAACTGCCTTACACTGGACTCTTCAGTGTCAGAATCAAGAACAATGTAGAAATAAGGGTCCACATTCCCACCTCATTTCCTTCTTTGCTTGGTAAACCTCACAGTGTCATCAGAAACCAACTCTGAATCTTCAATGTTAGGGATTTCTAGAGGATCAGAGATACCTATAGAAAGAAACGGTTCAATCTTATTAGTTAGGACAGGGGAAGATTCAATTTTTGGAGTCATCGAACTCCTAATTCTCAACGCAAGGGTTTCTTTAGTTTTTTTTCTTTGAGCTCTAAGCTATTGCTCTGTTCTCCGAAAAACCTCCTTAGTCAAAGACTTTAGATCTTCTTCTTCCCTTTCCAACCAATCAACTCTTCTAATCACCACTTTAGTGCTTGATGTTGTACTTTTCTATTCTAATACATTCTTATCTTCATCCTTTATGTTTCTGATACTGAAAGGAAGTTTTAAAACAACAATTTGTTTAAGAGAAAATCTAGAGTGCATTCTCTTTGAAACCTCAACTTCATCCATGCAATCATCCTAGAAGTCTTCTAATTCTGGATGATGAAGAAACATAACATCTACCCTGAAATGGCTCTCCACAAAACCTTTGCTATCAAAGTAATTCCTTGCTTGATATGGTTGGAGATTCATTTCTTTCAGTTCATTTATCAAGAAGGAAAAATCATGCATTAACCAGAATATTTAATGCCCCAGCTCTAGTGGGAAGAAAGCACCAATACCATGCTTAACCTTGTATTTCTTCTCAACCATCAACAACTATCTTCCTACCTCAAGTAGAATATACTTGTCTAGACAATACCTAGGAAGTTTCAGGGGACCATCACTGAAGCCTCACACCCTCAAATAGCCAAAGGTAGGGAACTGAATATAAAAACTTCCATAAATCTTCACAAATTCCATGGCTTCTTCTGATATTCTGCAATTAGGTTTTCCCCTCAACTGAAAGACCAAATTGGGCGTAAAGGTATCCTGCACTTTCTTGAAACCTATGGGATTTCTTCCTTTCTGCAACAAGGGATGGTACTCGTAAATGGTCATATTGCTATTCCACTCTTCATGTGGTAGACCATCCCAAATTCTATAGATGGAAAGGATATAAAAGAGGTACGAGGACATATAGAAACTTAAAATCAAGGCTGACCAGGATAAACTTTCATGCAACTGTTTAACTATAATTTCTGCCCAATCAACAACATTACCAACATCTAGGATGGCCTGCACAAAAATGTACATCCAGTCCTCCCAGGTTGTGTCTACAGGATTACCTCTAACCCTATTTAACATTACTATTATATCCCTTACTTCTCTAAACAGGTGATCTTTTCTGAGAGGTCTAGGTAGACAGGAAGCTCCTTTTTCTGGGTTTAATAGCCAGTCTCTAGCTATGTTATTTCTATATTCCCTCTTTTTTTTTTTAGAGTCTTCTATGGCTTTATCGATACTCCAATCCCCATAAACCTCCACTGGCGGGATTTTAAAATTGGCCATTATTACCTCTCTATTAATATTCACCAAGACTTCACCAATTTTTGTGTTGATGCACCTCTCATTTTTATTATACCTGTTATGACATTCTATCACCAGCTCTGGGCATGGAATTACTTTAGGGAAACCAACCGCTTCTAACAAACCACTCTGTACAATCCTGACAGATATGGCTTCGTCAACTATTTTCCTTAATCTTTGCACAATTTCTCCTATATCATCATCCATTATCACCATATCCCTCATCTTTGGCAAAAAACTACTGATTGGGGAAAATTTATTTTCCTTTATGAATTTTACTTTGCAAGAAGACATACTGAAACAAAATCTTGAAAGATTCTTACGAAGCTAGCTCTTTGCTTTTAAAATGAAGAAGCTTAAAGGAATTACAGGGCCAAGGTTGCAGTAGAACTCACCATTTTTCTGCTTCTCAAAAATGTTACCTCGCCGTGCCAAGATGCCTCTAAAAGATAAGCAGAGTAGAATAAAGAAATGAAAAGAGAGGGAAAATAAATACACACACACTTGCTTTGATTCCCATCAACTCAAGAGAGCTGCCATGCGATTAGTTTTTATGCCGCAATAAATGTTAACAGCCTGTCATACACGCTTCTCTTTAGTAAGAAAATCCCATGAATTGAGGTGGTACCACTCCTTCGGTCACATCAATCATTTCATTGTCAGTATGTAAAGATTTTTCTCATGGCTTATATATGGGTATTATTACATCTTGAAATTCGATCCTTGAACCATAAAGGTTGAGTTCAAAGTACATGATTCATGATGTTTTAATTAATATGCACACTTGACAACTATGGTGGGCCCCTAGGACATCTATAATGAGCTCAGAGATTTATGAACCGTGATACTAAAACCTTGACTTGGGAGACTTTTAATGCAAAGTTGTCGAAGTGTAGAATTAAACGTGAACCTTGAACCATAAAGGTTGGGTTCAAGTTCAAAATTTGTTTTAACATTTACAAACGAACACGCGACCGCGATGGAAAAAGATTTTATTACCAAGATGCTAACAATACATGACACTTTTGGAGAAATGCATATTGAACTTTGAACCTTGAACCGACAGGTTCAAGTTCAAAGTTCAAGATTCAATTTACATCTTAAACTTTGACAAAGGTTGGAAATTACCGCATATGAATAAGATGAAATTTATTTGACTCACAACAGTAATCATTAATCCCTATGTAATCTATGTAGCCTATCAGATTTAGGGAATTCTTAAGCGGCTTAAGTAGAAAATCTAGATCGTTGATCTTGATCTAGGAGGATATTTTATTGTCTATATAAGATGAGATTTGAACCCTAAAATGATGTATGAGTGTGAGAGAGTATGGGAAGTATATGAAGGATCTCGTATATAGAATAGAGAAGCATTTTGATATAGGCAGAGATCAACAAAAGTGACTGAGAAAGGTAGTGAAGGACAGAACATAGATATATTTGATTGAGGAGATCAAATAAGTATTGGAAGGAGAAGATTTTTTATCAGCATCATAATGCAAACCGAAGGATCAGGTACTGAGACAATCTAACAGGTGAATCAGGGTAAATCTCTTAACAGAGTGGTCCTAATAGGCCTAAGTAAATCTCTTAACTGAGTACTTACTTTGATGTAAGTTTAAATCCTTTTACTAAGGTAGATTGTATAAGTCTTTAAGCTCTTAGCAGGGTAGAACCCTCACAGGGTAGATCGTTAGTTTATGATCAAAACTTTGTAGCCCTAATAGGAAAACTTTAATACTGTAGTAGTGAAGATTTGTGGGTGTCATCCCCACCCCAGTTTTACCTTTCAAGGGTTTCTGGGTAACCAAAATCTTTTTGTTATATGTTTCAATTTCATGGGTGAAGATTAGAATGTTAGATCTATTTCAGTATTGAAATTGATGTTTATGTTATGCAAGTGAATCTATGTCGAAATGGAATTAATAGTAGATATTTGATTCACCCCCTCTCATTATCTCACTTTCCTATAATAGATTTCCAACATTTATGGGCTCCATCCTATTTTGTTTTGTATCTAAAATAAAAGCTATTAAACAAAAACTACTAGAATGGAATAGGAAACAATTTAAGAATATTTTTGCAACAAAATCCAACATAGAAGAAGAAATAGGGAAATTAAACAATGAATTTATCCAAGAGGGAATGGATTAGAATAAATTTCAAAAAGAGAAAGAACTACTCAACAACTATGCAGATATCTTGGCAAAAGAAGAAATTTTCCTGGAAACAGAAGTCTAGAGAAACTTGGCTATCAAAGGGACATAAAAATTCAATTTTTTTTCATAATAGCACTAAGTAAAGGTGAAACATTAATAAAATGCTCTATATTAGGAATGGAGAAGGAAATATTATAGAATATCCAAAGGAAATAACCAAATAAACAATGGTCATTTTAATAAGATTCTAAATAACTTGGAAGGTTATGATCTTAATGCCCAAATAAGCATGTTGACAAACATACCAAAGATAATAACGGAGGAGAGAAATAATATGATCACAAGTAAATTTGTAGCAATAAAATTTAAAAATGCCTTGAAGCAACTTCACCCAAATAGAGCACCTAGGCTAAATGGATTCCTCACATATTTTTTCAAAAAAATTAGCATATTTCAGGAGAGGATATGGCTGAGAAATTAGAAAATGCGAGGAAATCAGGAAGTTTTGAATAAGAGAAATTAATAATACCTTCAACACTCTTATCCCCCAAAAGGAAAAAATATAGCATTTAGATTATTTCAAACCTATTTCTCTATGCAATACATTATACAAACTTTTGGTTAAAGCTTTGGCTAACAAATTAAATAATATTCAAACTTTTATCATATCAAAAGAACAAATAGGGTTCGTGTGAGGGAGGTCAGTATTTGATGGAGTTATAATAGCACAATAGGCAATCCATTCAATTAAAAATGATCAAAAAATTAGTATGCTAATTAATATGAAAATAAAAAAAGCTTATGATAAAGTGGACTAGAGATTTTTGTCCAAATATTTAAAAGCATTTGGATTCAATAAATAATGAACGAATTTGATATACTACTACTACATCTTTAATCCAAGATTCTTAGTATTAGTGAATGAAACCCCAAAGGAATTTTTTGAAACATTTAGAGGATTAAGACAAGGGGATACAATTTCACCAATTTTATTTATAATTATGGCAGAAGCTCTTGGTAGGACTATAAGTAAATTTCAAGAGAATGAGAAAATAAAAGGGATGAGAATCATTATTAGAATTATAGCCATCATCCATCAACAATTTGTAGATGACACAATGCTTTTGGGGGTTGAAGAAAAATAGGAAGCAAGACAATTCAAAAAGGTCCTTAATATGTATACCAAGGCATCAAGGCAAATAGTAAGCCGTTAAATATTGGAAAGTTTCCTTTTTAATGTCAACACTAGAATAGAGTTAGAAATCTTAATATATTAGGATTTAGAATGAGAAAATTAACTTGTAAATATCTAAGATTACTGCTAAATAAGGGCACTAGATCAACCAAAATATGGAATCCTATCAATGCAAAAATGGAACAAAAAATGAAATTTTATGGAAGGGTAAATGGATCTCATGAGTAGGAAGAGCTACAATTTTACAAAAGAATTACTATCATCAATACCAATATATCAAATGTATTTTCTTCTCCTTTCACAAGGAGAAAATGCCAAATTAAAGGAAAAAAAGAGAACCTTCTTTTGGCAAGGATTGACAAAAAAAAGTAGGCATTAATTGTTTGGGACAACATATGCATGCCAAAAGAAGCTGGTGGCATAGGATTAAGAAACTAGCTATGGAAAAATAAAGCCTTAGGAGCCAAATTGGTATGGAAAATGTATAAGGAATCCCATTTAAAATGGTTAAAGATACTCCAACATAAATATTTGAATGGGACACATCTTTATAATATTCTTAGAACCCCAAACCCACCAAAAGGATCATGAGTATGGAATTTCATAATCAATTGAAAAGACCTCATCTTAGACCAACTTACATGGGATATAGTAGACAGAAACACAACTTTATTTTGGAGAGTCTCTTGGGGAGAATATACAACTAGCATACATAGATTTTAAAAAATCTATGTAAAAAAGTTGTGAGATATCATCTAAACAATAATAAAGTTTATCATTTTATTTTTTAATTATAAACTTAAAAAATCTATAAAAATAATTAAATTGAAATATAAATTAATCAAATACTCTATTTAATTTAAAATATTATCATCATAATTTACACACCATTCTCTCCAGAAAAATTTCATTTCTTCTTTAGTATTAAATAAAGTTTTAGATTTTTTCTCTCTTCTAGGGCGTCTTTAAGATATTGTTTTATGATCCAATTGATAGCTATGATCATTACTAATTTTTAATGGTATCGTGCTAAAAGAGTTCTAAAGACATACAAATGGGCTCAAAGATATTTTAAAAATGAGTTTTTATGAAATATGTATATACAATTTTATTCATATAGACACTTCTGGAAATATATAGACTCCTAATAAGTCTCAAAACCTTCCCACTTTATTTAAGACAATTGTGTCTAATGACATAGAAAATCATGTATTTAAGCAATAAACTATCTTTCACTTGTCCAAAATAGATTGCTTTTCAATATACAAAGGTTTATAATTAAATAAAACCAAAAAGATTACAAACAATATGCTTGTACATTTTTTTCGAGATCCTATTAGCTTCCATAACATAATTTTTTCATAATGCCTCTTTGAAAAATGTATGGAATAGATAGTTTTCTTATTGTTGGTGCAAACCTAAGGTTGTGACTCTAAATATAAGAAAATCTAACTACAAATGGAGTGACATCTTGATTTGTTCCAATAATTTTACTCCTAAGAGGCCAACAATGTGCCACTATTTTCCCAACAAACCAAAGAGATTTTGAATTGATGAACCTAACTATAAATACCTAATTTACCTTTTTTCTCATTCCAATATTGTAATTTTCCCAAGGGGTTACTAGCGCACAATATGATATGAAAATAAGAGACATGATCTCATGTTCATGAAGCTTAAATTCCTTTGATGATTGCGCAATTTCAGATGTGCTTATCCAATTTAAATCAACATTTAATTTAACTAAATATTTTCCATGTTCCTTACCTCATCCTCTTCATGAATGTAGAATCAATAGCTAATTCAATATCTTTTATTTGCTTAGATTTTTTGTTCCTTCAATCCGAAGTTAGAAAATCCAAACTAACATCATCATTATTTTCAGTATGGAAAGGACATTAGTTTTATATATTAAAAATAAATAAGCATATTTTGTTCATTTAATTTTGGTATATACAAATTCATCTTGTGGCAAGATTATTAAAATCAAATCCCATTTTCTCAATATGTTTCCAATAGCATGTGTTAATTTTTTTTAAATTGGCTCATTAGAGATGAATCACATTATGAACATTCTTGTAAAATCATATAAGACACATTAACTATGTCATCTTTAAAAGATGACATGCCCATTGTTTAAAATAAAGCTTACATGATAATTGATGTAGTAGTGAACAAGGTTAGTTCATAAAGAAATCAATAAGGATCAAATTTTTATGTAATACAAAATGTTGACAAATCTCAAAGATGATCTCAAGTTTTATACTCAAAATGTCTATTTTTTTAAGAAAACTTAAAAAAATATAACTACCCAAATCAAATGTTTTTTTTACATTAAATCATCATACAATATCTTCTAATATAATCAAACTTTAACACTTCACCCATTGTTACAAATAGACTCACACTCAACTCAAATTGAACCTATAATTTTTACACATTTTTTTCTAATTTATTTTTAATATCCAAAGTATTCCAAAAATTTCAAATATGTAAAAAATGAAAATGAAAATATATAATTCCAATTTCCAACTTTCTAATTTGATTGTGGGAACTTGAGTTTCCCAAAATTGCTTGAGTCATAAATAGTGTTTCAAACCTTTCAAGTTGATTTCCCATCAAATTTCCCTCTCTTTGACTTTCTAATAAAGATGAATCCCACAACTTTTCAAAAATAAATATTTGTAAGGTTATGATGAAACAAATGAACAATATTGTGTCCCTTTCTTGTGTGCTTGTCAACAAACAAGGAAAACATTTTCTCTTTACCAAGGCCAAGTGGGCCCAATAGAGGCATAAGTACCACACACGATGAGATATCTAACATGAATTTTCATTATTTTGGGATTTCAAGTGCATTTTTTTAAAATAAACTTTTACTTGCTTATTCTTTGATTTGATAAAACTTTTATATTGATTTTAAAAAAGAAAGTGTGTATTATTGTAATGGCCACACATTTTAATGGGAATGCATGTTTGTACGAGGAGGAGCACGAACTACAATAGAGGTTGTGCCTGTCGCCACTAAGAGTATAAACAATTCACTAAAATAAATCATCAAATGTGACTTTTTTTTCGTTTTTTATTTCTAACTCTAATTAAATCATCTTTCCACATTTTAAAAATCTATCCACATATATTTTGTGTATCTATATAGGATGTCACTTGCTTTAAAAAAGTAGTTTACATTCTGATATAAGCCCATCAATAGTCAATCAAAGGTGGCTGTTCTTTTTATATTGTTATATTATAATAAGATATTAACATTATAAATTTCTGTTTCTGCAATATATTATAATATTAATATTATAAATTATAGTTTCTGCAATATATGTCTCAAAATGTATGTAAAGTAAGTAGGCCACTTCTTGAAATAGTTAATAATAATAATAATGATAGAGGATCATTATAAAATATAAGTATAGAAAAAAATTCAAACTTTAATATTTTTTATAAACTTTTTATTAACAATTATACGTTTCTATTATTTCACTCCACTCCACTCCATATCACCAATATAATTATACTTTTTTGACTTAAAAGTTTATAAAATATATTAAGAACATGAATTAAAAAGTTACTATACAAAGTACCATCTATCTCTCATTCACTATATCAATTAATTATTATAATGTTCCACTTCTATAATTACAAATAATTTCTAAACTAAAAGGCAAGTACTCCCACTACTTGGTACTTGTTTATTTCTTTGTAGGTATATTTTGCTTTGATCAATAAAAAAAAATATTATGATTTGAAAACTTCAAATCACTCCCAACTTTTTATAGCAGCTTACTTGGCAAGCCCCTTGTTTATAACTAAAGTTTCAGGACCACTTCATCAAGTATAATGTCATATTGACATGCTTTTTGTTAAGATGTCCAACCAGTCCAAAATTTAAAAAACTAATCAACTACCTATTATAAAATAAAAGTATACAAAAACTTCAAAAAATCTGATCCCTTAAGTCCCAGATTTTGAATCTCTGCCTTCAACAATCCTACTAAGCTCCTTACTCTCGAGTAAATACTGACTTTTTCATAGTTCTCGGTTTTGATTAAACATGTCAATTAAGAATATTAGTTTTCCACAATCTATAATAGTTGGTAACAATATTTCTCTTTAGATTGTGTTTAATTTTTGTATCAACATTTCAGATTATATTCTATGATCCAAAAAAAAACAAAAAGCTTAAAAAGATAATACATGTCATCTCTCTTGAATCTTGAAAGCCCAAATTCTCCACTATGACCCTTTGAAATTGTTATCCAAGATCACATTGCTGAACTTAACATTGCCATGAATAATGAGTGGATCACATTCAAGATGCAGGAAGGCCAAAGCCTGAGCAACATCCACTATAATGTTTCACAGCCCAAGAGAACACTACGAATGGCAAGACAAAACTCTATTCAATATTGGTTTTGAAGATTAAAAGTTAGGGAGAGTCTGAAATCTAGGAACAGAAACAGTATTACATTGCATAATCTAAGTGTTCTGATTCTAGGAACACTCAAAGCACATAGGATGCCTTGAAGATCGAGTCTTTTCCTACCAACTTTCAATAGAAGGCAATTAGTAAGGCACACAAATTCTGCCCAAGCTTGAAAAGTAGATATGACCCACCCTAAAATTGTGTACCATTTCAGCCTATCATTAACAAACTGGACATGAATAAGATATCTTTCTTTCATCTTACTTCTCCATAGCATCATTGTTCTGCCCCCTCAAATTCATCGATGATAAATGCATGATTTGTGGGGCTTCCCAGGTTAATCATGGCAGCTTCCCTAAAAGTCAATAGGAATATGATGCAGAGGCAAAGAAGTCATCGAAACAATGGGCCACACAGGGAATGGGAATGGGAATGGGAATGAGAAGAAAACCTGAAAAGAAAAGTGCATGTGATTCTGTATACATGTACCATAAAGGTCAAAGATGCTGGTACTTTTCCAGCCATATTGTACTACAACTCAGACATGAAAAGGGGTAATAACTGGGGGAACGTGAGCAACAAGTCAACTGAGCAACATCGATTTGAAAACCGGTCATGGGAGATTTCTTGAGCATCTATGCAGCAATGCCCAAAACAATTGAATTTCCATAAGAAGCAGATATCTGTTCCCTAAACTTGCAGCACTTCTGATAAAACTTATCAATCCTTGGGCTGCTAAGGCAGCAAGAGAATCTATGCATTATTTTATTGATGAACATCATTGACTTTTTATAGGATTACTCAAACAAAATAATAGACAATTCAAAACTCACTTGAAAAGAAGGAAGCTAATATCAGTGAATTGGTAGATTTCCTTTTTTATTATATTAAAAAGGATACTTTTTGTAGTAGTCTATTTATGAAAATGAATTTTTCTGGACTTTTATATTGAGTTAAAAGAGAAACAATTCAAATTCTATTTGGAATGAAGAAAGCCAATATCAACCAGCTCAATTGGTAGACTTCCTGCTCTTTTGTACTACTAAAAAAAAGTTCTTTTCTGTAATAGCCCACCTACGAGAGTTAGTTTTTATCTAGTCTTTGGATTGAATTAAAAAATATAGATAATTCAAAATCAATTTGAAAAGAAGAAAGCCCATATCAGCCAGCTCAACTGGTAGACTTTCTTCCCTTTTGTACTAGGAAAAAATGATCTTTTTTATAATAACCCACATAGAAAAATTGATCTTTAGCTCACCTTTAAATTGAATTAAAAAAGATAGACAACTTGAAATCAATTTAAAAAAAAAAAATCCAAAACAACCAATTCAATTAGTAGACTTCCTTCCCTTATATATTGAAGAACCCACTACAGAATTCAATCTATTACACCATGAAAATATATATATATGTTTTGTTTGTGTAAAGAAAGGACAGGAGGAGACTGAAGTAAGTGAAACACATCTGGATAATGATAGAGAGAGAGCCAAATATGGAGCAGTTTAAAGAGGCCCAAAAAGGCTGCCATCCATGTGATCCCTCAGACAAGGATTGATACTTGCATTTATACACCTCTATCTAAAGTTGGTATAGTCTGCCACATCATCAAACTTCTATTCCATTACCTGGAACTGTTTAGTTGGTGAAGGCAGCCTGATTTCTGGTTTCTGCAATTTTTGCTTTCCCTTTTTAGCCTTCACAGTTTTGTCTGGGGGCATGTCAACAAAAGTGTGAGTTGCATTTATATTGTATTGTATTGTATTGTTCAATGATTTGTCACTCGAATATTATATGGCCCCAAAAGTGTATTTTATTTTCAACCAGTCTCAGAGCTTTTGGTTACCTGATAAACCAAAAGATGTCAAATTGCCTCTGTAATTGTTGGTTTTTTTAATTGAACAAATGCAGAATTTTTTTAATTGTTGGCTTAGGTAAAGACTTTAGAATTTCTTTCAAATCTCATATATTTTTATCGCCAGTTTGTGACATCTAACTGTTTTTTATAATAATTAAGAATTATCTGATACAGCATTCTACTAAATTGTGGCTATATAGTCAACGCGATGATGTTTATTTGATATATGATGTGGTTAACGTATTCAAAATTTATTAAGATACATAATTTTTTTATTATTAATTAAAAAATAATTATGAGTTTGAAAAATATATTTATATAAATATATGAAAGAAATTTTATTGTGTTTTTAAGGAATTTGAGATTGTATTTTTTTTCTATAAATATTGTTTATATTTTCATTTAAGAAATGGTGTTACATATATTGAAGTTTTGTTTTGTTTGTTTTTTGTTTTGTTTCAAGTATACAACAAATTGAATAGAGAATATAGCGTTAGAGGAAGACTAGGTTTAAAGTGAGCGATCTCTTGATTTCTTCAATTACCTCAACTCTAAATTGCCTTCACCTTTTGGTCTATTCAAGAATAACTATATAATATTATTACACGGTTTCTCACACAATTGAAGAACAAAATTTTTAATTGGGAAAATAGATAGATTTCACTAGATGGTAAAGTACAAGTGATCAAACAGATCTTTTTAGTGATCTTCTTCTTGGCTTCGTTGTATTCAACCAAAGCATATAGGAGGGTTGGGTCTCTTTGATCCTAAGAATCAAGGGATTTGTTTATTTTCCAAATGGATAGTAAGTGCTATCTTAGGAGATGAACCATAAAATATCTTGGTACTAAATATAATTGTTCTTGCTGATATGAATAATGGTGGCATAATGTGGGCTGGCTGAATAAAATTTTACTTTCTCCCTTTTTTCGTATTAAAAGATCCTTTCCATTGCAATCCATTTGAAAGGATTGGAAGTTATTTTGTATTTGTTTTGATTGGAGGAACTAGTTACAACATGGTTTCAACTTTGTCTATTTTTCTATTTGGTGGAACAAGCTTATACAATATTGTGGGAAACCATTGGCTGTTAGTTTTCCCAAACATGCTCCATGTCCTTTTAAGAAGCCAAGGGTGAAATATTTTAATGATATATGAGACTTGAAATTCCTTGACTTGTCTAGTTGCCAAAACACCAAGGGATCCTTCAATTTAAACAAGTGCCACATAGTGGCCAAGTACTTGCCTTTAATTTTATAAATAAATTTTATTTTAATTTTGATTTATATGTAAAGTGAATTTTTAATTATAATAATTTATAACTAAGTTTAATTTTAATTTTAATTTATATGTAAAGTAATTATTTAATTATAAAAAATTATAAAATTACTATAATTATAGTTCTAATAATATTTTTTAATTTTATAAATAATTATAAAATATCATTTATAATTAATTTAAATTGTAAAATAGTTCTACTTATAATTAATTTTAATATTAATTATTTTGTCCAAATAACTCTTTTTCAACAATATTTTAATGTTATTCTATTGAATCTAAATTTATATAATATATATTAAAATAAATCTAAAAAATATTCAATATTTTATAATATAACAAAAATAGAAATATTATTTTAATATAAGGAAAAACTTATCAGTCTCTTAATAGGTATGTATAAAGTTGTAAACCATAAACCGAATAAAATCAGATGATATATAAATTAGATTGTATTATTTGAATGCATGATTTTTAATTGGTTCACTCCAGTAATAAGACCTCAAATGTATTAGCCAATCATATCATCAAAAAATAATTTTTACAAATTATAAACTTAAAAAATTAAAATTTAGAGTATAGAGTATGTGTTATTTTTAAGAAGCCAAGGGTGAAACATTTTAATGATATATGAGACTTGAAATCCCTTGACTTGTGTAGTTGACAAAACACCAAGGGATCCTTCAATTTAAATAACAAGATTAAAGGGTTTTTCATTTTTGTCAAATCATTGGTCCCTATGGAACTCCTTATGAAGTTGTGTACTCCTTTGCAATGCAATGTCTTCAAGGACTAGTTGTGGTTGGGAAAATATCATTTTTATTGTTTCCCTCTAAAAAATTCTACTTACTAATCCTTCGAATTTTGAAGTTAAACCCGTGACTTAATAACAAATGGAATTGAAGACTTACATAAATGAAATGACTTAATTTGAGTTCACAAATCTAAACTCAAGCTGAGATAAATGCTCAAATTTTGTCTTGGAAAATTTTACTTCAGAAACTACTTGTTGGAGGTAAACAAAGATACTTGTCATTGCAAATAGATTTATGTTCATTTTGTAGTCAATCGAAAACTTGAAACAGAGCATTAATTTCTAATCACTGTTTGCATCACAAAGTAGATATTTTATTGTTTTACTCAGAACATTTTGTTTGAACTAGTTTTTCCATGTTCACAGCTGAAGACCAAGCATAAAGATGGAGCTAGATACCAAAGACTGTTGGATGAGATAAAGTATCAATTTTTTAATTTCAGATAGAAGAGATGAAATGTTCCAGATAACTTCATAGGCTCGTCAAGTTTCAAGCCTAAAATAGTCATGATTTATCACTTCAAATGTAGTCCACATGGGGCAACATGCATCTGTTTTATTCAACTTGTGAGCTGGCTTGTAATGAGTGTGCAACCTCTTATTTTTTGTCCAGTTGTTTGTAATATGTAGTCAATATATTTCCTTACGACTATTATTACTTTGATATAATATTCTTTCTTTTTATTTTATTTTAATCAAACGGTCCTTTTGAACTGCTGTAATTGTTTTATCAACTTTCTTCAATAAAAAGAAGAAAACATAACAACTGATATATCTAATCTAAAACAAATAAAACTCTTCTAAAAATATATTTCCTACCTTTAGACTTAACCTTACCAATGTTCATTGTCAAATTTGACTAATTAAATACATCAAGTTTTTCACAATCCATTGATTTGGAAAAGCGGATCAAATTGTATAGTTTTTGCATTCAAAACAACTCTTCCAAATTCGACCAAATTTAAAATACATATGAATGACTCCATTTTAGCATTTGATTTGTCGTGGCTATCTCCTCTATAAATGTGGAACAAAATGGAAATGACCTCAACAAAATTTTGATATGATAACTCATGGCCCAACTATTTTAAATATAATATTATATTTGTATGAGCACAAATGTTAATGGAGATGCATGTTTGTAGGTAGCCAAACACAAACTACAATGCCAAAGCTTAATTGTCGTATCCAAGCACATTGTAAACCCACATAAAAGAATATTTTGGATAATTTTCTACCATTAGCTTTTCAACATTTTAAAAATAATTCTTCTTGAAAACAAAAACCAAACATTCAAAAGCTTTTGCCATCCCAATGTAAATATATATTCACTGGTGGTGTCTGCCCAATAAGTAGGGAAAATATATAAAACCCAAATGAGCCCACCTAAACTTTTTAGAAATTAAATGGCCTCTCTCAGTCTCTTATCCCATAGGAAGAAAAAAAAGTCAATAATGCTATTAGTGGAGGAAATTTATTCTATAGTTTTTTAAATAGAGATGTAGTTTAAAAGTTGATGAGTATGTTTCATGGGGTGTTTCAAAATATGATGATCTGTCAATTCTATTTTATAATGGTTATTTATATTATTTTTATAAAAAATTGGATTTGTATAGATATTTGTTTGTTATTATATATATGTTTAACTATAATATCATAAAAGTGTACATATTCAATTTAAAAATAGTTTGTAGTTAGATCAGCTAGTAGATAAGGACAAGGTTCTGTAGTTTTCTTTTTGTTGGGTACTCTGCTCTTTTTTTATATCTCATGCTTGAATAAATTTTTACCTTTCTTTTAATTAAAAAAAACTTAAAAATAGTTTGTAGTTATATTTTGTATTGGAAAAAATGTAATTTACAAATATAAAATACAATAACAGTTGTAAGAAGGGACAAACGTGAGACGATTATAACTTATATTAACAAAGAACATATTACCTTAACATAACAGCAATCTTACATCAATAATGAGCAATGTCATTATAATGTGCTACTACTAGTTATGTCATTGAAATACAAAGCTAACAATAACATTGTCATAGAGCATTTGAAACAGCTAAAAAGAGACAAAAATGACCAAAATAAAGAAGACAACTATAAATTTTGGCAAAGTATCTAGTCAAATTATCAGAAATAAAAAGATCCAATTTGTCAAAATTATTTAAATTTTTTTTTTTAAAATATACTTATTAAAACATGATCGAAACAAGATATAAAATATAAAACATGTTCAAGATAAAATATAAAAAATATATCAATAATAAAATACTGTACATATGTTCTTACATACATTGTGAGAAATGACTATTTCAGTAAGTTAAACTTAAATATTCCACAAGTTGTATTGTCAGAGTTTTCCAAGTTGTATTGTCAGAGTCTTTGTTGAATTAAGAGTGGGAAAAAAATCAAGAAAATTTATATGTACATCTGTAAAAGAATTAATTCACAGTGTTCAGTTCAAAACTAGAAATTACAAATTTAATGTGGATTATCACATTTTTTTCAGAGCTAAAAGTACAAACATACTGTAAGCAAAGAAGCAGCAACAAATGATACGCCAAATTAGTGGATTGAGAAGTAGATTTGGTGTGGAATTAATGCAAAAGCGCAGTAGCCTGTTTGTCAGATTAATTCTGAAATCCAATGCCTTTATACGAAGAAGATACATCAATAAATTCTCTATTTTCTATGCGACCATTTGATATGAAACGTCAGTTCTTCATAACTTTTAAAAATCCAGTACAACAGTCTATGTCGTAAGGTGAAAGCAATTGTTGTATTCATGCACTTATCATATCAAATCAAATGAAATTGTACGGAAATTATATTAATTAAAGATATAGATTATTACAATTTTAATGTTAAATATAATTAATTTTTAAAATTGATTGTGTAAAATTAATTTTGCATCTGTTTTGGTTGGGTATGATAAAGAGCTAAAGAAGTAAATAGGTTTTGGATGATACAGAATTAAGGTGGTAAATTAAATTAAAAAATTATCTCTTAGTTCTTTATCAATTTGATGATGGATTACATAATGTAATTTGAAAGTTGTTGTAAAATAAATTTTACACAATTGAATTTAGAAACGAATTGTACTTAATATTATACTAGCGCTTGCACCATCAAGGTACAATGGTTAAGTAGATATCAAGATATCCTTTGTGTTGCAAGATAGAAAATTTTATACCAAGAAAATTAGAGTGATTTCAAACATTTAATATGTTAAGAAAATGGTTGTATTGAGCTACACACCTTGATTTGTTAGAGAGAGAATTGTTGCAATTGAGCTTCCTCTTTTTTCCTTGTAATTGTGTACGAGTTGTTTTGCATTTTGGAGTATCTCTAGAAGGAGAACATCGGTCGTTTAACGATCTAACTTTGGACATGGTTGTGAATGTGTCTTATGACTCTTTTTGTTTTTCCATGCTTCTATGTGTTACATAGTATTGTTAACTATAATCTTGTTGCATAGTAATGGTGTTTGATTGTGCTGTGACTTATGACTCTCTTTTTTTAGGTGTTTCTATGTGTTGCATAGTATTATTGACTATAATCTTGTCATTCTTGTCTATGTATATTTTTTAGATGGACCTATTTGTTGAGAATCAACCTCTCTTTTCTCATTGCTAGAGGCTATCATTTGTATTTCAATCAATTGTATGTTAGATTAGTTATTGAGTAAAATAATTTGTATGTTAAGAGAAAAATATTTACATAAATAAATTAAAATAACTCTAATCAAATTGTATAGTTTTTGCATTCAAAACAACTCTTCCAAATTCGACCAAATTTAAAATACATATGAATGACTCCATTTTAGCATTTGATTTGTCGTGGCTATCTCCTCTATAAATGTGGAACCAAATGGAAATGACCTCAACAAAATTTTGATGTGATAACTCATGGCCCAACTATTTTAAATATAATATTATATTTGTATGAGCACAAATGTTAATGGAGATGCATGTTTGTAGGTAGCCAAACACAAACTACAATGCCAAAGCTTAATTGTCGTATCCAAGCACATTGTAAACCCACATAAAAGAATATTTTGGATAATTTTCTACCATTAGCTTTTCAACATTTTAAAAATAATTCTTCTTGAAAACAAAAACCAAACATTCAAAAGCTTTTGCCATCCCAATGTAAATATATATATTCACTGGTGGTGTCTGCCCAATAAATAGGGAAAATATATAAAACCCAAATGAGCCCACCTAAACTTTTTAGAAATTAAATGGCCTCTCTCAGTCTCTTATCCCATAGGAAGAAAAAAAAGTCAATAATGCTATTAGTGGAGGAAATTTATTCTATAGTTTTTTAAATAGAGATGTAGTTTAAAAGTTGATGAGTATGTTTCATGGGGTGTTTCAAAATATGATGATCTGTCAATTCTATTTTATAATGGTTATTTATATTATTTTTATAAAAAATTGGATTTGTATAGATTTTTGTTTGTTATTATATATATGTTTAACTATAATATCATAAAAGTGTACATATTCAATTTAAAAATAGTTTGTACTTAGATCAGCTAGTAGATAAGGACAAGGTTCTGTAGTGTTCTTTTTGTTGGGTACTCTGCTCTTTTTTTATATCTCATGCTTGAATAAATTTTTACCTTTCTTTTAATTAAAAAAAACTTAAAAATAGTTTGTAGTTATATTTTGTATTGGAAAAAATGTAATTTACAAATATAAAATACAATAACAGTTGTAAGAAGGGACAAACGTGAGACGATTATAACTTATATTAACAAAGAACATATTACCTTAACATAACAGCAATCTTACATCAATAATGAGCAATGTCATTATAATGTGCTACTACTAGTTATGTCATTGAAATACAAAGCTAACAATAACATTGTCATAGAGCATTTGAAACTGCTAAAAAGAGACAAAAATGACCAAAATAAAGAAGACAACTATAAGTTTTGGCAAAGTATCTAGTCAAATTATCAGAAATAAAAAGATCCAATTTGTCAAAATTATTTAAATTTTTTTTTAAAAAATATACTTATTAAAACATGATCGAAACAAGATATAAAATATAAAACATGTTCAAGATAAAATATAAAAAATATATCAATAATAAAATACTGTACATATGTTCTTACATACATTGTGAGAAATGACTATTTCAGTAAGTTAAACTTAAATATTCCACAAGTTGTATTGTCAGAGTTTTTGTTGAAGTAAGAATGGAAAAAAATCAATAAAATTTATAGGTATGTACAACTGTAAAAGAATTAATTCAGTATTCCATTCAAAACTAGAAATTACAAATTTAATGTGGACTACCTATCACAGTTTTTTCAGAGCTAAAAGTACAAACATACTGTAAGCAAAGAAGCAGCAACAAATGATACGCCAAATTAGTGGATTGAGAAGCAGATTTGGTGTGGAATTAATGCAAAAGCGCAGTAGCCTGTTTGTCAGATTAATTCTGAAATCCAATGCCTTTATACGAAGAAGATACATCAATAAATTCTCTATTTTCTATGACCTTTTGATATGAAACCTCAATTCTTCAAAACTTTTAAAAATCCAGTACAACAGTCTATGTCGTAAGGTGAAAGCAATTGTTGTATTCATGCACTTATCATATCAAATCAAATGAAATTGTAGGGAAATTATATTAATTAAAGATATAGATTATTACAATTTTAATATTAAATATAATTAATTTTTAAAATTGATTGTGTAAAATTAATTTTGCATCTGTTTTGGTTGGGTATGATAAAGAGCTAAAGAGGTAAATAGGTTTTGGATGATACAGAATTAAGGTGGTAAATTAAATTAAAAAATTATCTCTTAGTTCTTTATCAATTTGATGATGGATTACATAATGTAATTTGAAAGTTGTTGTAAAATAAATTTTACACAATTGAATTTAGAAACGAATTGTACTTAATATTATACTAGCGCTTGCACCATCAAGGTACAATGGTTAAGTAGATATCAAGATATCCTTTGTGTTGCAAGATAGAAAATTTTATACCAAGAAAATTAGAATGATTTCAAACATTTAATATGTTAAGAAAATGGTTGTATTGAGCTACACACCTTGATTTGTTAGAGAGAGAATTGTTGCAATTGAGCTTCCTCTTTTTTCCTTGTAATTGTGTACGAGTTGTTTTGCATTTTGGAGTATCTCTAGAAGGAGAACATCGGTCGTTTAACGATCTAACTTTGGACATGGTTGTGAATGTGTCTTATGACTCTTTTTGTTTTTGGATGTTTCTATGTGTTGCATAGTATTGTTGACTATAATCTTGTTGCATAGTAATGGTGTTTGATTGTCTTGTGACTTATGATTCTTTTTGTTTTTCAGCGTTTCTATGTGTTGCATAGTATTATTGACTATAATCTTGTCATCCTTGTCTATCTATATTTTTTAGATGGACCTATTTGTTGAGAATCAACCTCTGTTTTCTCATTGCTAGAGGCTATCATTTGTATTTCAATCCATTGTATGTTAGATTAGTTATTGAGTAAAATAATTTGTATGTTAAGAGAAAAATATTTACATAAGTAAATTAAAATAACTTTACAAGCAAACTAAAGTAAATTGAGCACTATTGCAAAAATGAAGTTATTTTCATGTATAAATCTAAGAGTACTGATAATGATACTAAGAATTATATAATAAAATAAAAAACCCAACTTAAAAATTTAATATTATTTAACTTATCAAATCTAAATTAAGTTAAATCATTAGAATATTATAGGTAGCAATAACAAAGAATTTAAAATATTTAAATATTTAATTTAAAATAATATCAATTGCTAATTAAACATTTCTATTATTTTTCTTTAACATTATAATTTTTCCTAAATTTTGTAATGTATTTTTTATCATATTATAATAATTATTTTTACATAATTAAAAATAAATATAATAACTTATTTTTTATGTTTAAATTAGAATATTATTTTTTTTTAAACTTAATATAAGCTGAATCTTAAAATGAAAAACTTAATTTTAATCAAATCCTAACCCTAACTTTAACTATCTTTAATCTTTTTGACCCTAACTATAAAAATGGTACATATTATAAAATTATTTATTTTTAAATTTTATAAAAAATTCTAATATTTTTTTGAAGAATGTGATATATATTTCTTAATTTTCAAATATGATTAAATATAACATACAAATATAATTTTAAAATGTCAAAAAATTATATATAAAGAGATGCATTTGATTTAAACATTTATTAGTATTATTTTTTAAAACTAATTTTTGTCAAACATATTAAGTAGATAACAATCTTAATTATTATTTATTAAAATATAGTCCACAATTCAAATTTTACCAAGAAAATTATAAATAGTAAAATTGCCAAATGCTTCTATGGCTCAATAGCAATTGCTACAAAAGTTTTTATTATCATATTGAATTTGGAAAGTTAGGATCACT
This sequence comes from Chamaecyparis obtusa, assembly GCA_027943335.1. Classification (NCBI taxonomy): domain Eukaryota; kingdom Viridiplantae; phylum Streptophyta; class Pinopsida; order Cupressales; family Cupressaceae; genus Chamaecyparis; species Chamaecyparis obtusa. Next base: position 1,235,113 of record BSBK01005497.1, on the reverse strand, counting down.
TACCGGCTACAATAATAACAATTTTGACTCGGTAATTTTTACCCAAAATAATGGGGATCTTGGCCACTATGTTAGCTGGTCCCGACTTACCATGATAAAAGAATTTTAATATCAGTAGTACGAAGGCAAAACAATAACAAATAAGGGCTGCGTGTAACTGGAGTCTCCGTCTAAGGGTGTAGGAGAAAGTGGAGTAGGAAGACACGAAAATGGAAGTGGTGTTTTCCCAATCAATCAGTTACTATTATGAAAGAGCATCAACTCAAAGATGCAACATTGCTACAACCAAAGGAGCAATGAATAATGAAAATACCAGTTAATTAGTAACCACAAAAATACCAATTAATTAGTAACTGTTATGAAAGAGCATCAATTACATCTTATGAAAGAGCATCAATTCAAAGATGCTACATGGCTACAGCCAAAGGAGAAATGAACAATGAAAATATCAGTTTTTTAGTAACCAATTAATTAGTAACCGTTATGAAAAAGAATCAATTAAAAGATGTGACATAGCTACAAGTAGAAGAGCAATGAGCAATGAAGATACTGTATTGCTATTATGAACATGAAAATACCAATTAATTAATAACCATTATGAAAGAACATCAATTAAAAGATGTAACACAGCTACAAGTAGAAGAGCAACGAACAATGAAAATATTGCATTGCTATTATGAATGTAAAAGTGAAAACAGAGTTAGGATCTTTAATGACAAAAGTGAAAGCATAGTTAGGATCTTTAATGGCACATGGAGATTAGTAGTTTGGGCTTTCAAACTTGACTGTAATATGATTTATCTGGTCCAATGTGAATACAATCAAAAGGGGTGTCTTAAGTTGAAAATTTCATATTTATGTACATGTTAAAAGTGCAAGTGCAAGGCATAGTTCTTAGTCTTTTGCAAATTTCTCCAAAATTCAACATTTCTCAAATTAGATCTACAAATAAAAGTATCAAGTGGATAATATATAAATAATATAAATAACCATTATAAAATAGAATTGAAAGCTCATCATATTTTGAAACACCTCATGCAACATGCTCATTAGACTTTTAAACTATATCTCTATTAAAAAAAATGCACTATAAATTTCCTCCACTAATGCTATATATATATATGTGTGTGTTGAATTATAATATCATAAAAGTGTATATATTCAATTTAAAAATAGTTTGTAGTTGGATCAATTAGTGGATAAGGACAAGGTTTTGTAGTGCTCTTTTTGTTGGGTACTTTGCTCTTTTTTTATAACTTGTGTTTGAATAAATTTTGACCCCCATTTTAATTAAAAAACCTTAAAAATAGTTTGTAGTTATATTTTGTATTGGAAAAGCCACAATTTACAAATATAGAATATAATAACACTTGTAAGAAGGGACAAAATGAGACAATTATAACTTATGTTAACAAAGAACATATTACCCTAACATAACAGCAAACTTACATCAATAATGAGCAATGCCATTATAATGTGCTACTACTTTTTATGTCATTGAAATACAAAGCTAACAATAACATTTTCATAGAGCATTTGAAACAACTGAAAAGAGGCAAGAATGGCCAAAATAAAGAAGACAACCATGAGTTTTGGCAAAGTATCTAGTTAAATTATGGGAAATAAAAAGATCCAATCTATCAAAATCATTTAATTTTATTTTTTTTAAATATACTTATTAAAACGTGTAGCAAGAGTCTAGCCTAATAGGAAAGAAAATCATGATTAAATTTAAAGACAAATTGACTAGTTGTAAGATAGAGTTACTTGACAAGGGGCATATTTACAACTTAACACCTACAATAAAATAGCTTGTGTAATCACACAAAATGTTGCTAAATTATGTGGCTAGTTTGAAATAAAGGTTAAAATATTATTTTCCACTAATTACTAAATCTTTCAATACAAATCTTTGATACTTATTGTTTACAATGCAAATAACTTATTATAATTTGATTACAGATTTTCTATTTCAGACAAATTTAATACTCAATTCATGAGTTAAGGATCCAACGCCGCATATTATAATTTTTCAAAAATCAAATTCATGGTTACATGCCTGATTTTTATTTATTTAGAATAATCAAGGCCTAGCATTCAATGAAGTTTTCTTTCTTTTGGCATGTGCACAAATGTGGTAGGTATAGTCTAGACTAGTATGATCGAATCTGTGATAACAAAGATGTCAAAATTAGAATCATTAACTCAAGATGAACAAATTTCATGTTATCATTGATATTTAGCTCTTGATGAATAAATTCCTGAAATGATCGAAGTCTATGAATTCACTTAGCGCTCAATATCTAGAGAAAGAGATAAAGATGGGCATTGTATACAAAGAGGAAGAAGAACACACCTTGCATAGAGGTAGAAAGAGGGAAAGATAGAAAGATAAAGATGTATGAAGTGATATATGAGAGGTATTTAAGAGAGATTATATATATAACGAGTTAAAAATATAAATATTTTACAATAATTCAAATTTTAATGGAACAAAATAACTGTAAATTGAACTATTAATGACTTTTGTTTGTCATAGTAATTTTTAGATCTATATTAGATTAAAAAATCTAGAAAAAAATAGTCAAAATATAAAAATGTAAATGTGAAAAATAACAATAATTTAAAATATATAATATTAATAATAAATAATATAATCTAAATATATCATTAGCTTGTTAAATTATTACGCCGTAGGCATTTCACTATGAACACAATTGGGCTGATTTTGTTGATCCACGGCTGTACATTGCGGAGAAGGCAATGACTACCATTAAAATGATCTGACCCGTTCTTTTTTTTAAACCTTTACACATCACGTCATCGGCTGGAGAATGAGGACGAGCATTGGAATAATCACTACCGTTAATGTTTTTGTTTTCTATTCGCTGGACAGAGATTCGCCAGCAGTAAAGGAGACAGAGTATCGTGGACAACGTATCGTAGAAGGCAACCTAAAATACATCATGTGAATGCAATGAGTGAAGGGAGATACTCATCTGACGGTGCAGAGAGGTGCAATCGGAGTCGGTGATTTCAAAAGTAGAGCCTACGACTGATTACATTCAATGCAGTTCAATGCTAGCTCAAAGGATTTTCGTGTTGTCCTCATGTCAACCAAATTCCTACCATTTTCGATGCAAAATGGAATCCGTCTAAAGGCCCGGAGGAGAGAAGATTCAGCGAGCAGCGAGCTTTCCTTGGACCCCCGATTTGCAGGATTCTGAGGTATTTTCATCTTTATATTCAAATTATCTTGTGCAACGGCAATTTCTTCGCATTTTTGAGAGTGGAGAAGATATGTTTCTATTCTTTCTCAAACCTTCTCTAATTTAGTGCCTCTCTACGTTTTGTTGTGAGATTGCTTTCCTTTTTAGGAAACTTAACTTTTTCTGAGGGTAAATGAGGAGCGATTGCGCCATTTTTAGCATTGCTTTTATGTGAACCTTAACGGTTGTTTGGGAGGACTTCCATTTGTGAGAAAAATTGATAGGAATACTGGATTTCGCTTACATATTAGGGTTTTAATCTTTAGAATTTTGAGGTAATTGCAAATATTTCCATTGAATGCTTATAGCCTGAGGAGAGGAGAGGGGGACTCTTCTTTTGTAAGCTTATGGCAAGTTTGGAGAACTGATTAATCTATTGAAGATTTAGAAAGCTACCTGTAAGGTTTTCTTCCCACGGCTACTACAGAGGGGAGCCGATTCGAATAAAACTGGCAGAGCCTTAAAAATTTTCTTTATGCCCGTTCGAATTAAATACAGAATAAATGATTGGGATTAATTCAATCGTGTAAGACAAAGAATGTGGTAGCAGGTGTTATTATTTTATTATCGTTCGATACTGCTGCTGTTTCCTGTTTGTATGCTGCTAACTGTCATTAAACTGCAAAAGGCAAAGAAACAATGTTTATTAAAACTGTCACCTGTCCTGCTTTTTTGTTTTTTGTTCTAACCAATGACAGATGAGAAATCGGATGGCTGCAGACGTTTCAATCGTCTTGCACGCCTCTACTGCTGCGTTGACCGTCGATGTCTTTCTGATAAATAAATGTTAATGGCTATAGAGAAAATGAACGGTATGCAAAGAAGAGAATTACAATCAACCTACCTTCCACATAATCAAGTATCGAAAGCCATGGCCAATGACTCGACATTGGGTGGAAATCAAACACCAAAGCAAATAGCAGTGCAAAGATTCTTAAATATTCAACTGCCATGTCAATACATCAGGTTTTCAGAAATGAATAATCCTATTAGGTAATTCCGCATTAAGTACAATTCCTTCTTCAATTTGGAAGATGTGACTTTGGTTTTGTAAGTTCAGAAATTCTTTGTCCTCTTTGGAGATTTTGATTGTGGATTTGAACTGTCAGTTGGAACAAATGTTGGTGACATTGCAATTTGGGAGGTAGCATCTAAGTTAGCTCAAAGGACCTTTAAAGTTTGGGATATTTCTGCCTGCTCAATGCCAATGCACGTAGGCATAGTTTCATAAGCTTGAATTTTGAGTTGGTGCTAACAAAGACGAGCATGTCACTGGTGGGGTTGGAGGGCGGGCAATCAAGAGGGGGAGAGGGAAATGGAGATTGAGATTGAGAAGATGAGGGATATAAGAGAGAGAGAGAGAGATAACAAGATAGAGATAGAGGGAGAGATGGAGGAAGAAATATGAAAGTGTACAAGTTAAAAGGTATTGTACAGATGTATGAAAAAGAAAGGCCAAAATATTTTTTACTTGATGTTACAAACTTGTACGGCGTACCCATTGCACACTAAGGTGCGATTGCTAGTTTTTAAATACTTAAATAAGTGATAGATAATAAAGGTGATAAAGACAAGTGGGTGCAAGATAAATAATTCAAACTTAAATAGAAAAATAATAATTATAAATTAAATTATTGATAATAGCTTTTATTTATGATTGTGATAACATAAATAATTAGAATAATTTTGAATTTTAAATTTTAATTTGTTTGATAAGATAATAAATATTTCGATAAAATTGGTTTATTAGATTAAATGTAAAAGAATCAAATATAAAAAGTATAATAAATATTAAAGAATAGTAACATTATTAGTACTTGTACTAATAAATAAATATTTCTTTCTCTTACTTTTTAGTTGATTAGACAATTTTTATCAATTTTCAGAATGAAAAACTAATTAAACCCCACCAAAAATAAGAGCAGTCAATAAGAAAAAAGAAATACTTTTCAAAAAATTCAAAATAAAAAACAAGACACTTCAAACATTGAAAACCATGTTTTACATAAGTCTCTACATATGTTCTTGTATACATTGTGAGAAATGACTATTTCAGTCAGTTAACCTTAAATAATCCACAAGTTGTATTGTCAGAGTTTTCCAAGTTGTATTGTCAAAGTCTTTGTTGAAGTAAGAGTGGGAAAAAATTCAAGAAAATTTATATGTACATCTGTAAAAGAATTAATTCACAGTGTTCAGTTCAAAACTAGAAATTACAAATTTAATGTGGACTACCTATCACATTTTTTTCAGAGCTAAAAGTACAAACATACTGTAAGCAAAGAAGCAGCAACAAATGATACGCCAAATTAGTGGATTGAGAAGTAGATTTGGTGTGGAATTAATGCAAAAGCGCAGTAGCCTGTTTGTCAGATTAATTCTGAAATCCAATGCCTTTATACGAAGAAGATACATCAAATCAAATCAAATTGTAGGGAAATTATATTAAGTAAAGATATAGATTATTACAATTTTAATATTAAATATAATTAATTTCTAAAATTGTTTGTGGAAAATCAATTTTGCATCTGTTTTGGTTGGGTATGATAGAGAGTTTAAGAGGTAAATAGGTTTTAGATGATAGATAATTAATGTGGTAAATTAAATTAAAAAATTATCTCTTAGTTCTTTACCAACTTGATGATGGATTACATAATGTAATTTGAAAGTTGTTGCAAAATAAATTTTACACAATTGAATTTAGAGACTAATTCTTCTTAATATTATACTAGCGCTGTAACTTTGGACATGGTTGTGAATGTGTCTTATGACTCTTTTTGTTTTTCCATGCTTCTATGTGTTACATAGTATTGTTAACTATAATCTTGTTGCATAGTAATGGTGTTTGATTGTGCTGTGACTTATGACTCTCTTTTTTTAGGTGTTTCTATGTGTTGCATAGTATTATTGACTATAATCTTGTCATTCTTGTCTATCTATATTTTTTAGATGGACCTATTTGTTGAGAATCAACCTCTCTTTTCTCATTGCTAGAGGCTATCATTTGTATTTCAATCAATTGTATGTTAGATTAGTTATTGAGTAAAATAATTTGTATGTTAAGAGAAAAATATTTACATAAGTAAATTAAAATAACTCTACAAGCAAACTAAAGTAAATTGAGCACTATTGCAAAAATGAAGTTATTTTCATGTATAAATCTAAGAGTATCGATAATGATACTAGGAAATATATAGTAAAATAAAAAACCCAACTTAAAAATTTACTATTATTTAACTTATCAAATCTAAATTAAGTTAAATCATTAGAATATTATACCTGTAGCAATAACAAAGAATTAAAAATACTGAAATATTTAATTTAAAATAATATCAATTACTAATTAAACATTTCTATTATTTTTCTTTAACATTATAATTTTTTCTAAATTTTATAATGTATTTTTAAATCATATTATAATAATTATTATTTTTACATAATTAAAAATAAATATAATAGCTTATTTTTTATGTTTAAATTAGAATTTTTTTAAAAAAAACTTAATGTAAGCTAAATCTTAAAATGGAAAATTTAATTTTAACCAACTCCTAGACCTAACTTTAACGATCCTTAATCCTCCTGACCCTAACTATAAAAATGGTACATATTATAAAATTATTTATTTTTTAATTTTATAAAAATTCCAATATTTTTTGAAGAATGTGATATATATTTCTTAATTTTTGAATATGATTAAATATAACATATAAACATAATTTTAAAATGTCAAAAAAAATATATAAAGAGATGCATTTGATTTAAACATTTATTAGTATGATTAATAAATTTTTCAAGGGCAAATGCTTGGCGGTTGACTCTACTTTTTTTCGGTGTACGCATGCCCTTCCACTGCCAAGTGTGTTTGTTCATGTTTAATGCTTGCTATTATTTCGCATGATTCCCCATTCCCATCTCTGCCATTCGACAGAGGTTGTACCCTCGGCCTCGCTTCCCACTAGGGCTCCCATGGAGCCAGTTTCGATGGGCGTCTTTAACAATCTTAGTGACACTCATTCCTCACCAGCTCCGCTTAAGTCTTTCTCTGAAGCCGTTACAAACTCCTCCTCTGCCATTAGCGCTGGTGCCAAATTCAACCCATCTAGAGCGAATGGAGCTCGTGAATCCGGTAAGGTCCTTGGGAATTCCTTGACCTCTTTCTCCATTTCTCCAAATTCTGAAATGGCTCAACAAAATTGCTAAAGAAAAAAGTAGGTTAAGAGATTCTACCATTTTCTTTGCGGCAGTTGATATTGATAAATACTCTGCTTGAAAATTCCTTGATGACTAGTTTCACAATTACTGGAACTTAAAATTAGGGTTCCACATTTCATTTTGCAGACAAATTCAATTAGGATTGTTTGTTATCTTTTTCACTAATCCTAAATCACAACAAGTTGTCCTTTAGAGGCAATATTGGTCTGTAGGGAACACCTCCTTTCGCGCCCTTTCTTGGACACCAGAAGCTATTCATGAAGTTCTTGCCCTATCCACCCCACATTGGATCCTGTGAAACAAATTCCTCCCTTTCTATGGCATTTTCTCTCCCATCTTCTTGAGCCCTTGGGTAAGGTCATTAGAATGGATGATACCACTAGGCTTGTCCCTCACATGAATGCTAGGGCTCTGGTCTCTTTGGAACCTGGGATGGAGATCCCTACCGTTCTAGACAACATTTCACAAGACTCCTATTCCTGCCCTATTGAGATTTTGGGAGGCCTTAATGCGTGCTTCCTATGCAAAAAAGAAGGGCATCTAAGAAAAAACTACCTCATTATTAAGTGCAAGTCCTCTGTGAAAACACTGTCTTCCTCTTCCTCCCTTGTTTTGAATATCCCTGTGCAAGGACCTCCTTTGACCAATCCATCACCTCTAGGTGAGGCCTCAACAATTACCCCTGATGTTACTCCGCCCTCCTCGGATCTTAACTCCCAATCCCTTGTGGTGTCTTCCCTAGGGTTACCTAAAGCAGACTCAACTCAACCTGATGGCTTTCAAACATTTATTAATAAAAAGAGGAGAAGGAAAAATAATCTTCAGACTAATGACCCCATTGTTTGCTCTTAACCCTCTACCTCCTCTCCTACTCCGGTTGTCTCCCTTAACATTATTCCTATCCATGAATCCTCCACTTTTCCTCCCTTGAAAAATCCAAGAGGAGGAAATTTAGATATTAAACTGACTCATAAAATCCCTCTTAAAACGTTTAAAGAGCTAGATGATGACTACACTCTCAAGGTCATCCCTACCAACTCTAGTCATGAACTGATTTCCATTCCCACTATTACTACCCTCTTTGTTTATAAATCGAGAGATCTCCCTAACTCAACCGTCGATATGGAGGTCATGATCCCACTAGCATCTGATGATGAAGATTCTGATGACAAAAATGACATCCCCCAATCTAAAAGAAGAGGACGGCCATTGGGCTCAAAAAATAAGAACAATTCAGTGAAAAAAACTAGTCGTGACATCCCATCTGCTGCTATTACTCCTACCAATGGGTCCACAGACCCTAAGCGTTCCTCGTCCCCTCTAGTTTCCTCATGAACTGTATTTCCTAGAATATTAGGGGTCTTGAATCCACAGACATGAAGTATATTATTAAGTGGTATCTAGATTCTCTTAAATCCATGGATATCATTATGTTACAGGAATTGAAAACTATTGGTTTTATGCTTGAAGTTAATTTGAAATTCATTTGGAAGGAAGCTATAAAAGTTTTCTCTAATCATCCTAAAGGAAGAGGAGGGGTGGGTTTACTTGTTAAACCCAAATGTGCCAACTATATCATAGGTAAAGGTGTGTCCCCCTGTAATAGGGCTGTATGGGTCACCATTAACATTAACTCTTTTACCTTTGGCATCTATTCAATTTATGCATCCAATGACTACAAAGAGAGATCAGATTTCTGGTCTTGGCTCGCTTCCCTTCCCAATATCCCTTGGCTCTTTGTGGGGGACTTCAACATGATTGATTCCCAAGAGGAAAAAGTAGGTGGCCTCCCCTTCTCCTAGAGAGACTTAGAGAAGATGCAATGGAATAGGATGAAACATAATAAAAATTTGTTTGACCCTTTAACTGGTAACCATAATTCCAACCATGGCCCGTGGCATACCTAGTGCAATTTTCAACAAGGCCCCTCTAGAATCTATGCTAGGCTGGATAGATTCTATGCTAATAAGAATTTATTTTATTTCTTCCCTGATAAACAAGGAAAAATGGTTATTGTGACTCCCACATCCCTTTTAGATCATCACCCTATTTCTGTCTATATTAGATTTAATAACTCCCCTATTTTGAAGAAGGCTGACAACCCAAGATTCATCCTTAATAATTCTCTGCTTCTAGATGAAGATGTTCTCTCTGCCATTAACCTTATTAGGATTTTCAATAAGAACAGTCTCCCCTCCCTTTCATCTATTAACTTATGGAGCCATAACATCTCTGCTTGGCATAGTTTCTTGCAAACCATAGGTCAGAAGAAAGCCAAAGACTTTAGATATACTGAGAAGATTCTGTCATCTAAGTTGCATTCTGCTGAATTAAACATTCAAGCCAATCCCTCTAATTGTAAACTTATCACTTATATTTCCAAGGCTAGGGAAGATCTTAGCTAGCACTAACAGGTTAAAACTAGAGGAGCCAAAATCAGGTCTCGTGCCCACTGGCTCCAACATGGAGATAGAGGATCAAAATTCTTCTTTAACCTCCTTAAGTAGAAGCAGTCCAACAAAACCATTGACAGGATTGTGGTTAAGAACGCTAAAATTGTTGATATTGATAAAATTAAAGAATCTTTTGTCAATTTTTACCAAAACTTATTCACCTCTGAAGATACTAAGGAGGCTAAATCCCTTAGAAATATGTACATAACTCTCATCCCCAATAGAATCTCCAATCAGGATGCTTCCCTTCTTAGTAAAGACATAACTTTAGAGGAAATTGAAAAAGATATCAACTCCCTAAAGAATGAGAAGGCCCTTGGACCCGATGGCTTACCTGTGGAACTCTATAAGGCTAACATAAATTGGATCTGCAAAGACCTTTATGACATTTATTCTAAAGCTCGTACCAAAGGACCCTGGAAAGCTTTATCAACATAGGTATCATAAAGATGATCCCTAAAGATGGAGACAAGGTCCTTCTTCAAAATTGGTGGCCCATTACTCTCCTTAATGTTTCTTATAAAATTCTTGCTAAGATTCTTTCTCTAAGGCTTGGAAATATCCTTCCCAAATTCATCTGCTCTACTCAAACTGGTTTCATTAAAGGTAGATTTATTCTTGAAAACTTGATCACCAGTTGGGAATCCATGAACTGGTCCAACTACTCTCACCAAAACTCTGCTATGTTATTGCTGGACTTTGATAAGGCCTACCACAGGGTTGAATGGAACTTTATCACTATGATGCTTGAGGCCTTTGGATTTCTTGCTACCTTTTGTACTTTTGTTAATATTCTGTTAAAAGATGCTTCTACTCAGATTGATGTTAATGGTTCTTTATCTACCCCCTTTCCTTGGAAGATCCATTAGGCAAGGCTGCCCCCTTGCCCCTGCTCTTTTTGTTATTGCCTTTGGTGCCCTCACCTACATTCTTAGGGACAATTCCCTTTCCCCTACTGTCAAAGGCATCACCCTGCCCGATGATTCTGACCTTATCAACTGTCAATTTACTGATGATACCTTTATCTTTTTTTGAAGTTTTTGAAGATAATTTTGAAGCTCTACATAATAAACTCACCTCCTTCTACTCTATCTCGAGTGCTTGGCTTTCCCAGACTAAATCTATTTTCCTAGGCTCAAATGATCAACCTCCTGATTGGTTTAACAAATTTAATTTTCAATGGGGTGGTCCTCAAAATATTGTTCGGTATCTTGGTATCCCCTTCTCTACAGAACCCTCCCTTAAGGATATACGGCTCTCGGTGAAGGATAAGATCTATAAAAAGCTCAAGAAATAGCATAATAGATCCCTCTCCCATGCTAGTAGAGTTCAGGTGTGCCAGGAAATTCTCTCTTCCTATAATGTCTACCACTTCTCCACCTGGATGTTTAAAAACTATCAAATTTTGGAAATTCAGAAAGCCATTAGGAATTTTTTGTGGTCTGATGGAAAAGGAAATAAGAAATGCCATGTCGTGAAATGGGAATGGTGCCACACTAACAAGATCCTTAGGGGGTTGGGTTTATGACGCAGACCAAGGCATGGAGGATCCAATTAAGGATAGTCTAGCCTTGCAGCTTCAGAATTACACAATGGAAAACACAACACAACAAGATGCTTCAACTCAATTTTCATTAACATGCCCGACTGAAGGGCGTTCCGGGTTAGAGCCAATTACAACATAAATAAGTTCTTCAAGATCCACACAGATCCAATGCAAACTTAGCTAGTTCAGCTCTGAAACAAGAAACAACTGATGGAAACCCTAAGGTGGATCTAAACTTGAGCTCGCAAGCCTCCAATCAATCTCCTTGTCTCCAAGTGTGCAAACCACTAGCTCTGCAACTACAAACTATCAGAAATCAATCTAATCTACAAGATCATGCAAGATCTTTTCCACAACTTCACCAACTCCAGATTTCAAAACCTCTAATCTGATCTTCTAAGGCCCCCTAAACAACTACCCCAAACATCCTATAAATACTAATCATCAGCCACAAGTCATCTGGATGAAACCCTTAACTCCTATAAACAAATATTAAATGCCATACAAGTCATCTTCAAAATAGCCTTACAAACATTTAATTCAACATGTTGGCTTGTAACAACAGCTACCAACAATAAATGCACCAAGTCGGCCCAACAAATCACATAAATCTAGTCGATAAACCAGAACTATCGAGAAATAGTGAAATAATCAAGCATGCCAAGCATCACCGAGCACCAGTGTTGACCGATTATCGTAGGCATCGTCGAGTAACACTTTCACCAAGTGCTAGAGATTACTGAGTTCCTTCAGCGACCGAGCTTCCCTCAATGACTGAGACCGTCAATCATGGCTGCAACCGAGTAACACTGGCCAAATAACACACCTCCATGTAGATTCACTAAGTACCCTATAATGCCCCTGCATCAGACACCCTAGGTTCAAAAATATGTTCATATGTGAGAAGAACATCTTCCAGGATTCAACACATAAACCCCGAACTGGTTCTTCACATACAAGTCCTCCACCTTTTTAGTTTGCACACTCTTCCACTTCAGCTTTCTCTGTCTCTTCAAATCATTCCTCGACAACACACAGGTATGTCCTTTACACTGATCAACCATACCTTCAAGATCCACCAACTCAACTTGGCTACCAATACTCAGGATTCTCCTACTAAGTGTTGTATCCAGCAAAGGCATCAAGGAAAACTTCCTGTCATCCTTCTCAATAGTAAACACATTTTTGATATAGTCATACATAGCTCTGCAATCATATTGCCAAGGTCTACCGAGCAATATATCACAACTATTCATCTTCACAATGTCACATAAACAAGATCCTTATACTGGCCAATCTGCATATCAACAAAGCATTGTTCTCTTACTTCTAGAGAATAAACATCTTGTAACCAGCCAATCCTATAAGGACAAGGATGTTTCATTTTATTCAACCCAAATTTTTGAACCATGTCCTCAGCAACAAGGTTATCAGTACTACCACTATCAATAATAACATCATAGAGTTTACCTCCAAACTTGCATCAGGCCCTAAACAAGTTAATCCTCTGACAAGGTTCCTCCTTTGTACTGAGCAATGTTCACTGAAGCAACAAGTTATCAGATTCAGGTTCATTCTCATTCACCATAACAGTTCATCGGTCACCAAGTTTCTTCTGTGTACACTCAAAAGAATGGTGTCCTTCTTCTCCATAGTTATAACAAGTACCCTTAAAGATAACTCTACCTGTCTTCTTCTTTGATTCCATGGGTTTCTGTTCATCTTCTGCATCAGTCGGTTTATCCTTCACCGAGTGATCAATCTTTTCCTTCCCTCAGGAGTTACTATGTTGATTCCTCTTCAACTTATCTTCTGCCTTCAAAACATACTGATAAGCATGTTCAATAGAATCAATCTTCAGCTTACCAAGCTCATCCTGAATATTGAATCTTAAACCATTCACATACTGAGCTACCTTTTCCTTACCAAGCTCTCGGTGTCCAGACCGAATAGTAAGTTTGTAGAACTCCTCGATATAATCTTCAATAGACAAATCCTTCTATTTCAGATTCTACAACTTCTTAAACAAGTCAAGATCACAGTCAACCAGTATTAACTTAGCTTTCAATTTTGTCACCATCAACCTCTATCGATTGATCTTCATTTCACCTTCATCTTCTCTATCTCTTTGTAATTCTTTCCACCAAAGAGCAGCATGTCCTTTCAACTTTGTCTATGCTAATCTCACCTGAAGAGGATCTTCAATTTATTCCAACTCAAAGAAATCTTCAAGTTATTCCAGCTCAAAGAAATCTTCAATTTCACCAATCCAATCAATCAAGTTCTCAGGCTTCAAAGTACCAAAGAAAGTAGAGACTTCCATTCTGTAACTATTACTTAACCGAGCTTTAGATCTAGGCAATCAAGCAATTATGTCTTCACCAAATCTATCCCTTCGGTCATCACCACTAGACCTAGTAGGTTGAAAGTCTTCAATAGCTTCCTCATAACCATCCTCAGTTCCAACATTCTGAGGTACACCAGTAATAGCTCTCATGATCTCAGCAACCATGTCATTCTTCATCAACTCCATCTTAGATCTGAAATCTGATTTCACCTTCTTTGTAATCCTAGATTCAACAATGTCACAAAGATTTGCAAGTACTCTAGGGTCCAATATTCTCAATGGAATCCTTAAAGATAAGAGAAACCCTCTACAACAAAACCTACACCAACCACCTTGTGGCAATCTCCAAGTTGTATGCAAGTCAGATCTCAACCTACCACCTTGCACAAACAACTAGGGAAAGATCCACAAGTTCAGTGCCATAGATCTATAACTCAGATCATACGATCTCTTCGCCAACAAGATCAACTTCGCAAGATCAACCTTGCTAGGTCAACCTTCACTCCACAAGATCAACTCTCACTCTGATACCACCTAATGCAGATCAAGGCAAGGAGGATCCAATTAAGGAAAGTCTAGCCTTGCAGCTTCAAAATTACACAACAGAAAACACAACACAACAAGATGCTTCAACTCAATTTTCATTAACATGCTTGATAGTAAGGATTTTCCGGGTTAGGGCCAATTACAACTGAAACAAGTTCTTCAAGATCTACATAGATCCAATGCAAACTTAGCTAGTTCAGCTCTGAAACAAACAACAACTGATGGAAACCCTAAGGCAGATCTAAACTTGAGCTCGCAAGCCTCCAAGCAATCTCCTTATCTCCAAGTGTGCAAACCACTAGCTCTACAACTACAAACTATCAGAAATCAATATGATCTGTAAGATCATGCAAGATCTTTTCCACAACTTTTCCAACTCTAGCTTTCAAAACCTCTAATCTAATCTTCTGAGTCCCCCTAAACAACTACCCCAAACAACCTATAAATACTAATGATCAGCCACAAGTCAGTTGGATGAAACCCTTAACTCCTACAAACAAATATTAAATGCCATACAAGTCGGCTTCAAAATAGCCTTACAAACATTTAATTCAACATGTCAGCCTGTAACAATAGCTACCAACAATAAATGCACCAATTCGGCCCAAAAAATCACACAGAACTCTAGTCGATAAACCAGAACTACCAATTAACAGTGAAATAATGGAGCATGCCAAGCATCGTCGAGCACCAGTGTTGACTGAGTACTACAGGCATCACCGAGTAACACTTTCACCAAGCACCCAAGATTACTGATTTCCTTTAGCGACTGAGCTTCCCTCAATGACTGAGACCGTCGGTGAAGGCTACAACTGAGTAACATTGACCAATTAACACACCTCCATGCAGATTCACCGAGTACCCTAGAATGCCCCTGCGTCAATTTAAAGGACCTTAAGACTCAAGGGACTGCCCTTGCTACCAAATGGATCTTCCACTCTCTAGATGGTGATGGGCCATGGAAGGTCCTTGTTAGATGTAACATTGAGAGGGCGATCCCTCAGAAGGCTAAGTCCTGGAAAAACCTCCCTTTCTGTGATATCATTGAGGGTAACTTCCCTGTTCTTGTCCAAGGCTCTGTGGTTTTTAAGGCTATTTGGAAAGCCTGGGAGCATATTAAACATTTTATTCCTAATAGGACCTTCTTTAATCATAACCATCTATATGGTGAAAGATCAATTTGGTGGAATCTTCACCTCTCAGATAAACTCCTTGCCCTCTCCCAAGGGTGCTCTGCTAAACACTGGAATAACTTGGGTATATCTCAATTCACCTGTCTTTTTGAGAAGGACAACCTTGTCAGTTGGGAGGACCTCAAATCCAAATTTCACATCCCTCTGTCCCAAAAGAAGACCTATAATATAATTTTCAAAGCCTGTAAGGACCTCCCCGCTGTCTGTCATGTTGATTCTCACAAGTTTTTGAAGCTTAAATGGCCAGATGGTACTATTGTGGCTAAAATCAAAGAAAAAAACATTTATAAAATTATTGATTCTAATGATGCAATCATTAACCATGTTAATAAACTTTAGTATATTGACTTGGATACTAATTTATATAGAAAAAATACTTTGACAAACTTTGGAAATCTCCTATCAACCCTAAGATCAAGTGCTTCAAATGGCTTATGTTACTCGACAGACTTCCTTTAAGGAAAGATCTTGCCTCTTATGAATTATGTAGCATTTGTAGACTTCTTGATTCCTGTAGACATATTTTATTCGACTACACTTTTGCTAAAGAAATATGGCTTATGTTTGGTATCACCTATCCTAGTTATGTGAATATTCTTGAAATTATCACTGGTTACATTTCTAGTTTAAATAAGGACACTAACTTGTTCTGGAGCATTCTTTCTAGTAACATTCTTTGGTAGGTGTGGAAGTGCAGACATGAAGAAAGGTATCAAGATACTTCCAGGTCCCTTACTGAGTCTTTTCTAAAACTCACATATTTTAAAATCTCCTCACAGGTTAACGTTAACATGATGATTAAAAGAAAGAAGCTGAAAAGATTCCTTCAAATGGGGAACTCCACCATGTTTGTGTATGAATTGAAAGATGCCTATGAATGGAGAAGACACATAGACAACTTTGTAAACTTTGAAGAGACTTTGAAGAAGCTCACACAAGAGACCAACAAGACCAATAACGCGACAGATCACCAAATCAGCATGCTGGTTGTTGGTGTTCAAAAATTCTTACACCATAAGGCTGCCAATATACCCTCAGATGGATTTTAGGAATGGTTAGCTCCAAAATGTAATGAGGTCTTAGGGTAACTGGACCAACTATAGGGACTTAATATGCCCTCTTCTGCTTCTGGCTCTGCAAAACCAAGGCGGGTGCACCTAATCCAGACAAAAATCAAACTCACTACACACCTTATACTTTTGGATTTAAATAGCAGATCATAGTAAAGGATTGCTAAATACTAACCAGGTATTCATTGAATCAACTCTACTATGCAGGGTAAAATGGCCTTGTGACCTCAAGACTATGAGGGATTGCAGGATTGGAAATATTAAATATAATTGGGTTTCCTGCAGGATGCAGTCAACCATGCAACACTTTGCATCAGCACAAGGATACTAGCTTAAGATCAGTGCCTTATCCATTGGGCATCACACCTGAAATGAACATGGAACACAAGGACAACTACTAGATTCATCTGAGAATCTAGGCCATAAACACAGTTAAACATCTCTTACACTACTTACAAGCATCCTTACTGATTGATCCTAATGAATCTATGCTTCACTCAGAGACTTTTAACTTGATTCTAAATCAAGGTCGAGGGATGAAACATATACATAAGCAACCAAATGCAATGAGCCAGAAAACTCAGAATTCATTAAGAGCAACTAAAGGAGAGATCCAAAGAATGAAAAACTGTATTAAGTATGTGGATTCAAATCCTTGCATTACAAGTTGACTCAGAAAACACCATAGACAATGTGCAAAAAATACATGAGGTTTTTCCCTAATGCTGATACCACCACTGGAACTGACCAAAATTCAGAACCCTGTACAAGTCAAAAAACTTACAATATATACCACTAGTTACCTTGGAATCCTAAACCAGTAGGATGCAACAAGCTACAGGTAACTAGGGTTAAGACTTCAGCCTCCCAACTAATCAAGATTTCAAAATCCCCTGCAAAAAGCCTGTGAACAACCAAGTTTGTCCATCACCGCATGGCAAAACACCCCTGCAAACACTCACGGCATCCTGGACCACACTGCAAACCAATCGCTTCTCACCAAACAGGGTCTTTTCTGCATTGAATTCCATAAAAATGGTACCCTCTATCTCTCAGAAATTCAAACTCAAACTGCAATAGTCACCATGCAATTCGTGGGCTTCATATTCCTTAACCGTTTGCCCCTAGTCATGCAATCGCGCTGTCATGAATTTCACTGCCACAGAAAATTAGTTTCATTTTATGCCTGGTCGCATGATCGCATGGCTCCCGACTCACCCTTGCGATCATGCAACTGCAAACTCTTAGGTGTGGTCGACAGTCGGTCCAAAACCTTTGCAAAGTCTTCGGCCACCCCATAAATCCTTCGGCGAATGAAAACCAAGCAAGTCAGCAGCATGACATCGTGGACTCACCTTAGAACTCCGCAACCGTGACGTCCGACGGTTAGTCGCATGATTGCATAGCCCAGAGATGGGCTATACAAACATGCAACAACTTGCAAACAGTAACCGCCAACATAACTGCCGCTGCTACTAGTCACTGTGATGCCCTTGTTGCATGATCGCAAGGCCAAAAGTTGGCCTTTGCGATGATGCGACAAGGCAATAAGACTGCCATCTCACCCCCTGCCGACCAATGAAACACTACCACCTCAGCATCTGGAAGATGCCCCATCACCACCTGCCACCAGGCCCCAGGGATACGTGGCAAGTAGTCGCATGA
Source organism: Chamaecyparis obtusa (assembly GCA_027943335.1). Lineage (NCBI taxonomy): Eukaryota > Viridiplantae > Streptophyta > Pinopsida > Cupressales > Cupressaceae > Chamaecyparis > Chamaecyparis obtusa. Next base: position 1,216,812 of record BSBK01005497.1, on the reverse strand, counting down.
TCGCATAGCCAAAAACTGGGCTATGCGATCATGCGACAGCCAACCCCAGGCTGCCACATCACCGCCACTGACAGCGGGCCCACCAAACTACAACCACCACCACTCTGTCGATGGGCCCTAGGGACATGTGGCAAGCGGTCGCATGATCACATGTCAAAAAAGTTTGACATGTGAGCATGCGATAACCAACCCTCAGCTGCCACATCACCACCTTGGACTAGCCAAAAGAAGCCTCACCTGCCAATGGGACCACCAAATAGAGCACCAAACAAAAGAAGATCAGACGACTGGTGCAACTTCACATAGCCCTGACAAAACCTTCACGCCCTAACAACAACCATTGATGGTCCGACATGTCAGGACCCTCTAACCAATCTAGAAACCAGGTCCCACCATCCATCGCACTTGCACACTAAGGCAAAGTAAACCGCCAGGCAGCTGAACTGAACTAGGACCCACATGGACAGGTGGCAAGCGGTCGCATGATCACATGTCAGAAAAGTCTGACATGCGGCCATGCGACAACCAATCACTTTGCAACTTTAAAGACCTAGGCCCACCATCCAGTCAGACTTGCGTAGTTAAGACTGAGGTTGAAAACACACAAAGATTTCGGCACCAAAAGACAAGTGCACAAAGCTGGAAGGCAAAGGTCAAAAACAATGAGGGTTTTCAGCAAAAGATCAAAAACATATAGGATTAACGACAGACTGAAAGGTAGAAGGGAAGCCGAAAACATCACGAGTTTTTGAAAACACTATGGGTTCTCGACACTGTGGCAGATTTTTAAAATTGCTTCCGCAGACCTCAAAACTTGAAAAATTCCCTGGGCTTGCGAATTTGGAGATGCGATCTGGACTGGAGCAAGGTGACAACAAGAAGAACACAGGGCAGGACATTTGACAAACACTTGCAGGGGAGAGGTCATTTTCAAAGGATTTTGCAATGACAGAAAAATGGCCTAACACTGGTCCAAATCCAAGAAAAGAAGAGCATTGTCTAGATGGAAGGCCCTTTGGGTTGGACTGCCTGGGTTGAGGCCCGAGATGATATTCTTCATTAAGTCTCTATTCTCCTTTTTTGCTATTATTTTTTGATTCATGTACTGTAATTAATTTTGATGCCACTCTGATGTACTCAGGCTGAGGCTTGGCCTCTTTTTGTACTCTTCGTTGTAATTTTTTGAACCCCTTAAAGTTAATACAAAAAAACATTTATTAGTATAATTTTTAAAATTAATTTTTCTCAAACATATTAAGTAGATAAAAATCTTAATTATTATTTATTAAAATATAGTCCACAATTCAAATTTTACCAAGAAAATTATAAATAGTAAAATAACACCATTGCCAAATGCTTCTATGGCTCAATAGCAATTTCTACAAAAGTTTTTATTATCATATTGAATTTGGAAAGTTAGGATCACTTACCGGCTACAATAATAACAATTTTGACTCAGTAATTTTTTCCCAAAATAATGGGGATCTTGGCCACCGTGTTAGTTAGTCTCAACTTACCATGATAAAAGAATTTTAATATCAGTAGGACAAAGGCAAAACAAGGACAAATTAGGGTTGCGTGCAACTAGAGTCCCTGTCTTAGGTAAGGGTGTAGGAGAAAGTGGAGTAGGAAGACAGGAAATGGGAAGTGGTGTTTTTCCAATCAATCAGTTACTGTTATGAAAGAGCATCAACTCAAAGATGCAACATTGCTACAGCCAAAGGAGCAATGAATAATAAAAATACCAGTTAATTAGTAACCATGAAAATACCAATTAATCAGTAATCATTATGAAAGAGCATCAATTACATCTTATGAAAGAGAATCAACTCAAAGATGCTACATGGCTATAGCCAAAGGAGAAATGAACAATGAAAATACCAGTTAATTAATCAATAACCATAAAAATACTAATTAATTAGTAACATTTATGAAAGAGCATCAATTAAAAGATGTGACATAGCTACAAGTAGAAGAGCAATGAGCAATGAAGATACTGTATTGCTATTATGAACATGAAACAACCAATTAACTAGAAATCGTTATGAAAGAACATCAATTAAAATATGTAACACAAATACAAGTAGAAGAGCTATGAGCAATGAAAATACTATATTGCTATTATGAAGTAAAAAGTGAAAACAGAGCTAGGATCTTTAATGGCACATGGAGATTAGTAGTTTGGGCTTTCAAACTTGACTGTAATATGATTTATATGGTCCAATGTGAATACAATCAAAAGGGGGTGTCTTAAGTTGAAAATTCCATATTTATGTACATGTTAAAAGTGCAAGTGCAAGGAAAAGGCCTTAGTCTTCCATTTTTGTAGTCTTTTGCAAATTTCTCCAAATTTCAACATCTTCTCAAATCAGATCTGCAAATAAAAGTATCAAGTGGAAAGTCATGGACCAGTAGAATATAAAAAAAACATGTACAAGATTTAGTTTTGAGAATAGAGAATTCAACTTCAAGTATCGTGAAAAGCAGAGCCATTCATTCCACCAATCAAGTGTATACAAGCATGCATACTCAATAATACAACAATTAATTTGATAATGAACCAAGATGTTTGCAATCTAATGAAATGGTTGGAACAATTTTATTCAAAAGATACATGTCACTGTAATAATTTTCTTTAGTAGTTGAAGGAATCTCCAAAATGCAACAGTGTAAGGCTATGTGAGCAATTGCATACAAAAGTTGGACCGATTTTCATCATATGGTACCTATGCCAATTTGCTTCGCAAGATTTCAAGTAACCTGCACAATATGACAAAATGATAATAGTGTTAGGCTAACTTTGCTAGTGTCCAAATAGAACCTTCCTTCCAGAAATTCATTCAAAGCACAATTCATATTAAGCATTCAGTCCTCTTGTAGAAAAAAAAAACTCGGTGTTGATGTTTTATAGCTTCAGTCGGATAAACACTATGAGTCAATACTAGTGAAGATATGTATATATATATAATATATATGAGATGTATATATATATATATATATATATATATATATATATATATATATATATATATATATATATATATATATATATATATATATATATATATATTATGTGTATATATATATATAATGTAAATATTAGAGAAATTAATATAATATTCAAGAGATATTATATATATATGTATATATGTATATATATATATATTATAATCATAAATGTCATTATATTAATTACATATTAATGAATAGACATGTCTCTTCTTGGCTCATTCTCAATATAAATGCAAGAGATTGTTGCATTTAGAAAACACATACAATTAGATAGTGCTATTACATTTTCAATGATCCTAAAACCTCAACATGGTATCAGAGCCAAGTTGCAAATGTAAGAGAGTAGTTTATTGATGGTGAATGTGTGAGTGTCTCAGAAAATACAGTCTCGGTACGAGGACCATATCTCACAAATGCACCATTGGATTTTGCTAAATTATGGATATGTTTGTGACAACCAAATTTAAAAAAATCTCACTGAAGTGATCAGAAAGAACGTGTCTGGTTCAAACGTTATGACCAAATGTGTACAAGTCTATGCAGATTTCTGAACAAAGAGAGTTCTTTGATTAAAAGCTACAAACACTTTTTATAGTGCAAATAAGAAAATGATCATTACATTAATCAAGAGATAAGTATTCCATGTTGATTAATGTTCATTAAATTTTTATGTAGTTATTAATTCATACTATAACATTGTTGGAAGTATAAGTGGGAAAGTAATACTGAGAGCGGGGGGTGGGTGTGAATCAAATATTACCTACTTTTATCTTTTTGATTTGATAAAGCTTTATGCATGACAAAGACAAAACTTGATCATAGTAAGCAACAAAACATATAAAATAACATACATGAAATTACTCCTAACACCAAAATTTTGGTAACCCAGAAACCCTTGAAAGGTAAAACTGGGGTGGGGATGACACCCACAAATCTTCACTACTACAGTAATAAGTTTTGCCTGTTAAGGCTTACAAAATGTGATCAAATCATGATCTACCCTATGAAAGGTCAGCTCTGTCAAAAGCTAAAACATTTGTATAGTCTACCTTGTTAAAGGATTTATAAACTTACAACAAAGTAAGCACTTGGTAAAGAGATTTAGAAAAAGTTTGCTAAGACTACTCGGTTAAGAGATTTACCCTGATACACTGGTCAAAATGTCTTAGTACCTTATCTTTCTATTTGCACTAATATGCAGATTATATATCTCCTCTTTACTTTATATTTTGATCTATTCTATCAGATCTTTCTTGATTTTGTCCTTTCACTGCTTAGCTCAGTCACTAAACTCTGTCTGAATACTTCGTTATTCTGAATATACTTCTTTGATCATTTTCTCATACTAATTCAATCTTATCTCTCTGATTCACACACACTTTTCTCTGATCTAGATCTTTCCCTTATATAACAACAAAAATGTTTTACCGTTTCAAGATCTACGGTTCAGATTTATTTCTATTGTCGCCTAAACTATACAATTTTCTGATTGGCTCTAGGTTTTACATAGGGATCAATGATAATAAAATGGATGCATAATTACCTTCGTAATTGCCTCAATAGACAAAATACAAAACATTATTATCACCAAAAATGGTTTACCTCGATCATTGTGCCATTCCAAACTTGTATGTCAATTCTAGCTAACTCAGCAAAAGTTATTCCTGGCACTTGACATTAACTGTACTCGGCATCGGTTGAACTTCTCTATCACTTGGTAATCATTGATATATGTAACTTGGTAATAACTATACTCTCAGCATTTTACAAACATAGTGACCATGACTTTACTTGGTAGTACTACTGCTCGGTAAGTATACAATACAAAACTTGGCCTTTACAAAATGACTCGGTCGCAGTGATGACCGACCATCATTGCCTAGATATATGACTAAGTGTGAAACACTAATGGTCAACAAAAACTATAGAGATCTAAAATCTCCCCCTTTGACATTAGTGGCAAAAACACTTTGTGATAAAATTGGTATACACAATTACAAAAATATGTTTGTACTAGCCTAATACTCCCCCTGAGATATATATACACATTCAAAAAAATTTTACCTATCCCTATTTTGTCCTTGTCCAGACTCGTGTCATGATGATTCCCCCTTGTTTTTGACATGACTGATCTCGTCATTAGTAGGTAGCTCACAAATTTTCTCTAGAAAAGGTTTATGCAGCACCGTGATCATGTAGATTGCATCGGTCCAAGCAGTTGAAGCAAGATTCAAAACTTATGTCTGCACTTCTAAATCAGCAGCTAAACTGATAAGGCTCTTGGCTGTGGACAGATGTGGATCACTCTAGATCAATGTTTTAGCCTTTGTGAATTTTCTCTGTATAGCCTCCAGATGCAGTGTTAAAACAATTTGAATAGAGAGTAGGCGAGAATGAATCTTGCCATCATTAGCCATTAGCTCAGCTAACTTACCTTGTGTCTGCATGATTTTTACATAATGTGCAGCACTGGTATCTACATCCAAGGTCAGGGACTGACTTGTAGCTTTGATCTCTTTCTTGAGAGTCTTAAGCAATTGTTGATTTTCTTCTGTGAACAATTCAACATTACATATCTTGGCCAATAGAGACTGTCTGTTCACAACTAATCCCTCGGTCTCCTTTACCAAATTGGACAGCTCAACCTATTTTACTGCTATCTCGGCAGATATCTTGTCAAGCATTTTGGTCTCAAATCTCCTTTCCGACCATTCAAATAACTTATCACTTGCACAACTAACTTCATTATTTACTTTCTGAACAATGTGTACAAGTTGTTCCAATATGGGAACTAAAATATTTACATTTGATAAGTCATATACTTCATTAAATATATCTTTAATTTCATGAAGAACCTATTTTTGTTGATGCTCTCTTCAAAGTTCTGCTTGCCTGCTCTTTCTTGTCAACAAATCTTTCATTATTTGTAGTTGCTCATAAGAAAGGTTATCTGTATCCCATTTAGGAATAACAATTACTTCATCAATTGTGACCTCATCTTTCTCCTTTATAGCTCTTAGTGGGGTGCTTCCACTCGGCATTTGTACAAGAGCTTTTATTGCCTCTTGTTCCTTTGGTTCTTGTTCTTCAATGAGTTTTCCTTTTATGTTTTCTTTTCCTTTCTCCTTCTCCTCGACATGAGGGCTAACAGCTTGTTTATCTAATATGCTTCCTTGTTCTTCTATGTTGTGTTCTTCCTTAGGAGGACTTTGAATGTTGTCTTCTACTTTGACGTCTTCCTCGGTAGATTGAGCTAGTGGTACCGACTGGATGGGTTCCTCGGTAAGAATTGTACCGACTAACTGATCAACAGTAGTAACTCCAGGTAGAGTAGGATTATCATCGATAGATTGTGTGCTCGTGATGGTGGGATAATCCATGACTTGCAACAGTATAGTGTTGCTACTAGGCAGGGGTGTGTCAGTTGCTTTCGTGTTCTTTAAATCATCCTCAGTTAAGAATGAAGTCTTAATAGGACTCTCCTCCGATATGTCAACAATGCAAACCTCAAAAGTATCATGTGATTTCACTTCCTTAGGAGTATTAGTCTCCATTTGATTTTTCTTGATTGCAAGTTCAACAACTGTTGAAGTGGTAGCATCTTTGCCTTCATTCTTTCCTTCATCCTTTTCTTCATCCGGAGCGGGTAACAATCCATACAATACCTTCCAAATTTTTAAAGTTTCTTGCACAACATCTTCAACCTTGTGTTGAAGAATGAAAATGGCTCTAAGTTTAGGATCAAACTTGCCTCTGTATTGCTCAATTGTCTATTTGATGTCTGTAGGGGTGAGAGTGGATTCAACTTGTGCTAGTGTACTCTCCCTGATTTCCTTCTCTATTTACAGAGCATACTCCCATTTATGTGTGACCCTGTTGCATAATTCCTTTGGAATTCTATTTTCAATCTCAATTGGCAACATCTTAAAAATGCATAACAGGTCAAGAATATGATCCTCAACTTTCTCTTTATCTCCAATGCTCATTTTTCCAAATTTTAATCTTTTCACCTCATCTACTGGTGCTGTGCTAGTAATCTTAAGACATAATTAATCAACAGTGAGTTGATGTGTACCTTTTTGTGTAGCCTTCCCCTTTATTGCTTCATCACTTTCTATTTCTTCATCATCATCTTTTGTTAAAACAAGTTTCCTTCTCAACTTCTTCATAGCCTTGGTCGGCACTACCTTGGGTTGAGCGGATTTTTGTTTTGCAGATGCAGGAATCTTCTTAGGTGTCTCAGTAGTAGTTCTTCTAGTCTGAGGCCTTAGTGATGGTGTCACTAACACTTTTTGTTTCAACACTCTTCTCTTTGGCGGGGACTCGACAATTACTGGTTTCTTCTCTTCTTCTTCTTCTTTCTCACTACTACTAGTTGCACTCGGTTCATCTTCTCCCAATCCTTGGGTCAACTCTAATGGTGCATCCTTCTCAGATTCTTTAACATACTCTTCCTGATTTTTCACTATTTTCTTTCTTTTCCTCTCAGTGGTGGTAGCCAATAATCCCATAGAGATCTTGGCTTTAGCTTCTTCAAAAGTTCCAAAGTAAGGTGCCTTTGTATCGATTTCCTCAGCTAAGAGGGCTGTGATTGCTATAGTAGCTTCATCTATGTTGAGTTCATAGGGTAATGACATTAACCATGAAACCCTAAGTAGGAATGCCTGTGCATAGGTAAAGTCTGTGTCCACCAGAAAACATATATCTTTGTTGTATTTCTCAATCAAAAACACAGGGACTCTAGTCCTATTCCTCATCTTCTTCTTAAACTCAATGAAATAATTATCCATAATCCCTTCAAAATCATCACCAATCTGGTTTATAAAATCATTTATTTGAACTATGATGGGCTTCTTCTTATCCCATGTTACATCACCATGTGTAGGAAAACACTTCTTGACATAAAAGAATATATAGATTAGTAGGGAACCAAACTTACACATAGAATTCTTCACTGTCTAGATGGAGTTCAAGTTCTCGGCAAGTTGAGTCAGCTGGAGCTTGGCAAGGTCATATGTGTGCTTTTTCTTAATTATCTTCCATGCCTGGTCCATTGCCATAAAGGGGACGCTGTCCAACTGATTGGATTGGTAAAACTTGTGCGAGATGACTCTAACAACGAAGTCAATTTCTGGATCAGTAATGGTGGAAATTTTCATTTCGCATTTGTTCCAAACTGCCTAGGTGTTTGCTTGAATATCCTCTTTTCCTGCACATTTCATCATTCTCTTTCCGTCAATTGTAGGGTAACCAGTGACCTTGTGTATCATTTCCTTTGTGATCTTCACCAGTCTGTATTCCAACCATAACTGCATGTTGTGTACTCGACCCAAAATGATCTTGATCCATTCTACTTTGAAATTTTGTGGGAAATTTAGGGCATGCACTAACCCTTGATCGGCAACAACCTTATGTTCTGGCTTCAACACTCCATTGATACATAATTTGTCATATGCTTCCCTGATCTCATAATCACCAATTTCTCCAATTTTGCACATATAGCAAGACCTAACTTCGTTCATCAATAACACATTCTCCGGAATAGAAGATAGGGCTCCGTTCAAATCTCCTTTAATTGCACTTTCTGAAATTGTCTTGAATACCCTCAGTTTGCAAACTTCATTCCTTACAAGTTGCACATTGAAAACTTCCATCCCTTGTTTCTTGATTGGTGCGGATGAAGATGATGCCATTTTAAACTGTAATTTTTTAAAAGAAAATATTTTCTCGGTAAAGTACCTTTTTGTCAATAACCCTGTAGATGAATTTTTCTGACAGCACGCTGAGAGAATTCAAAATCACTTTGCTTAATCTAGTTGCTCAAACTTTGAATCGCTCTTTGAAATCTTGAATAGCCTAGTGAAATGAAATTAATGACAACTTTTTGCTTTATAGAATCCAAAAAAATAGGATTAGGGCCTCATAAATGCTCCGTACAGATTTAGGTAGATTACAGCTGTCTCGGAAAACTTCATAAGCTCGGTTGATATAACTGTTGTGATACAGCTCAGTGTACAGCATTTTGGCCACAGTAGGTGCTCGACATACATTGATAGCTCAGTCGTTGACACTGATGCTCGGCATCAAAAATGAAATTTTCTATTTTCCTCACATATGTCCTAATGCATCTTTATCTATGCTGATGTGGACTTTTGCTCGCTTCTATGTTAGGAACTGATGAAAGATAAGGCTTTGCAAGACTCAGTTCTGAACATACCTTTCAAGCTTAATTAGAAGAAGTGTGATCACCTGATCCATTGGATTGGGTGATCGCCGATGTGCTAGCTTTTCTTGACTTTTCTTCTTCTCTCTTCCTCCATGCCTTTTCCATTTGACTCTTCAGTTTCTCATGGATACCTTCATTCTGATTATTGTCATTTCTCAGAAAAGGTGATTTGCAATCTTTCTTTAAATGACCGACCTTGTTACACTTGTAATAGACCAAGCTTTCATTCATCCAGCTTTTAGATTTGCCTCTAAAGTGAGTCTTCATGCAATTAGCTTTGATGTGTCCATACTTACCACAATAATGGCAATTATACCAAGTGTTGTAATCCCAATTGTAATAGTTGTGCTTTGTGACTGGCTTTGTTTTCTCATTTGATGACCACCTTGGTCTAGATCTGAATTCAAATGCTTTGTGCCCATATTTCTGACAATTGAAATAACTTCCTTGAAACTTGGGTGAGGTGGATGAATTACTAGCTTTGGATCTACATTCATGTGCTTGATGTCCATGCTTCTTGCAGTTAAAACAATGTCCATTAAACTTAGGCTTAGTATCAAACTTACCATGTTTGTTTCTACATATGTTGGTTGTATGTCCTAGCTTTCCACAGTGATGACAAGTGGGCTTGCTGTTCTTTGGTTTAGCCATCTTCTATTCTCCATTCATTGATGATTTTCCTTCTTCAGTAGATGAATGTTCATTCAGTCCAAGTCCAAATCTATCACTAGATCTTCTAGGTGATCTTAGTAGTTCTTCAAAATATTTTGCAGCTTCATTGGGTTTGTTCATCCTTTCATTGATCTCTTTTTTAGTTCCCAAATCATGTTTCAACTGATCATTCTCAGATGTTAGTTGATTGATTTCCATATCTTTTCTACCCAATTCCTGATTAACCATCAGTAGTTGATTTACCATGTCTAGTTGATTATTAGTCAACCTTTGCATGTCACTTGTTCTTTCATCTAGTCTAATTGCAATTTGTCTTTTGTCTTCCTCAGCCATTGTCTTATCATCTTCAACTTTCCTTTCTTGTTCCACTAATTCACAAAGTCTGACAGATTGAATTTCTTGTTCTCTCCTTAGAGTTCTGATGTCATCATTTAGTATGGTATTTTCCTCTAGTAGTTCTTTTATAGCTTTATCACTCTCGGAAGAGTTACCATTGTCAAATAATCCAGAGATGTCTTCCTCTTTGTACTGTGGCTCATTTTGTTGAATTGCCATCTCTCTTCTCTTGCTCACAGATTTCTTCAATTCTCCTCTGGCTGCTTCCAGTTGCTATAATGCTAGTTGTACTTCAATCTTTTGATTTTCTATGATCTTCCCCAATTTATAAGCTTCCATTTTAAGATCTTTTTCCTCAAGTGGTTAGACTTCCTTAAGAGAAACCTTGCTGCTCTGATACCAATTGTTGGAAGTATAAGTGGGAAAGTAATACTGAGAGGGGGGGGGGTGAATCAGATATTACCTACTTTTATCCTTTTGATTTGATAAAGATTTATGCATGACAAAGACAAAACTTGATCATAGTAAGCAATAAAACATATAAAACATCATACATGAAATTACTCATAACACCAAAATTTTGGTAACCCAGAAACCCTTGAAAGGTAAAACTGGGGTGGGGATGACACCCACAAATCTTCACTATTGCAGTAATAAGTTTTTCCTGTTAAGGCTTACAAAATGTGATCAAATCATGATCTACCCTGTGAAAGGTCGGCTCTGTCAAAAGCTAAAACACTTGTATAGTCTACCTTGTTAAAGGATTTATAAACTTACAACAAAGTAAGCACTTGGTAAAGAGATTTACAAAAAGTCTGCTAAGACTACTTGGTTAAGAGATTTACCCTAATACACTGGTCAAAATGTCTTAGTATCTAATGTTTTAGTTTGCACTAATATATAGATTATAGATCTCCTCTTTACTTTATATTTTGATCTATTCTATCAGATCTTTCTTGATTCTGTCCTTTCACTGCTTAGCTTGGTCACTAAACTTTGTCTGAATACTTCACTATTTTGAATATACTTCTCTGATTATTTTTTCATACTAATTCAATCTTATCTCTCTGATTCACACACACTTTTTTCTGATCTAGATATTTCCCTTATATAACAACAAAAATGTTTTACCGTTTCAAGATCTACGGTTTAGATTTATTTCTATGGCCGCCTAAACTATACAATTTTTTGATTGGCTCTAGGTTTTACATAGGGATCAATGATAATAAAATGGATGTGTAATTACCTCTGTAATTGCCTCAATAGACAAAATACAAAACATTATTATCACCAAAAATGGTTTACCTCGATCATTGTGCCATTCCAAACTTGTATGTCAATTCTAGCTAACTCAGCAAAATTATTCCTAGCACTCGACATTAACTGTACTTGACATCGGTTGAACTTCTTTGTCACTCGGTAATCATTGATATATGTAACTTGGCAATAACTATACTCTCAACATATTACAAACATAGTGACTATGACTTTACTTGGTAGTACTACTGCTCGGTAAGTATACAATACAAAACTCGGCCTTTACAAAATGACTCGGTCGCAGTGATGACCAACCATCATTGCCTAGATATATGACTTAGTGTGAAACACTAATGGTCAACAAAAACTATAGAGATCTACAAACATTGGGATAGAAAATCTTGTATGCTTTTATCATTAATATTTTGTGAACTATTTGTAATCTCTATCTGAAATACTTTCAGGATGAATCAAGAGACATACATGATTGCATTCAAGAGAGAAAGAGCTTGATGCTTGCAGTCATGGGATTGAGTTGATGGTTCAAACATTTCTTCAAAGAAAGAAAATATCATTTAGAGGGATAAACCTATAGAAGGAAACCTTGGATGAGAAGGTCAGAAGGTTGATATCACATTCAGAAGAAGTTTAACGAACCATCAGAGGAAACCTTGGATGAGAAGGTTAAATATTGATGTTAGTACTCAAAGCTTCAGAGGGAGTCGGTACAACATCTAGAGGATCTACCTTATTTTATTTCCAAGGATGTTGGTCATATTGATTCAGAGGGAGTAAACCTCATCGAGATGGTTTCCCTAGTGACTAAGAAACTCTAAACGGAAAATGAATTGTGAATCAAATGATTTAGTTCCATATATGTGAGGTAGAAGGATTTTATGCAAATATCTAGGTCATGATATTCCTAGATAGATGGTTGGGCATTCAATAAAAGAGCTTAATGCAGACTAAAGAACAAAGACATGACTTTCTCGTAGAAGGTTGACATTAGATTCAGGGGAGTATGACAGTTCATCTAAAAACAACCTTGGACGAGGAGGTAAAGAGGTTGTTACAAGGCCTTAAAGGAAGCATCCAGAGGACTATGATAATGAGATTGAGCCTCATGTGTGGTGGTTGAAATGCCTTTATGCTAGCTCCTACATAACTTGAGGTTCACCTAGAGTGATGCAAACTATATAAGAGATATAGTGCATATGTATGCTATTCAAGGTACATTATCACTATAGAACATATGGCTAATATTCTCATCAAGTTTCTTGCTAGAGGGAAGGTTTTGTACCTTTGAGATAAACTTGGTATGTTGGAGAATGAATCCTTAGATAAAAATAAGTTTCAATATTTGTGATCTATTATCTTGTATGTTATTGCATTCTTCTCTTTGAAATAGAAGTCTTAGGTGAAAGCCCTTGTTTCCACCCTTTGGGATGAGCCATGATGGATCCATCCTCTAAGATGAGTGAAGGTGGATTTCATGTGTGTGACTCTAGGACTTATGGGCCCTCCTATGAACATTGGAGAAAGGTGATGACTTTTTGACAATGAACACTTGTATTTGATTGATGTTGTGAGGTGACGACTTTACAACATCTCCATCGTGATGGATATCATGTGACTCGATATCCATGGATATGTCATGATGGTTAGGATCTCTTAGACATCATCGTAGATATCATAAGGTTGGTATCATTACATAAGTCATAGATGATTTAGAGATATTCATGGTGGATGTTATGTGACATAATATCTATAGACATGCCATGATCAATCTGTATGGTAAGTATCACATATGTGATACTAGTGCACATACTATATTAGACATTTTGAGTACTTGGGTGAGTATCATGGATTTGATTCTTGGAGACCATTACTCATGATAATCATTTTGAGCACTTAGGTGGATATCTTGTGAGTTGATATTTGGAGACTATTTCTCTAAGTACTTGGTAAGTATCATGGACTTGATACTTGAGGGCCATTACTCATAATATTAATAAAATGATTATCTATACTCACATTGAGTACTTGGTAAATATCATGGACTTGATATTTAGATACCATTACTCTGAGTACTTGGGTGAGTATCATGGATTTGATACTTGGAGACTATTACTCATGATAATCATTTTGAGCAATTAGGTGAATATCTTGTGAGTTGATATTTGGAGACTATTGCTCTGAGTACTTGCTAAGTATCATGGACTTGATACTTGAAGAGCCATTACTCATAATATCAGTAAAATGATATAAACTTTAAATGATTATCTATACTCACATATTACCTTGAGGTAATATTTTTATCATCCCTAGTTAAGAGGGAGTGTTAATTATTGTAGTAGTTTTGTGTAGCTATGGTGAGGATCATAAGTGTTTACATTGGATTGATTTATCCTCCCTAGAAAAGAGGGAGTGTTCATGTTTTGTAGCTTCAGTCGGATAAACACTATGAGTCAATACTAGTGAAGATATATATATATATATATATATATATATATATATATATATATATATATATATATATATATATATATATATATATATATATATATATATATATATATATATATATATATATATATATATATATAATGTAAATATTAGAGAAATTAATATAATATTCAAGAGATATTATATATATGTATGTATATATATGTCTATATGTATATATATATTATAGTCATAAATGCCATTATATTAATTACATATTAATGAATAGACATGTCTCATGAAGAGACATGTCTCTTCTTGGCTCATTCTCAATATAAATGCAAGAGATTGTTGCATTTAGAAAACACATACACTTAGATAGTGCTATTACATTTGCAATGATCCTAAAACCTCAACACTTGGAAGAAAAATCACAAAGAATCACATTCATTTTTTATGGATATATCAAAAGATTTTTTATCAGTGATTTACGAACATGAATCTGAATGAATGAGTTAGCAGAGCCACATGTACCCCAAACATAATGCAATAGGAAATTATAAGGAGATTTAAATTTCATCTACAAAATATAGATTTAAAAATTTTCATCATTTTTAAAAATCATTCAAAAGAGAACTTGTGCGTAAATTCTTTTTTATTGAATTTGGTGCCCAAGTTGTGTGAAGACTATGGTGACCAAAAAATAATCATAATATGAGATCATTCAAGAGTGTATTTTTGAAATTGATAAATAATGGTGTGATGAGACGATGGGAGTAACTTGACAACAAAATAAGTTGAATGACACATAATGATAGACTTGATCAATTGGAATGACGAAGCTAGTCAATAACATGAGATTAAGGTGATTAAATGGGATTATTACAACAAAATGAGGGTGAAAAACTTTAGTTATTTATACTAGATATGCGCAAAATGCATTTGGTAAAAAATATTTAGAAACTTTCAAGCAAATGTAATTGGTATGCATAAAGCCGAATTCCACAACTTTTGCCAACATCCTCCCTTCCCGTGTCCAAATTGAAGCTTTGAAAATAGAGCATGGGAATCCATCAAAAGCATAGACAACCCATGGCAAGATCCTTGAGAAAAATGTGGTCTCATGGATTATAAGATAAATTGGATTTTCTGAAAAGGATTTAGACACTTTCAAGCAAATGCAAGCACACATAAAGCCTAATTCAAAAACCTTTGCCAGCATCCTACCTGTTCGTGATAAAATGGGAGCCTCAAAATAGGATATGTACATGCATGGACATATATCAAAGCATAATGTAAGGTGGATTTTTGTCAAATACCTGTTGTCACTAGGGATTACACCCATGATGGCTAAGTATGAAACCTAGCAATCCTATGAAACATGGGAATACTCTCAGGATGTGGGACTGCTTAACTAAGAATAGACCTCTGGATTAAGGGCCGACTTCCCCATTTGTATCACCTGAACTGAAATGAACTTGAAGGGAAAGGGAGAGAGATTGCATAAAATTGAAATAACTGAAATTTAACTTAGGTGATTCACCAAATTGGATAGATCCACAAACTAAAAATAGATTCACAATGTAATCTAGCATATAACCTGAACATCACAACTCTTCCAAAATCTTATTCTTCCCTTAGAAAATAATCAGGTGTTGGTTGTAAATGAGAAGGGAAAATAGATTCCACAACTCAAACACATATAAACGCACACAGATTGAAAATTTAAGAAAAATCCAGTGCTTGCAAACATCAAAATGAATGTAATATCAAGTAAAGGATCAAATTTTAATCACAATACATGACATCAAATTCATCAAATCAACTCACAAAGCTGTAGAAAAGAAGGACAATTTTCTATTAACTAGAATAAAAGGAGTCAAAATATCAATTCGCTTCTCCTGGAGCTACAACATTCACCTCGTGAGAGTGAGGGAAAGAAGAACTAGCCTTCAATCACCAAAGGTGAGAGGCATATATAGAAAATCTGAAGAATCTGCATTGAAGTCCACTACTTCACCAAGAATAGAAAAAATTGCCACTAGGACCATGATCACATCACTCTGAAATTCGAATGCCCAATTCCCGAGAATCTAGAGGGATGAAAAAAGTGGGGTCCCTAAAAATAGCTAGTCAAAGGAAGACTATCCCACCACTACGTCATGCATCATAAAGAAAAATTGACAATGGCTTATAAAATGCCACTTGTCAATATTTACAACAAGGTTTTGCAATGACTTTTACAATTAAAATATAACCCCACTCACTAAAAATGTGGATCCTAAATATATATTTTAAGATAATCTCAACTCAATAATGAGGAGAAAATCTAAAATATCTACATTATGGTCAAATCCACATTACACATAAATGTTCTGGAAAATAATAGCCCCCCCCATACATTAAAAAATGTGATTTTGATAACATCTATCATCTAAGTCAAACATGACTAGAAATGGGAACCTAGGGCATCTAACATAATTAATATAATTACCTCAAGAGAGATAATTATATTAATATCTTTACAAAATATGACTCATGTCCGTGAAATATTATCAAAGGGAACTCAAATGATTTTCTCAACCCTAAAAGGGGAGACAAAAGAAAATATGTTATAATGAAACCCTCATTCGAAACGAGTACCCTCTATGAACATAGGTTTCAATCTTTGTAACTGGCACATCTGCAGTCTTGATCGATAACTTCTATTCTGATTTGGGAAACATCAACATATGAAACCAGCAATATGATTGAGGTAGGTGTCAATTTCTTTCATCATTCATTGCATTTTGATAGCACTGTGTGTTTTCTCTGTGCTTGAAGTTGTATCTCTGTAATTTTAAAACAAAACTAGGGCACATGTATTATGTTTCTCTGTATATAGCCCGATGACCTGCGGGTAGGGCACTTGAGTTTGGATGTATCACTATAACATGGCATCGAGCCTCCTCAACTAGGGCACGACACGTGCGTTATGACTGTATTTACCATTCCATCACTCTGGCACTATATACATTCTTTGCATTTACTGGTTATTGTTCTCTCTGCATTTGTTTGTATTCATGACACTGTGAATCTAGGGCACCACTAAAACTGCTTATGCCGTGAGTAATGCCAACTAGGGCATTGTTCTAATTTGTTGTTTCTTCCATTGTTAAGTTTCTTGGGCTAGCATCATGGCACACTGGTTGCTCTATTCATGAAAATCTATGCTTGATTGTTCTATATACCTTGGCATTGCACATGATTGCCATGCATCCATTTATGGCTTCACTACTCATATATTGAGTACTATTATTGCATTCAAGCTTGGCCCGAGAGCATGCTAGGGAATCATTGTATTAGTCTGCTATTGATGTTTAGGGGCTCATGAAATTGAAATAAATTACGTGCCCATTGTTATATATATAGCTCCCTATGGTGCTACCACCATTGAATTGACTCGAGAGCAAACTGCCATTACATTGTTCACTGTTGCATACCACCGGGCCCGAGCACACATAAGGGCAATGTATTTGTTATAGCCCATGAATCATATGCTTGGGCATGGCATTGTATAAATACTCATGTTGCTAGTTTTGTAATTATCATGTGACCTCGTGAGCTATGGTACTATGCTCATACACAACCGCGGGTTGGTAGAGCATCAACTTTTGTAATTGTTGTTCTTCATTGATGCTTGCCATTAATGTTCGCTGAAGACCTGTGAACAACCTGGGCACTTTGGTCTCTATCATTTGCTATTTTTGATATTGGGGCAGAGTCCTCATGGTAGCCTTTGATTGTAGCCATATGGTTTTGAAGCTCTACATATATGCAATGCCCTTTTGCCATCATTACATGCTTAGCCCGTGAGCTTGGAACAGGGCATTCACTTCTTGTCTCCTCACCATGCCATGCCTGTTATGAACATTTGCCAAATTTTATTTGGCCTTATGGTTCTTTAGTGCCCCACTAATACTATACTATCCATTGAATGTTACACTGAATGCTTCATCTGCACATGGAACAAACACATTAGTAAAAATAATGGCATTTCTTTTATTTCCAGAGGCTCCTTGATGCACATGCCCTGAGCACAGCCCATGCCAAAGGTGTATGACTGAGTGCACATATGCATGCTCATAGATGTTGTGGCACCATTCATTTCTTAGATCCATTGGATCTAACCCCTTCTTCTTCTGTCTTTGCAGGTTCAGGATCACCGGAGCACACGGGGCACACAGAAGATCAACTCTCTACCAAGCAATGTCTGGTACCCCTGCATCTAGCTCCTTATATTCATGTATATTTGTACTCATTTATACAATTATTGCATTTTCTATGCTCATGACATGTATGAGCTCATATGAATGTTTTCTTTTCAGTTCTTTCCTTTTCTATACATCATATTCAGAATATGACATGTAATCTTAGATGCAGTTATTTATCTTTCCTTTTCATTTACTTGCAATAAATGAACACAAATCTTAATCAGGACCACATAATAATGCAAACTAGGGTATAGAGCACATCTAGTAACTAGGTTTCCAAAATGTGCAAAAATATGACAAGAATACCATGGTTGGAAATGCTTTGGTAGATATGTATGCAAAATGTGGAAGCACGGAGTATTTGAACTTTTCTAGAATGCCTCGAAGAGATGTGATTTCATGAAATACAATAATTGCAAGATTTTCAGAAAGTGGATTTGTTGGAATGGCTTTAGAAACTTTCAAACAAATGTAATGGGTAGGTATAAAGACAAATTCTTTGTCAATGTCCTCTCTACCTGTACCAAAATGGGAGCTTTAGAATAGGGTATGGACATGCATCGAATCATAATGGTACCATAATTTCATAAGATATTATAGTTAGAAAAGCTCTAGTAGACATGCATGCAATATGTGGAATCATAGACAAAGCAGCTGAATTATTTGACAGAATGCCTCCAAGAGATGTCATAATGGTATTCTGGAGAGTTAACCAAGTTTAAAAAATTCTACTAGTTTTGGTATCATGGGGATAATGCACAATGAGTTTAAATATGCCAGGAAACATAGTAAGGAATAGCTAGTTTAAAACTAAATTTTCTACAAGTAATTCATGCAAACCCCAACTAACCATGAAAGAAAACTAAATATATTTAATGCCAAAATAAAATCATGCTATAATATATGCGAACAAATCAAGCTAAAATATTTGATAATGATTCATAACTAGGCATACCAAACTTGAAAACTTACACAAATCATGATAAATATACACATACTTGTATGTAATTGAGATTGGATAAAAAATGAATTGGGTTAAGGATGTGGGTGGAGCGAAGAGAAGCCCAATCTCCAAAATGATCACATCCATAAACATATCTACATACCTCTAGACGGACCCTCATACAAATTGAAATACTCAAAAAAATCAAGCTGAACCATTGTTTGGACAAGCCTATCAACATAAGCAATAGATGCCCTAATCGATAAAGAAGTCCTCTGTGCCTTCACTGGTTTCTTTAATGCAATTGGTTTTAGATCTATCAATCCATTGAGAGGATTCCAAGCCCACTCCTCACATCAATGCTAGTAAAGCCTCACACCTCTTAAATGAGGAGGTATACCTCTTGAATTATTTCTTTATTAGAAATATTTGTATATTGAGCTTAAAACAATGCATCCTCCTCCTTGAATCTGCAATTCTTCTCCGTCCAATCCCCATTATAGAATCAATTATGACCATCCATTCTTTTTCTATGGCAATACACACGGTCAGATAAATCCAATCAGCTAGTCCCCCAAGGTTCAAATCTATCTAGAAATGACCCAAAAGCTATATGCAAGTCTGTTCTCAAGCACAAATGGGTTTTGTGACATGAGCTCTCCTAGAACATTACCATGGAAAGAAAGAAAACAAGGAAGAGAGATAACAGATAAGCAATCAACACCAGCATAAAGGAAATTGATTGAGCACAGGAAAACCCAGGCTCTGAGTGAGTGTGGTCTTACAATTTCAAACTCATATCTACCATGTCAATCCGGCCTCCAACATTTCTTTGCAACATATTCTTAGTTCCCAGCTCAGTTTTCTTGAAAATTGAACTGATGAACTACAACTAATTGAATACCTGAATGACTTGAAGATCAATTATTAGAAATCGTTGAGTTAATGAAATGATATATAAGATAATTAAAACAATCATTATGTTGTCATTTATGTCAACTAGTTTTGACAGTACTTATCATGTTAGTTACAAACATCTAATCATCTATAAAAAGGAGAGAAAAGATGAAGAACTGAGATATCTACATGGAGAAAGATGGATATGACAGATGAGGATAAGGAATCATTTGGGTAACTTATTGATGAGTCTATGATCTCATATTGTTGACTTGATTATGTTGCATTAATCTATTATGTAGAAGGAAGCAAAATTGTACAAGGCAATGTGGTTGGTAAATGAAGCACTTCAGTATACACTAAGCTAGTGTAGTGTTGTAAAGGATAAAATATGGTTGGGGTCCTAGAACAATGGTTTGCACATAAAAGAGACCCCAAAACCAATATTTTACACTTACATTTGAATTGTATTGATATGGAAAGTAAATGTAAATGACTAATGTTGAAATGAAGAGATAAAGGTACTTACCTCTGAAAAAGAACTTGTTGAAAACCTTGTCAAACAGTCTTAGAAGCTATTGATTTCCACAACCCTAAACTGAAACTGCGAGATCTACAAAACCTAGAAATATTTTCCAATTCTAAGGGAGGTCATCTTTGACCCTCATAAAAGGTTTTTTTTTTTTTGTTTGGGGGATTTGCCTTGGTCAAACCCCATTTTGGAATCAACCTTAATATTGAAATTGAAATAGAGTATGCTAGAAAGTAGTAGAAGTAGATCTAACAATGAATCTATGACATTCAATAGATATGCAAATTGTATTTGAAATGTAATCAAGTATGTTAATATGAAAGCTTGAACATAACATCAATAAAGGTAAATCAAACCTCCATGATTGTATGCTTGGACTCCACCTTGAGGAAAAAATGAATGGATCTTGAAGATGAACACAAGGATCTTGAAGGAAGATCACACCATCATGATGGCTAGATCTAGGGTTTGAATGATGCATCTTGAGTGCTTGAACCAAATTCCTCCAAAGGATTGAATGATTGAATCCTTGATATTCAATGGAGAAATTGAATGGAGAAGAGGATGATTTATTAAATGGATTCTTTCTTGATCACCTTGCTTGAGAGTGCTTGAGCATGAAAACTTGATGGAGAAAATGAGAGAGGAAGGCTTCCTTTTATAGTGATCTAGGGCACAATCCTCTAGAGGGGCCACCTTAGGGAATTAAATTCCAATTAGGCCTCAACCCTTTAGGAATGAACCTAAATTAAATATAATTTAAGATTTTACCATTTCAGAGACCAAAACAGCCAACCCGAAAGTGGGAAAACAATTATTTCTGAAACCCGACAATCGGAGATCATGGGACCTTGAAACCTGAACCCAGGGTCAAGGATGAGCTCAATCCCAACCTAGGTTAGGGATGAGGTCATCATTGACCCCTAGGTCATCATTGACCCCTTCAGGTCAAATTTGACCTTAAGGTTACAAATTTTAGGGTCTCAGTCCAGAGATGCCAGAATCAGAAACAAGAGGTCCCGGGAGTGCTCGAAGACCTAGAAATGATGTCAGAATAGGGTAGAGTGCCACAAAGAGGAAAAAAATCATATGATGAACATGATGAAGGCAAAGAGGACCTATTTGTAAGTCCTACCTAGAAAATAGAGCCACATAAGAGGGAACTTAAGGAGAATCCTCAGGATCCTAACCCTAATTTCACCTAGAATGAAGGAATCAAGTGCAGAAAAGAAATGGAAAGAAGAGAGTAAGCTAGATCAAAGTTGAGGACCCATTCAAGGTGCTTGAAATGATCCCATAACACCTACTCAGAGGGATAAATTCTCTTATCATGGAAGTTCTTCCATTTTAAGACGATACATTAAGCCCCCACTTTAGCAAGAGTATGGACTCAATGCAAACTCTTGGAAAAGAAGAAGAAAGAGGACATCCAAGTGGATTCACAATGAGATAAAATAATACTTATCTAAGGACACAAGCCCCCAAGCTAAGGATTCTAACTCAACATACATGCATGAGGGTGCGAAAAGAGAAAACCAAAAGAACAGGGGTTACTACTAAATAACCCAAATCAATTAGTATAAGAAACCTCACTAAGAAATATTTCTCATACTAATATCATATTTGGAAAGATATCATAAAAGCATAAATGATTACATAAGAAAGATAAGAGCAACACTATAAATAACATAGCTTCATGATCCTGTCCTACTAGCATGAAAGCGAAAAGAGAGAAAGGGAAAATAATGATTACCTCACCTAGTAAGATGCCCACCTTACCATGAATCACCCTAGAGGGAGAGCCCAATAGGTTCACCCATAAACTATGCTTGCAATTGTAATGCATCTTCTGATGGCTTTTGGAATACCCATAGATCCACATTCTTATATCACTATGAATATGAAATGCGTGTCTCCTAAGGATTTAGCAACTTATGTGCATTACCTTCAGAAGATTTAGCATATAAATGCGTTTCTTTTCAGGATTTAGCAACTTATGTGCATTGCCTTCCAAGATTTAGCATGTTGAAAATTTTGAAAAATGCGTGTCTCCTCAGGATTTAGCAACTTATGTGCATTACCATCGGAAGATTTATCATATTGAAAATTTTGAAAAATGCATGTCCATTTAGGATTTAGCAACTTATGTGAGTTACCTTGTAGGATTTAGCATATTTTTAAATTGAAAAATGTGTGTCCATTCAGGATATAGCAACTTATGTGCGTTACCTTCTAGGATTTAGCATATTGGAAAAATTTGAAAAATGCGTGTCTCCTCAGGATTTAGCAACTTATGTGCGTTACCTTCCAAGATATAGTATGTAAAAATAAAAAACTATAGTACAAGGGAGACCCTATATATGCTCCCCTCCTTAATATGGTAAAAACATACTATTTTGACATGTTAAGGAATGGAAAGAACAAGGATAAAGCCTTCTTCAACATCAAGACAATATCCACAAACAACACCCAGTCCAAGCCAAGAAGGTCACAGTGATGAACTACAACTGATTTAGAACCTGATTGAAGAAACTGTGATTTAAGATCACTGAGCTGATTGATTAGATATGTAAGATGATTAAATCAGTATTATGTTGTCATTGATGTCAACTAGTTTGACAGAACTTATCTTGTAAGTTACTATACCAAAACATCTATAGAAAAGGAGTGAAAGAGATGAAGTACAAAAATATCTACATGAGGAAGATGGATATGACAGATGAGGATAAATAATACATTGAGTAACTTGCTGATGAGTCTATGACCTTATGTTATCGACTTGATTATGTTGCATTCATCTATGATGAGGAAAAGAGCTGAAAGACACAAGGCAATGTTGTCGGTTAATGAAGCATTTTAGTATATGTCGATGGGATGTAGTGTATACCAAGCACAATGTAAACTGAGCTTGTGTTCACCGATGCATTTCTTTGTTAACCGAGTAGGAGAAAAGAATTAAATGATTAGTTTAGCCGATAAGATTGATGAGCTAGAAAGTGTATGATTTCGAGGTAACAGATAATGTTTGTTACACAGATCGATGACTAACAAAATTTAGGAAAGATTTAAAGGATGAGAATCAAACATGTTATTGACACAAGTGCCGAGGTATGCTTAAGAGGCAAAATCAACAAAGATGATTGAGCGACAAAATATGATAGAGCAGAAGAAATATAAGAGACTAGAGATTTCATAAGTGAGTGTTATGCTGGAAGAAAAGGAAACTGTAGAATCATCATGTGAACAAGTTTTCATGCATTCTGATCATACAGGTTATGGAGAACCCTACTGCAGAGCATTCTTGAGTGACATAGAGTAATTACCGATGGATAGTAAGTTGATATATTATTGAATCATGGATGTTACATTGATCAGAAAGATTTTTATGAGTTGAATATTGATATGTATATCTGTAATTGAAGTTGTAATAGATCAGATCACCTCCTGTTACATATTTAACCATTATACACAGTCAAATCTCTTAACCGAGTGGACTAAGAAAGTCTTATTATGTATCATTCATAGAATGAACATTGTTATCCTATCAACCCCAGCATGACTACTGGTTGGACGATAACAATTGGTCTAAAATCCTCTAACAAGGTCACACCTAATAGTGTGTTTGTAACCTTTAAGAGGGTTGGGTCTTCACCGACCTCACTTCAATAGAGTGAATATTTTTGGGTTGCTGGTCCCAAGTGGTTTTTCCCTTCACAGGGTTTCCACGTTAAATCTCTCGTGTTATGTGTTGATTGTGATATTTGTTTGATGTCATATTTTCATGTTGCATATTTGATTATATCGGTAACTACTATATGTTTTAGATTGGTAATCGGTAAAAGCATAGACAATATAGTATTTTAAGTTACTGAGTATCAAAAGTTTTAGGTAATTGTTTTTAGATTATACATTTTGTATTGGGACAGTGATTAACTAATTCACCCCCCTCTCAGTTATTCTAACAATTGGTATTAGAGCGTTGGTTTCTTAGAATAGAATTTTAAAGACTTCAGTACAAAGATCTCAAAATGCATAAGAGGGAAGTGCCAAGATTGAACAAAGAGAACTTTGCAGTATGGCAAAGCCGGATGAAGTTGCACATATCTGGAATTGGGAATTCTACACTAGAATTGATGGAAAATGGCTATATAGAACTAACCCCTGGTCCCTTGACACTTAATCAACTAAAAGATAGGCATGAACACAATGTTACTATGATGGAGATTGTTGCTACCTATACCCATGCCAAATTTGAAGATATTAAAAGCTGCACTACTGCAAAAGCCATGTGGGATAAACTTTCTCAAGTTTACAGTGGAGATGTGAATGTAAAAAGAACCAGAGTAGAAAGCTTAAGGGGCATATTCGATGATATGAAGATGAAGGAAGGTGAGAATATTGTGCAATACAAAAATAGAATGAAAGAGGTAGTACATTCTATTAGAGCATTTGATGGAGTTACTAGTGAAGAGATATTTGTAAGCAAAGTACTCAGAACCTTATTTCCAGTTTACACAATCAGAATATCTGCTATTCATGAAACAAGGTCTGCATCTGGTAATGTCCTTACACTTGACAATCTGATTGGTAAGCTCACAACCTTTGAATTGAATAACTTTGACAACAATGTTGTTCCATCTGTTGAGTTCGCTTTCATGTCTTCTCTGAAGATTGGCAAGTCTAGCAGGAATAATAAAAATGATGATAGTGATAGTAATACCAATGATGAGTTGGATGAACTTGAAGTTCTTATGGCCAGAAGATTACCCAAAGGTAAAGGAAGGTACAGAGGTAATGCTACCTTTGGTATGCTTTAACTATAAAGAGGTTGGCCACATCGCTTCTATATTTCCACATAAGAAAGATGATGAAAGAACCAAAGGCCAATTTGAAGGAAGCTATGGGAGAAGATCCAAAAGAGGCTACCGACACAACAGAGATAACCAAGATAGTAATGACAAAGGAAAAAAGGTATGTTACATAGCCGAAGATAATGAATCTGATTCTGATTCTGATGATGATGTAGAAGTTGTATTTGTTGCTATGAAATATGACTCCAAGGAAGAAGAAAAATAGGGAGAAACAATACTGATCTCTAAAGTTAACAAAAATAATACATGGATCATAGACAATGGCTGTACACATCACATGACTAGTGATGAAGAGAAATTTGATCAACTTGAGGAATACAATGGAGGATTAGTTAAGATGGGTAATGCCACACCCTGTATTGTAAGAGGTAAAGGATCCTTGATGATAAATGATAGGATAAAATGTGATAATGCTTATTGGGTAGATGGAATGAACTATAACTTGTTAAGTGTGGCACAAATGAACAATTCAGGTCACCGAGTTGCTTTTGAGAGCAAGAAAGTGAAAATCTTTGATGATGGAGGAAGACTAGTTGGAACTGGAGCACAATCAAGAGGTAATCTATTTTATCTTGATACTGATGAGTCTTCTTTCTTGATGATTAAAAATGAAGATGCTTGGTTGTGGCATAAAAGTTTATGCCATGTAAATTTTGATAACATGATTAAGAACAGTAAAAGGAAAAGAGTAAGAGGTCTGCCTAACTTGTCAAAACCTAATCATGTTATGTGTCATGAGTGTCAGAAAGGGAAAATGACTAAATCTAGTTTCAAAAGTAAGGATTATTCAACAAAGAAGATACTTGAGTTGGTTCATACCAACCTGTGTGGTCCTATGAGAACTCAGAGTTATTATGGTGATAGATACTTTATTCTTTTTGCTGATGACTATACTAGATTGATGACTGTTATGTTCTTAAAAGAAAAAGCTGAAGCATTTAAGATGGTCAAGTGGTATAAAGCTAAGGTAGAAAAAGAGACTGGTAAGGAATTGAAATGCCTAAGATCTGATAGAGGAGGTGAATTTATCTTTGATGAATTTACTAATTTATGTAATGAGCATGGTATTAAAAGACAGGTCTTTGCACCGAGGACACCTCAACAGAATGGAATTGCTAAAAGAAGGAACAGGTCAATAGTTGACTATGCTAGGACACTAACATTGCAAAAGAATGTTGCCCAGACATATTGGAGAGAAGCTGTCAGCACTGCAGTTTATGTTCTTAACTGAGTTCAACTCAAGAAGGACACCAACAAGACACCCTATGAGTTAAGGTTTGGACACAAACCTACTGTAAGTTATTTCAAAATTTTTGGAAGTAAATGCTTTATTCTGAAAGAAGAGAGAAATGGTAAATTTGACTCAAAAGGTGATGAAGGGATATTTCTAGGATATTCCACTAAAAGTAAAGCATATAAATATCTTAGCAAGGTTACAAATAAAATGATTGAAAGTACTAATGTCTGAGTTGATGAGTTTGATGAAAAGAACACAGAGGAAAGTACAAAGAACTGGAAGGCTATGGTAGATTCACTTACATTGAACAACCAAAGTATCTACCGAAGCTGCAGCCTGTGATAACTGGCCAGCTAGGAAAATAATACCGAACAATAAGAAAGAGAAACTGACAAGCAGGATGGACCTACCGAGAAAGAAAATGAACCTACATAGGATGAACAAGAAAGAAGAGATAGAGTACTAAAAATATTTTTCAGGAGAAATCATCCTGAGACACAAATTATTGGAGACAAACAAGCTGGCATGCAAACAAGGAGTAAAGAAAGACAAGGTAGATGTCTAGTTTGTGATTATGAACCAAAAAATGTAAAAGTTGCATTAGAAAATGATGAATGGGTTAATGCAATGAAAGAAGAAATAAAATAGATAGAGAAGAAAAAAACCTAGACCTTAGTACCCCGACCTAAAGATAACAATGTTATCAGTACTAAGTGGATATTCAAGAACAAGCAGAATGAGAATGGAGAAGTAACAAGAAATAAAGCTAGATTGGTATGCAAAGGATATGCACAGGAGGAAGGAATTGATTATGGTGAAACATTCACACCTATTGCTAGATTGGAAGGAGTCAGAATGCTACTTGCATATGTTGTACACAAGAAATTCAAAGTTTATCAAATGGATGTCAAGTCAGCATTTCTAAATGGGATACTTGAACAACCTGAAGGGTTCGTTGATCCAGAAAAGAAAGATATGGTATGTAGACTACATAAAGCTTTATATGGTTTGGAGCAAGCACCAAGAGCCTAGTATGAGAGGCTGCATACTTATTTTTTAAGTATAGGATTTGTAAGAACAAGTGAGAACAACAATTTGTATATGAAAGGAGATACTGATGATACTATTCTTATTGCTGAAATATTTGTGGATCACATTATTTTTGGAGGTCAAGATCAAATTTGTAAGTCATTTGCTGATGAAATGAGGAATGAATTTGAGATGTCTATGTTCGAAGAGATTAAGTTCTTTCTAGGACTACAAGTGATTCAATAGAATGATGGTATATTCATCTCACAATCCAAATATATCAAGGAAGTATTGAAAACATTTGGCATGGAAGATGCTAAACCTGTGGGAACACTGATGGCTACTGGATGTAAATTGAATAAGGAAGATGAAACTACAGAGGTAAATCAGATATTGTACTGATCTATGATTGGTAAGTTAATGTATGTAGTTCATAGTAGACCAGACATAGCACATGTTGTGGGAATAGTTGCTAGATTTTCTGCTAATCCTAGAGAATCACACATGATTTCTACTAAAATAAATTAAGATACCTAAAGAAAATAGAGGATTATGGATTATGGTATCCTAAGGAAGGAAAGTTTGAACTGAAGGTTTATACTGATGTTGATTGGGCTGGAAATGTGGATGACAGAAAAAGCACCACCGGAGGAGCATTTTTCTTTGGTGAAAGACTTGTTACATGGACAAGTAAGAAACATGCTTGCATTTCTCAGTCTATAGCTAAAGTAGAGTATGTTACTCTTGCTACAAATTGTTCAAACATTGCATGTATTAAGCAAGTTTTGGAAGGTATGAATGAGATAATCATTGAGCCGATGATTATATACTGTGATAACACCAATGAAATAAACATTTCAAAGAATCCAGTGATGCACTCTAAAACAAAGCATATATCAATTAAGTATTACTACTTGAGAGAACAAGTATAGGAGAAGCAAGTTAAGCTAGAGTTTGTTACATCAAAAGAACAACTTGCAGATATATTTACAAAGGCTCTACTGAAGGATACATTTGAGTACTTAAAGACTAGACTTGGGGTCTGTCCCCTGTCTACCGGTACTAATGTGATCTGGATGTTGCATTGGCCTAATCTTATTAGAAGATCATTCATTTTGATGCAACATAGTTCACACTTTGGATCATGTCTAAGGTTGTGAAAAGTTGGAGTACTGGAACAGATTGGCATATCAGTATACAGAGATACAGAATATGCACCGGACAATAGAGAGTTACTTGGCTATTGAAGAGCTATATGCTTATTTGTTTCTTTGGCATTGTTGTCAAAGGGAGAGATAAACAATATGAAACAATATGCAATGATGAGAACTATCTGAGGGAGAGACAAATTGAAGAAAGGGATAGCACTGAAGATCAGTTACTGAGAACAGAAGAAGGAATCTGAGAGATGAAAAGATCTTATCTGCAGAATGTTAAAGTTGCATTTGTAATGCTGTTGAGTAATGTAATGATTAAACATATTAAGCTAGGGAGAGCTTGTACAACATTTGTTCACAGAGTTTTAGAATACATGTTTGGTATGTGTATGGTACATTTCATATTACTTGAGTTTCCATAAATGCCAAAGGGAGAGATTGATGAACTACAACTGATTTAGAACCTGATTAAAGAAGCTATGATTTAAGATCACCGAGCTGATTGATTAGATATGTAAGATGATTAAATCAGTATTATGTTGTCATTGATGTCAACTAGTTTGATAGAAATTATCTTGTAAGTTACTTTACTAAAACATCTATAGAAAAGGAGTGAGAGAGATGAAGTACATAAATATCTACATGAGGAAGATGGATATGATAGATGAGGATAAAGAATACATTGAGTAAATTGATGATGAGTCTATGACCTTATGTTATTGACTTGATTATGTTACATTCATCTATGATGAGGAAAAGAGATGAAAGACACAAGGCAGTGTTGTCGGTTAATGAAGGATTTCAGTATACACCGACGAGATGTAGTCTATACCACACATAGTGTAAATAGAGTTTGTGTTCACCAATGCATTTCTTTGTTAACCGAGAAGGAGAAAAGAATTAAATTATTAGTTTAGCTGATAAGATTGATGAGCTGGAAAGTGTATGATTTTGAGGTAACAGATAATGTTTGTTACACAGATCGACAACTAACAAAATTTAGGAAAGATCTAAAGGATGAGAATCAAGCATGTTATTAACACAAGTGCCGAGGTATGCTTAAGTGGAAAAATCAATGAAGATGATTAAGCAAAAAAATCTGATGGAGCAGAAGAAATGGTTTACATGTCTATATAAGAGACTGGAGATTTCATAAGTGAGTATGATGCTAGAAGAAAAGGAAACTGTAGAATCATCACGTGAAAAAGTTTTCATGCATTATGATCATATAAGTTAAGGAGAACCCTACTGCAGAGCATTACTGAGTGACATAGAGTAATTACCGATGGACAGTAAGTTGATATATTATTGAATCTAGAATGTTACATTGATCAGAAAGATTTGTATGAGCTGAATATTGATAAGTATATCTGCAATTGAAGTTGTAATAGATCAGATCACCTACTATTACATATTTAACCATTGTACACAGTCAAATCTCTTAACTAAGTGGACTAAGAAAGTCTTATTATGTATCATTCATAGAATGAACATTGTTATCCTGTCAACCCTAGAGTGACTGTTGGTTGGACAATAATGGTTGGTCTAAAATCCTCTAACAAGGTCACACCTAATAGTGTGTTTGTAACCTTTAACAAGGTTGGGTCTTCCCCGACCTCACTTTAGAAGAGTGAATATTTTTGGGTTGCCGGTCCCAGGTGGTTTTTCCCTTCACAGGGTTTCCACGTTAAATCTCTTATGTTATGTGTTGATTGTGATATTTGTTTGATGTCATATTTGCATGTTGTGTATTTGATTTGATCGGTAACTACTATATGTTTTAGACTGGTAATCGGTAAAAGCATAAACAGTACAGTATTTGAAGTTACCGAGTATCAAAAGTTTTAAGTAATTGTTTTTGGATTATACATTTTATATTGGGACAGTGATTAACTGATTCACCCCCCTCTCAGTTATTCTAACACATAGCTCCTATGAGGCCATGGAAGGGATGAATGCAAAGAGATATCATGCAAGAAGTGAAAAAAGTAACCCTTGTGAGGGATAGCACACTATTCAGTTTCCAAGGTGAGAGATATATCAACCATAGAAACCCAATGTCAAACAAAAAAATAGGTTGTGATCAAGGAAAAAGATCCTCAATGCAAACCAAAATTTTCATGTATGATTGGATATCACATAATAAATAGATACCACTTAACCAAGGAAAGAGGTGAATCCCGAAAAGACAGAAAAGAAGGGGATGACATCCTTGCCCCCCAAGTGTAGGAACAAAGATGGAAGAGGATACCGACTTCACAATTCAAGGAGATATCCTATTTAGCAACAATGTATACCATATTCTTAGTGAGGGATATTGACCCCTACATCCAAGAGTATAGATAATCATGAAAAGGATATGTGACTCATGGAAAAGGATCCTCAAATGAAAGAGATCTTATCAACAAGACCCCCAACAAAGAGGAGTGCTTTAGATAAAATATCATCTTTCAAAGGCGGGAACAAAGATTCAATCATCAAGCCCCCTACAAAGAAGAGGAAGAGGAATCTTTGGAATGAGGGAAACAACTCTAACACCAAAGCAAGGGTGAGAGTTTATAAAGAACATAATTTGCAACATAGAGAAGAAGTGACGACCTAGGACAACAACTTCTCATGTAAGAAGGTTATCCATAGTCAAAATATATGTCAATATGATGAAATAATATTGCAATATAAACAAATACTACTAAGCTAAGGAAAGCAGTTCCCTAGATAAAGAGAGAAAAGGAAGAACCTTGCCCCCCAGGGACAAAAGGCATTGGATACCTTTGCAAAACACATGTCCTAGAAAAGATATCTTGAATAATAGAAGAGAGCAATGGATGGAAAGCTATAATAATATAAACCATTGACATAAATGAAAGAATAACCAATTAAGCTCAAAGCAGGAACATAATGGATTCTAGAAGACAAGAAGAAATATATCTCTTGTCCCCCAATCTAGAGGAGAAAAGATCAGAATGAGGGGTAAAATTATGAATAAATCTCAAAGGAGATTTTCTTTTCTCTTATCTTTATGGACTGGATAATATGGAGAAGGTACTTTGAAGAATATTTGCACATCTACATCATGAACCATAGTTTTAACCTCAACATAAGTGTGGGAAGAACTAGGAATAGCAGATGGAGAATTGGGAATCAGATTAGGAAAGATTGGATTAGGATTAGGAAAATTAGGAACACTAGTAAAAGTGTAGGAAGTGATATGAATGGAAGACACAACCGGAGGAACACTTGGAACCATAGTTGGAAAAGGGTTTGAATAGATATAAGTAATATTATGGTAAGAAGGTTGTAAGGTAAGATCTTGATTTCCCATAAGATCACCACTAAGAGGAATAACATTAAGGGAATTCTTATCTTTTTGTGCTAATGCCTCATCACTAGAAAGAATCCCAAATGGAGATAAAGAATCTATAATGTCATCTTCTTTCGCATAAGGGGAGTGTGTTCTAGAGAATATGTTATCCTTTTGTATCAAAAATTCTTCACAAGGAGGGAATAAATCAATGTATTTATCCAAGGGTTCATCCCAAAAAGTAAAATTATCCACAATGGATTCATGAGGAAGAGAGTAATCAACATCCAAATCCAAAGGTTCATCCCAAATATGAGGAAGAGATTCTTCAATATCCAAATTCAAAGGTTCATCCCAAATAGGAGGATTACCCACAATGGTTTCATGAGGAAGAGAGTAATCAACATCCAAATCCAAAGGTTCATCCCAAATAGGAGGACTATCATCCCTATCCGTAAAGCACATTGTAGGATCATCAAAACTCACTAAAGCGTTATCCCTAAAGGGGAAAGAAGGTAAATTATGCTATAAAGTAGGCTCATAGAAAAGACATATATTAGGAGAAGAATTAACATCAATCCCTAACCCATCTTTGTAAAGGTCGATTGAAGAGGTTGTGGAGGAGGGTGAAATAGGAACATGATCAATGGAGATCTCATTCAAACAATTTTCATCTTCCCTTCCATGTACCTCATTAAGGTATCTATCATCTTGAACAACAAAAGCCTCATCAAATTACTCAAAACAAGAATCATACATGTTGAATACTAAAATCATGAAAATGTAAATGTTTTTGTATTTTTAAAGAAATTTTGCAATTTTTTTGTATTTTTCAAATCTAATTACCATGCAAGATTTAACACAATGGGAAAATCTAACATCAACAAGATAATATAAAAGAAATATAACACCACAAAATACAATAGGGCATCTAATTCCACAAAAGAAAGGAGAGTAAATATGTCGGGTTCACCAAAATGTAAAGGATAAAATATAGATGGGGTCCTAGAACAATGGTTTGCACATAAAAGAGACCCCAAAACCAATATTTTACACTTACATTTGAATTGTATTGATATGGAAAGTAAATGTAAATGACTAATGTTGAAATGAAGAGATAAAGGTACTTACCTCTGAAAAATAACTTGCTGAAAACCCTGTCAAACAGTCTTAGAAACTGTTGATTTTCACAACCCTCAACCGAAACTGTGAGATCTACAAAACCCAAAAAAAATTTCCAATTCTAAGGGAGGTCATCTTTGACCCTCATAAAAGGTCAAAGGCTACATTTTTATTCTTAATGTTGACTTTGATTTTGTTCACAAATCTCAAAAGGTCTCCGAAAAGGGTATCCAAATCTAAGCTTAGATCCGCAATTCCACACCTGTACCTGCAAGAAAAATGGTTTTTTTTTGTTTGTTTGGGGGGTTTGCCTATGTCAAACCCTAGTTTGGAATCAACCTTAATATTGAAATTGAAATGGAGAATGCTAGCAAGTAGTAGAAGTAGATCTAACAATGAAGCTATGGCATTCAATAGATATGCAAATTGTATTTGAAATGTAATCAAATATGTTAATATGAAAGATTGAACATAACATCAATAAAGGTAAATCAAACCTCCATGATTGTATGCTTGGAATCCACCTTGAGGAAAGAATGAATGGATCTTGAAGATGAACAAAAGGATCTTGAAGGAAGATCACATGATCATGATGGCTAGATCTAGGGTTTGAATGATGCATCTTGAGTGCTCAAACCAAATTCCTCCAAAGGCTTGAATGCTTGAATCCTTTATCTTCAATGGAGAAATTGAATGGAGAAGAGAATGATTGATTGAATGCATTCTTTCTTGATCACCTTGCTTGAGAGTGCTTGAGCATGAAAACTTGATGGAGAAAATGAGAGAGGAAGGCTTTCTTTTATAGTGATCTAGGGCACAATCCTCTAGAGGGCCCACCTTGGGGAATTAAATTCCAATAGGTCTCAACCCTTTAGGAATTTACCTAAATTAAATATAATTTAAGAGTTTACCATTTTAGAGACCAAAACAGTAGACCCAAAACTGGGAAAACAATTATTTCTGAAACTCGACAACTGGAGATCACGGGACCTTGAAACCTAAACCCAGGGTCAAGGACAAGCTTGACCCCAACCTAGGTCAGGAACAAGGTCTTCTTTGACCCCCTAGGTTGTCATTAATCCCTTTAGGTCTACTTTGACCTTAAGGTTACAGATTTTAGGGTCTCAGTCCAGAGATGCCAGAATTAGAAATAGGAGGTCCTAGGAGTGCCCAGAGACCTAAAAATGATGTCAGAATAGGGTAGAGTGCTAGGGAGAGGCACAAAATTTTAGGATGAACATGATGAAGGCCAAGAGGACCTATTCGTAAGTCCTACCTAGAAAATAGAGCCATAGAAGAGGGAACTTAAGGAGAATCCTAAGGATCCTAACCCTAATTTCACCTAGAATGAAGGAATCAAGTGCATAAAAGAAATGGAAAGAAGAGAGAAAGCTAGATCAAAGCTAAGGACCCATTCAAGGTGCTTGAAATGATCCCATAACACCTACTCGGAGGAATAAATGCTCTTATCATGGAAGTGCTTCCATTTGAAGATGATACAAGTGTATACCGAGTGACAGTATTAACCGAGCTTGTGTTTGCCAACGTATTTCTTTGTTAACCGAGTATGAATGAAAGTATTAAATACTTAGTTCAGCCAAAAAAATTTGATGACATGGAATTTGTTATGAATTTGAAATTGAGGATAAAGTTTGTTATGAGATCCACGGCTGACAAAATTTGAAGAAGATGTGAAGGATCAAATTGAAACCTATTATGGACACAACTATTTAGGAAGGTTTAAGATGAAAAATCAATGAAGAAGGATAACTAAAAAAAATCTGATGGTTGATGTTGGGACTCAAAACTGCATGCTCATTTTGAGTCACAAGTTGGGAAAATTGTAAACTTTTAGCTCCTATAAATGCTTTTCATGCATATGTCCTCGGCTATCATTTTGAAGCTTATGAGGTGTTCCAGGTGTTTAACACACTCTATCCAGTATATGAATGCATTCTATGATGTTATTTTATCATCCTGAATCATTCGGTGAAGTCCCATTTTGAGTAGGTGTCAAATTGCACAATTATGCCTAAGTATCAAACAGAGTACAGTAGCCCAGTTTGCCTTTGAATATATTGTGTCCATAAATGTTTCATGACCCACCACTTTGAAGATGTTTAGTATGGATATCAAAGAACCTATGTTCCAATTTTCAAGTCATTTTGAATTCGTTTGATTAGGTTTCAAACCCCTCAAAGTTGGTAGTTTGTTGTTGTCATGCACTTGTGTAATTGTTTAGAATTCTGGAAAGGCCTGTTTGACCAGTCATATATTTGAACCAGTTGACCCTATTGAGAAAATTCCTTTTGCATCATATTCCAGGGAAAAAATACTTCCTATGTTTCAATTTGGAGTGTGTGTGTCTGAATGTGGACCTCTAAATCAGGCACAAACGCAACATAGTCATTGCCAAATCATGAGATAGTGAGTATGAACATGAATTGTCCATCTCACAACATCAGTTGAATCGACCTGTTGCCTCCTATGTGGATGAGGTGTTTAATTACTCTCAGAATGAGAGCCAACAACCATGAGACCAATCCCACAATGGAGGATTTTCAAAAGCTAAGATGAAAAATCAATGAAATTAATCTAGAAATGAATGCAATTAATCTAGAAATGTAGAAATACAATTACACTAAAAGCTTGGAATAGATATGAAATGCAATTTAAACTAAAGAACTTGAAATAAAGCCGATATTAAGCTAAGAACAATTAAGCAAATTTAATCTAATATGAGGTGCAATATTAAACTAAAATGAGATATTAAGCTAATTAATGCAATAAAGCTTTGGAAACAATGAATTAGATGAGACTAAAATTGCCTATAGTGTAGATGCTCTCAAAATTGCCTTCTTCAAATGAAGAAATGAGGTTCATTAAATAGAAAAGCCCGAGGAGAGAATGAAGGGGTTCTTGATTTGAAACTCCTAACCCTTCATTTCCATTTGAGACAAAAATCCAAGAATTTCTTAATAAAAAGAATGGAAAATGCCACACAGGTGGCCTTTCGAATATCTTGAATTATTAATTCAAAAAGGTGTGTCCATTCAAATATCAAGCAATTATTAATTCCTTATTATGGGTAATTAGGCAAATGGGGTGGATTTAATTTAATTCTAAGCACTTAAGACTTTAGGATTAAATTAAATTATCATAGGGGTAATTTAGCTAATTAAAGTCAAGGACTTTAGGAATTAATTTTGATATTTAATTAATGCAATTTATGGTCTTTGCAATTGAGATCAAGTCAAATTAAGTCAGGTAGGAGAGAGAAAATTACCTAGGAAACTAGGACTTTAGAGATGTAAAATTGAAGATAATGCACCAAAATTAATTGAATTTAATAGGTGCCAATTTTAGGGTATTACATTTTCCCCTCTTTGAATTGATGTGCGAACATCACGTTGATTCAAAGAATAGTCTGAAGTGACAGATGACGAGAAATTCAAAAGTATAGGTTAGGTTGCCAAGACACTGAATAGATCAAAGCATGATTTTCCAAAGTCCAAGTTAGATTGCGAAGACAACGGTGTTGAGAGAAGATGAGAATCAGGGTTAGGTTGCCCCAATGCCCAGAATGAGATTCAGATGCAAACTTAGGACTGTCTCCAGAATCAGGGTTAGATTGCCCCAATACGAAGCTCAGCCCTTCGAGACTTGGGTTAGATTGCCCAGATAACGGTCTAAGAGAGATTTCGAGAGCCATCTCCAAAATGAAGCTTGAATCCTAGGAATTAGGGTTAGATTTCCCCAATACCTAAAAGATTTCGAGAACCATCTCCAGAATGAAGCTTGATTCCTAAGGATCTGAGTTAGATTGCTCAGATGCGTAAAAGATAGATGACCAGATAGCAAGATGCGAGGCATCGAAATGCCCCTAGCAATGAGAACTGAAGATTCAGATCAAATTGATTCGAGAATTGATTCGACAAGATTCAAATGATGCAATCATCTTGCCCCCTTGGGAGTGAAATCAAAAGATGACATAAGAGGGATGATTGACAACAAGAGGTTGCAGAGCAGAAGCAATTAGACTAGATTTGAGAAGTTGTAGAAGAAAATTGGAGCAAAGCAGAGGTTCTATTTGACCAAGTTTGACCATGGTTGACCATGGTTGACTAGAGTTGACTAGAGTTGACTTTGATGAAAAGAGAAAAGATCTCAAGAACATGATGCAAAGATGAGGGTCAGGTAGGAAAATGACGCCAGAAGGCTGACTGCATAAGCGTTTGATCCCAAAGGCTCTCAGAATTTAAAACATGATTTTGAGCTATCTAGAGATGTCAAATTTTGATTTCAATCCTGAAAATGGATTCAGAGCAGTCGATTTAGCTGAGACAAAAGATGAGGACTTTTGATGAATAGGAAGCAATCAAGAGAGTAACAAAATATTGTCTCAAATCCAAGCTTAACATGCAAATGCAAGCCTAGAATGAAAATGCAAGCCCTAGGACTTGGTTGTTGGACTCACCGTATTTATCATCATCGAGTTCAGTTTAAGCATGGGACGATTGCAAGATGCCATATAATCCTCACTAACATTATAATTGTGAGAATATGAATATGACATAAGTCTTAGATTTGTCGGAATGAGATGTAAGCATTAAGGCACAAGAAGCCAGAATGACCTGAACACCTATTCCTTTTGATTTAGCAAGTTAACATAAGCATCAAAGCACAACTGCTAGAATGACCTGAATGTTGTTTGCAAACAAACACACCAGACATGTGAGAGTTCCTTCTTTTGCCAAAGAGTGCTCACAATGACCCTTACGTTCACTTAGCAGGATGAGTGTTAGCAATTTTACTTGTGGCAGAAAGAAGTTACTCAAAATAGAGAAGGAGAAGAATGAACCTCACCAAAGCATCCATATAAAAGGAGTCAAGGTACACATGGCCATCCAATATGAGATGGAGGCTCTTATAGATGGACACCCCTCTTAGATAGATTCTTTTGGATCATTGGAACTAAACCAGCAAACAGAAAGAAAAGGAAAGATCATGCCCCCAGTCTTCGCGTTTCTCAGTCAAGAAAGATGTCTTAGATTCGCTTGAGGAGAAATGATAAAGAAAACAAACAAACAAGAAAAGGAAAAGCTCAGCATGCTTCAAAGGAACACAAAATCAGTTTTCAGTTTTAGTTTACGTTTGTGTTCAAGCGGATTGAAGTCGAATCGGAAGCGCACAATGTTTGAAGTCTTGACGGGATAGCGACAACAAGTAGATGCAGTGAGAACCACTAGGGACCGTCGCGAGAGATGAAGTCTCAAGAAGATATCAGAGCATGAACCAAGTATCAGCAGGCGAACGCAATGAGAACCACTGGTGACCGATACAAGGAAGATTCTCACAAGAGAGAATAAAACACAAGTGAAACATCAGTAGGAAAATGCAATGAGGACCACTTGTGACTGATGTAAGGAGAAGATCCCAAAAGAGAGAGGTTCAAACAAGAGCTAAGTATTAGTAGGTAGGCACAGTGAGAACCACTGGCAATCGATACACAAGAGATCCTCAAGTAGAGAAATCTCAAAAGTAGCTAGGCATCAGCAGGCAGACACAACGAGAACCACTGGCGACCGATACACGAACAAAATTTTTGAAAGTGATAGGATGATGCCCCTTAGACCAGGAAGATGCCCCCAAGTGTGAACCAGTTCCAATCCATGACAGGTCAAGGAAAATCTTGAAGACAACTGAAAGCAAGAGCATGAGCTGACAAACTAAAGCAGGAAACGAACTAAAAGCAGGAAACAAACCAAAGCAGGAAAGCGAACTAAAGAAGGAGACTAAAAGCCAAGTGGTGCTGAGATGAGATGTAGCTTTAGGAAATAAGAAGCACCTGTTTACCAAGTTTTCACCGTCTTGGCAGAGATTCTATTTTTGCTACCATGACGCCTATTTACCAAGTTTTCATCAATGTCACATTTTTCTTCTTTTTCAATTTTTTTTGTACTTTTCTCTTTTTTTGATTTTTTTGTATTTTTGAATATTTCATTTTTTTTGTATTTTTATTTTTTTGTATTTTTTTTATTATTATTAAGGTGCCTGTTTACCAGGTTTTCACTAAGATCATTTTTTCAGGACATTTTGCAATTTTTAAGATTTTTGCAATAGACCATTTTTTGGGATTTTTTCAGGACTAATAAATATATACATGAGCATGCCGAGAATGTCTCAATTGTAGAAATTCTTTAGATGAAGATTGTTGATAGGCTCTTTGACTTGTTCTCCTTCAGTAGTAATATCTGAGCACACAGTATCTTGTAGTAGCGATCAACTGAGAAGTTGTAGAATCAGAACTAGTAGTATCCAACTATCGAGAGATCCATAGTCAAGGAAAGGTCACTTAAGTGAGATCCACAAATATCCTCGTGGACCCATCTTAACTCTTTATCAGATTTACCACACTCTAAATGCCTAGGGAGAGTACATTCTAGATTTCTCTTAATCACGTCATTAGGGATGAGAAGATGCTGATATGCACTGGGACAAGGCAAGATGGAGTGAAGAGGGTAAAGTATGAGAGGCAAGGGTGATGGAATGGAGGGAAGTATGAGAATTTTGGAAGCTTGAATGGAAACTTTGATTTTACTTTTGGAATCCACATAGCTTTTGATTTTTTTCTCTTTTCTTGTTTATGTCGAGGTGCTTTTGATGACAATGGCTATAAGATGGATTTCAAGATCCATTTTTTTATCTTATTTTCTAGCTTTTGATTGTCTTCTTCTTTTTGAGGACCTTTTTGGTCTTTTGAACACCTTTGTTTCTTTCCTTTCTTCATAGTCACATGTCGATTAGATGGGACATGGTGACCTTGAGATATAAGTGGATTCTCATTATTTTTATTTTTATGTTGCAAATCCAAGTTACTTCCAAAAGACTCAAGAATGGTGGATGAAAGAGGCTTATATGATTGGTTCAGGTGGAGAGGTGGAAATGGAAGTGGATGAGCCAGTTTTCGAGGAGATGAATGGGGAAAAAAAGTTGATGGGATGGGCTCAAGTGAAAATATATCAGTATCATCCTCATCATTCATGAATGCATCAGATAGATCAAGAAAGTAATCTTCCATAGAACATTGTCGATTGTGAGTTATCCTAGAAGAGTCAGTTAAGTTTGGAGGAATATTATGTGAGCCTAACCAAGATGGTCTATTCCAAGAGTTAGGTCCCCTTTCAAGTCGTAAGAGTGCACGAACAGGAACCATTTCAATTCTGGATCTACCAATATTCCATGAAACTGTAATAGAATGGGGTCTTACATACCCATGATTTGCTAGAGCAATAGGAGTATAGCTTGGAGTAGATGGCCTAGGAGCCATAGGAATGATCTCCACAGGAGGGTGGAAAGGATCATCATTAGTTTCTTGATCCAGAGGATTAGAACTTTCTTCTCTTTCAAAGCTGGTAGGAGTAGCATATTTGTGTATAGCATCAACTGGTATCTTTGTAGTAGCATCTAACATGTAATCAGCTAGAGATATAATAGGTGGAAGATTTTCTTCATTGTTATCATATGTCATAGGAAGTGTTTATTCAACAGTAGGATATTTCTCAATAGCAGAAGTGGAGTAATCTAGAATAGGCATACCCCGAGGCATACCTAAGATAAGGGAGACATAAGCTAGTTTCGCCCATTCAGTATGTGTGCCATTAGAGTCAACAATAGTAGAAGTCTGTTCAGTAAAGTGGATAAAATCCTCCTAGTGAGGACCAGGATCATGTTCTTGAGGCACTTGAGAAGGTAGATAGGACTTTCCCTAGTAGTCTAAATTAGGATTTTGAATATTCAAGAGCCTTTCATGTGTCATAGGCTAGATCTTTTTGTCTTCATTATATGAATCCTTGTATGAGTGAAAGTTGTAGCTAGGTTGGTCAAGCTCATGGCCCTGATAGCCAATACCATATCTATCTTCAGAGGGTTCTTCATAGGAATGTGGAGATGGAGGAAGAGCTATTAGTGACAAGATGGACCCCATCTGATATTCCCCCATGCCAATATCTTTGATCTTTAGGGTCTTTTCTATCTCTTTGAGTTTAGCATTATAAAATTCTATAAATTCCTCATTGGTCAGAGCAAGGCTATCACCAAATTCTAGGAGCATATTGCAAGTGAGCAGGGGAGCATTATGGCTCAAGGAATGATCATCTTCTTCAGAGAAGGGAAAGTGATGAGGCGAGGTCAAATGACCCACCAAAGATTGGAACTGATTGAGATCGAGATCTTTGGGGATGTTTTCCTCAGTGAGGGCTTTATCCATAGATATTTTTGGTCTAGATGTCGAAGGCTCAGGACCTTTGAGAATAATCTTCGCACAGGATCAAGTGATAGCATTCAAAAAAGTTGGAGACGGTGTGGGGCTATAAGAGGGAGGTGCGGGGCCTCACAAGACAAATGGAGCTTTGGGTTTAGGAGCATCCTCACTCCTCAGAGCAATGATCATGTCATATTATTCAACATCAACAGGTTCAATCTCATTGGTGACAATGTTGCTAGTATCGTAGGTATAGTTGACCACATCATTGGTACCTTTAGACTTGGATAATTCATTTTTCCCATGAGAAGGAAAGGAGTCTTTAAATTCTTGATGATCTGAATTCCTATTATGGTTCTGCACCAAAGTCCTATAAACCACATTGAAAGGTTCTCCCAAGGAAGTGGAGTCACGCTCAAGTTGAGAGAGCCAAGGTTTGTTTCTAGCGAATCTTGAAGGTGGTTGAGTTTTTGTCATAGCCTTCTTAGTGGCTTTGATCATTTGTATGCTAGACCTAAGATTAAAGACAGACTTTGAGGGTTTTGGCGTCACATTGTCAACAATCCCATCATTCATAACATCTATGTTTCTATTGACAATCTTATCCTTATCCTTGTTCGAGGGGGAAGGTCTTTGCTTGTTGTCTTTGTTCAAAGTCAATCCTCTCTTCTTGACCATAAATGCTTCTATCCTCACAGCTCACCTAATCATATTGTCAAAAGTGAGGGGACCTTGTAATCGTACTTGGTATCCAAAATTTGGGACAAGATTGTCCAAGAAGATATCAAGCTTTTCAGACTCGGGTAATTGTTGTGGATCCTTCGTGCATAGTTATCTCCATCTCTGGAGAAATGTTAGGAGAGGCTCCCCATTTCACTGTTTTAAATTGAAAAGGTCCCGGATGTTGACCGGATAACTCTTGTCATTTGGAGACTGACCATGACCTTGGTCATTTTGAGATTGCTCATGACTATCGATGAATTTACCTCCCCTTGGGAAGTGGAATAGATCTCCCATCTTGTTGGTAGTAATCTGAGAGGTCATGAAAATAAGATCGAAAGAGTCGATAGGTTCGATTCTAGAAAGTGACCCTTCAGAGCCTTGCTGGTGTTGAAACAATGGG
Source organism: Chamaecyparis obtusa (assembly GCA_027943335.1). Lineage (NCBI taxonomy): Eukaryota > Viridiplantae > Streptophyta > Pinopsida > Cupressales > Cupressaceae > Chamaecyparis > Chamaecyparis obtusa. The sequence continues at coordinate 1,174,136 of BSBK01005497.1, read as the reverse complement.
TTATAATATTCTTGAAATAATAAGTCAGACTGTATTTGAAACAATGGATTGTAATACTCTTGGAACGAGGAGGAATGTGAGGATCTCTCACAAAGTTCAGATTTCATAATAGATTCGGGATGACCTATTTCTTGATTAGGAGATTCACTTCTATCTCGACCAGTATTTTGAATGGGATAAGTTTTGCCACTTCTAGTCATGATAGTCATAGATGAGGATGAAATGATAGAGGACTTAGGATAAAGCTAGACTTGGTCTCTAAGAAAAATGCAAAGGAGATAAAGGCTAGAATAGCCAAGATGTGAGATGGATCTGGTACGAATCGTCAAAAGAGGTGGCTAGAACAATTGAGATAAGACTATCGCAACATGAGATACAAAAGGCATAAATAAATAAGGTAAACCAATGAGAGATGACCCGAGTCAAAGAAAAGATCGATCGATTCCTAACTCAAAACAACCAGTTTCTGATAGTGAACGATAGCAAAGTAGAAAAATAGACCTCAGACAAAAAGCAAATTAGATAAAAAGTCAAATAGTCAATGGCAAACAGGTCTTTATTTTCACAAACTGGGCTACAGTCTCGCGTGAGAGAACACAAAGCCACGCGAGAGAACACCAGTCTTCACGCGAGAGTACAAAGTCTCATGTGAGAAAGTGCTCTGAAGTGTGAAATCTCACGCGGGAAAAGTGCAAAATCTGATAATCTGACACAGTTTTTGAGGTTAAAGTTGAATTTTAAGGTACAATCTGAATTGATGTTTGACATAAAATCTAGTTTCCTGATAGGTTTGAAGAACAGTTTAATCAACAATCCCATTTTAGGATTTCAAGTATTCGTTTAAGGACACAAAGGTTCAAATCAAGCATTTGTGATACAAGAAGCAGTCGTTAAGAGACCTATCAAGGACAAAGCAACTTGATAGCATCAGGGGAGTCTTTCTTTGATAATGATTGGAAAATGTTTAAGAATTGATAACAAACACATAGCTTAGCCCTACAAAAAAATGGTGAGAAGCCAAAACCTTTGCCCCATTGCTTATGCGCATACGTGCACCTCACATAGCCGTGTCACCCCCTAGAGGGCGCCTATGTTTTTGGTGTTTCTAAGGACTCAATAGTGTATGTTCAAAGGTTACCCTTGTAGCAGGGACCAGTGTTGCAACTACCTCCAAACATCCAGGTGTATGCCTATGATGGGAATCTACGGGAGAGATTCTTCCCCCTCCCTGCACAAAGATTATGACTCCTTTCGGAGGTGAACTAGGTAGGCCACTAGCTGAGGAAAGTTTTTAATAGGATTCCGTTCATGCTAACCTTCAGTGCCCCCGATACAGGGTTGAGGCCTCACAGCCACACCAACACCCGAAAGTCATACACCCCCACAAGCAAGGCTAGGAGCGGCATTGCTCAGTATAACAGATGGAGCCTCCTCAAGATGATAGTCAAAGTCTTGAGAAGGAAGTTAACATGGTTTTGGAGTCTTTAGACTCAACAAAATGTTCTTTATTAGAGTGAGGTGGAATCACCGGTGATAGGTGCGTACTCACTTGGGTCATTCCCAGAGGTTCAACTTCTGGTAGGCCCTCTAAAGGTGACACTGGACTTGGTTTAGATTCGGGGGTCGGATTTTCTAGTTCTCCCAAAGGGAGAAGAGCATACATCTCTATCCCGTTTCTTCACCCAAACACATCAAGAAGATTCATCATTGAGTTAGCTTCACTCCACCACAACTACAAGCTTTTGGGTTTCTGTTTCTCTCGAAGAGAGAAGAGCATAATCCCATGGCTAATAGAAGCGTAAAGATTCACTACATTTCTCCACTTCCCCAATAATTTGTCATATTAGTAAGATCATTAGGATTTCAGGTTCATTCATGGTCATCACCTCCATGTAATGAAGAGCCAAATTCCCTACTCACTATCAAAATCCTCAAGAAATTTTAACAGAGCCCTATTTAGACTATGTGAATGAAAGAAAGAAACAAACACAACATTTTAGCAAGTCTTCGACTATCGGCCTGCAATCAAACCATTAGCATGTTTTCAATTTCTTGGTCAAACGTCCTGCAGAAAACTATTACGCTATGTAAAATAATAGAGAAATAAATGAACAACAAAAAATAGAAAATTGTTAGAAATCCGAAACTGGAAAGATAGAAAATGAAAAATTAAAACATTGTCCTGCAGTCTCACGCGAGGAAGTACCTCATGTCACGCGAGAAAGTACAAGATGCCACACAAAGGTGTAAAAGCTCATGTGAGGAAGTGCTACAGGGAGCAAAATCTCATGCGGGATGCTTTAGATTCTCACGTGAAGATCCATACATAGATAGTATGGACGCATGACAGAGCTTGAATTCCTATCAAAAAAAAATAAGAATGAGGCCAGAAATCAGATTTTCTGACCCACGGTGGGTGCCAAAATGTGTGTGTCTGAATGTGGACCTCTAAATCAGGCACAAATGCAACATAGTCATTGCTCAATCATGAGATGGCGAGTATGAATATGAATTGTCCATCTCACAACATCGATTGAATCAACCTGTTGCCTCCTATGTGGACGGGGTGTTTAATTACTCTCAGAACGAGAGCCAACAACCATGAGACCAATCCCACAATGGAAGATTTTCAAAAGCTAAGATGAAAAATCAATGAAATTAATCTAGAAATGTAGAAATGCAATTACACTAAAAGCTTGGAATAGATATGAAATGCAATTTAAACTAAAGAACTTGAAATAAAGTTGATATTAAGCTAAGAACAATTAAGCAAATTTAATCTAATATGAGGTGCAATATTAAACTAAAATGAGATATTAAGCTAATTAATGCAATAAAGCTTTGGAAATAATGAATTAGATGAGACTAAAATTGCCTATAGTGTAGATGCTCTCAAAATTGCCTTCTTCGAATGAAGAAATGAGGTTCATTAAATAGAAAAGCTCGAGGAGAGAATGAAGGGGTTCTTGATTTGAAACTCCTGACCCTTCATTTCCATTTGAGACAAAAATCCAAGAATTTCTTAATAAAAAGAATGGAAAATGCCACACAGGTGGCCTTTCGAATATCTTGAATTATTAATTCAAAAAGGTGTGTCCATTCGAATATCAAGCAATTATTAATTCCTTTTTATGGGTAATTAGCCAAATGGGGTGGATTTAATTTAATTCTAAGCACTTAAGACTTTAGGATTAAATTAAATTATCATAGGGGTAATTTAGCTAATTAAAGTCAAGGACTTTAGGAATTAATTTTGATATTTAATTAATGCAATTTATGGTCTTTGCAATTGACATCAAGTCAAATTAAGTCAGGTAGGAGAGAGAAAATTGCCTAGGAAACTAGGAATTTGGAGATGTAAAATTGAAGATAATGCACCAAAATTAATTGAATTTAATAGGTGCCAATTTTAGGGTATTACATTGAGGTCATCACGAATCTATTTCCTTAGTTTGCAAATGCAATTCCAAATACATTTTCTGTTGTTTTGCAAGTTGTGAAATGTGGAGATTGATCTGTACCCCTGTTTGTGATATTATAACTTTTGATCCGTGATTGATGAGCCTAGACGGGTTGTACCACTATGTTCTACTATGAAAGTACTACAAGTATGCCAAGTTAGAAGTCTTGAAAAATCTTTTAGCATACTTTCCCGGGGTCATTCCATGTGCACAAATCATTGTTTTACTATGTTTCCCAATTTGCAATTCTGAGAGCCTATCTTTGCCTGATTGCCAAATGCACCTTGTTATTCGTCATGAGCCCTAATTATGGAATTATACTCTCTGTATGACAAAGAATAAGTGCCCCTATTTTTGGATCCTGATGTCAGGTTTAGCCTAGTTATCAAAGCCAAATCTGAACCTAGTTTCTATGATTTTCACTGTTTTATATCCTAATTTTTACTAATGAGCTGACTTCGGTGATTAATTGTAACCGGCCATTTGATCATTTGGAAAATTGATGATGGATTCGCATTCCTTACACATGGGTGAATCAATGCTCGGGTTGCCAGTTTGTGAAAGTTTTAGTTGGTCAGTTTTTAAGGCCGGTTCCAGAGCAAATTTATGTGATTTGACAAGTGCAGATAGAATTGGTTTTTAATTGGCCATGTTTGATCATAAATAACTTCGGGCTCAAATCCTTCTGAGTAATTTCCTTTGACCGACGTGTTGTAATGTTGGAAGTCAGCTTGTGTTCTTGGTGGCGTGTTCCTGTGGGGTCTCTAAGTAAATTTTCGAGGGCACTTCCGGGAGCCATTTAGTGTTATTTAGCCAGTTGTGCAAAAGAGGTAAAAACCAAACAATTGTAGAAGCAACCCAAATGATCAAGGATTGTTAATGGTTCACGGATATGATAAAGACGTCAATAGAATTAGGCACTACCTTTGGCTATGCTCTACTGGATCCAACACGGGCTTTTCCAGGTAACACTTCATTGTGGCCTTGGTCTGTGCTTTCTTTAATAATCTACAACATAAGTGGCGGAGAGGGCACACATTTTTATAAAGAATCAAGGGCCTGTCACTACTGTTGCACAATGTGCATGATTACTAGAACTTCCAAGATGGAAAACATGTACATGAAATTGTTTGTGGTAAAAACAGGCTCCCAGTCATGGGCGTGCATGGATGTTTGGTAGAGTTTGTAGGGCAAAGCATACTGATGGGAATATTCAAGCACCTTGAGATCATGGAACTATATATAGTTAGATGGAAAATTATGTCAAGATGTGGATTCCCTTCGTAGAGTACTTCTTGCAGATTGGTGAAACTAAAAGCCTACATTTATTAAGGTCAACACTCTTATTGGAACGTTGTCTAAAATGGGGTGAACATCCAAAGCTCATCATGGAACATTTGATGATGATGATGTTGAGAAAATAGGGAAAAAGGTGCATTGGGAAGATAGAAAACAATTTTATATGTTTCCAATGATTTATGGGAGGAACGTTCTTCTTGATTTAGAGTTATTTGGGGGTGTTTGTATTTTTGAGGGGTAATGTTCTGATCTGGAAATGCTAGCAGCAAACAAACATTGATTTGGAAGGAAGTGAGAGTTATTATTCTGAAGAGTCTGTTATCAGCAATCAACTATCAGCAACCTCCAATGTTTCTGGTCATAAAGTGGCTTTTTCCCATCAACCCCAGTCGTAGGCACCAACCCATATGTTCTAGGTTGAAGAAAAGGCAGCCAAATTCAGCGATAAGTCCTCCAGATTAGAGGAGACCTCAGAGGTTTCGCTAAATCTGGCAATTGGCCATGATGATGATGAGGGTGTGCAAAGATGAGATCTTTGTACTTCAAGTTTCATTGATTATTTTAATAGAGAGGATACATAAAAGAATTGAAGAAGATCCTTTACATTACTAAAGTTGCAGTGTTTGTTTGTAAAAATTCATTCCTTGTTAGACATACCATTGCTATGAATTTCTCAGAGTGAGAGTGTAGATTTGTTCTGTGTCTCTAAGTATTACTCATCGGAGCTTGTAGCTTATGTGCGTATGATACTGGACATAGTTCATGTAGGCTCTCTAGACTACGTGATGAATAGGGGTCTCTTCCTTGCTTCAAAAGTTGGTAATCTTGATGAAATTCAAAGATTGTATAGGCAGTCCAGTGATGTCCTATTTGATCGTACTTTCCAAAGGAGACACTGTTCTTCATATTGCTGCAAGGAAAGGCCATCTGAATCTTGTTGAGTGGATTATTGGTGAGAATCCCTCATTGGCTGATGCTTGAAACAAGGTTATGAAGATGACACTGCACGAAGCTACTAAAAGCAACAATCTAAATATCATCAAAATTCTTCTTCAACCCACACCGAGTTCTAATTGCCATTTCAATAAGTTTAGGATTATAGATTCCCTTGAGGACATTAAAAATTGCTTTCTATTTAGATGAAGGCTACCAGTGCATTTAAGATTTAAGGGATTTGCACAGGTATGAAGGTGACTTATGCATTTAGACCAGCGTGAGATCTGGTATGGAGCCTCAAGGATCATGAATGGGATAGATCTTTCAAAGGGGAGTCTTCATGCACCGTTCTCACTGGTGACCAAGGAAGCTACCAGTGTTAAACAAGTGGTGTCTCATGTAAGTAGCCAAGGATCAGTGTAAAAGAAGCAACGTGAGGGCTTTGCACAGAAGCAAGGGTAGCTCATGCAAATGGAGAGGACTCAAACATTCAAAAATGCATTCTATCGATATATCCCACATGTAGTGTAAATTGGGTTTTTGTGTTATTTATATGCAATGACACTCATAATGCATTGTAAACAAGGAGCCAAGAGGCTTTTGGTGGGCCTGCTTGGTTGGTGGTCTTTGTGCATGGTGGGACCCCCTAATTTTGGCACAAGAAGTAAAGAAGGCTTTAAAATTGTGAAATCCATTGTCCCACATGCACGCCAAAATGGGTCTTTGAGGTGAATAAATACAACGCCAAGCACATAGTGAAATTAGATGAAGTGCCGGAGGCTCCACTCGCGTGACGACATGAGGGCACCTTGATTTCTATGTCAGTGGGCCTACATAGGTGAGTAAATTTTGTAGGTAGTAGATTGTGATGACAAGGCCCCAGATGGAGATGTGTCATGCATTTGTGAAGTTGCGCAACGGTGTCATCGGTTAAGCGAAAATCTGGAGATTCAGAGGTGGCAGTTAGCTAACTGCTAGTCGTCGAGTCGCTGAACGCTAGCGGTTAAGGCCAAGACATTTGGAGATTTGGAGGTAGCTTGTTCACCAGTTCTCTAGATCATTCACGGTCATGAGATAAAATTTGGAGATTTGGAGAATGGGCTGAGTCGCCCATTCTCCAAATCTAACCTAGGGTCAAAGTTCAATCCGGAGATTCAGAGAATGCGTATTTTGCTAGATCTCAGAGCTTAACTGCGGTCAAGGAATCTATTCAAAGACTTGGAGATTGCATGTCATTCGCCAGTTCTCCCAATGGGGTAGTTAACCTAAGGTTTGTCTGAGCAACCAGTCACAGGATGACACTTGGCGTTTCTTGGTCCCTTCTGTGGAAAAATCCAAAAAATGATATAAAATTCCACATTTAAAGGAATTTGAGAAAAGTGTTATAGTTGAAACTATAGGAAATAACTCAAAAATTTAAATGATCAGCCTGGTCACGGATTAATATCTCGAGAATTCATTTTTTATCCAAATATATAAGTCTTATATGTTTCCGAAAATGAGAAAAGACAAGGAATCCAATGGAAATGATTGTTTTCAATTTTAGTGAAGTAATAAAGAGCAGTTTGGGTTTGAAATCCGAGGATCAGAATCAGAATCAGTTAGTTTGAGAAATGATTGCAGAAAGTGGATCAGTTAGAGGGAATTAGTTATAGAGAAAAGTGTGGGAAAACCTGTAGATATTCTCATGCCAAAGATGGACAGCTATCAGTTAGTTTTCAACTGACTCTCATTTTCTATATCTCAGTTTCTCTCTCATTTTGTAAGGGGATGTTGAAAATTTTATGCAGCTCGGCAGTATTTAGGCCCTTTTCTTGTTTTCTCTGTATGTCTTTGTCTTGTAAATATATTGAACCAAATGAATTTTTAATAAAAAACAATGGAATCCCTATTCACTTCTTGTTGATGTTTTTGTGTGTCTGGTCTTAATTCTTGTGTATCAGTTTGTAAGGCATTTTGATGCACTGGCTATAAGGTAGTTGTGATTTTTTTTTAAAGTTTCTTTCAAGGATAGAGTCAATCTTGAATGCAGGTTCTAAGAATTTAAGATTTATACATGAATTTGATGTCTAGGAATGAATGAGAAGAGTGATTTGTAAGGCACTTCACTTGGTTTCTTTGAGTTTGGAGTTAGGTTTTTCTGTGAATGCATGTTTGTTAGACTCTAATGCCCAATAGATAAGGCACTGGTCTCTTGCTTAACCTTTTTTTTCATAATCAAATCTTTAAATCAATCCATCTTTAATTTCATGTTTGAGAGCATTCATGTTTATAACTTGTGTTTCCTGAATACAAGCGTTGTTAGTGATTCTTTGAAGAAATCCATGGGTTAGCCTGCTTGAGCTCAAAGCTCAAAGAGAAGGAGTTTATTTTTGTTGTCACATTGGCCATTTTCCTAGTTCTTAGTAGATCATACAGGTGAGATCCTGTACAAGACTGGTTGAGTTGAACTCCCATGTTTTATAAGTTTGAGAACTATCCATTGATTTTCATATTTGCATAAAAGGTTTTAGTGAGTAAGTGTTTATGTATGCAGATTTAGTATGTTTTTGGTGTACCCGCTTGAGTGTGTGGAACTCGAAGCATAAGGAGAATCAAATCCTAATCAATTAGTCTTTTCTTGCCCCTTAGTTTGCATGAACACGTAGATTTGTGTTACTAGACAAAGATCCCCGGGTTTGGTTTTCATATTTCTCTTTTAGAGTTAAGGGATACAAGAAAAATAGCTAGTGGATTGGTGACTCTGCTGGGGATTAGCTAACAAACCCGTTGAATCTACTGGGGATAAAGGTTGTAAATGCCTGAATTAAGGAGTTGGAAATCTCTAACATATTGTGCATATTCAGTTTTGTATGCAGGAAATTCTTTCCCCAGTTGTGCTTTATTCATGGATAGCAGTAGTTTGTAAGAATTGGATGAAAATTGTGTTCTATGACTGTTATAGGTCTATCTTCAATCAGTTCAATTTTTCAAGTACTATTATAAAGTTTCAAAGTCAAGGAATTGTTCATAAGTTTGTTCTCTTTTCAAAGTATTTAAATATCTGCAAGTTTCCTTCAAGTTGAAAGTCTGGTTCATAATTTGTTAAGTGATAAATTGTGTTTTAAAATCTTTTCTCACAAGATGTGAGTGGCGACTCTAAATCTTTGCACTACTTGCATTTAATTGTATGCATATATCATTGAAGACTTTCAACATTGTAATTGGGTAGATCTGAATTTGTAGTTGAAGTTCTTGACAAGAAAAGAGAAGTGTATTTTGGATTGGTAGTGTCATATGTATCTATTGAAGTAAAAGTGTTTCAAAGAAATAAATCATAGCTGTAATTTTATTTGTCCTCTTCAAGGAGGTGGCGGCTCTACAAAGTTTTCATATACGGTGTGAAGAAGTTCTTGTCCACATCATTGCCAATCAGTAGATCAGAGTTTTTAGCATCAACACTTGAGGTATTTTGATTTTCATGCATTCTCTTATCATGAAAATTAAATGTTGAAAAGCAATGTCTCCATCAAGTGATTTTCAGCACTAAGAAGGAGAGAGGTTTGAAAGTTGTTTATACACTTCATTGAAATAAGTTTCAGCTTGTTAGTAAAATTTTGTGAAGTGTGTTTGAAGAAGTTAATTTGGTAGAAATTATATAGGTTTGCTGCAAGTTATAAATCAAAATTATTGTTTGTGAATGAGTTCCAAAGTTTCAGAGAATGTCAAATTTCTTTTCATCAAGCATGCAGCCGTTTAGTGAAGTTTCTAGATCCATTTCTACCAAGAGATATATGCCATTATGTTTTGATGGTATTCATGGTTTCCCAAATGTCATTCCTAATGATATTAGAAAAAATTTGCCTAAATTTAATGGGAACCATCTTGTTTCAGCCAGTCATCATGTTCAGTTATTTAGTGACTTGATGTGTGACTTTGAAATTGCTCATGAGGATGTGCATATGAAATTGTTTGTTCAAACTTTAGAAGGTGATGCTAGAGATTGGTTTTCTTTTCTACCAGCATGTTCTATTTCATCTTGGAGTGAGATGTATTTAGCCTTCATGGAGCAATTTGGAGAAAGGGTAAGCATATCTGATTCTTATAGTAAGTTTTTGAAGATTCATATTGAGAGAGACGAACTTGTTCCTCAATTCAATATCAGATTTGCAAAAGTTTTGAATGAAATCCCTGAAAGTTATAGACCCAGTGATCAAGAGTGTGTAAGTGTTTACTTCAGTGCATTTGATAAGAAAATGAATTACTTATTAAGGGATAAAGAACCTAAATCATTATATCAGGCATTTATAACTACAATGGATATTGAAAACAATTTGAAGTATGGATTGACTAGAGGTCATTTTTCCATGAATGTTTGCCGGTATAATGAATGTGAAAGAAAAGAAGAATGTAGTGTTGATGCCTTAATTTCAAATCAGCATATCAACACTTCTGTTCTAGTTTATAATCAAGTCAAAATTTCAAATCACAATGTATGTATAGACGTGGTTGAGTTTTTTGCTATTGATGAAACATGTGTTCATAATGCTACAACAGTAAGATATATTTCAGACTCTGATAGAATTGAGCAATGTGCTGATATTTTGAATCATGATTTAGCTACAACAGTGAGTTCTTGTAATGTTGATTATGAATATGATATTGCTAATGTTTCTAGACATGAAGTTGTTGCGTCTATATCTCAATATTGTGCAAATGAAGAGGATGAAAGTTATGTCTCTAATGATGAATTTGAAGTTGTTGATCCGACATTTCAAGAAGAGCTGGTAATACAAGATGAAGAATGTGATTCACATGCATATCAGTCACAATCAAAGGAACATAGTGCTAAAAGTGGTCATTCAAGTGAGAATGATGAAGGTGATGATGTTGAGATGTCTTCGTATGAGTCGGATGCAACATGGGAAGAAGAAAGTAATGATGGAAGTGGACACTCATTTGAAAGTGAAGGTATGAATTCTTTTTCTAAATCTAGAAATGAAAATGCATCTCAATTTTTGCATTATACAAATCAGTTTGAATATGAAGATTTTGAGAGTGATTTGTCCTCAAAGTATGAAGATAAGGAAATGGTGATTCAATGTGATATTAATGAGGTTGAACATGAAGATTTGAATGAAAGGCTATCTAATGGTTCTACCTTGGATAATGAAGTTGCAGCATATAGCAGAGAGTTTAGGGGTGAATCATGGTCTTGCCGTAATGGTTATCCTAAACAAGGTAATGAAGAGGATGTAATTAGGGACACTATATGCTTGGTAGGTGATGTTGAAAGTAAATCTTCATATAGTTATGATTTTTCTTCATATGTTGAAAGTCTCCATGAAAATGAAATGGGTAGCGAGTTTAAAGTGTTTAATAATGCTTTATATGATGAGGATTTTGGTGATGATCAGCCTATTTTTTTGTCATAGTATTCAAAGCGGAGTGTTACATGGAGTTATCAATCCGTTGTTTAAAGAACACATGGAGGTTTCAGATTTAGTTGAGCCAGATGTAAATGATGACATACTGTCATACTGCTGTGAGAAATCAGAATGTTTTTCTTCCATGTGTGACAGAGTTTTAAATGATGATGTTGCATTTTGTGAGTTTGATGATGAAGTGCTTGATAGAGTTGTATTTGAAGATTAGCCAACATTTTATAGTAAATTTAATAATGATTTATGTGATATGAATACTAATCAACATTTTGATTATGAAGATGCATTGGAAGGTTTTGGTGTGGTTTTAGAATTTGATGATGATGATATGTGTGAGTATAAATCTGATTATTCATTTGAACTCCAACTGGCTACACTTGAGGATATGCAAAGTCAAGGTATGAATGATGCTTTTTATCAAGTAGACTATGAGACTTTTGCATTTCCGATTGATAGCATGCATGAATTAGTAGATGAAGATCAGTTTCAGTTTGATGACCTAGTATTCATGAGCACGTTGAGTCTTATTTTCATAGTGAGCAAGATGAAGAACATGTTTCAAGTTTTTACATGCACTATGAAAATGAAGATAGATATTTTGTTTTGCCTAATGAGCTGATTGAAAGTATTGATATGATTGGTGAAAGAAATGGGAATGAAATGTCTAGCTTACCTCAAGAAGAAAGAAATGAAAATTAGGTATATGACAGAGGTAAGCATTTTTGAGAACTTTTCGATGACCCGGGGCCATCGTTTGTACATAGGAGTAGTTTTCTTGCTTTCAATAAAGTTGTTCGAGAGGTTTTGTGGGGTGGTCTAATTCTTCCAGAGATCTGAATCCTTGCCATGCCCACAAGGGACATGCATCCCCAAATAGAGCCACTGTTGGGACTCAAAATTGCATGCTCATTTTGAGTCACAAGTTGAGAAAATTGTAAAATTTTAGCTCCTATGAATGCTTTTCATGCATATGTCCCTGAATATCATTTTGAAGCTTATAAGGTGTTCTGGGTGTTTAACACACTCCATTCAGTATATGCATGCATTCTATGATGTTATTTTATCATCCCGAATCATTCAGTGAAGTCCCATTTTGAGCAGGTGTCAAATTGCACAATTCTGCCTAAGTGTCAAACAAAGTATAGTAGCCTAGTTTGCCTTTGAATATCTTGTATCCAGAAATGTTTCATGACCCATCACTTTGAGGATGTTTAGTATGAATATCAACAAACCTTTTTTACAATTTTCAAGTCATTTTGAATTTGTTTGATTAGGTTTTGAACCCCTCAAAGTTGGTAGTTTGTTGTTGTCATGCACTTGTGTAATTGTTCAGAATTTTGGAAGGGCCTGTTTGACTAGTCATATATTTGAAACAGTTGACCCTATTGAGAAAATTCCTTTTGCATCATATTCCAGGGGTCAAATACTTCCTATGTTTCAATTTTGAGGTCATGATGAATCTGTTTGCTCAGTTTGCAAATGCGATTCCAAATACAACTTCTGTTGTTTTGCAAGTTGTGAAATGTGCAGATTGATTTGTACCCTTGTTCGTGATATTATAACTTTTGATCTATGATTGATGAGCTTGAACGGGTTGTACCACTATGTTCTACTCTGAAATTACTACAAGTATGCCAAGTTAGAAGTCTTGACAAATCTTTTAGCATAGTTTCCTAGGGTCATTCCATGTGCACAAATCACTGTTTTACTATGTTTCCCAATTTGCAATTCTAAGAGCCTATCTTTGCCTGATTGCCGAATGCACCCTTTTATTCATCATGAGCCCTAATTGTGGAATTATACTCTCTGTATGACAAAGAATAAGTGCCCCTATTTTTAGATCTTGATGTCATGTTTAGCCTAGTTTTCAAAGCCGAATCCGAACCTAGTTTCTATGAGTTTCACTATTTTATATCCTATTTTTTACGAACGAGATGACTTCAGTGATTAATTGTAACCGGCCATTTGATCTTTTGGAAAATTGATGATGGATTCATAATCCTTGCATGTGGGTGAATCAATGCTCGGGTTGCCGGTTTGTGAAAGTTTCAGTTGGTCAATTTTTAAGGCCAGTTCCAGAGCCAATTTATGTGATTTGACAAGCACAGACATAATTGGTTTTTAATTGGCCATGTTTGATCATAAATAACTTTGGGCTCAAATGCTTCTGAGCAATTTCCTTTGACCGTTGTGTTGTAATGTTGGAAGTCAACTTGTGTTCCCGGTGGCTTGTTCCTGTGGGGTCTCTGAGTCAGTTTTAGAGGGCACTTTCGGGAGCCATTTAGTGTTATTTAGCCAGTTGTACAAAAGAGGTAAAAACCAAGCAATTTTAGAAGCAACCCAAATGATCAAGGATTTTTAATGGTTCGCAGATATGATAAAGATGTCAATAGAATTAGGCACTACCTTTGGCTATGCTCTACTGGATCCAACATGGGATTTTCTGGGTAACACTTCATTGTGGCCTTGGTCTGTGCTTTCTTTAATAATCTTCTGCATAAGTGGCAAAGAGGGCACACATTTTTATAAAGAATCAAGGGCATGTCACTACTATTTCACAATGTGCGTGATTACTAGAACTTACAAGATGGCAAAGATGTACATGAAATTGTTTGTGGTAAAAACAGGTTGCCAGTCAAGGGCATGCATGGATATTTGGTAGAGCTTTTGGGGAAAATCATACTGATGGGAATATTCAAGCGCCTTGAGATAATGGAACTATATATAGTTAGATGGAAAATTATGTCAAGATGTGGATTCCCTTCGTAGTTTACTTCTTGCAGATTGGTGAAACTAAAAGCCTACATTTATTAAGGTCAACACTCTCATTGGAAGGTTGTCTAAAATGGGGTGAACAGACAAAGCTTTTCATGGAACAGTTGATGATGACGATGTTGAGAAAATAGGGAAAAAGGTGCATTGGGAAGATGGAAAACAATTTTATGTGTTTCCAATGATTTATGGGAGGAACATTCTTCTTGATTTAGAGTTATTTGGGGGTGTTTTTATTTTTGAGGGGTAATGTTCTAATTTGGAAATGCTAGCAGAAGGCATAGGCATTGTTAGCATGTGCAAAAAATTTCATGGCTTCATCATCTCTTCCCTGGTCTCTGCAGTATTTTTCACGTCTCCGACCTTAAAACCCTAAGCAAATATTCAAAAAACTAGCCATTACATGAAAAACCTTTTGTTCTACCTTGGCCCTGTTCTATTTTAACGTTACCTTTTTGGGCCACTTAAGTTCCCTAAAACCCATGTGTGCAAATATTCCTAAGTCTATCTGCCTAAAGCTTTAATTTTTCCCTAAGTCCAACATTTTAATTCTTTTTAATGTTCTAGCTTAATATTCTCCTGGGCCTGACTCTCTGATACCATCTTAATCCTACAGTTGTCATAAGTTCTCATGGGTGGTTTTAGAGCCATGAGATTTTGCACCCGCCATCCGATTTGAAGGCTTATAGAGAGTGGGTCCTGTGTCAGTGGTGACCAAGCAATGATAGCGAATGATGTAGTGACAAGTGGCAAAAGGTGGGCCCAGTCGGGGGTCTAAGGTCTAGCAGTTTTCACAAATTATTTAGCGGCCTGACAAAATTTCAATGGGTTTGCTCATTCGTGAGAAGAATTGGTGGTGTTCTAAAAGGTCTGGCGATTCAGCAAAGGAAGGTCATGTAATCGCTAAAATATTTAGCGGTAGTATAAAGTATTCCATGAATGGCTGATTCCCTTCAGTCGCTAGTTCGCTAAATGTGATTGGGGTCTTTTAAAAAGATAAGTCATAAAGCCCACGAAACATGAGGATCTGACGGTCAGGACTTAAAGTTGATCGAGTTTTGAATATAGACTGTCGATTTGCTGCTGGCGCCTTGGAAATGACCGTTGCAATTTGAATTCAAATTTTAAGAGGGTTTCCAGCGATAGGAAGTACCAAAATTTATGGTTTTTGGAGCTAATTTTGATTGGTTTGGTGGCACTGGTTGTTGTCGACTGATCCGAGGGTCTCTGTGGTCAGTGGCATGATGTTTTTGTAGTAGGAGAAGTATGGTTTTGTTGCTTAAGGAATGTTGCAGGTGGCTAAAAGGACTGATTGACATAGAATTCCATGATTTGTAGTACTTTCTCAGAGATCTATCATAAGTGCAAATCTTTCTCAGGCATGCCCGACTAGTTTTCATCCCCTGTAATAATTTCTTGACTATTTCAGTTGGTTTAGTGGGTGAAACCCTAACCCTAGTCATTTGTAGCTTGTTGCAACCTATTTTGGGTTTCCAAGATGACTAGGGGGTATATGTTGTAGCATTTTTGACTTAGTGGGGGTTCCAAAACTTTCTTTTTGGTCCCAGGTTGTTGTTGATGGTATTATACTGAACAAGGAGAGCTTGGATTTAGGGTTTTGTTTCTCTTTGCAT
The DNA here is from genome assembly GCA_027943335.1 of Chamaecyparis obtusa. Lineage (NCBI taxonomy): Eukaryota > Viridiplantae > Streptophyta > Pinopsida > Cupressales > Cupressaceae > Chamaecyparis > Chamaecyparis obtusa. The sequence continues at coordinate 1,158,611 of BSBK01005497.1, read as the reverse complement.
TTTGTTGCCCTGGTAATGTATTGATTCTGAAAGTTAATGAGAATACACTTGAATTCCCATCTCAAACTTTTGATTGTCTTCTTGTTCTAATTGTGGATTCATATATGTTAAGGTCACAAAGTGGATTAGCATATGGTAAACAAAGAGTATTGTGAGATCAGCTTGGAGTTCCTAACAAAGTTAGGATTAAAGCCTTTAGGGTGATTTTAGTGGGTTCATTGTTGGATTGGAATTTGATGATCAGGTTTGGGAGTGAGGGGAGTAATAGGCAAAGCCCTTACTCTGAGTTCATGTGTGTTTGAGTTAAGGTTTTAGTTGATATGTGTTATCAGGTGACTCTTTGCCCTGGGTTAAGGCATTGATCTATTCTTTGGAAGTAGTCCATCATCATCAATCACACACACACATTTAAATGATAATATCTTTCAGTCAGTTAGTAAAGGACATAGTTGTATATTGTTTTGAGACTTTAAATGTATTGATACTTGGGATTCCTTTGAGAGATGTTTTAAAGAGCAGTATGGTGATAGGCCTAATGCTAGTTTCATGTTGAATGAATTCAATACCATAAGGAAAAATTAGAATGAGTCTGCAGCTGAATTTAACATGAGATTTCAGAAGGGTATGCATAAATTGTTCCAAGTTATGCGGTTAGATGACAATGTTTGTCTAACTACATACTTCAATGCATTTGATGGAAAGATAGGATATTTGTTGAGGGACAAGGAACCAAGAACTCTTAGAGATGCTTTTAGGATTGCTGTAAATATTGAGAACAATATGAAAATATCAGGGAAGTTGGGTGGGAAAAGAGATGACCCTAAGTTGTTTGGGGACAAGAAATACAAAAAGGAAAATGATAGGAATGTTGGAACTAGGAGGCAAGAAGAAGATAAATTGGATAAGGTGCTCAATGCATTGAAGGATTTGAAGGCACTTGCAAATAGGAACATCAGTGCTCCTACCAATGAAAGGCCTCAGTTCAACAACAATTTCAATAAGCAGAATAGATTGCAGAACTACCCCTACAACACCCAATGGAAGGATGGAAAGCCCGTTGTCCCTATTGCAAGAGGAAATAATGATAGAGGTGTCCCTAAACCTCTACAAAAAGCTTCAATAAATATCATGGAGGAAATACCTTGGTGTGTTGCATGCCAATCCCCTCATTCTGCAGAGCATTGTGTGGTTGCACATTCTATGGCTGCAAATCAAGATTGTGGTAATGAGGAGAGAGATCAAGAAGAAGATCAAGATGATGTTGGATGCAACATGGCTACTTCATATCTAGCATATGAAGATGATTTTGATTTTGATGAAGAAGCAGATGTAAATGTGAAGAGACACAATCAAGCCCTTTTTCATCAAGAGGTCTTTTCTGATAGTGAAGACATTGATAAGAAGACATGTAACATGAACTCTTCTTCTAAGCCAGTAAATTTAGTAAGACCTTCTAGAGAAGAGATGGCTAAGATTACTACAGAAATGATTTCCCAAGTGCAAACTAGGGGCATGGTGGCAAGGAATATAAATGAGAAAATTGCAAGAATGTTTATAAAGAGTACCAACTCTGGAGAGCCTAATGAGAACAAATCAAAAGGTGATCACATGGTGAAATTCAAGAATGTAAAAGGTAAGAATTGTGAGCCTAAGGGAGTTGGAGTTGAAAGATTTTCTAGTGAGATTGAGAAGCTAGTTAACACAATGGCTAAGAATGAAAAAATGAGGATGGCCAATACACCTAATGTATCAGATAAGAAAAAGGATACTAAGGCTATGCAGATTGAGATTCCTCACTCTGCTCCTGTTGATATGTTATCTGTATTGTCCCAAATTATAGTTAAGGTTCCATTGTCAGAATTGTTGAGGATCCCTGAACACAAAGACAGAGCTATTTCATGGGTAGATAATGTTCATAACAATGATGTTGCTTGCAATGGATCTCAGGATAAAGCTTTGAAAGGTGTTGCTGCTCAGGGAATTGTATCTCAAATTCTTCCTATATATTTGGACAATTCTGTCAATGCTAGTCTTAAAAACATTGATCCATTCTTTTTAAGTGTCCTTGTGAATGGAATGAAATTAAGAAATTGTATGATTGATAGTGGTGCCTCTAATACTATTATGCCTTTTAAGATTATGGAAAAATTGGGCCTTAAAGTTGATACAGTTCAAGGCAAATGTTGTGCAATGGATTAGAGGGAGGTACCAGTCATTGGCACTATCAATGCAATGCCATATAGGCTGGCAGCATATCCAGAGAAAGAGTTAACAATGAGTGTTTTGGTGGTGGACATCCCTCCTCATTATGGGATGCTGCTATCTAGAAGGTGGAGTGCTGCCATGGGTGGAAGTTTACAATGTGATCTGTCCTATGCCACTTTCAAGATTGATGATCAGTTTGTCAAGATTGAGTGAGAACCAAGAGTATGCCACATGATTGAGAGAAGTATTGATAATGAAACTACATGTTTTGTGGATACTGATATTAATGCTTTTAGGGCAGAGATCCATGTACTTGAGAAGGAACCTATTTTTTCACCTATCTCTGTTGAGGTAAGTGTTATTTCTGTGAAGGGTGATTTGTGGGTGATGTACTTTGATGGTGCAAATTGCAAGGATGGAGCAGGAGCAGGTATTTTACTTATTTCTCCTAATGGAAACACCTACAAGTTTTCTTTCACATTGAACTTCTTTTGTACCAACAATATAGTAGAATATGAGGCATTGTTGTTAGGACTAAGGTTGGCACAAAAACATGGTATTAAGTGCTTAAGTGTTGTTGGTGAGTCTAAGTTGGTAGTGTCCCAAGTCAGGTCAGTATATGCTTCCAAGAACAAAAGGTTAAAACAATATAGGAATGCAGTTTGGGATTTGATTGAACATTTTGATGCCTTCAATATTGAATGGAAGGTTAGGAGTAACAATACGATGCCTGACTTGTTAGCCAATATAGCAATCAATCCCAGTGATATTACATTTACTAGTATCTCTAAAGTTGAAATTCAGGCTAGGCCTAGTGTACCAGACAATGTTGAAAATTGGCAAGTTTTTGATGATGATAATGATATCTTGAAGTTTATGAGTTGTGAAGATTAGTATAATGGTCAAGAATTTGATTGCTTAGCTTTGGTTGAGTCTATAGAAGGAAAAGAGGTTGTCTTTGGCAATGAAGTTATTCGGCTTAGAACTAACAAGGTGCCCAAGGGGGCTTGTTATTTTGGAGACTGTCTTTGATAACCAGGATAGAGTTCAAAAGAATATCAAAAGAGAAGATCATGCTGATCTAGAGGAGATAAATCTTGGAACACATGAGGCACCTAAGAGGGTATGCATTGGTAGGGACATGTCTCACAATGTGAGAAAATCTTTGATTGAGTTATTGAGAAAATTAAGGCATGTTTTTGCATGGTCATATGATGACCTAAATGTTTATAGAGAGGACTTGTTTCAACATATCATTCCTTTGAGGGAAGATGCTAAACCTTTCTGACAAAAACAAAGGCCTATTAATCCCACTTTGGCACCTAAGATGCAAGAAGAGTTAATGAAGCTAAGAGATGCTAGAATTATCTGATGGAATATGGATGAAGTGACTGAGAGGGGGGGGGTGAATCAGTAGACCATAAAACACTTAACAATTATTTCTTTCCAGATCCCTTAGGATATCTTAAAAATGTTATCTGTTTTAGCACTCGGTAAATAGATTGCAGTAACTTTGAAGATGCAGAAAGTATTAGCAAAATTATCTTTTAGATATTCATCAGCACTAGTGTATGATTAAGATAGCAATTAAGAACATAAGAGACACAAGATTTAACGTGGAAACCCAATATGGGAAAAACCACCAATGTATCTAGATACTAATTTTCACTTTTCTGAAGTGATGCCCGGTTAGAAGCCAACCCGGTAAAAGGTTACAAAACACACTGTTAGGTGTGACCTTGTTAGAGGATTTAATCACCCTGCTAGGAGTGGCATGGTAAGAGCTCTTGAAAACAATTCAATGGAATTGTCACCTTGTTAGAGGATTTACAATATGGTTGTTAAACCAACTTGGTTAAGAGATTTAGAATTCACTGTTACAATGATAAGAAGGTAACAATGAAAAATGACCTGTATAATAATGCAACTACCTTGCTGATTATAGATCTCTGTTCTACATAAGTGTGATCCTTCCCGATCGAATAAATCTCTGCTGCACCTTAAGGATATCTGAACATCCTTCACAAATTCGCACACACATTTCCTGTCTTTCTTCTGTAAATCTTCTGCTATATTTCTTGTTTATTTTTCACATTTCACCTTTTATTTATATGATTTTAGATTTGTCAAATCGACATTATTTAGTATAACAGTCGGCTGAATTAAGCAAACTCTATTTGCAAAAATCCTTCAAGGGCCGACAGTGCTCGATGACCATAACTTTCTACAATCTTTCGGAGACCGAGGGAACTCGGTAAACACTGAAAATCCTTTACCTTCGATAACCGACTAAACTCGGTAAACACTGAATTTCCTTTGACGACCGACTGAACTCGGTAAACACTGAATTTCCTTTGACGACCGATTGAACTCGGTAAACACTGAATTTCCTTTTGACGACCGACTAAACTCGATAAACACTAAATTTTCTTTGATAACCGAGTGGACTCGGTAGACACTAATTTTCTTTGATAACCGAGTGGACTCGGTAAGCACTAATCTTCCTGTCTGGCAGACCGACTGAGCTCGGTAGGAACTGATTGCTGCAGACTATGACATTGTGTGACATCAAAGACAATACATAATTTGAGTAGCAATTTCCTTCAGACAATTGTTTCCAACATTATCAAGCCTATTAGGCATTCTTCTTGGGTGTCAAACCTTGTTCCTGTGAGAAAGAAAAATGGTGACATCAGGCTTTGTGTGGACTTCAGGAATTTGAACATTATCTCATTAAAGGATAACTATTGTCTGCCCAATATGGAAGCTATGTTGCAAAGAGTGACCAGATCTGAATTGATGTCTATGATAGATGGTTCCTCTAGTTACAATCAGGTAATTGTCAAGGAATCAGAGAAATTCAAGACAACATTTACAACACCTTGGGGGACATATGTTTATGTGAGAATGCCTTTTGGTCTCACAAATGCTAGTGCTACTTTTTAGAGGGCAATGGATGTTGCCTTTTCAGATTTCATAAATGATTTCCTTGTTGTTTATCAAGATGATTTAATTGCCTATTCCAAGAAGGAAGAAGACCATTGTACTCATTTAGAGAAAATATTTGTGAGGGCTTTGGAATATGGCATTTCGTTAAATCCAAGGAAATGTGCATTTGGTGTCACTGAGGGTAAGTTTCTTGGCCACTTAGTTAGGAAGCAAGGAGTGAGAATTGATCCTGATAGGGTGGCAGCCATTGATAAGATTCAAAGGCCAAAGAATATTAAAGGAATTCAGTCTTTCTTTGGTCAAGTAAATTTCTTGAGAAGAATTGTAACAAAATTTGCTCAGGTCACTAGACCTATATCTAAGATGTTGAAGAAGGGATCTGCTATCAAATGGGAAGGTGAGCCTAATGAAGCTTTCATGAATATCAAGAAAGCTATTAAAGATGCACCTATGCTTAAGGCACTTGATTATAGTATCCCAATGCATATCTTCTCTTTTGCATATTTTCACACTATTGTTGTAGTTTTGTTACAGAAAAATAAGGATGGTTTTGAGCAGCCTATTGCATTCTTCAGTAAATTTTTGCAGGATTTTGAATTGAAATATGACATAAATGAGAAACAAGCATATGCACTTGTGAAGGAAGTCAAGGCTTTTAGGTGTTACTTGATGGGGGCAGTTGTGATTGCTTTTGTGCCAAGTGCAGTTGTGAAGGATATTTTCTCACAGCAAGAGGTGTCTGGGAGAAGATGCAGATGGATTGATAGGATCCAAGAATTCAACATTGGTATCCAAATTACTAAATTGGTTAGAGGACAAGGATTGGCAAAACTGATTGCTCAATCCAATCTTGATGCAAATCAGATAAATCAAGCTGAAATTGTTTATACATGTGACATGGATGATTGTATCTGGTATCAAGATATCATCTATTACTTGAGAAACATGAGATGTCCAACAAGAATGAATGATAATCAGAGGAGGACATTGAAATTACAGGCCATCAAGTATGTAATTGTGAAATGTAAATTGTATAGAAAGAATTTAGATTGCATACTTTTGAAATGTGTGGATGAGAATCAAGCTAACAAGTTGTTAAAGGAAATACATGAGGGAGTTTGTGGTGGGTATTACATGGGTAAAACTACTGCTCATAAAATCTTGAGAGCAGGATTCTGGTGGCCCACAATCTTCAAGGATGCAGAATAGTTGGTAAGGAGGTGTGATGCTTGTCAAAGGTTCTCTGGTAAGCTTAAATTTTCAAGTAATGTGCCATTAAGGCCAGTTGAAGTGCAGGCTCCTTTCCAACAATGGGGAATTGATTTCATAGGGGAGATACCAAACAAGTCAAGTGGAGGACACTCATGGATCTTAGTTGCCACTGATTACTTTACTAAGTGGGTAGAGGCTATACCTACAAGAAATTCAACTAGTAAGGTGGTGACTAATTTCTTATTGAACAATATTGTCACAAGGTTTGGTTGCCCTAAGAGGATAGTTTGTGATAATGCAATGTGCTTCAGGTCTGTTGAATATAAAGACTTTTGCAAAGGTTTAGGAATTCATATTTAAAATTCTTCACCTTATCATCCACAAGGAAATGGTCAGGCAGAATCTACTAATAAGAGTTTGATTAAAATCCTAAAGAGGATTCTTGAAAAGAATAAGAGGGCATGGAATTCAAAACTGCCACTAGCTCTATGGGCTGATAGGGCAACTGTGAAGAAGGCAATTGGTTATGCACCATTTGACCTAGTATATGGAATACATGTAAGAATGCCTCAAAATAACTTGTTGGAAATGTATAAATTTGTTCAATTATATGATGATGATATAGATGATGAGATGCAGTTGAGAATTGAGGACCTCATCAGGCTGGATGAAATCAAGAGAGAATCAGTTGCAATAAATGCCAAATTGTAGTTACATGTTAAGAATTTGTATGACAAGAAAATTGTTGAAAGAAGGTTTGAGCCTGGTGATTTGGTTTTAATTTGGAATGCCAGATTGGAGGATAAGGGAAAACATGGAAAGTTTGATCCCATCTGGCTAGGGCCATATCAAATTCATGAAAAATGGGGCCATGATTCTTATGTTGTAAAAGAACTGAATGGTAATGTTCAAGAATTGCCTGTTCATGGACAATTCTTGAAGAAATACTTCAATTGAAGGTATTCTATTTTCCATGAACAGTAGTTAGGTCTGTACATTCTGTAAATTTTATAAAGTTGCTTGCCCCTGTCCTGTTTTGTCTTAGTCTGTAGGGTTTTGGTCATGTTGCTCTCTGTTGTCAGTTGTCCAGTAGGTGGTCTGCTATAACCAGTGATTCTAGATTCTTGCTGTGCCTACAAGAGCCACACATCCCCAGACAGAGCCACTGTTAGCATGTGCAAAAAATTTCATGGCTTCATCATCTCTTCCCCAGTCTCTGGAGTATTTTTCATGTCTCCGGCCTTAAAACCCTAAGCAAATATTCAAAAAACTAGTCGTTACATGAAAAACCTTTTGTTCTACCCTAGCCCTGTTCTATTTTAACGTTACCTTTTTGGGCCACTTAAGTTCCCTAAAACCCATGTGTGCAAATTTTCCTAAGTCTATCTCCCTAACGCTTTAATTTTTCCCTAAGTCCAGCATTTTAATTCTTTCTATTGTTTTGGCTTAATATTTTCCTGGGCCCGACTCTCTGACACCATCTTAATCCTACGGTTGTTGTAAGTTCTCATGGGTGGTGTCAAAGCCATGAGATCTTGCGCCCGCCGTCCAATTTGAAGGCTTATAGAGAGTGGGTCCTGTGTCAGTGGTGACCAAGCAGTGATAGCGAATGATGTAGTGACAAGTGGAAAAAGGTAGGCCCAGGCGGGGGTCTAAGGTCTAGCAATTCTGACAAATTATTTAGCAGCCTGACAAAATTTCAATGGGTTTTCTCATTCGCGAGAAGAATTGGTGGTGTTCTAAAAGGTCTGGCGATTCAGTGAAGGAAGGTCACGTAATCACTAAATTATTTAGCGGTAGTATAAAGTATTCCACAAATGGCCAATTCCCTTCAGTCACCAGTTCGCTAAATGTGACTGGGGTCTTTTAAAAAGATAAGTCATAAAGCCCGCGAAACATGAGGATCTGACGATCAGGACTTAAAGTTGATCGAGTTTTGAATATAGACCACCAATTTTTTGCTAGCGCCTTGGAAATGACCGTTGTAGTTTGAATTCAAATTTTAAGAGGGTTTCCAGTGATAGGAAGTACCAAAATTTATGGTTTTTGGAGCTGATTTCGATTGATTTGGTGGCACTGGTTGTTGCCGACTGATCTGAGGGTCTCTGTGGTCAGTGGCATGATGTTTTTGTACCAGGAGAAGTATGGTTTTGTTGGTCAAGGCATGTTGTAGGCGGCTAAAAGGACTAATTGACATAGAATTCCATGATTTGTAGTACTTTCTCAGAGATCTATCATAAGTGCAAATCTTTCTCAGGCATGCCCGACTGGTTTTCATCCCCTGTAATAATTTCTTGACTATTTCAGTTGGTTTAGTGGGTGAAAACCTAACCCTAGTCATCTGTAGCTTGTTGCAACCTATTTTGGGTTTCCAAGATGACTAGGGGGTATATATTGTAGCATTTTTGACTTAGTGGGGGTTCCAAAACTTTCTTTTTGGTCCTTGGTTTTTGTTGATGGTATTATACTGAACAAGGAGAGCTTGGATTTAGGGTTTTGTTTCTCTTTGCATTTTGTTGCCCTAGTAATGTATTGATTCTGAAATTTAATGAGAATACACTTGAATTCCCATCTCAAACTTTTGATTGTCTTCTTGTTTTGATTGTGGATTCATATATGTTAAGGTCACAAAGTGGATTAGCATATGGTAAACAAAGAGTATTGTGAGATCAGCTTGGAGTTCCTAACAAAGTTAGGATTAAAGCCTTTAGGGTGATTTCAGTGGGTTCATTGTTGGATTGGAATTTGATGATCAGGTTTGGGAGTGAGGGGAGTAATAGGCAAAGCCCTTACTCTGAGTTCATGTGTGTTTGAGTTAAGGTTTTAGTTGATATGTGTTATCAGGTGACTCTTTGCCCTGGGTTAAGGCATTGATCTATTCTTTGGAAGCAGTCCATCATCATCAATCACACACACACATTTAAATGATAATATCTTTCAGTCAGTTAGTAAAGGACATAGTTGTATATTGTTTTGAGACTCCTTTGGAGAAGTGAGTCAAGGGTACACCCGCCTGAGCATTAAGGCTCAAAGTGTAGGAGGATCTCATTGTTGATCCTTGTTAATTGGCCCTCATCTTTGTAGACTTTAGAGTGGTGATAGAGTCAAAGTTATATTAAGTTATCCATCAAAGTATAAATCTACAAGTTGAAGATCAAAGGGAACTCCCAATAGGCATATTATGAATAATATAAAAAAACAAACATTGATTTGGAAGGATGTGAGAGTTATTATTTGGAAGAGTTTGTTATCAGCAATCAGCTATCAGTAGCCTCCAATGTTTCTGGTCGTGAAGCGACTTTTTCCCATCAACCCCAATCGCAGGCCCCAACCCATATGTTCTAGGTTCAAGAAAAGGCAGCCAAATTCAGCGATAAGTCCTCCAGATTAGAGGAGACCTCGGAGGTTTTACTAAATTTGGCGATTGGCCATGATGATGATGAGGGTGTGCAAAGATGAGATCTTCATACTTCAAGTTTCATTGATTATTTTAACAGAGATGATACATAAAAGAATTGAAGAAGATCCTTTTACATTACTAAAGTTGTAGTGTTTGTTTGTAAAACTTCGTTCCTTGTTAGACATACCACTGTTATGAATTTCTTAGAGCGAGAGTGCAGATTTGTTCTATGTCTCTGAGTATTACTCATCGAAGCTTGTAGCTTATGTGCATATGATATTGGACATAGTTTATGTAGGCTCTCTAGACTACGTGATGAATAGGGGTCTGTTCCTTACTTCGAAAGTTGGTAATCTTGATGAAATTCAAAGATATAGGTAGTCCAGCGATGTGCTGTTTGATTGTACTTTCCAAAGGAGACACTCTTCTTCATATTGCTGCAAGGAAAGGCCATCTGAATCTTGTTGAGTGGATTCTTGGTGAGAATCCCTCACTGGCTGACACTCAAAACAAGGTTATGAAGACGTCACTGCATGAAGCTTCTAAAAGCGACAGTCTAAATATCATCAAAATTCTTCTTCAACCCACATCGAGTTCTAACTGCCATTTCAATAAGTTTAGGATTATAGATTCCCTCGAGGACATTAAAAATTTCTTTCTATTTAGATGGAGGTTGCTAGTGCATTTAAGATTGAAGGGATTTGCACAAGTATGAAGGCAACTTATGCATTTAGATCAGCGTGAGATCTGGTATGGAGCCTCAAGGATCATGAATGGGATGGATGTTTCGAAGGGTAGTCTTCGTGCACTATTCTCACTGCTAACTAGGGAAGCTGCCAGTGTTAAACGAGTGGTGTCTCATGTAAGTAGCGAAGGATTAGTGGAAAAGAAACAACGTGAGGTCTTTGCGTAGAAGCAAGGGTAGCTCATGCAAATGGAGAGGACTCAGACATTCAAAAATGCATTCTATCGATATATCCCACATGTAGTGTAAATTGGGTTTTTGTGTTATTTATATGCAATGACACTCATAATGCATTGTAAACAAGGAGCCAAGAGGCTATTGGCGAGCCCTCTTGGCTGGTGGTCTCTATGCATGGTGGGACCCCCTAATTTTGGCACAGGAAGTAAAGAAGGCTTTAAAACTGCGAAATCCATTGTCCCACATGCACGCCAAAATGGGTCTTTGAGGTGAATAAATACAACGCCAAGCACATAGTGAAATAAGATGAAGTGTCGGAGGCTCTACCCGCGTGACCACGTGAGGGCACCTCGATTTTCATGTCTACGGGCCCGTGTAGGTGAGTAAATTTTGTAGGTAGTAGATGACAGTGACAAGGCCCCGGTGGACACATGTCATGCATTCGTGAAGTCACGCAATGGTGCTATCGGTTAAGCGAAAATTTGGAGATTAGGTGGTTGTTAGCTAACCGCTAGTCGCCGGTTCGCTAAACACTAGCAGTTAAGGCCAAGACATTTGGAGATTCAGAGGTAGCTTGTTTGCCAGTTCTCTAGATCATTCGCGGTCATGAGATAACATTTGTAGATTTGGAGAATGGGCTTAGTCGCCCATTCTCCAAATCTAACCCAGGGTCAAAGTTCAATCCAAAGATTCAGAGAATGCTTATTTTGCTATATCTCAGAGCTTAACTGCAATCAAGGAATCTGTTCACAGACTTGGAGATTGCATGTCATTCACTAGTTCTCCCAATGGGGTAGTTAACTTGAGGTTTTTCTGAGCAACCAGTCACAGGATGACACTTGGCACTTCTTGGTCCCTTTTGTGGAAAAATGTAGAAAATGATATAAAATGCCAGATTTAAAAGAATTTGAGAAAAGTGATATAGTTGAAACTATAGGAAATAATTCAAAAATTTAAATGATAAGCCTGCTCACGGATTAATTTCCCAGGAATTCATTTTTTATCCAAATATATAAGTGTTATATGTTTCTAGAAATGGGAAAAGACAAGGAATGCAATGGAAATGATTGTTTTCAATTTTAGTGAAGCATGAAAGAGCAGTTTGGGTTTGAAATTTGAGGATCAGAATCAAAATCAGTTGGTTTGAGAAATGATTATAGAAAGTGGATCAGTTAGAGGGAATCAATTAGAGAGCAAAGTGTGGGAAAACCTAGAGATATTCTCATTTCAAAGATGGACAATTGTCAGTTAGTTTTCAACTGACTCTCATTTTCTATATCTCAGTTTCTCTCTCATTTTGTAAGGGGATGTTGAAAATTAAATTTTATGTTGCTAGGCAGTATTCAGGCCCTTTTCTTGTTTTCTCTATGTTTCTTTGTCTTGTAAATATGGTGAACCAGATGAATTTTTAATAAAGAACAATGGAATGCCTGTTCACGTCTTGTTGATGTCTTTGTGTGTCTGGTCTTAATTCTTGTGTATCAGTTTGTAAGGCATTTTGATGCATTGGTTATAAGGTAGTTGTGATCTTGTTTTTAAGTTTCTTTCAAGGAGAGAGTAAATCTTGAATGCAGGTTTTGAGAATTTAAGATTTACACATGAATTTGATGTCTAGGAATTGGAATGAGAAGAGTGATTTGTAAGGCACTTCACTTGGTTTCTTTGAGTTTGGAGTTAGGTTTTTCTAGGAATGCATGTTTGTTAGACTATGATGCCCAATAGATAAGGCATTGGTCTCTTGCTTGTCCTGTAGTTTCATCATCAAATCTTTAAATCAATCCATCTTTAATTTCATGTTTGAGAGCATTCATGTTTATAACTTGTGTTTTGTGGATACAAGTGTTGTTAGTGATTCTTTGAAGAAATGAATCCACGGGTTAGCCTGCTTGAGCTCAAACCTCAAAGAGGAGTTTATTTTTGTTGTCACATTGGCCATTTTCCTAGTTCTTGGTAGATCATAGAGGTGGAATCATGCACAAGACTGGTTGTGTTGAACTCCCATGTTTTATAAGTCTGAGAACTATCCACTGATTTTCATATCTGCATAAAAGGTTTTAGTGAGTAAGTATTTATGTATGCAGATTTAGTATGTTTTAGGTGTACCTGCTTAAGTGTGTGGAATTCAAAGAAGAAGGAGGATCAAATCCTCATCAATTAGTCTTTTTCTGCCCCTTAGTTTGCATGAACAAGTAGATTTGTGTTACTAGACAAAGATCCCTGGGTTTGGTTTTCATATTTCTCTTTTAGAGTTGAGGGATACAAGAAAAATAGCAAATAGTTGATATGAAAATAGTTTATCCGTCTATATAAGAGATATGAGTTTCTTTATTGAAACATGCTGAAAGAAAGAACACTAGAAAGATTTTGCTTGAACATAGTTTCATGCATGCCTTATCAAACTGGTTGAAGGAGAACCAAACTGCATAACAGAACCAAGTGTCAGACAGCTATTACCGAGTAAAAGTATGTTGAGGAAGTGAATTGAAATATTGATTAGAGGATTTGTATAGGCTTAGAATTAGATCTGAACATCTGCAAGTTAAGTTGTATTGTAATTATATCAACTACTATTTCAGTTTAACCATTGATATAGAAAATCTCCTAACCGAGTGGACTTAACCGTCTTATGTTATGCCCCTATGTCATTCAAGGAATGTGCATTGTTATCTTATTGACCCCATAGTCAATGTTGGTTGAAAGTTAACTATTAGTCTTAAATCCTCTAACAAGGTCACACCTAACAGTGTGTTTGTAACCTTTAACAAGGTTGGCTCTTCACCAAGCTCACTTCAGAAGAGTGAAAATTATTTTGGGTTACCGGTCCTAGGTGGTTTTTCGCTTAACAGGGTTTCCATGTTAAATCATTGTGTTATGTATTTCTATGATGATTTTTTTATTGTCATACTTTACATACTACATATTTGATTTAGTCAGTAATCACAATGAGTTAATTAACTGGTAATCAGTAAAAGGCACAGACAATTTAATAGTTTATATTACCGAGCTGCAGAATTTATTGGAATTGTTTTAAGTATTACATCTTTGTATTTGGGACTGTAGGATAACTGATCTAACTGATTCAGCCCCCCCCTCTCAGTTATTCTAATAAATGGTATCAGAGCGTTGGTTGCTTGGAACCAAGTTTTAAGGAATTCAGCAGAAAGTTTACAAGATGTATAAGAGGGAATTGCCGAAGCTGAACAAGGACAACTTTAGTACATGGCAAAGTCGGATGAAACTTCATCTATCTGGAATTGGAGAATTTGCTATACCTTTACTCGAGAATGGATACTTACAACCACTTGGTCCTTTGACTCTTGATCAGTTAAGAGATTGACATGAACACAACATCACTATGATAGAGATAGTGTCTGCTCTTACTGATGCTGAATTTCAAGACATCAAGGACTGCATTACTTCAAATAAAATATGGGAGAAACTTGCCCTAGTACATGGTGGTGATGCAAATGTGATGAGAGCCAGAGCTGAAAGCTTGAGAGGCAGATTTGATGATATGAAAATGAAGGAAGGAGAAAACATAGCATAGTAATCAAATCGAATTAAAGAGGTTTTCAATGATATTCGTGGAGCTGGTGGTACTATTGATGAGGATACTATGGTAAGTAAAATCTTGAGAACACTTTTTCCTATCTATGCAATCAGAATATCTGCAATTTATGAAATGAGGTCTGCACCTAATAGCACACTTACTTTTGATAGTCTGATCGGAAAGTTAACCACTTTTGAGCTAAAAAATTATGATAACAATGTTATACCAACTATTGAGTCTACTTTTATGTCTTCTCTTAAGATTGGTAAATCTAGTAGTAAGCACAATATAAGGAATGCAAGTGATAGAATTACCGATGATGAGCTTGATGAACTAGAATCACTTATGGCCCGGAGACTACCTAAAGGTAAAGGTAGATATAAGGGTAAATTACCTTTAGCATGTTTTAATTGCAAAGAAGTTGGTCATATTACTGCTAGATGCCCGAATAGGAAAGAAGATGAGAATGACAGAGACAGATCCAGAGGTGGAAGCTATGGCAGAAGGTATAATAGAGATAACCGACAGTACAATAGAGATAATTGAGATTAAAGAGATAAATGTAAAAGGGTATGCTACTTTGCTGAGGAGAATGATATAGACACCGACACTAATGATGATGTTGAGGCAGTATTTCTTGCGATGAAAGATGATTCTGAGGAAGAGGAAAGGTATGTAGAAACATCACTCATTTCTAAAGTTAGTAAAAATGATACTTGGATCATAGATAGTGGTTGTACACCACATGACTGGTGATGAAGATAATTTTGATCATCTTGAGCACTATAATGGAGGTTTAGTAAAAATGGGTAATGATACACCTTGCATGGTTAAAGAAAAATGATCTTTGTTGATATATGATAAAATCAGATGTGATAATGCTTATTGGATAGAAGGATTGAATTATAATTTGCTAAGTGTAGCATAGCTTAACAACTCAGGACACCGTGTGGCATATGAAAGCAAGAAGGTGAAGATATATGATGAGAGTGGAAAGCTTGTCGGAACAGGAGGACAATCAAAAGGTAACTTATTTTATCTTAACAATACTGAGACTTCTTGTTTATTGGTGAAAAATGAGGATGCATGGTTATGGCATAAAGGTTATGTCATGTAAATTTTGATAACATGATTAAGATCAGTAGAAAGAGAAAAGTTAGAGGACTTCCTAGCCTAACTAAATCGGATCATGTTATGTGTCATCAATGTCAGAAAGGGAAGATGACAAAATCTAGTTTCAAAAGTAAAGACTACTCAATAAAAAGAATCTTAGAGTTAGTTCACACTGACCTATGTGGTCCCATGAGAACTCATAGCTACTATGGAGATAGATACCTTATTTTGTTTGTTGATGATTATACTAGATTGATGACTGTAATGTTTTTAAAAGAGAAATCTAAGGCATTTAAGATATTTAAATGGTACAAATCTAAAGTAGAGAAAGAAACTAGTAAAGAACTGAAATGCTTAAGGTCTGACAGAGGTCATGAGTTTATTTCTGATGAATTCACTAACTATCGTAATGAGCATGGCATCAAAAGACAGGTTTTTGCACCTAGAACACTGCAACAGAATGGGATTGCTGAAAGAAGAAACAGATCCATTGTTGATTGTGCAAGAACACTGATGATAGAGAAGAATGTTGCACATATGTATTGGGGAGAAGCTGTCAGCACAACTATATATGTCCTAAACCGAGTACAGTTAAAGAAAGACACAAACAAGACACCCTACGAGTTATGGTTTGGTTACACACCGAGTGTAAGTTACTTCAAAATTTTTTAAAACAAATTTGAACTAAGAGTTTACATCGATGCGGATTGGGCTAGAAATATAGATGATAGAAAAAGCACAACCAGAGGAGCATTTTTCTTTGGTGAAAGACTTGTAACTTGGACAAGAAAAAAACAACCTTGTATTTCTCAGTCTACTGCCGAAGCAGAGTATGTTGTTACTGCTATAAATTGTTCAAACATTGCTTATATCAAACAAGTGTTGGAAGGGATGAATAAGGTAATCACTGAGCTGGTGATTATATATTGTGACAACACTAGTACAATAAATATTTCTAAGAATCATGTAATGCATTTGAAGACAAAGCATATTTCAATTAAGTATCACTACTTAAGAGAACAAGTACAAGATAAGAAAGTAAGATTGGAATATGCTACATCAAAGGAGAAACTTGCTAATATTTTTACCAAGCCTCTACCAAAGGACACTTTTGAATACTTGAGGACTAGACTTGGGGTCCATCCCCTGTCTACCAGTCACTAATGTGATCTGGAGGTTGCATCAGCGTAATCTTATCAAAAGATCATTCATGTTGATGCAACATAGCTCACACTTTGGATTATGTCTAAGGTTGTGAAAGATTTGAGGAGCTAGAATAGAAATTTGCATATCAATATATAGAGATACATTGTCTGCACCGAACAATAGAGATTTACTTAGCTATTACAGAGCTATATGTTTTATGTTTTTCTTTGGCATTGTTGTCAAAGGGAGAGATAAATAGAGAGATCAATGAAATATCTATCTAAGGGAGAGATAATCTAAGAAAGTTAGGGAGAGATTTGAAGATTTGTTGCTAAGAACAAAAGGAATCTGAGAGCCAAAAAGATCAAATCCACAGAGGAGAGTCTACACTTGTAATGTTGTTATGTAACATAGTGATTAAACATATTAAAAATCAAGCTAGGGAGAGCTTACCTAGCTACAACATTTACTTATAGAGTTGTAGAATACATGTTTGGTACATGCATGGCATATTTCATTTTTCTTGTGTTGCCATCAATGCCAAAGGGAGATATTGATGAACTACAAATGATTGAATACCTGAATGATATGAAGATCAGTGATTAGAGATCACCGAGTTACTAAAATGATATGTAAGATAATTAAATCAGTCATTATGTTGTCATTGATGTCAACTAGTTTTGATAGTACTTATCATGTTAGTTACAAACGTCTAAACATCTGTAAAAAGGAGAGAAAAGATGAAGAACTAAGATATCTACATGGAGAAAGATGGATATGACAGATCAGGATAAGTGATACTTTGGGTAACTTATTAATGACTCTATGATCTCATATTGTTGACTTGATTATGTTGCATTAATCTATTATGTAGAAGGAAGCAAAATTGTACAAGGCAATGTGGTCAGTAAATGAAGCACTTTAGTATACACCGAGCCATTGTAGTGTATACCGAGTGACAATATTAACCGATCTTGTGTTCACCGACGTATTTCTTTGTTAATCGAGTATGGATGAAAGTATTAAATGCTTAGTTCAGCCGACAGAATTTGATGAGCTGGAAATTGTTATGATTTTGAGATGGAGGATAAAGTTTTTTATGAGATTCATGGCTGATAAAATTCAAAGAAGATCTAAAGGATGGAATTGAAATGTGTTATGGACACAACTTCCTAGGAATGTTTAAAAGGCAAAATACATGAAGAAGGATAAGCGAAAAAATTTGATGGTTGATATGAAAATAGTTTATCTGTCTATATAAGAGATATGAGTTTCTTTATTGAAAAATGCTGGAAGAAAGAAAACTGCAGAGATTTTATGAACACAATTTCATGCAATCCTGATCAGACTGGTTGAAGGAGAACCGAACTGCAGAATAGAACCGAGCATCAGAGAGCTATTACTGAGTAAAAGTAAGTTGAGGAAGTGAATTGAAATATTGATCAGAGGATTTGTATGGGCTTAGAATAGATCTGAACATCTACAAGTTAAGTTGTATTGTAATTAGATCAACTAGACTGTTTCAATTTAACGATTGATACAGAAAATCTCCTAACCGAGTGGACTTAACCATCTTATGTTATGCCCCTATGTCATTCAAGGAATGTACATTGTTATCTTATTGACCCCATAGTGAATGTTGGTTGAAAGTTAACTGTTAGTCTTAAATCCTCTAACAAGGTCACACCTAACAGTGTGTTTGTAAACTTTAATAGGGTTAGCTCTTCACCAAGCTCACTTCAAAAGAGTGAAAATTATTTTGGGTTACCGGTCCTAGGTGGTTTTTCCCTTAACAGGGTTTCCATGTTAAATCATTTTGCTATGTGTTTCTATGATGATTGTTTTATTGTCATACTTTACGTACTGCATATTTGATTTGGTCAGTAATCATAGTGAGTTAATTAACTGGTAATTGGTAAAAGGCATAGACAGTTTAATAGTTAGTTTATGTTACTGAGTTGCAAAATTTATTGGAATTGTTTTAAGCATTACATCTTTGTATTTGGGACTGTAGGATAACTGGTCTAACTGATTCACCCCCCTTCTCAGTTATTCTAACATGAACAAAATATGCAGAGAGAGGAAGGATGGACAAAATATTTTCAAAATTATTAGTACATTAAGTGGATTTAATATTATTGGAGATTTTACGGTAAGTTGCATCAGAGTAGATTGGAATGAGTGAGAAATTTTTTAAAAAAATTTAAAACCCTAAAATATCTAGTAGGCAAAGGAACAAGATATTAGCCGAATGCTCGCATAGAAAACAACCATACATGATACAGTTCACCTATGGTGGATCAGATAATGAATATGGAAACCCACATAAGAAGAAATGTAAAATAGGGAAAAAGGGACTTGCATTCAAAATAGAAGGAAAACTGATATGTGGACGAAAAGGAGGAGAAACTATTGAAGCACTCTGAAATCTGTAGATGGAATGAACGATGACCATGTTAATGTACTAATATAAACATTAGCCCCAATCTTAGACATTTTGTTCCTACAAATGAAACATGCACGCGGCCCATAGCCACCAGGACACATCCAAGCTTACATGCAAGATGCCACACAAAACCTCCCGTGTGCCCTTGCAAACTACCACGCTCCCATCTCTACAGCCCTATTTTTTCTAAAATTTCACATAGGAAATGGAAAAGACTACCGGGAAAAAAGACATGGGTTTAATTCCAAAATTTCTTCAACCCTATAGTTTTTGGCACGATTTTTCCATCTCACACTGTTTCGAAGGTGGAAACTAATGCGGAAAATGTAGTAAAAAACTTTAGTCTCCCGCCTTAACGACAAGGACTAACAAGATCTTGGGCTTTCTTTAAGATTTTACTATCAATAAGAGGAGACATAGAATTCCAATTGATTGGCTCTTCAGCTGTAAAAAAAATTCTCCATACAATAGGTCAAAGTTATAGCAAACTTCATATAAATAATTGAATTTAATATTTAAATTAGTTTGTCTATAATCTTCAATAATGATTTGTTTGGCCTACTTAGGGAAAAAATATAAAACACAGTTCTCAAATTTTCTTCAAAATTTTAAGATTTTCCTATTTGTAGTGGTCACAAATTAGTTTTTTACTATAGAATGGGAGAAACAATTATTGAAGTTAAAGAAAGAAGAAATAAATCCGTTCAATCAAGCTCATACTGTGAACAAGTTGAAGAGAAGGTATTTTTGGACAATAAACAACATGAAATGGGATTGTTTTTTCAGCATAACTTTTTCACTCTTTTCTCGACACTGTATTTTCTTTGTAACAGTGAATTTTGATGGGTTTCCTTCAGCTAAAAATAGCCTATTTGCTAATTATATAAGGAGGTCTAATTGTTAAAAAAATTAAAAGGTTTTTATTTTGTATATTTAATCTATACATTTATTTTTATAAATAAAATATACCCTAATAGTTGAATAGGGTGAATTATGAATGCACAAGTGTCAATAAAATTTTAAAATATAAAATTGTTTGACAAAAAGGATCCATCATAAATTTTGGCCTTTGTTTGGATGTATTGTGATCATACAGAAAAATATTTTTTTTGTAATTTATGCTTGTAATGGAATAAATAGACTATGAAATGTTCTCTTACCCAAAAGGTGCTATTAGCCTAGCATTATTTCTAATTATATACAACAAGTTAGCACCAAATAAACATTGTAATGGAAAATGAGAGAAATCAAATACACATATAACACAAATAATTTGGACAAATGCCCTTGGAGAAACTAGATCTGGGGAAAACTAGTTTGAGGAGTTTTATTAATATGCTTAGCAAATCTACTATTGAGGAATTATTACAATCATTTTCCTAATACTGACAATAGTGTTAGTCTCCCCTATGCCACTTGTTGAATTATTGACAATCTCCCCTCTATTACTTGTTGAACCTCCCTTTGGAACTCAGAAGTTGGAAGTTTCTCTTTCTTACACTACTAAAACCCTCTATCTTCTTGAAAACTCAATCAATTACAATTAATCTCTATTTTAATGTGGCTCATCGATTCCCAACATATGAGCTCTCTCATTTAGAAGCTGGAGAGCCACAAATGGGAACAGCTTGGAAATAAATTGCAATCTTTTTATATAACTTTAATTTATATTTTATAATAAACAACGTTTTTTAAACGTGACATTAATGTTGTAACAATTAATTAAGAAACATACAAATTAGATATGTTTAATGTATGTAAAAATATGGTAGAGACTAGTTGACATCATTCCAGTTCTAGTTAAGAAGCATATTTTTTCTAATCAGACAAATGGAGGGTAGAAAGTGGTCCATTTGTATCTGAACAAGGACAGAATCAAGGCGTGGGGCAAGTTCAGACAAGTCAAAAAGTTCTGATCCATATCATTATCCTTCATTACATATTACCTGATCTCCAAAGAAAGACATCTGATTGATAGATTTAATCATCTTATCCATCATCCTTGGGTTCACTTTCTTCTTTCAAAGCCTGTTGAGAAGCAGAGTACATCATGGAATTGAATGAACTTTAAAGAAGATTGTTAACCAATAATTGCATTCCATTTTTAGTTAGCAGAATATGATGTCACGCGCCTGAGCATTTTCAGACTTGGATACTAATGAGATATAAGTTGGAAACTTTTCTAAGACTAGAAAAATGGAAGTGGGCTACCAGATCCACAGCTGAACATTTATTTTAGTAGTATAAATGTCAGTTATTGACTGAGTAGGATGATTAATAATTCTTATTTTCAGTAAGTTACTAATTTATGTGATTGATAAACTCTTTACCCACTGATCTCCAATGTTGATTATGATTGAATGATTTGTGAGATGTAGGACGACTAATATTGTTCTATACTGTAAATATCAAATTAAGTGAGCTGTTTATATTATAGGATAAACTAGATTTTGAAGGTACTTTGACATCTTTAACAGATTAAGTGCACTGTTATCTTCTTAAAATCTTACTATAATTTCTTCAAATTGATAGTTTGAGAAGTCAACTACCTTATTATAATAACAAAATATTTGAGCTTCCCTTAACCTAATTATCATCACAAACCACCTAATAGGAATCAAATCTAGAAACTATTTTTGAAATCTCTTTAGCTTTATTAAATTGTAATGATTGATCAAGAACGCGATCAGAAACATTTTTTATTTGGAAACAGAGCACAGTTGTTTGCAGAGTCATTTACATGAAGTACTCTTACATTCTGTGAAACCGCGTTAAAGAGCCATCTACAATGGCAGCAAAGAATCAGTATAATGATATGAAGGTATTAACAAAAAGTTGTCTTTCATCTAGGATTTTATTTTAAAGGTACTGACATGAATGCTTGAACAAAAGATAGATGTATTTAAGATATTACACTGACTTGAACAGTTAAACAAAATATAAGATGTATTTAACATAAATGCTAGTACTATAAATTTCTGAATTTGAAAAAAGTTTTGATATTTGTAAAATGCCAAACAAACAAAAACCAAAAACCAGGTTGAACAAATGCTCATTTTTATTTAACCAAAGAAAGAGTACACATTTCAAAGGAGGTCTATGATCTTGCTCGTTGTAGCTTAGCACGAGAATCATAGTTATTGAAGATTAACTGAAATAGAAAAAATCTGCCAAAGAGAATAGGATACCCTTCACCTGAAAACAAAACCACCCTAGTCAGGAGATCGATTGAATAGAAAGAACTAAGACAGGATTACACTTTATACCTGTCATGAGATCTTACTAATAAGGTGGTGGTGGTTGAGGATATTTATGGACTGGTGAAGGAGATTTATAAGGAGGTGGGGGAGATGGAGATGGCGATGGCGGAGGAGGAGGCGGTGATCTGTAATAATAAGGTGGTGGTGGGGATGGAGATGGTGGTGGAGGCGGTGGTGATTTGTAATGATAAGGTGGCGGTGGGGATGGAGATGGCAGTGGAGGCGGTGGTGATTTGTAATGATAAGGAGGTGGTGGGGGTGGAGATGGTGGTGGAGGTGGCAATGGTGGTGGTGGTGATGGTGGAGGAGGAGATTTGTAATAGTAATGCGGTGGTGGTGGAGGAGGAGACTTATAGTAATAAGGTGGTGGCAGGAGCTTCTTTCCATAAGAAGCTCCAGTGTATTGGAATAGACTAGAAAGCATAGCAAAGAAGAGTAGCATAACTGGCCATGGCAGCCTTGCAGTTGCCATTGAAGTTTCTGATCTAAACTTTCAGAAGTGAAGAAGAAGAGAACCCAGGCTTCCATTATATAGATTGAAAGTCCACAACTCTCGTGATCTAATGATACCATTCACGTTCTCCAAACTCATGTTTCTTGGGGTTTGAAAATCCCGTGAACTTACCCCGCTGGTTCTTGTCAGATGTCAGCCATAATGTTTGGATGGAATGCGGGAGAGACAAGAATGATCTCTGTACTCCACTCTCCTGCAAGTTGATGATTATCGTATTGTGGTTGTGAGTGTAAAGGAATCATGTTTAGCGAGAACTGATGTTCTCTCTACGTGGGGACTAGCGAGCCTGCCTTTGAGAATCATGGCAGTGGATATATGCCTAGTTATAAGAGTGTTTTGTAAATTGTCTCCAGATGGTTGAGAGTGATAAGATTATGATTTGAAATGTGGTTGTGAGTAATAAGGTTATGATTTGAAATGTGAACATTTTTAAGAAGGTTCTATGAAATTAGGGGAGAAGTTTTATTGCTGTATGAATGTTATGGGTTTTATCGTGTTCTATACTGGACTTATGTTTGATTCGGTACGTAGTTGAGAGTGGTAATGCTAATATGAGAGTTTTATTGGTGCAGGAAGGTTATGAGTTGCATCTTCTCCTATATTTAGGATAAGGATTATATTCTCTCTATGAAGGACGAGCAAGCTTGCCTTTGAGAATGATGGCAATGGATTTTGTCAAATGTACTGTTCTCAGATAAAATTGGAGCTTAACAAATTATTATCACTTTGTCTTTTAGATGGTTGAAATTGGTAAGGTTATAATCTGGAGAGTGGATGCATTTGAGAAGGTTTTATGAAATTGGTTCATGAAGGTTATGGGCTTAATCACTATAGAACTGAGAGTGGTCTTAAAATTTTCTTAGGATAAATATTTCAGCACCTATAGGGAAGATGAGAGATGCTTATATATTATTTCTTTCAAGGACTTCAAATATTGTTGTAAATTTGTAATGAAATCAACAAGGTTACAATTAGCAAGAGTTACAATCATCATTATTGACGTACTATTTATCATTGTGCTTAATTAATTAGTCTTTTACATTATGTGCATCTAACATAATATGAGTTTTCTTAAATAGTTATCTACATTTGAGAGTAGGTTGTACTTGTATCACACATGATTTGTACTTTCCTATTTGATGGAGATGTAATCACCATGTGACTTCATCTCTTATTATCCCACATTGTTTGTATATTCAAATATATTGTTGTAGTATCTCATATACAGCCACTTGTAGCTCACTCTTTGATATCTTTATAAATACAATTGCATCTATATTAGAATAACAACCATCATGTATTTTTACAATCTAGAGTTATATTTTAGTTGTTGTGGCTTGTTTGTACCATTACATCCCAAGGAGGTTGACACCAACAAAAAATAATGAGCTTAAATATTTAGAAAACTTGTATAATGAGGGCTCTCATATTCTTCAACATGAATTTAAATAATTCTTATTTTTCACCAACAATAGACTTTAAACTTTTAAACCAAAATTGTAGAAAATGCATAAATCCCGAAATAAAAACAACTAGCTTTAAGCAACATTAAATCAATTTACTTTCCCAGATCTGACAAGTCCTTGACAAAAATGGATCATTCACCGTTAATCTAAATCATAATAAAATCCACTTCTAACATCAAGATTTTTAAATTTTGAACTTGTCAATCTTTGACCAATCCATTATCTTCATCTCTGCAGTTAAGATTCATTAATCAATTATATTAAGATTTATTTATCAATTATATGATGTAAGATTATTTTTTATAGCCTTCAAAATTATATTTATGTGTTTTAGAGACAAATTTTTTCACTTTTACATTATTAACATTTACAAAATTATATACTATTCATTAAATTCTTCAACTTTTAGATATATTTCAATATTAGAGAAAACACACAACATTATCAACTATTTATTAAGATCCATAATGCTCATAGACATACTACATAACTCAAGTTTCTTCATGCTAACTAGCTTCAATAATACATTTACAACATTTTGAAAAGCAAACCAAATTACTTCAACATCACCCTCCAACCTTCTACCATGCCATGAACAAAATGTCATTGAACGTCTATGTACTTTTTCCTTGAATGAAAAGTCAAGTCTTTTTGTTAAATATACAACGCTCTAATTGCCACAGAAATCTGTTTGACTTATCCCTACATCTAAAAATGCTCTATTAAGCTATCTCCTTAATTAAAAACTTAAGTTCCATATAAATAAAAACGCTTACTATTATAATATTTACCATAATATCTACGAAACAAAAAATATAATTTTTTTTGGGAAGACCCTTTGTTTGACGGGCTAAGGACTCCTTTGACCCAAGCCCATTTCACTCTGGGTTCTGAAAATGCTTAGAAACCATACAGACTAGAACATTTAAAGCAAAGAAAAATACAATAGAATTCTCCAACCAAAGATTGGTAGACCCAGCCTTAGTCAAAAACTCTAACCTCAAACTGTGTGATGAAGCTTTTGGAAAGGAGATGGTATTGTCTTGTTTTAATACCACTTCAAAAAGAAGAAGTTGAGTGACAGGCCTAAGAATTCTGATTCTAGTTGTGAGAAACTGCTAGACAAGATAAAGAAGAGAAGATTCCGAAGTATTTTGACAGGCTGTACAAGAAGCAGTTAATTAAAAGCTTAGTTCCCTTGAAAAGAGGAACACTCAGAAGTATGATATCTCCCATGTTGAAGGGTTCTGAAAGCTTAGTTCGCATGTAAATGTACCCTTAAAATGTTTTTTTCTTCCATAAGACATAACTTTTACATAAAATATTATATTTTAAAATTTTATAAATTTCCAAAAGATGTTTTTATAAATATGTGGTAGTAGAGCTTTAGTCAATAGATTTTTTTTTAAAATTCAGTGTTTAGAGTTGATATTATTTTGAAATAGTTAACAGTAAAATATTTTGCATTCATAATTACATTCTTGTACATTATGGAATTAAGATGATTTTTCAAAGATATAAAATAGTTCATAATTATGAATTCGAAAGAGAGTATCTAACCATTTTAGAAAAAAAGCCTCGGGATTTTTTAACTTCTTCAACATAGGCGGTGTTTATAAACACCTAAAAAAAGATAGACACCTCCAAGGGTGCATTAACCCTATGTTCCCATGCGACTGCTTAACTCTAATTTCTGCTTACATTTAAGCAGCCAAAGTGTTCCTATGCATATTTTATATGGCAGGAAAAGGATAAAATATAATCTTCTCCTATTTTGGTGGAGCAGCAACTGCTTAAAAAATGAAAATAAGCAGTGGAAAAAAGGGGGGGCTGGAAATTAACAGCAACTGCTTATTGGGAAATGAAATTGCTTTCCCTCCTTTTATTTGTCTCCTATATTTTCTCTCAATAATTTTTTATTAATGATTTTGTTTTAAAAGAGTTTTTAACATAGCTGTTCAAAAAAATAAGCAATGAAATTTCATAACCACGGGGCCATCAGCTCCACAATTTGCTGCTGAAAAAAATGAGCAGCAACTGCTAGCCAAAATAAGCTTAGCAGCTGCATGGGGACAAATATTACAATACTTAAGATAAAACCAGAATGGAAGAGCTAAAACTCATTGAATATCAAAGCAGTTATATGATGAGGAGAATGCAATTGCTAGGGTTAACAAAAATTGTTGTTTTCCTTACCTGAAATTTCATTCACTTCTGTGCTCTGAGAAGTCATGGTAGATGCAAAGTTGTTTTTGACAGGAGAATTAAGTCGTTTTCTTCCTTTGCAGATGCTGCTCCGAGCAGAATACAATAAATGCATCTCCATTCCCAAACTCATTCCTGAACAGAAATTTGATTGTTGAAGATGCATCCATAACCTAAATATTAATATCATTAATGCAATGAGTCTGTCAAAATGTCTTAAATGTGCTAAGAGTGGAGATCCATCAAGATAAGCATATGGTTGCAGACCTCACCTCTGAATGATCTTATTATTTAGCTGTTCAAGAGGCGTGCTCGGCATGTATGCCTTGATACCTGTATACAAGGCAATCATAATAGCCAATTTTAAGAGGCACAGTTGTAGCACTGATCAAGCATCGGGAAAGCAGGCATGCTAACAAAAAGAAAACTCTAACAAAATTGCAGATAGCACTATGCAATTTACAAATAAAAGAGAAATGCAAATGATATCCTTGGCCCGTGAGCAGAAATTACAAGTACATCTTCATTGTTTTTTAATTGGATTGAAGTAATGAAATTACAACTAACAGGAAACGGCACAGAATATTATGAAACTACATAAAAAACTAAAAAACCTAACATAACTTGGAGGCTGCGAGGTACTCTTTGTAGGCATCTTGCTGTCTGTTTACTTTGGGTTCCCTTCAAGCATTCAGGAGTTTCAAAGACTTGTGATTGCTTATGGGTAAGTCTACATACGACTGGAATCTGATCATACAAAGCACAGGCAGTGTTAGCACAAAATGTGGTCACTGATGCAACTTAACAACCTGCACTAATAGGTGTAAATAAGCATGAAGCGCGCCAATAGCCATGAATACTACTGCAGTACAATAAAAATCCTTATTCGATGAATATAACAGAATCACATGGGCAAAAAGGAACTCAGTATCACCTAAAGTGTAAATTTTCTTGTTCCATGAGATCAATTGACTCCTAGCGAATATGCATATGATAATTGTTGAAAAGACCCTCTGACTCTTTAGATTTGGTATTCTTTGAGGTATCAGGGGTTCCAAAGACTTGCCAAAACCTCAGTGTCTCGTCTGCTCCAGCTGATGCAACAGTATACCCATCTGGGCTCTAAAATACAAAATACAATGAGGGTTAATATAAACTGATTCAAACAAGGCAGACACGCAAACGTATCCATATACCAATAGCATGCATACCTGTGCCAGATGCAGCACCTTAGAAGTATGGCCAGTAAGCTCTGCAATCTTGGCCATAGATGGGTATTTCCATAAGGTCAATTGGTTCTCGCTATACCCATGTGCACTCAACAGCTCACGCTCATGCTTATTCCACAACAATGCAGAAACTGAAGAGTTGGTGTCAATGGTATTTAGACATGCCCCAGTAAGACTATTCCAGAATTTAATGGATTGATCTGCAAGACCTCCACCAGATGCCAAAAGATTGTGCTGGAAAGAGCACCATGCCAAGGCTGTAACTGCATCAGAATGTTCATCCATCCTGTGAAGATACTGATTTCTAACATTAGAGGACGACATGCTCTTGTCCCAAACATGAAGCAAGTTATCACTGCCTCCACTCGCAAGATACTGGCCAGATAAGGACCATTTCAATCCACAAACTTCCTGCTCATGGCCTCTGTATGTCTTAACATTGGATCTACGGATACGGACATCATGGATAATTATTGAACTGTCCTCACCACCAGTTGCAAGAATACTGTCATTCCAGGAAAGTGATCCTACACGGCCATGATGACCTTTCAAAGATCTCAACTGCATTCAATGTGATGACACTACCATCTTTATAAGGTTGTACTTGAATACAAATAAACAAAAGTAAGAGATCAAAGACTTCATTCTTTACCTGTCGATTAGATGCAGAGTCCCATATCTGTACAGTAGAGCTAGTCAATCCAATGGCGATATGTTTGCCATCAGGTGCCCAATTAACACTGCTTACTGGACCATCATCATCATCTACTGTCAATAGCTCAGAAGAAATGCTCCTGTTTGCATCCCATAAGTAAACTGCATTGCCAAGTGCTATCGATAAAACATTGCTGCCACTCCAATCCAGCAGATTCAAATTACTATCATCAACAATATTTGGGGCATCCAAAGTTCTCTCTGCATGCTGCAAACAACCGCATAACAAAGTCAAAATTTGCAATTAAGATAAAAACCCACAATTCTCAATTAGCTAGTTAGTCAGAGAGCTGATGAATCTCTAGCAACTTATGAAACATCTTATCACTAATCACACTAAAGAATTTGCCTTTTCCTTGGAATATAAGAGTACCAAATCTGAAACCTCAACCGAATTTACAAGTTCGAAAATCTCAGCTCTTGTTTTCCAAAAGACACAAGATTCATAAAATCAAACACATAAATCGAATTCTCACAATTGTAACAACAAACCCTAATCTGAAAGCTGAATATGGCGGAACTGAATTCTTCCAAACTCTAAGCTACTATATCAATGTTGATCATTGTCAGAGTCATCACGAAGCTTGGCTATTTAGGACAGGTCTCGTCCCCTGCTCCTATCTCCTCGCTGCTATAGCCAAATCTAACATAGTTACAGTTTTATTCCTAAATCTTGGCACCTAAGCCTCATTCTATTTGATGAGCTATATGATCTTCAAAAACATTAAAGTGATCAATCCTAATCGATTGTTTAGCATTAACAATTTCAATCTGAAATTGAGATATTATGGATTGACAGATATATAAAACCCAAAGTCTATACAAATCTTCTTGGACTCACCCATGGAATTTATCACATCTTCAAATAATCCTAAACTTCTAGTTGGATGCTCGACTCAATTAAAACTATCACAAGACAACAAAATCAATGACAATAACAAGTTTACTACCATTGTGGAAATTCCCGCGGAACCCTAAAGCCAATCATAACCTACAGGAAAAAGAAGTAAAAACCCTTACTTGAGGTATATAGCGCCTCTGTGATCTCCTAATTCTGGCCCCAGTATCATCAGAAAGAGCTTCAGAATAGATGGATTGCAATCCTTGTGCAGATGGCTTTTTACTAAAGCTCAAAACTCTTGACATCTTAGAAGAATCCATCAACAGACTTGCTGTTTGCTCACAGTCATATTCTTCCATGAAGAGTGTATTTCCAATGATATCTCTTTTATTTACCAAATACCGAGCCCAATCAAAATCCATGGAACTTCTGTTAGCAATAAACCTGTCCCCCTGCAATGACAAATCAATGATGATTTCAAAACCAATAAAAAGAAAAACGAAAATGTGATGTATTTCTATAAGAAATAAGAGAGAAATGCAATACACACATTTTGTATCGGAGTTGCCAATTGCTTTCGCAGAGGACGGGTGATCTTAGGGGCCCTTCTCGAGAGATTCTTGATGCTTGCTGTCCGAGGTGACCCAAAAGCCGCCTTCATTGTTTCTAATTGAAATAAAACCTGTAATTCACAACAACAACAGAAAAAAACACAAAACAACCCAAACAAAAAAGCCAAAGCCCAAAGATATGCAAAATAATCAAGATAAATTACAGTACACAAGTAGTCTTTATGTTATCAGTTTGCTGTATGTTAGTGAGGAAATTGACGAGCAACAGGATACAGCCCCCAAGTCTTAGTTTAGCATAAGCCTGCAAACACCAAATTTGAAATCAGTCAGTTACAGAGCAGAGTGCAGATGAGAGATTGAAAATTGAAGCCCTAGGGTTATTTATATAGGAATGTTTTCTGAAATTTGAATATAATTGGAAGCCGACTTAATGCTAGTTGTTTTGATGAATTGTATGATGAGTCACTCTTTCAAAAATAGAGATTATATAATGGCTACATATTGACAAGTTAGTCTAGATGACTAGAAATCCCTCACCCCAAGTGACTATTGATCTACAACAATTTTTTCTTTTAATTTTTAACTTTTTAATTAAATATATCAATTTATTTTTATTTTTATTTCATCATATATATTTAACTATGCAATTTCTCACAATTCTTGCTTGTTACTTTATTTTGACACACTCTAGAAAATACTTCTCCTTTGTACTTTAAATTATTTTCTAAAATAAATGTGTTTATATTTTTTTTTGATGGAATGTCTTTTTTCAACAAAAAGTATTAAAATAAGGGAATGATTTTTATATATATATTTTTAATTGAAATTAGATCTTGCATAACTTATATACCCACATATTATAATTATATATTTTTATTTGATTTTCATAATATATTTAAATATTTGTGAAGGAAAATGTCATTTTCCAATGTTAATTTTGACTAATAAATAGATTAATTCAAATTGGATCAAAAAAAATTGTGAAGAATGATAAATTGAGCATATTATTTTGCAAGGAAAATTAGAAGGGTTAAGGACTTGGTTCAAGGAACAATGGTGAAAGATAAATTTAATGTAACACAAAATTCAGTTGCCTTGTGTTGTGAATTGGTACTTACTAACAATCAATAATTATTGAAAGTAAAAACTCTATTTTTTTTTAATAAATACAACACACATGCAATTTGGGAAAACGTAATTTATTTTGGAAAACATATGTGAATTAATTCAAGAGAATTTATACATTATACTAATTACAAAACAACATAAAGTAGGATTTTGTAAATAGATAAATGAAGATTAATAGTTTCAAACTATTTTATTTTAAAAATTTCTAAAAGCATATCTTGTCTCCATGAGTTAAAATATTTCTCTTTCCTTATAATAACATAACTACCTATGATGAAATTTGGAAGTGTCTACTAAATAAATATGGAAGAAGAATGGTTAAAGGTAATGGAAGAACTTGAACAAATTAAGAAAAAGAAAACTTGGATCTTGTCCCTAGGCTAGTCGACAAAAATGTTATTGAAACTATGTGGATGTTTCAAAACAAGCTGAATGAAGATGGAGAAGTGAAAAGGAATAAAGATAGTCTGGTTTGTAAAGTATATTCTCAAGTAGAAAGCATTGATTATGAGGAGACTTTTTCTCTAGTAGCTAGGATGGTAACAATTATGATGTTCCTTTCCTTTGTAGCTCACAAGAATTTTAAGGTTTATCAAATGAATGTCAAATCGACATTTATCAATAAGGATTTAAAAGAAGAAGTGTATATTGAGCATGAAAAGAATGATGGTTTTCAGTTGACAAAAGAAATTGAGCATGGTCTGTATCTTGATTAACACACTCAAAAATGTCTCGAAGCACATGCTCTTTACTTCCAAGTTTGGGAAATGGGAGAAGTCCAGATATTCATTAAAGATTCTCTTAATGTATGTGTCATTCGTCATAATACTAGACACTACACAACAGAGTGTGCTCATGTGAAGCTTGCCCACAACTTCACTCCAGTTCCATTACCCACTTGCAAGAAACACTATGAATCAACAAAACATGCAGGTCAAGCTCTGCAACATATATGCAAGGATCTTGGGATTCTTCATTAAAATGGATGTTGGATGTCCACTGGACAGACTCACGCTAGAAGAAAAAGAAATGTAAGTCACGGGACTAATATACTTCTTTCAATGCCATTAAAGGGAAAAAAATTGTATCACGGGAACAAAACAAATAGATTTGGTCAAAGGTATGATGTTCTCCAACTTGAAGATTCAATCTTTAATCAGCACATCTTTTTAAGTGGACAAAAAAAGGTTTATATGTTCACTGTGTCCAAGCTAACACTCTTTTACCTGGATTACCATTTAATGAGGATATAAAATTAGGGAAATAAAGGGAAGTATTAGTTTGTCCAGGTTGGAACAGAAAAATGATTTGGCTTTATCATCCACAGCAGTGCCCAATTCAACCTCTCACAACCTTGAGAAACTGGGTGAGGAATTACTTCTTGTAGTGGGTATAGATCTTGTTGAGGAGATAGTAAATGAAGTCTTATTAGAAGATGGAAGTGTCAGCCCTTTTAAAAAATCTTCATCCCAAATGATCCTAGAGAATACGCCTCATTTTATTGAGTTAGCAAGAGTGATAGAGATTGCATAGTTGGAGAGTCAAATTGGCATTCCTCCAATTTTTCCACATTTGGAGTTATTAGAGAAACAAAAAAATCCTAAATAAAACTCTTGCAAAGAGAAGGTGCCTTGAACTGTGATGACACTATGGAGGAAATGGGTGATGACACTCTGTCAGAAGCTTCATTTATCATCCCTTTGCAGAAAATTACAATCCCTGATTCCCTATTGGAGGAGAATCCCAATGTTAATGAGTTGACAGGTAAATTAACAGGGGGCGTACAGAGGAGACCCAGGTCAATAATCAATTTGACTACTCTCAAACCCTTTCACTATATCAGACTCTAATGAGAAATACAATTCCAAAGAAAACTCCTGCGAAGAGAGGCAGGAAGTCTAAAGCCAACAAAACAAAGGAGGAAATAGAAACAGGTATTCAAACTACTCTTGATGGAAACTTATCAATCAGAAAAATAATGAGGGCGCTATGCTCTCCTCAGTTACAATTCAAAGACATAAATGCCTCTGATAAGCTCCCTTGAATCAAGCAATAGGTGGATGCTTATGGGACAGGTATTGTGCTTTTGGAAGATTCCAAATTATCACAATAGGCATATAATCAACAGTTCTCAAATAGGGCAAAAGGAAGTCATTAAATGTCCCAACTCAAGGAGCATCAGGAGGTTTACATTCTTTTTGGAACCCAAAATTAGTTTCCATTGAAGTTTCTAGAAGTGAAGCAAACTGGAAATAATTGAAACTGTAGTTTGATCTATAGTTTGTCCTCTTTAACATTTATGGACCTACCTCAACAAGGGATATATTGCATCTATGAGAAGTTCTCACGAATACAATGTCGAGTTTGAATATTGAGAGAGTAGTTCTGGCAGCAGACTCCAATGCCATTATTTCTGACAAGGAAAAGTGAGAAGGCATATGTCCATATTAGAAACTTATGGAAGATTTCAATTCATTTATCTCAAAAAATGCCTTGCAAGACATTGTGTCAGAGAATGGTATTTTTTGTTAGGAATAAGGTGTCTCAACCTTGTATATTTCTTTACATTTGTTATTTTCCAAATATCGGCACTTTGGACAATGTGTAAGGTGATCATGACTGAAACGGTTATGACGGATTCCTATGACGGTCATTAATATTTGTAAGAGCTAATTGTGAAAGATTCGTTGATGGGTGAAGACATGCAAGACATGTGGCAACTAATAAAGTTGAGTACTGTACACTCTTGTACATACGGCTGTTCTTTGGAAGTTTCCCTAAAAAGTGAAGTGCATGATATAAGCATTTTTAGGATTGCGAATTTTGATGAGAAGCGAGTGTATTTGTGGAATGTTTTATGCTGCCGGATTTGTCTTCAAGTGTGGAAAATCTTCTGAAAGAACTTACATTGCAAGTGTATTGTAAATTGTAACAATTTTGATTAATATATTGTCCAGGTTTTGGAGTGCTGGGGTTTTTACCGAAAGGTTTCCCCAAGGTATATCTTTGTGTCATTCTTTTTCTATGTATACATGTTATTGTAGAAACATCTAAGATAATTGCATTATCATTCTGTAATTGATAAGGGTTAAATCTGTATTTGCATGATCCTCTCCTTAGGAGTTTAGTGTAGGGAACTGTTTTCCGCACACTTAGTTTCCTTTCATTTTTTCATGGACCAATATGAGAAAAGAATTTCTACAGATAGCTAAGCATCTGGATAGATTTTTGGTCTCACACAGTTGGATTATCTCGTCATTTAAATTAGTTTTTGAGATCTTGCCTCTTATTACTTCTGATCATTATGCAATCTCACTCAAATTAGCAAAGGAACTCAAATGGCTATGCGTAGGTCAACATTTAAATTCGAGAAAATGTGGTTCATGCACCCACATTTTCTCCCAATCCTCTAACAATGGTAGGTAAGTGCTCCATTCAAGAGAGGGATGATGATGTACCAATTTCATAACAAATTACAATTTATTAAGTTCCAAATTGTTAAATGGAATATTCAAGTTTTCAAGAATATTTTTGTTCAAAAAAAGGAGATAGAAGTTGAATTGGTGCAAGTGCATGAACACATTATCCAACGTGGCCTATATTCAAATACATATTCAAAGATTTAGGGAAAACGGAGGAGGTATATTGCAATAAAAATCTAGAGATCTTTGGCTTTGTGAAGGTGGCCATAACACTAAGTATTTTCATGCTTCAACCCAAATTAAAAGTGAACTTCAAACTATCTTTTCAATTTAGGATTCAACTAGAGGAAAACATATTACAAACGCCCAAGAAATTTAGGAGGAAGAGGTAAATATTTTTACTAGTTTTTTTATCCCCGCTACAAGTATAGTGTCCAAATGGTGCCCAAACTGAACAAAACCTTTTGGAATCTATTCCTACATTGTTTTCACAAGAGCATAATGATCTAATAATGAGGCTATTCACATTGGAAGAGGTTAAGAAAATTGTTTTCTCCTTTCCACCAAATAAATGTTAGGTCCTAATGGATTCACAACACTTTTCTTCCAAAAAATATGATATGTTTTAGGATTTGATCTATTGTTATCCCTAGAAGAATCTCGTAAGAATAGAGTAATGTTGAGTCACTTCAATGCTACTAATATTTCTCTTTTCCCAAAGACTAAACAGTCAAACGCATTTTTAGAATATAGGCCCAAATCACTATGTTACAAAATATACTAGCAGTCACACACTTTTGTGCATGCAACAGTGAGCCGATAGGAGATTTGATTTTTCCCTAAAAAAATGCTTAAAATATCTAGAGCAAAAAAAGAGCCATTTTCCTTGCACACATATTTCCTCATAAAATACCTCCATTCACAAAATTTTGTTCAATAATAATAGGAATTTTTAATATTTCTATTAGGATATAATTGTGTAGTTTTTAGAGTCAAACTCATTGAACCATATTTCATGAGCAATATTTTGCAAGAATCCATCTCTCCTGAGAATGAATGGGACACTTAGCACTCATTACATCTAGGTGATGATCATAAAGGTGAAGCATTAAGACTTCTTGGGAGGTTGCCCACCCTAGTACTACTCCATCTCAAGTGCACTTAACTACAGAGTTTACTCCATGGTTAAGCTCACTCTAC
This sequence comes from Chamaecyparis obtusa, assembly GCA_027943335.1. NCBI lineage: Eukaryota > Viridiplantae > Streptophyta > Pinopsida > Cupressales > Cupressaceae > Chamaecyparis > Chamaecyparis obtusa. The sequence continues at coordinate 1,123,117 of BSBK01005497.1, read as the reverse complement.
TTGCAACCCCATTTTCAAAACCTTTAGCAAGTGTTGTGCCTTATGATACATTCATTAGAAAGCCCCTAGATCTCACCAATCTCTAAGTAGGATATGTTTTCTACAAAAAGTCAAATTATGATGCTACTATCAAGATTCAATTGTATAGTTTTTTTAGTCAATTTCAGTGACCCATGTTTCATGAGTAGTGGTTCACAAGAACCCATCTCTCATGAGAATGAAAGGAGTACTGGGATGGGTGACCTCCCAAGAAGTCCTGACTCTTCACCTCTCATGTGAATATCACCTAGATGCAATTAGTGTTAAGTGTTCCATTCATTCTAATAGAAATATCATAATTTGACTTGCTATGAAAAATATCTTCTACTTATTAAATGATAGGAAGTGTTCAATGAAATGAGGAGCCCTATATATATATATATATATATATATATATATATATATATATATATATATATATATATATATATATATATATATATATATATATATATATATATATATATATTACTTACATTAAAATTCTATACCGCATGAAGAGTGAATTGTGATAAGAAAAAGAGTGTGGAAAACCCTTACAATATATACTGCAAACTGTTGGAAACTACAATTGAAACATTGGTTATATTGTCGTTGATGTCAAACCTTAACTGGTAAGAAAGTTTCTATCTAGTAGAGTACTATATCTTTTGATTGATGAAGAGGATTTGAAAAGAGGAGATAACAAGAGAACCTAAGGAAAGGTTGAGTTGTGTGATACTTCAATGGGTACTTGATTAGTTGGCACATTGATAAGGTAATGTGTTGTTTATCTTGAACACCAAGTGAAGAAGAAAGACTGAAAACATAGGCTTAATCGAGAAAAAGTGAAGAAATTTAGTTTAAGCCGAGTGATGCTAGTGTTGGAAAAATGGTCAGCACTCCCCTCTGGATTCGTGACATGGCTTAACTACCTCCTGTGTCTTCTATAAGTCTAGTGGTTGTATCGGACATTAACAAGTCGATCTTTTGGTGCAATGGCAACCGCTACTTGTAACAAGAGGTATCAGAGCTTGGTCATAGGTTTGAATCCCCTCGGGTAATGCTGAGGGGGAGATTGTTGGAAAAATGGTCAGCGCTCCCCTTGAGATTTGTGACATGGCTTAACCGCCTCCTATGTCTTCTATAAGTCTAGTGGTTGTATCGGGCATTAACAGGTCAATCTTTTGGTGCAACGACAACTGCTACTTGTAACAGCTAGTGTCGACCGAGTGCCAATATATGTCAAGCAAATCTAGTGTCGACTGAGCATCAATAATTACTGAGAGACTAATAATTAACCAAGAAAAGGTAGTATTTGTCGAGAAGGAAAGTTTTAGCGATGACCGAGATATCCAATAATGACCGAGGAGATGAACACAGTATTGACCGAGTGTCAGTAATTTACAGTTTGTGAAAGAATTGAGAATCCCAGCTGACATAGTTGAATTCTTGGGATATGTAAAACATGTTGACATTATTAATGAATGATATGGAGCATTTAATGCATGGTAAACCATTTTATTATGGATTCAAAGAGAAGTTTGGAGATGTATCTAGAAGGAAAACAAAATGATGGAATGATTCGATGAATCTAACCAAAACCTAAGATCTATGGAAGAGATTAAGCAGAAAAAGATTAATCTACTTGATCAAGGAGGTATAAGGATGACCTAATTGTGAGGTTAAATAGTGTGTGGAAGAGGTTGATGTTATTGACTAATGAATCTAAGCAGAAGGCTAAGGTGAAGCTGTGAAGAGCTGAACAAAGTTGTGGTGATTGCTTGAAGAGAATTTTCGAGCAGATCGGAGATGGAGGTCAGTCTGTAAATCAACATATGAGAGAATTGGATCTGTATTTGCAAAGATATTTCAGATCAAAACCTATTGTTACTTTCTAACCATTATATCAGTCTAAATCCTTTAATCAAGGTTGACCTAACAGTCATTGTGTAAACCCTTTAATCAAGGTGACATTCTGATGGAATGCTCTTAAGCTCTCTACTAGGCCACTCTTAATAGGGTAATTAAATTCTTTAACTAGGTCACACCTAATAGTGTGTATTGTAAACCTTTAACATAGTTGGCTTCTCACAGAGCCACTTTAGAAGAGTGAAAATCAATAGCATGTTACAAGTGGTTTTTTCCAAATTGGATTTCCACGTTAAATCCTAGTGTTATACTTGTGTGAATGTTATTTGATGTGAATGTTATTGAAAGTTTTATATTCTGGAAGTTGATTACTTTTGGATAGTGGACTGTAAGTTTTATATAACTGATATATGCTATAGAGACTAAGTGAATTGCTGATTAGATCCAAGTTTGTTGAAGCACTAGAAAGTTAAATTGGTACATTTGGACCTGAGGATAACTAATTCACCCCCCCTCTCAGTGATTCTAAAATCATTCTAACACAAACTCATTTTTTAATATCACCAACAATTACATTTTGATTGGATAAAAATGAAAATGGAGGATGAAATAAGAGGTAGTTATGGTAAATCACAAAATTGTTAATAATATAGAGGGTGTTGATGAATTGCTTGTTGATGGTGTATAATATTTGACATAAAAAAATGAAGCCTTTGTGGATGCGAAAATGAACATGAAACACCCAATTTCACTGTAGAGGATAATTTTACAGAAGTAGGCAGAATCAACAGCAAGGATAGGTAGTGTGTATCAATCTTTATTGATAATGTGAACACCAAATTTAATATATCAATTATTGTATACAATAAAAATATTAAATTTTAAAAATTTAGAATAGAAAATATTTTTCCAACCAATTCAATTAGATTTACAATTGAAATTGAGTATATTTCAAATAAAATATTCTAAAAAAACTCTTTTAATATAAATAAAAATTAAAAAAGATAATATCTTCAAATTTCTAAAATAAAAAATAAATAATCATCTTTTGTATTAATTAAATAAATACAAAAAAATTAAATTAACAATGATAATATCTTCAAATATTTAAAATACAAAATCATCTTTAACCAATTTCATTAGCTTTAAACTTGAAAATCTAATATATTTAAAATATATATTGAAAAAACTCTTTTAATTTAAATAAAAATAGATAAAATAATATCTCCAAATTTTCAAAATTAAAAATTAAAAATCATGTTTCAAATTTTTAAAATAATTAATTAAAAATCATCTTAATTTGTATTAATTAAGAAAATATAAAAAATATAAATAAAATTAATTTTAAATAGGGAAAAATAAATCAATGATAGGGATAATGGAAAAAAATAGAAAAAAAGTGAAAAAAAAGATAAGAAGATAGTATCTAATCTAAAAGCATGATTGAAAAAAAAGACAATTGGCGAGGCTGCCAATTTTCTTGTAGAAAACTAAATTTTCAGAGAGCAAAGGTCCCACAAATAGCTTATCGACTAAATAAAATATTCTCAAAAGCCATTTATTTGAGATTACAGAGCCTCATTACTAAACTCATTCCTCCTGAGAAGGGTGGATTTGTACAAAGTAGGGAGACAATAGAAGGAGCTTTATTTGCGCATGAAGTTCTACATTCTATCAAGGAACATCGTCTCTCCACTTGTGTAGTAAAATTGGACATGATAAAGGCCTATGACAAGGTCAATAGGGACTTCTTGATGAAGCTACTTAGAGGGTTTGGATTCACCAAAAAATAGTGTAAGTAGGTACTATCATGCTTGAAAGGAGAAAAATGTTTAGTTATAGTTAATGGCTCACTAGTGAGTCTCTTTAATGCAACTCAAGGTGTTAGGCAAGGAGATCATGCGTGTGTGAAAATTGTACCTAACTGTGGACACAACACTTCAGTAAAACATTAGAGGTTAGCAAATCAAAGAAATTTGTAAATAAATGAAACTAAGCTAACCAGACGATTTACTGCCTTCTAGTAGGTGCAAGTATGGTATTCTCAGATTAGACCGAGATCAATGACAATGCAACACCTAAATGAAGAATTTAATGCTAATAGATGAATGTAAAATGAATGCAAATTAATCTATTAATTTTTTTGGATTTTTGATGCAATTATGATGAAAAACTGTATGAATCTAAGATAGAATAGAATTGAAATGATATGCAGATTATGCTAACAAAGATATGCTATGATATGAAAAATGGATGGAAAACTATGAAAAACTATGAATGATCTCACAAAATCGTCTGTCGCAAGAGCTTGATTCTTCATACACAATTTCGCTAAAGTGATTGTGCAAATTCGAGAGATTGAGAGATGATTTGTGAAGAGTTGAGCCTTGATTTTATAGAAATCCAGGGCTTGAGGATGCATTGAGAAAAGCCATAAATCACTCTTGATAAACTCAGGTTGATTTTTGAGTTAACAAGAAATCAGGAATAATTAATTCATAAAATCATGCAAAAATAACTTTTTAACTTAAATAAGAAGTTTAGATCAACTTTCAACTCAAAATAGATGTTGAGTTTCAAAAAGATAACAACTTGAATTGATTTTCTAATTTAAAATTTAACTGCTCTTTCAATGTGCATAGATAATCATGAATTAATGAAATAAATAAAGTGATTTACCTTCAATTTAATTGATTTTAAATTTAAAACAATTGATTTATGGGTTAATCAATTATTAAATCAAACTTTTATTCAAAAACTATATCATTAAATATTGACAACTTGCTTTAATTAATTAAATAAGAATTTAATCAATTATTGATAAGAATTTTGATTTATTATCAAAATTAAATAATATAATTTAAGAATAATTAGAATTAAATCCAATTAAATAATTAAGTGGCAGAATTAAATTTAATTAATTAAATATTCAACATATTCAATTAATTAACTTTAGGATAAATAATGACATTTATCACCAAATAATATACAATTAAAGATAATTAGGATAAATAGGAATATTTAAAGAATATTCCCTGATGCAGAATTAGGATAAAATCAATTTTTGATAAACTGATGCATAGATGTGCCTTAGTTAGGACTTTGATGTTGATTTCGATTGATTTGACGATGTAGGAGGTTAATGAACCTATAGCCCATTTTTGGGGTATTACATTTTGCCCCTCTTTGAATTACTGTGTGAAGTGCAGTGGTTCAAAGAATAGTCTATTTTTATATTGAAATTGTTTTGAAAGATGAACCGATTTCGAGGCAGAAACTGATTGAAAGATTTAGAAAAGAGTTGATTCTGGTCTTGGTTGACCAAGAATCGTGATGATGTTAACTATAGCAACAATGAACCGATGATTACGAAAAAGTATCCAAAACACCTGATTTTGAACCTTATGATTATGAAGAAGTGAGTGACCTGATTGTCCAAAGGAATCGAAATGGTATCGCATCTGAACCCTTCAATTATGAAGAAACAAGGAAATAACACTAATGAACTGATGGTTATGAAAAGCTGATACAGTTTACAAGATAGATTAGGATACCAGATTGATATGGATCTTGATGAATCTGATATGCGAGGTCTTTTGATGAATCAGCAACTAGACATGGTTGTTGTCTTGTTTACTGAGGAAAGATTTGATTTACAAACTTGATTGCTATGCAATACCATGCCTCCTTCGGGATGAAAATTGAAATCTGACAAGAAAAGTTAGCATTAAATGGTTTAGAAGCATGTTAATTGATTTCGAGAAGTGGTTATACACGTCTGAGAATGAGTTCTGCATCATTTAGAGGTCCTGGAAACCAAGTTTGACTAGGTTTGACCATGAGTTGGCCATGGGTGACCAAGTTGAAAATTTGATAGTTTGATGTAAGATAATAAGTTAAGTTAAATTATGCATTTCTGTGATGATTGAAAGGTCGAATATGCAAGTAGTTAACCGTCCTAGGTCTGAAAATTTTAAATCGCTATTTTGATAATATAAATGATCTTAGATTTTGATTTTGATCCTAAAAATGGGTTTAGAATGTCAAAATTAGCTAGAGGTGCTTGCTTGGTGATCTGTTAAGAAGACCTTTGTGCGATACTCAGTCCTTATGATATGTTTAGCGTAGTTTTGGAGAATCATTAAGCATCAAGCTCATTTGGAAATCATGAGATAAATGCAATCATGCAAAGTGCAAAATGAAATGCAAACCTAAGACCTAGGACCTAGTCACTGATCATGTGTCGGTCATTTTCATCATTGAATTTTTTATTAGGTAACCGGATAAATCAATACAACATCCACTAGCTAGGAAACTATGAATATATGAATATTGATTTTTGCGCCAAAGTTAATACAACGCCCACTGGCTAGACAACCATGGACATATGAATATTGATTTTTTTTTTGGAATGTCAGATTAGATATAAGCACCAAGGCACAAATGCCAGGATGACCTGAATATCATGTCCATTTTGATATAGCAATTGGTATAAGCATCAAAACATAAATGTCGTGATGACCTAAATACACCTTGCAAAACAAACATGCCAAATAGTTTGCAAAATTCATTCTTGTCTCCAATGTGAATTACCCGCAGTGACCCTTTATCATTCACATCCTTGGATAATAGCCATTCATAGTAAGATTGAGAAATCATTCAAAAAGATGTAAGCTAGATCAAACTTCCTTGAATTTTTTGGGTATTAATGGTTAAGGTACTCATGGCCATCCAATACACGAAATGGAGGCTCTTACAGACGGACACCATTTCAATCCATAATTTCCAAAGTTATTAGATTTTCACTTAAAGTAAAAAATAAAGAAAAGATTATGCCCCTAATCATCACTCTCTGAATCCTATAAAGGACATCATCGAAGAGCTTGAAAGGACACAATATGCAAAAATCTCAATGTGAATCAGTAAGCATACAAGGAGATAAAAGCATGTGAAGCATAGATTGTTCTCAGTTTGTTTTGATGTTTGTTTGTGTTGTTGTAGATGTAAAATCCTTTCTGGAAAGGAGACAGACAGACTGACTCAGATGTAGCTTCAAAGGACTTCTGACTGGATATGACATGTCTGAGGTACTAAGGACTGTAGGATATGACATTGATTGCCCCCAAGTTTGAAACATTGATAGGATACAGATGCTTGAGATGATTGGTGTACAAACTGACTTTATTGAAACAAGGATATATACAGACTAAAGCAGACTGAAAGATGGGAAAGACCAAGATTGTGCTAATAGATAGAGCATTTTGAACAAGTGGTGCCCATTTGCCTGGTTTTCACCATCTTGGCAGAGATTCTATTTTTGCTAGGTCAAGGCACCTGTTTCTGGGTTTTCACCAAGGTACTTTTTCTTTTTCTCATTTTTTTTGTATTTTTCATTTTTTCAATTTTTTTTATTTTTAATTTTTCCATTATTTTTGTGAATCATCAAGGTGCCTATTGCTAGGTTTTCACCAAGATGTTCATTTTTTCAGGACTTTTTCAGATTTTTATGATTTTTTCAGGACATTTTACCATAGACTAAATGCCTTAGGCGTAGAATTTCTTCAAATGGAGAATGTTGATTAGTTATCAGAGCTATTCTCTGTTAGTCATTGAGAGTTGATAGGCACCAGAGCCAAAAGTAGCAGTGACAATAAAGGGACCTAGCCAGTTGGGTTCAAACTTCCCCTTGCATTCTCTATGTGATTGATTTTTAGGATTCTCTCTCAAGACTAGATCACCAACCTGAAATTCTCTGTGTCTGACTTTCTTATTGTAGCCTCTAGACATTCTTTTCTGATATAATCTGAGATGATCATACGCTGCTTGTCTATGCTCATCTAGTAGTTCAAGTTCTTGCAACCTAGACACTCTGTAGTCATCATATGTTACTAAACCATGCATTTTGATTCTTAGTGATGGGATTTCAACCTCAATAGGCAGTACCGCTTCAGACTTATAAACTAAAGCGAATGGTGTAGCCCTAGTGGGCATTCTGATACTTGTTCTGTAGGCCTAGAGAGATGGATACTTGTTCTGTAGGCCTAGACAGATTCTTGTTGGATGTCTCTGCTTGTCCATTCCCTTGAGGATAGTAAATAGATGACCAATGCTGTGTTATTTTGAATTTGGCACATAAATCATCTAAGTCTCTGTTCTTGAATTGGCCACCATTATCTATGACTATTGAATGTAGGATTCCATACTGACATATGATGTAGTTCAGGATGAACATTGATATTTGTTTGCCAGTTGCTTGAGTCAAATGAACTGCTTCTACCCATTTTGTAAAATAGTTTGTAGCTATAATAATACAGGTATGTCCATTAGAAGAATGAGAATGTATGGCTCCTATAAGATCAAATGCCCATTTTTGAAAAGGCCATTGTGTAGTAAAGGGGATAAGATCTCTCCTTGGTGCATGAATCAAGTTCCTATGGACTTGAAACTTTTGACAATTCTTTGCATATTCGATAGCCTCTTTTTCCATGTCAGGCCAATAGTACCCAGCCCTAATAAGCTTTCGAGCTAGTGTTAAACTGTTTGAATCTGATCCACATATACCATCATGGACTTCTTCTAATGTGCATTGAGACTCGTCATGTTCTAAACACCTAAGAAGAGTACCATCTAGACTCCGTTTGTATAGATCATTGCCAATGATAACATATCGAGATGCATTTCAAATAACTTTTCATTTCTCATACCGGTTAAGGGATTCAAGAATGATTTGGTCTTGATGATAGGAAAATAGGTTTTTGTATGTGGAAGAATCATGACCTACAACAGTGCAAATCATTCAGGTTTCTGGGCAATCATAAGCTGGGAATGACAGTGCCTCCACCAGGAACTCATAACGTAGCTCATGTTTAGGCTGTTGTAGTAAAGATGATAGCATTTCCATAGCATCAACAACCTTATTCTCCAATCTAGGAATTTTCTCAAAAGTGATAGATAAGAAGTATTTCTTGAGATCATCTACCATGCGCTTATATGGAATTAGCTTTTCATCTTTTTTTTGGTACACATAATTGACTTGGTGTATTACAAGTTGTGACTCTCCATGAATGTGTAACTCTGTCACTTGCCACTCAATTGCTATCTTCATGCCATTAAGAATAGCTTCATATTCAACAATATTGTTTGTGCGGGGAAGCTTTATTCTGAATTCTTTAGGTATTGAGTATCCTTGAGGTGTTATGAACAATATGCATGCTCTAGATCCATTCTGTGTATAGGAGCCATCAAAGAATAACCACCATGTTCTAGAAGAGAGATTCGTGATAGAGGAATTTGGGAATTCCATTTGCATTGGTGTATCATCAAACATAGGTGCATCATCCAACTGATCAACAATGAATTGGCCCTTAACATCTTTCCTTTCAACATATTCAATGTCAAATTCACTCAATAGCATCACCCATTTAACTAGTCTACCTGTGAGGGAAACTTTTCTTAGCGGGTACTTTAGTGGATCAATCTTAGCTATCAATTGTGTTGTATGAGCCAACATGTAATGTCTCAGTTTCTATGATGCAAAGATCACAACTAGACATGATTTTTCTATCATTGAATAGTTCTTCTCATATGCTACCAATGTTCTACTGATGTAGTAAATAGCTCTTTCTTTTTTATTCTCATCATGTTGTGCTAGCAATGTCCCCAGTGATGTATCATTGGCGGAGATATAAAGGATCAACGACTTCCCTTGAATAGGAGGCATCAAGATAGGAGGATTTGATAGATATTTCTTTATGTGATTGAAATTCTTTTCACATTCCTCATTCCATGCAAAAGTCACACCTTTATGTAATGTCTTTGTAAAAGGTTGTGATATGTCAGCTAGCTGAGATATAAAACATCTGATAGATTGCACCCTTCCTTGTAAAGTTCTCATTTGACTAATATTTTTGGGAGGTTGCATTTTCATGATAGCTTTGACCTTAGCAAGATCTACTTCAATGCCCTTCTTTGAAACAATGTAGCCTAGGAGCTTTCTAGAAGTGACACCAAAAGCACACTTTTTAGGGTTCAATCTAAGACTAAATTTCTCCATTCCATCTAGTATTTTTCTCAAATCATTCAGATGTTTAGATCTTATCATAGACTTAGCCAAAGTGTCATCAACATAATCTTCCATAGTTCGATGCATCATTTCATGAAAGATAGATGTCATGGCTCTTTGATATGTAGCACCAACATTTTTAAGGCTGGATGGCATGACATTCCAATAGAAAGTACCCCATGCACATGTGAAAGTAGTTTTCTCTTGATCCTCTGGAGCAATTTTGATTTGGTTATATCCAGAGAAACCATCCATTAAGGAATATATCTCGAAACCCGTAGTCATGTCCACTGTCATGTCAATGTTAGGTAGTGGAAAATCATCCTCAGGGCATGCTTTGTTCACATCTCTAAAATTTGTGCATACTCTGATTGATTTATCTGGTTTAGAAATAGGTACAATATTTGAGATTCATTCAGCATAATCAATAACTTGGATGAATCCAGCTTTTAGCAATTTCTCTAATTCAGCTTTGACTAAGAGTGCAACATGTGGATGCATCTTCCTCAATTTCTGTTTGATAGGTTTCACTCCTGGAGCTATAGAGAGATGGTGCATTATCAATTTTGGATATAACCTTGGCATAGATGAATACTTCCATGCAAAGTTGATCTTTTTTGCTATCAAGAAAGTTTTGAATGCTTGTTTCTCTTCCTTTGATAAGGATTGTGCAACATGGATCAGTTGTGGTTACTCTGTTGTACCCAAATTGATAGATTGAGTTGGCTCTATCAATACTGGAGATTTTTCCTATAAATGACTTGAAAGGACATCAAATATCTCATCCTTAGGTGCCTCAAAGAGGTTTTCACCTTTGAATACGTCTTTTTTTTTTACTATTTTAGGTTTTGAGACTGCCACAAAGTGGTTTTCACCCTCAGAACTCCTTTTCTTTTTGCTTTTGTTCTTTTGACTAAGATATTTGTGTTAGAAAGTAAAGTCCACCAAGTTAACTGAGAGGGGGGGGTGAATCAGTTATCAGATAAATACAACTTTTATCAAATTCAATAGATTTTAACCATGTAAGAAATGTAACCAACAACCATAAAAAGATATTCATACACAATAACACAATGACACAAGATATGTTTACTAGGGAACCTCTTGATCAAAGAGTAAATGCCAATGGGAATGATTCCCACAAAATATGCACTAATATGAAAGTTCCTTATGAGAGGATGGACTCTGTTAAGAGTCTTATGAAATACATTTAGTACATATGAGTCCCTGTTAGGAGACTTTGAATCCCTGCTAAAAGATTCTAGCTCTGTTAGGAGTTATGGAAGACAGAAGGACCCACTGCCCAAACAGCTTTAGGGTAAGATCACTGAACTCACTGTCCAACTGATCTTTGTATTACTCAATAGAATAATACCAAAATATTACTAACCTCAACAATCCAATACTCCTTCTCTAACTATGCCAAACCATACCAACTGCTTCTTCAGATCTCAATACGAGATCTTTGTACTTTGCATATCCTCTTTCAACAATTTTGCTTTCACAATTTCATTACACACTCTTTCATTACAACAAGGGATAAAATCCTTCCTTTATACCACACTCAAGTAATTACAAATGAGTTGGCATACAAATTACAAAATAAAAGTTTCCACACGTTACATCAAAATTACACAAAACTATCAGCTTCCAATTAAGATAACTCTTCACTCATGCGACCTAGGAGCTTGTACTCATGTCCATGTCACTATCAACATGTCTTCTAATGCCTGATAACTACACATGATCATATTCCATTCTAATTAGGAGATATCATCCAATTTCCATAAACTGATACTTAGGAACACTTCTTGAATACTGCTTCCATTGATTTCTTCATAACTGTCACAAATAAATAAATTTCTCTCTACGCTCTTAATCATGATCTTATAATAGATAAAAGAGTAAGTCCTCAACATTGGATAGCTTCATCTTCAATATTCCAAGTGTGCTAACTCAAACACTGTCTGCTTCTCTGCTAATCTTCAGTAGATCACTGTGTTGACATTAATGACAATCACAATCATGAATGCAACAACAACTACTACAGAATGGCTACGAATACTTCCCCATAGGATATATTCAGCATTCATTCCTAACAATCTCCCCCATTGATATTGATGGCAACATAGATGAAAAAACATCTAAGTTCCATAAATCCAACACTGCAACACTGCTACTCTGAAAATTATTTCAAGTCCTCTTCATCAATCAAATCTTGCTTCATTTTCCTATCAATTCTCTCCAATAGATGGTTTTTCATGTACACTTCTCCCCCATTGACATCAATGAAAAATGTTTCATCATTATGTCAAGAACAACTTCAATGTCAAAAGACATTGTTTAGAAAATACATTCACTAGAGTCTTCATGACTCAGCTTAGATACACATACTCCCCCATATAGGAAGTACCAACATCCAGTCCAGAAGAAAGATAGGGCTCATATACCACTAGATGGATGCAACAATCTGCATCACTTCTCAAGAGTAGGCTGGGGCATAACCCCAAGCATACCTCTCAAATACTCAAATGTATCCTTAGGCAAAGATTTTTTAAATATGTCTTCAATTTTCTCCTTTGTGCTTATGTACTCAAGTCTGAATTATTTCTCTGCAACTTTCTCTCTTACTACATGATGCTTTATCTCTATATTCTTTGTCTTAGAATGTAACACATGGTTCTTAGACATACTAACTGTGTTGGTGTTATCACAATGTATAACAACAGCTCAAAATTTTTTATTCTAATATCCTTCAACATTTGTTTCATCCAAATTATCTGATTACAATTGTTTACTACTACTACATACTCTACTTCTATTGTGCTTTGTGAGATACAGTTCTACTTCTTGCTTAGCCAAGAAACCAATCTTTCTCCAAGGAAAAATGCTCCACCACTGGTGCTCTTTTTGTCATCAACACTAGCTCCCCAATCAACATCTATATATTCACATAGGGTAAAATCATTAGATTTTTCATACCACAATCCATACTCAATTGTGCCTCTTAAGTACCTCAGTATCCTCTTTACTGTTGCATAATGTGATTCTCTGGGTTTAGCTTGAAATCTTGCTACAATTCCAACTGAATGCTATATCAGGTCTTGTATGAGTCAAATATTGCAACCCTCCAATCATAGATCTATACTTCTTCTGTTCCACTGCAGGAGTCTCATCTATGCTAGATAATTTGTGTCAAGTTACCATAGGTGTTCCAACTAGTTTATAGTTCTCCATTCCAAATCTCTTTAGTAAATCATTCAAGTACTTTGTCTGACTAACAAAGATACCATCACTGCTCTATGTTATCTACAATCCTAAAAATTATTTCATTTCACCAATCATACTCATTTCAAATTCAGTCTTCATTTCATCCGCAAATTTATCACTAGCTTCATCTTCTCCTCCAAAGATAATATCATCAACAAAGATTACTACAACCAACAAACCATTTTCAATTTCTTTTGTATATAGGTTTCTATTAGCTATGCCTTTTGTAAATCCTAATTTCAACAAATACTTATCCAATCTCGCATACCAAGTTCTAGGTGCTTGTTTCAGTCCATATAAAGCTTTCTTCAGTTTACATACCATATCTCCTTCTTGAGTTAAAGGAAAACCTTTAGATTTCTCAATTTAGACTTCTTCCAATTCTCCATTTAGAAATGCTAACTTCACATCCATTTGATACACTTTGAATTTCTTGTAAGCTGCATAGGCCAAAAACATTCTTACTACTTCAATTCTTGCTACCGGTGCAAAAGTTTTTGCATAGTCAATTCCTTCTTGCTATGAGTATCCTTTACATACCAATCTTGCTTTATTACTCACTACTTCTCCTTGTTCATTCACCTTGTTTCTAAATACCCATTTTGTTCCTATAACATTCTTATCTTTAGGTCTAGGGACCAATTCCCATGTCTTGTTCTTTTCAATTTGATCTAGTTCTTCTTTCATACCTTTAATCCAATGCTCATCTTCACAAGCTTTACTGGTAGATTTAGGTTCAATTTGAGAAATCAAACACAACTGTTCTTGTACCTTATTTCAAGTCTGAACTCCTCTGTCTATGCTTCCAATAATCTGCTCAACAGGATGATCCCTTGATAGATTCCTATTAGGTGTCACTGTCTCAATACTTGTTTCTATTTTAGGTTCTTCAATGGTTCCTTCACTGTGGCTTTCATTCAACAAATCACTATCAGTTTCATAGAATAATTTAGTAGTCTCTAGATTTGGTCTAGGATGAGTTCCTTCATCTGATCCATAATCAAGCATTCTTTCCCAAATTTTAAACTTTTCATCAACTTTAACATTTGCGCTCTCAACAATAGTCTTAGTTCTTTTATTGTAACATCTATAAGATTTTCTCTTCAAAGAATATCCAAGAAATATACCTTCATCACTTCTAGGATCAAACTTTCCAATGTCATCATCTCTCTTAATATAACATTTGTTTCCAAAAATTCTAAAATACTTAACTGATGGTGCATGTCCAAACCATAGTTCACAAGGTGTCTTGTTTGTGTTTGCTCTGATTTGTACTCGGTTCATTGTATACACTACTGTGTTCACTACTTCTCTCCAGAATATCTTTGCCAAGTCATTCTCAAATAACACATCTCTTGCTACTTCAGTCACTAATCTATTTCTCCTTTCTGCAATACCATTTTGTTCAAGTGTCCTAGGGGCTGAAAATTGTCTCTTAATACCATTCACTTCACAAAAAATGTTAAATTCTTTTGAAGTAAATTCTCCACCTCTATTTGATCTCAAACATTTAATCTTCATTCTAGATTCATTCTCAACTTTGTTCTTAATGATCTTAAACTTATCAAATGCTTCATATTTTTCTTTAAGAAATGCAATCCACATCATTCTTGTAAAATCATCAACAACAATCATAAAATACCATTCTCCATAGAATCCTCTAGTCCTTGTGGGACCGCTCAAATCTGTATGAACAATCTCCAACTTCTCTGTTGTTGTGAAATTCTTGCTGAGAAATGAGCTTCTCTTCTATTTAGCCATCACACATTCCTTGCAAATCATGTTAGTAGGCTTCATAATTTTAGGAAAATCTCTTATTGCAAGTGTAGTACTCACTTTCACAATGTTATCAAAGTTTATATGAAAAAATCTTCTGTGCCATAACCAATTGCCATCAATCTTAGTAATCAAACATATCATCTCAGTAGGATTCAACTGAAATACATTACCTCTGGTTCTAGATCTAGTACCAATCAAATTACCATCCTTGTGTTTTATCACACAAGTTTTCTCAGTAAACCAAACTTGATATGCCTTATCAACTAGTTGTCCAACACTCAAAAGATTATGTTTCAAACCATCCACAAAGTAAACATCATCAGTATTAGTCAAACATCAAGAGTAATAGATCCTATACCTTAATCAAACAAGGTGCATTGTTTTCAATTCTAACAACTCCTCCATCATAATTGTTAAACTTTATGAACTTTTTCATGTCTCCAATCATATGATGTGAACAACCACTATCTATAATCCAATCAACTTTCTTTTCTATTTGAGAAACTAAAGCTTTTTCTTCCCTAACTATTGTTTTAGGATTTTCTTCTTTGATTGATACAAATCCTATATCATCATGCTCAGTATCACTTTCACTTAAAGTTTTCTCCACACTAGCTTCAAGTTCTTCATCATTTGCATAATAACATTCTTTAGATCTTCTTGGATTAAAGTTGTTTCTATACTTATTAACTCTCTTAGGACATTTAGATGCAAAAATGACCATATTCTTGACAAGTCCAACATTTAAATTTTTTCTTACTGTCTGGTTCTCTTTTCACAAGCAAGGCAATACCTTCTTCAATCTTTCCATCTTCTTCATTTCTAGATCTGCTGCTGCTAGCATAATCTCTACTCACACTTATGCTTCTTGACAAAGTAGGGCAAACACTAAGAGCACTGAATATCTTCTCCATTCTAGGTAAGTCTCCTGATAACCTTAGGTTCATCTTTGCTACTTCCAATATTCCAAGAAGAGTCTCTCTAGTAAAGTTCATAGTACAAGGTATAACTTGTTCAATCATATGTGTTGTTTGCATGAATGTAGGAGTCAATGTCCTTAGAATTTTCCATATTGCTTCATTCTCTGTCTTTGTTCCTCCACAAGATTTTATACCTGCAACAATCTCTGACATTCTACCAATATAGCTTCTAACAGATTCATCTTCCATCATTCTTATATCTTCAAATGCACATATCCAATTATGTAATCTAACTTTCTTTGCATTTTCATCACCTTCAAAAGTAGATTGTAAAGCTAACTAAATTTCATGAGATGTCTTTAGATATTTTACCTGACCATACTCATTCTCCGGAAGGGCTGACAAAAGTTCTTCTCCAGAAAGTATGTTACACATGAATAGATCTCTCTCTTCATTTGAATAATCTTCAATCTTATCCTCATCAATGATAGTCTTCTGATTCTTTGTAATCAACCAATTACCTGGTCCTAAACGAAGTAGGTGTGTCTTCATCTTTTCTTTCCAGCTATCAAAATTTACTCCATCAAACTTAGGGCTTTTTTCCTAAAATTCATCATGGATCTCTTTATGCTATTAAAATTTTCCTTTAAGGACCTACTGCTCTGATACCAATTGTTAGAAATTAAAGTCCACCAAGATAACTGAGGGGGGGGGGGGCTAATCAATTATCAAATAAATATAACTTTTATCAACTTCAATAGATTTTAACCATGTAAGTCATATAACCAACAACCATAAAAAGATATTCATACACAATAACACAATGACACAAGATATGTTAACTAGGGAACCTCTTGATCAAAGAGTAAACCCCGGTGGGAATGATGCCCACAAAAGATGTAAGAATATGAAATTTCCTTGTGAGAGGATGGATTTTGTTAGGAGTCTTATGAAATACATTCAGTACATATGAGTCCCTATTAGGAGACTTTGAATCCCTGCTAAAATATTCTAACTCTGTTAGGAGTTATGGAAGATAGAAGGACCCACTGCCCAAACAGCTTTAGGGTAAGATCACTGAACTCACTATCCAAATGATCTTTGTATTACTCAACAAAATAATACCAAAAGATTACCAACCTCAACAATCCAATACTCCATCTCTGACTATGCCAAACTGCACCAACTACTTCTTCAGATCTCAATACTAGATTTTTGTACTTCGCATATCCTCTTTCAACAATTTCACTTTCACATTTTCATTACACAGTCTTTCATTACAACAAGGAATAAACTCCTTCCTTTATACAACACTCAAGTAATTATAAATGAGTCAGCATACAAATTACAAAATAAAAGTTTCCACATGTTGTAATACCCCAAAATTGGCACCTTATAATTTCAATCAATTTTGGTGCATTTTCTTCAATTTTACATCATTAAAGTCCTATTTTACTAGGCAATTTTCTCTCTCCTACCAGACTTTATTTGACTTGGTGTCAATTGCAAAAACCCTAAATTGCATTAATCTCACACTATAATTAATTCCTAAGTATTTGAATTTATTAGCTAAATAATCCCTATGATAAATTGATTTAATTCTAAAGTCTTAAGTGCTTTAAATAAATTAAAACCACCCCCTTTGGCTAATACACATAAAAGGAATTAATATTACTTGGTTATTTGAATGGATTATCTTATTTGGATTTAATAATTCAAAATATTCAAAGGGTCACCCATATGTGGCAATAATTCATTCTTTTAATTAAGTAATTCCTCAATATTTGTCTCAAATGGGAATGATGAGTCAACCGTTTCATTTCAAGAAACTTTTCATTCCTTCTCTAGGCTTGTCTATATTATGAACCTTCTTCCTCATTCAAAAAGTGGCAATTTTAGAGCACATAAACTATAGCGAATTTTAGTCTCAATTACTTCATATTTTCAAGCTTTTGTTTCATATTAGATTAATCTTCATTTCTAGTTAATTGCATTCTCATATTTAGTGTAATTTGCTTATTGCTATTAGCTTAATTATCATATTTCTTTCATGTTCTCAGCTTAAAATCTACATTTCATTCTTAGATTAATGGCATATTCATCTTAGAGTAATTTCATTGGTTTATCTTTTAAGCTTTCAAAATCCTCCATCTTAGTTTGGTATTTTGGTTGTTGGCTCTCGTTTTGAGAGTAATTCAAACACCCCAGCTAATTAGGAGGCAACAGGTCAAATCGATAGATATTGTGAATTGAGTAATCTATACTCACCTTCATAATTTCGATGATCAAGCAATGAATATGTTGTGTTTATGGTTGGATTAGAGGTCCACGTTCAGCTATAGACATTCTGGCACCCACCGTGGGGCCGAAAAATTGATTTCTGGCCTCATCAATCTCAAACATTTTTTTGAATTCTGCAATCTATCATACATCTGTACTTCTCTATGTATAGAAGTTTGAATGAGATTTATGTGTGTACCATGTGAATTTTCTCTCCTTGTAGCACTCTCTTGCGTGAAATAGTACTTTCTCACGCCAAGCCCTGCACTTTCTCACGCGCAGCGCTATACTACCTCGCGTGAAGTTTTACTATCAGTTAGTTAAATTTCTAGTTTTTGTAATTTACTATTATTTTTTCCTAACATTTTCTTTCTGCTGTTGATTTCATATCTTTTTTTCTATCATAGCATAACAGTGGTCTACAGGTCACTTTGTCAAAGATCATAAAAAAACTTGCTAACAGTTTGCTTGCAGGATGATTGCTGAAGATCATTTAAAACGTTGTGTTTGTTTTCTTGCTTTCATTCACATAATATAATTAGGGCTTTGTTAAAATTTCTCAAGGGTCCTGATAGAAAAGTAGGGGAATAGGCTCTTCATTACATGGAAGTGATGCCCACGGATGAAACCGAGACCCAGATGTTGCTAAAATGATGGATACCTAGGAAAGTAAAGCAAGGTAGTGAATCTTTGGAACTTCTACTTGCTAGGGGATTATGCTCTTCTCTCTTTGAGAGAACCAGAAACCCAAAAGCTTGTGGATTTGGTGGAGTGAAGCTAGCTCGGTGATGAATATGTTGTTACAAGTAGTGGTTTCCATTGCACCAAAAGATTGATCTGTTAATGCCCAATACAACCACTAGACTTATAGAAGACACAGGAGGCGGTTAAGCCATGTCGCGAATCCTGAGGGGAGCACTGACCATTTTTCCAACAATCTCCCCCTCAGCATTACCTGAGGGGATTCGAACTTGTCACCAAGCTCTGATACCACTTGTTACAAGTAGTGGTTTTTGTTGCACCAAAAGATCGACCTGTTAATGCCTGATACAACCACTAGACTTATAGAAGACACATGAGGTGGTTAAGCCGTGTCACGAATCCTGAGGGGAGCACTAACCATTTTCCCAACATATGCTTGATGTGTTTGGGTAAGGTGAAGAGGTAGAGAAGTATGCTCTTCTCTCTTTTGAGAGAAACAAAAAATCAAACCCTTAGATCCAAGCCAAGTTGTGTCACCTTTAGAGGGCCTACCAGAAGTTGAACCTCCAGGAATGACCCAAGTGAGTATGTATCTATCGCCAGTGATTCCACCTCACTATAATAAAGAATGATTTGTTGAGTCTAAAGACTCCAAAACTGTGTTAACTTCCTTCTCTTGATTTCGACTATCATCTTGAGAAGGCTCTATCTTTTGTACTGAGCGGCACCGCTCCTAGCCTTGCTTGCGGGGGTGTATGACTTTCAGGTGTTGGTGTGGCTGCGAGGCCCTAGCCTTGTATCAGGGGCACCGAAGGTTAGTGTGAACAGAAGCCCACTGAAAAATTTCTTAAGTTAGTTGCCTACCCAAATCACCTCCGAAAGGAGACATAATCTTTGCGTAGTGAGGGGGAAGAATCTCTCTCGTAGATTCTCACCATAGGCATGCACCTAGACATTTGAAGGTGGTATATGACACTAGCCCCTACTTCAAGGGTAACCTTTAAACATATTCTATTGAGTCATTGGAAACACCAAAAACATAGGCACCCTCTAGGGGGTGACACGGCTGTGTGAGGTGAACACATGTGCATAAGCAGTGAGCCAAAGGTTTTGTCTTCTCACCATTTTTTTTATAGGGATAACTATGTGTTTGTTATCAAGTCTTAAAATTGTCCATCATGATTAAACAAAGGCTCCCATGATACTACCAAGTTGCTTTGTCCTTGGTAGGTCTGTTTGCGACTACTTCTTGTGTCACCATTCCTTGTTCTAAACATTCATGCTTGTAAACGAATGCTTGAAACCTTCAAACTTAGATTGTTGATTAAACTGTCCTTCAAATTGTCTAAAAATAGGAAATTCTATCAGAGAATAGTTCAGGCTATGTCTTAGAACTTAACTTTTTAACTTGAAAATTGTGTTGAACTGTCAAACTTAGATTCTTTCCCGTGTAAAATTTCATCTTTCAAAGCATTTCCTCGCACGAGCTTTCATTCTCTCACGCAAAGTTTGGCATTTTTTCATGTGGCCTGGTAATTTCTTGCATGAACCTGTACCCAAATTTCAAAAACAATGACTTATGTCCTATTGACTGGTTAACTTTTTACTTGATCTGATTTTTGTCTGAGGTCTGTTTGCCTGTTTTTCCATTGTTCACTGTCTGAAACTGAGTGTCTCGAGCTATGAACCGATCAATTTTTCTTAAACTCATGATTGTCTCCTTTTTATTTATCTCATCTTCTGTGCTTTTGTACCTCACATCATGATAGTCTTATCTCAGCTATTCTAGCCATACTCTTGATGATTCGTGCCAGGTGCATCTCACATCTTGGTTGTTCTAGCCTTTATCTCCTTTTTCGTTATTCCTAGAGATAGAGTTTTAGCATTATCCTAAGCCTTCTCTAGTCTCATCTTTGTCTATGACTATCATGACTCAAAGTGGCAACACTTACCCCATTTGTAATACCGGTCAAGGTAGAGGTAAACCTCATAATCAAGAAATAAGTTGTCCTGAATGTATTGTGCAATCTAAACATTGTGAGGGATCTTCAAGTTCTTCATTGAGTACTTTGAAGGATAGCCCATCTCAATCATCACCTCCATAAGAGTTTTTTAATCCATTATTTTAAGCGCAACTTGGTTTCTCATTTCAAGAGCAAGACAACTCATTCTTCCAAAACAACTCATTGTTTCATAACTTCGGAAGACCACTTCTTCGGACTAGTCCTATCATCGAACCTATCGATCCTATTGATGATATTGACTCATTTGAACCTATTTATCCTCTTGATCCTGTTAGAGCACCAAAAGTTACCTTAGCTGCACCCTTTCGACATTGTTCATATCATTTTACTGAGTCTTCATTTGCTGCACAGTCCTACGACAAGATGGGAGATTGATTCAACTTCCAACCAGGCAAATACAACCAAACTTATGATCAATCTCAAAACAACCAGCATCATGGTCAATCTTTCAATGACCAACGTCATGCTCAACCTCGAAATGAGCAATGTTATGATCAATCCCAAAATGATCAAAATCAACACCAAGCTCAAAACAAAGCCCAAGGGGGTCAACCAGCGTATCACTATTGTCTTGCCCCTTATGATCAAAGTCAAGATCAAGTCCCAATCATTTATGAGATTCTTGGAAATGATGGGGATGACATAATAACTCAAAATGACATAGACACTGCAAAAGCAAAAAATGGTCTTATCAAGATGATGGAGATCCTCCTTCTAGAGGAGAAGAAAAAATACTTTCTTGGGATGGCCAAACAAGGGGTTAAATTACCCCCAGACTATCAAGTTGAAATGCTTGTGGCCAAAGAAGAAGAAACTGAGACCACTAAGTTGCAAAATATGGTCTGAGACATGCAAGATCAGATTAGCCAACTTGTGAAGAATAAGGACAAACTCACACAACAATTCACAATGGAAATCATTTGTCCTTTCCCCTTTGATAGGAGTCTTCACATGCCACCTTTTCCCAAAGGTGTAGAGCTCCCTAAATGTGACAAATACTTAGGTGCTATCGATCCCCAAGATCACTTAAGGGAGTTTGGCACTTTATCCATGGAACTCATACATGATCAAACATATCTTATGCACCTATTTCCTCGTAGCTTGGGTGGACCAGCTATGGAGTGGTTTTCTCGATTGCCCACTGGCATTAAGACTTTTGATGAAATGGCTAATCTATTTCTCCAACATTACTCACATAATATTCAACATCTAGTCAACATCCAGGATCTTTGCAATTTAAAAAAGTGACAAGGGGAATCTTTCCTAACATTTCTCCAAAGGTGGAGATAATTATGTACAAGGTGTCCTCACAAGCTACCAGAGTCCAAGAGACTTGACATCTTTTTGGACAATCTTGTCCTAGACTTCAGATACCAAGTGCAATTACAAGGTCCCTTAACCTTTGATAGCATGATTAAACAAGTGGTGCAAATAGAGGCCTTTATGATCAAGAAAGAGAATTGACTTTGAGCAAAGACAAAAAAAAAGGATCTTCTTCCTCAAATAAAGATAAAGGGAAGTTTGTCAACAAGAATAGAGACATTGTGAATGATGGACTGGTTGACAGTGTGACCCTAAAGCCTGCTAAGTCTATTTTTAATCTCTCTTCCAGCATACAGGTGATCAAAGCTACTGAAAAGCCTACGATGGAAAATCAGCAACCTTGAAGGTTTTCTAAGAATAAACCTTGGGCATCTCGAGCCAAGCGTGAATTCACTTCCTTGGGAGAACCACTTGATGTGGTCTATAAAACTGTTGTGTAGAATCAGATACTTGATCCTTTGGAAAAGCATCTCTATGACCCACAACCATGACCTCATTAGTGGAATGACAATGAATATTATGACTATCACCAAAATATGGGTCACAAGACTTCTCCTTGTCTTCAACTAAAATATAAGGTCCAAGATTTAATTGATAGTGGTGACATTGTTGTGGATGGCCATAACAAGAATTCAGACCATCAAGCATTTAAGGATCCCTTCCTTCCTCATGAGAAGGGTGAATCTTCAAACACTAAGAATACCAATGCTAAAGTCAATTACACATACACTAACGATGACAATGTCATTGGTATGATCGAACCTGTTGAGGTAGAGTATTGTGATGTGATTACTATTAAGGGGAGCACTGATGCTCCCAAACCTAAGACTCCTTTCATCTTGCCTAGTTCCATGTCTCATTCATCTGAATCTGAACAACCTCAAGATTGTACCAATGTTGTTACTCGATCACGTGGAAGGGTTTTTTTGAAAGATCTTGATCCTCCTATATCTACTCTAAAAAAAAACTGTGGATAAGACTATTGTTGTCCCTACCAACAAGAACATCAAATTGGTCCCTACATCTAGCTTACATAGCTATAGCATCTTAGATCAAATCCAATGGATCAATGCTCAAATTACCATTTTTGAGTTGTTGAAGATCTCGCCTGCTCACAGGCAGATTTTGGATAAAGCCCTCATCGAGGAAAATGTCCCCAAAGATCTTGACCTTGACCGGTTCCAATCTATGGTGGGTCATTTGACCTCACCTCATTATTTGTCCTTCTCTGAAGAAGATGATCACTCTCTAAGCCATTCACATAATGCTCCCTTGCACATAGAAGTCATGATAGGTCCTAAACATGTCCACCGAGTGCTCATAGAAAATGGTGTCGGTCTCAATATCTATTTTACTAAGTTGCTTACTCAGCTAGGTTATGATGAGGATTGTATAGATTCCCACAAAAAGATTACCGTCAAAGCTGATGATGAAGAGGAATGCAAATCCCAAGGCTTAGTTGTGCTCCCTATCCACGTAGGACCTATTGAGAGAGAAGTTAATTTTCAAGTTCTTGACATTCCTCTTTCCTACAACATCTTGTTGGGTAGGCCATGGATTCATGAGATGCAGGTTGTTCCATCTACATACCATCAATGTATCAAGTTTCCATTCCATGGAGCGGAAGTCACCGTGCCTTCTAATACCAATTATTCTTTCAACACCCTTGCACAATCTACAGATAGCTTTGTTCTAGCTAATAGAGAATCCACTGAGTTCTATGATGCCAAGCTAAAGGAAATGGAACAGACTCTGAAACTTAAGGATACAGGCATGGGAGAATATCGAATTGAACATGTGCTATCACCGACTACTCTCCCTCTATCTCCATGATCTTATGGGAGACCTTCCAAGAGTAACAAACCTTCCAATGACTCTCCTCAAACAGTCTATGATGATGCCTTTGTACGAGCCTTTACACCTTTAGAAGATGAGGATGAAGAAAGAGCTATTGCAACTTGGATCTATAAATGGAAAGAAACATCTGAAACAACTACTCTACCTCTATACTTAGAACAAGAGACATATAGTGAAGCCTTCAAGATCATGAAGCACTTCATCTATAAGGGGAGTGGTCCTATAGGAAGGAATGACAATGGTTTTTTGAAACCCATTGAAGCTATAGGTCACCGCACAAAAGATACTACTGGCTTACACTACTACATTTGAGGTCAAATTCCAATGACCATTTGTTAGATTTGCAATGCTAATTTGTCGGCATTTTGATAGATGAGTCCGTCACCATTTTTGTGTAGGAAATTGTGATAGAAGTTGTATCCATCGGTTTACCGACACCATATCATGTCAAAAAATTTCACATGGCAACAACTTCATTATGGCATTTTCTACGGTTCATCCATCAAAATTTTGACACAATGACCTATCAAAAATATACAATCTCTGTCAGAATTAACTGTCGAAAACATATCCTTTCTGACATTATAACTATTGGAATAGTGACAGTTTCCACCTAATTCTGACAGATATACCTATCAGTGATATTGCATTAATGTCAAAGTTTCTGTCAAAAAATTTCTATTTGCGACACTTAAACTGTCAGAAGAGCAACAGTCCTTCAGCATTTCTCTAACAGGTTTCCCTGTCGAACGTATAGCATTATTGTCAGAAGTATTGTCATAAATTATTTTTCTCTGACATTTTATCTGTCGAATGGGTAGCACTTCTATTAGAATTAATTATGAAGTGTCAAAAAATTGACGGATATGCACATTAAAGATAAAACAGCTCAAGAGACCATCATAGGTTCTCTCTTTCTTCGGTCTATACTATTGACTGAATGTTTTACCTTTCATTAGCTCATTGAATTTGGGGATTTGAAATAATTTAATAGAATATTTTCATGACAACATATATTATTTAAGTTGACATTGCACGAATTTATCTACTTCATGCACTTGTAGACTATGAGGACGGTGATAAAGAAGCATGGCCATGGGAGGAGATGCTTCTTTATCACCATCTTCATAGTATACAAGTGGGCGAAGTAGATAAATTCATGCAAGGTCAACTTAAATAATAGATGTTGTCATGAAAATATTCTATTAAATTCTTTCAAATCCCCGGCTTTGATGAGCTAATGAAAGGTAAAACATTTTGTCAATAATATAGACCAAAGAAAGAGACAACCTATGATGGTCTCTTGAGCTATGTTATCTTTAGTCCTAGCTACTGTCCTAGCTACCTGTCGATCGTCGAGAATAATCACCACCTTGCATTTATGTACACTGGACAAATTGATCCTAGTCTCGTAAAAACATTTTACACTTGTACATCTCATCAATACTGGAGGCCTAAAGTAATTTTATATGATCACTAGCACATTTCATGCATGGATGAGAAACAGTATCCAAAGTTTCTAGATAACCATTTTTGAGAAGAGGAATGAGTGCAGGCCAAAGAAGGGATAATTCCAAAACAAAAAGGAAGACATCTTTTTAGTCTGGGTCTAGATCCTACCCCAATTATCGAAGGATCTAGGGCCAGTCTAGAAAGATGTCTTCCCATTCTGTCTACAACATTGTGTCCATCCATGATATTAGGAATATCATCATCTTTCTACTCTTCATTTGCCAAAATATATCACTTCTTCAAGCTTGCAGAGTAATCTTATTAATAAAAGAACTCTTGCCAACATTAGGGTACCCACAGATCAAAATAGTTGATGTTGTTGGTGCTTGTGCTCAAGGATATTGATTCACTGTTTTGAAATGACCAAATCATTTTTATTTCATTTGTAGAGAAAAGGAGTGGGAGAAAATGAGTGGGTGAAAGTTGATCGAGTGCGAGAGAAGGCATTGCATTTTATTAGATCATGAATGCTCTCTAAAATGACCAATCATGTTTTCTATTCAATTTTTTTTGGTGTTTTTTTCCCATATTCAGTAGATAAAAATCATGGTAGCAGCCACTTAGCCATCTTTTTGATGTTCCAAGTATTTTACAAAGATACAGGTATGTGGATTTATCATTCAGTTGCTTGCAGTTATTGG
This sequence comes from Chamaecyparis obtusa, assembly GCA_027943335.1. Taxonomy (NCBI): domain Eukaryota; kingdom Viridiplantae; phylum Streptophyta; class Pinopsida; order Cupressales; family Cupressaceae; genus Chamaecyparis; species Chamaecyparis obtusa. The sequence continues at coordinate 1,096,857 of BSBK01005497.1, read as the reverse complement.
TCAAATGCAAATATTTTGTCAAGTTGAAAGGGCAAGATATCAGTTTGGTGTTTTCAGTTTATGTTAAAAGTTGATTTGGTAAAATCCTCAAAAAACACACTACATGTTCTAAAATGTAAAGAAGTTGAATGTTAAATGTAAGATATATATCTCATCCATAGTAATCAAAATAAAGGACATGAAACTTATAAGGAGATTTACCAATCCAAAAATATAAGTGAATAGGAAACATGATTGGTACCTTATGAATTGGTTTTTGAGGTGCACAATCTTCATCAATCTCCTGAGAACAAGACCCCTCCTCATGAAAAATGGATTTAATAGAATAAAAAAATCTATAAAACTGAACCAATGACATGTTTAGAACAAAGAAATAGATTGATAATAATATGCTAAAAATTCTATTATGTTTAATACAAGCAAAAGGACCAGTCCCAACAATTCTTAAACATACTTTATCTGATATGATAATAACATGCTAATTAAACTGATAAAGGTGTTATCTACATTTAATCTACCAATTACTAATTACACAAAAAATAAATTACAAAACTGAACCAATGGCATGTTCTTCATGTGGTACAAGGAAGATTTGGCTATGAAAAAAAAAAGTGAAACGACCTCATCATTTTTATTTTGATTGGATAGAGGAGTGAAAGCTGAGTGCGAGAGAAGATATGTGATTTCTTCATCTTTCGAGCATTTGACATCATATTCGACTGCAAATTTCAAATGCATTGCATTTTATTTGATCACGAATGCTCTATGAAATGACCGCATTCTACTGGTGTCATTCCCTAGCCCGTGCTTTATCTCCATTATTTGATATTATTGGTGCTTGTGCTCAAGGATATCAATTCACTATTTTCAAATGTTTGGATCATTTAGACAGTTACATTTTCTGATTGTTCCTCTAGTACACAGTCAGGAAATGTAACTGTCTAATGATTATATGTAATGTTGAATGGATTAAATGCTTTATTCTTGGTAGAAGTGAATGGAAGGAATAGTGTGTATTAAATACAATCCAGTCACTTATTAAATGCTTTAAAGACTACTGGTTTGTTTGTCCATGCGCTACCAGTGACTAAGATTCATTAAAGGATACAAAACCCTTCATTTTGGGGTTACTGTGTGTGGATTCAAATGTAAGTCTGATTTGGTTAATGTTTAGAAGAGATCAATAAAGTATTTAAAGACAATCTTACATGTTTGGAGAGGTTTGAGAGGCACTTATCATGACTGTACCCTCACAAACATCAGCATAGATTGGTTTTACTAAGTTTCCTTTCTCTATTTTGAGGTTTCCTTTCTCTACCATAGGGGTACAGTCAGAGGGTTCATTGACAAAATGATCCTTCGAATGGTTACTATGAATATGAATGATTTGATATAGCATATTTCTCATTTTACTTGAAGTTTGGAATAGCTTGTGCAATGGTGAAAGTAGTTTTGATCATTTTGATCATGACTGTTCCTCTACACAATTAGGAAATGTAACTGTCTAATGATTATATGTAATGTTGAATGGATTAAATGCTTTATTCTTGGTATAAGTGACTGGAAGGAATAGTGTTGGTGTTAGGTTTCATTTATTATTGAATTCAATGGTTTCCAAGATGTGTTGAGGAGTTTTCTCCTTGTTTAATGTTAACTATTCTTGCACAATCCACTCATACAATAGTGAAATGCTATGTGGAGCAGATGGTTGATAGTGTTCCTCGAGGGAAGGGGGATTGTGAAAGACTTTTTATCATTGTATTATGTATTTCCAATATGTTTGGTTGAAGGGCAGACAAGGAGAATGAAGGATCACTCACCGATTGCATGATAACCCAATTTTGAAGGGTCACTGGTTGAGGGGACAGTCAAGGTCTAGATGATTGCGCCAGTGGAGGACCCTATTTCTTTGTAGTAATTTCTATTCAAATTGGATGCATGGATTTCTTGTGAATTATCAGCTGCTATGTATCCTGTAACTGCATCTGTAAATCTGCATATACTTCTCTATGGTTGTAAGCCACTTAGAGATCAAAATAGAGAAACTAAATCAAAATCATTCTTTGTCCTATTTCCTTTTAACAAAGTCTGAAATATCAATGATACAATATACATTTGATTCCCTAAGCTATAAAATATACAAATGGCACCTACCTAGAAGCTCACTGGGAGAATGAAGGATCACTCACTGATTGCATGATAACCTAGTTTTGAAGGGTCACTGGTTGAGGGGACAGTCAAGGTCCTGAAGATTGGGCCATTGGAGGACCCTAGTTCTTTGTATTAATTGCTATTAAAATTGGATGCATGGATTTATTGTGAATTATCGACTACTATGTATCCTGCAACTGCATCCGTAAATCTACATATACTTCTCTATGGTTGTAAGCCACTTAGGGATCAAAATAGAGAAACTAAATAAAAATCATTCTTTGTCCTAGTTCCTTTTAACAAAGTATCAACTACCAATGATGCAATACATTTGATGCCCTAAGCTATCAATACAAATGGTTCCTAGCTAGAAGCTCATAGGCTGTCCATTTGATAACCACAGTCAAAATTTCAAAAAAATGGATATCCTTGAGCACAAGCACCAATAACATCAAATAATGGAGTTAAAGCATGAGCTAGGGCATGACACCAGTAGAATGTGGTCATTTTAGTGACAACAATTTACAATACGGTCCTTTTGCGTGTATTAAATAGAATAGAATTTTCAGCATATTATTATCATTCTATTTCTTTGTTGTAAACATGCCATCGGTTCAATTTTGTAACTTCACTATTGTATGAGTGGATTGTATAGGAACAATTAACATTAAACAAGAAGCAAACTCCTCAACACATCTTGGAAACCATTGAATTCAATAATAAATGAAACCTAACACAAACACTATTCCTTCCATAGTTGCAGGATACATAGCAGTCAATAATTCACAAGAAATCCATGCATCAAATTTTTATAAGGATATCCTACTAATCAATAGGAATTTTCTTGAGATGACCAATGATTATGCATTTTGATGGCAGTGTGCTAGTTCAAAAGGATAATCTAAATCTGAAACAATTTTTTCTGATTTTCTCAAACTATTGAATAATAGTGTTGATGTTAAAGTAATCTCAGTGATGGCAGTGTGCTAGTTCAAAAGAATAGTGTTGGTGTTAGGTTTCATTTATTATTGAATTCAATGGTTTCCAAGATGTGTTGAGGAATTTTCTCCTTGTTTAATTTTAACCCTTCCTACACAATCCACTCATAAAATAGTGAAATGCTATGTGGAAGGGATGGTTGATAGTGTTCCTTGAGGGAAGGGGGATTGTGAAAGACTTGTTATCATTGTATTGTGTATTTACAATATGTTTGGATGTAGGGCAGACCGGGAGAATGAAGGATCACTCACTGATTGCATGATAACCCAGTTTTGAAGGGTCACTGGTTGAGGGGATAGTCAAGGTCCGGATGATTGCACCATTGGAGGACCCTATTTCTTTGTAGTAATTTCTATTCAAATTGGATGCATGGATTTCTTGTAACATATCGGCTACTATGTATCTTACAACTGTAGCCGTAAATCTCCATATACTTCTCTATGGTTGTAAGCCACTTAGGGATCAAAATATAGAGACTAAATCAAAATCGTTCTTTGTCCTATTTCCTTTTAACAAAGTCTCAACTATCAATGATACAATATACATTTGATTCCCTAAGATATCAAATATACAAATGGTGCCTACCTAGAAGCTCACTAAGAGAATGAAGGATCACTCACTGATTGCATGATAACCTAGTTTTGAAGGGTCACTGGTTGAGGGGACAGTCAAGGTCTGGATGATTTGGCCATTGGAGGACCCTATTTCTTTGTATTAATTGCTATTCAAATTGGATGCATGGATTTATTGTGAATTATCGGCTGCTATGTATCCTACAATTGCATCCGTAAATTTTCATATACTTCTCTAGGGTTGTAAGCCACTTAGGGATAAAAATAGAGAAACTAAGTAAAAATCATTCTTTGTCCTATTTCCTTTTAACAAAGTATCAACTATCAATGATACAATACATTTGATGCCCTAAGCTATCAATATAAATGACACCTAGCTAGAAGCTCACGGGCTGTCCATTTGATAACCATGATCAACATTTCAAATAAATGGATATCCTTGAGCACAAGCACCAATAACATCAAATAATGGAGTTGACGCATGGGCTAGGGCATGACACCAGTAGAATCTGGTCATTTCAGTGAGAGTAATTTACAATGACATCATTAAACATATATGCCAGTAATATCAACAAACATGAATCCAAACATTTGAATACAGTGAATCGATATCCTTGAGCACAAGCACCAATAACATCAAATAATAGAGATAAAGCACTAACTATGACATGACACTAGTAGAATGTAGTCATTTCAAAGAGCATTCATGATCAAATAAAATGAAATGCATCCGAATATGATGCCAGAGGCTTGAAAGATGAAGAAATCACATACCTTCTCCCATGCTTAGATTTCGCTCCTTTTCTCCCACTCCCTCTATCCAATCGAAATAAAAATGATGAGGTCATTTCACTTTTTTTTATCTATACCCTAAATCTGTCAGAATTTCGATGGTCAATTAAACACCCATCGAAATACTGACATCATCGGGGCCTATTACAAAAAAAAAACACCAAATTCATAATAAAAATTTACCCATCGGAAACTTCTATCAAAATTTGGCCCCAAATGTAGTAGTGTTAGGTTTCAAAAAGATCCCCTTTCATTTAGGGATAAACATATTTGTGCCAAAACCAGAACTTGAACTTGAACTAGAATTTGAAGATACTACCCTAGAGGTAAATGCAGAGGCTAGCTTTGAGGAAGATACTTTTCCATATCCAATTCCTCTAGAATTTTCTGCACTCTTCGCATAACCTGATGAGCCTATCATACCTGTCCACCTGATAGAGATTGATAGTGATTCTGATGAGACCACTTTGATGCATCAAATCACATATGACCAATGGAAAGAAATACAAATGGCTGATTCTGACTCTCAGGGTGAACGGTACATACCCCCACATTTCCAAGAGCAGTTGAAAAAGATCTACTTCAACAAGCCATTAATACTACAAGGGATAAAGATGATGATACAACTAGTGCTAATGAAATTCCCACATCAAGCATTGACTCACATGAGTACGAGTTTGAATCTTTGTCTGATGCTACTTATGATAAAGATATAGACATGGTGCATACCTATGAAAACCTTCTCTAAGTAGGTGAAGGGACTAGTGTTAGGATGCATGAATTAGATGCCATTGGTATTAACTTGTCCTCTACTTCTTGTATCATCTTAAAATGGAAGCACTTCCATGATAAGAGGGTTTAGCCCTTCGAGTAAATGGTTTGGCATCATGTCAAGCACCTTGATTAGGTCTTTGCATGTATTTCACTTTTCTCCCCACTTTCCACTTCTTCCCTGCACTTGATTTCTTCATTCGAGGTAAAATTAGGGTTAGGATCTTAAGGATTCTATTGAATTTCCCTCTTCTATGGCTCTATTTTCTAGGTAGGATTCAGAAATAGATCCTCCTGGCATCCTTGACATTCTGTCCTATTTTGGCATCAATTTTAGGTTTTTGGGCATCCCTGGGACCTCCTTACTTGGTTCTTAGCCAATCTAGGACCAGGGTCAGATTCAAGGTCAAACTTGACTAGGTCAGGGTCAAGCTCAAACTTGACTAGGTTAGGTCCAACCTTGATTTTGACCCCTTTCTCCAAATTTCAATTTCCAAAATTTTTGGGCTTCAGGCTTTCGGGAGATTTAGTTTCCTGCCTTTGGGTTAATCATTTTGGGTTTTAGGATGGTAAATCCTCTAATTGCATTTAATCTATGTATATTTTCTAAAGGTTAGGACCTAATTGGGATTTAATTCTCCAAGGTGGCCCCTCTAGAGGAGTGTGCCCTAGTTCACTATAAAAGGAGGCCTTCCTCTCTCATTTTCACATCCATCTTTCACATCTCATCCTCAAGCAATTTCTCTCAAGGTGCTCAAGCTCTCAAAGTGCAAGCAAGTTTTTCAGAATTCAAGTGTTCAAGCATTCATCCATCAAGGAGACCCATTGTTAACTATTGAAGGATTCAATCTCTTTGGAGCCCCTTTTGTTGATCCATCCTTCCACATTCATTCAAGCCTTCTTATATGCAAAGATCAAGTCAAGATTGGTGTTGAAGATCAAATACCACTGATTGGAAACATCCTACATCCATTGAAGCACTCCTACTTGTGGATTTGAGGATTCAAATCCTCTACAAGGACTTCAACATAAGCAAGGTGATTTGTTCTAATTATTTTGTTTATGCATACTACATTTCAATTCAATTTCAAGGTTAATTCCTAAATTGGGGTTTGACAAAGGCAAACCCCCCATACAACAAAAAACCCCATTTTCTTGTAGGTACAGGTACAAAATTTCAGATCTGAGAGTGAATTTGGATACCCTTTTCAGAAAACTTCTGAGATCTACGAATAGAATTCGAATCGGACTTCAAATAAAGAATGTAGTTTTTGACCTTTTATGAGGGTTAGCTAAGCCATCTTGGAGAAAGATTTCTGGGTTTTCTCTGTCTCGGTATTTCCAATCTAGGACATTTTCAGATTTTCCCAAAAGTGTACACAGACATAAGAATCAACATTTTCTAGATTTTTCCTAATTTGAGGTTAGTATTTGTATTTCAATTATTTCAAATTTCCAAACATAATCATCCTCCATAGGGAAATATTGGATTTACTCTCTCTCTCTTCCATATTCTTCACAAAATTGATTTAGTTGTGTATTAACCTTGTGGTTGATCAAATTCGATCTCTTCTTTGGGGAATTTGGGTTTTGAGAATAGATCTCATATTTCCCCCTTTACATCTAAATAGTGGAGAATCCATTTTTCCTCTATTTATTTTGGTGAACCCGTCTAGCTTACTCTCTTTTTGTTTTGGTGTTAGATTCCTCTCTATTCTTATTTTGGAATTGGATGCCTTATTGTGCTATCTTTTTTATCTTGTTAGTATTAGATTTTTCCTTTGTGTTAGATCTTGCATGCTAATTAGATTTCATATTCATGCTTTATGTGTCTTTAGTTTAGTTCATTTGCATTACATTGGTTTATGAGCTTTACTACCACTAGTACTATTTTTCTTATAACATTCCGATTAGAAGAAGTCGTAGACTCATGGGTTCCTTTGATCCTGAATCTTCTTCTCCTTTCCTTAGGATCCCAGATGATAACTTGATTCTTCATGATTCCAATCCTCATATGGAGCAAAACTCTTCTCACTTATCTCATGATGAGGATGACGCTTTAAGAGCTCCTTCTGAACAAGTCCAAAAACTTTCCACTGAACTTGATAAAATGGGTAATTGGCTTCTTCAAGAAAACCATAATCAAGATTCTATTCAAGCTATAGAGGCTCTTAAGAAAGTTCTCTATGATAGTGATCAGGGTGTTAACCTCTTGCATGGTATTACTCATCTTGTGCATTCAAATGTTAAACCTTTAGCTCAAGAAGCTCAAGATTTAGGGTTGATTCCTCCTATCACTAGTGTTGAACCTCCTTCTAATCCTCTACCTAGTATTCCTATCTATACTCATCCTTTGGTGACTGTGATGGTTCCCTCTATTCCTATGAGTGTTCCTCCTGTATCCCTTCCTACATCACAACCTTCATATCATAATGTTCCTTTCACTTATTGCAATCCACTTCCAACTGTAGTTCCTAGTGTTCCTCCACTTGTATCTTCTATTCCTGCAGCTTCTTACACTTTACCTAGTGTGTCTAATGTTGCTACTCCTATTTCCTCTAATGATTCAATAATCATCAGTTTGGCTCAAACTGTATCATCCTTACAATAACAACTCACTTCCTTAACCCAAAACAAGTTTAGTATTCCTACATGTGACATGGGAAGTCCCTTGTCTTGGGATATCATTTGTACTCCTGTTCCTCAGCAAGGTGACATGCCTCATCTTGAGAATTATAATGGAAAAGGAGATCCCATTCATCATGTTAAAAAATTCCAAATCCTTTGTAGTGATTATGCTCATGACCATAGGATTTTAGCCAAACTGTTTGCTAGAACTTTCCATGACAAAGCTTTACAATGGTATTGTTCTTTGCCTCCTTATTCAATTGATTCCTTTCCACAACTTGCTAATGCCTTTATTCAAGAATTTCAAAATAATATTGGTCTGCAAGTGTCTTTGACTGATTTAATGCATTGTAAACAAAGTGCTAAAGAAAAATTGACTAAATTTATTGGTAGATTTAAGCACTTGCATGCTCAGATTTCCTATCCTGTTCTTGATATTGATATTCAACATATGTTTATTTCAAATTTGCAAAAGGATATTAGAGATAAGATTCTGCTTACTGAATTTACCTCTTTTCAACAACTTTGTGCAACGCTTCATCATTATCAATTACAAGTGAGTCAATTTGAGAGCAACACTCCAATGGCTCCTATTCCAGTTGATAAGAGTGATGCTGCTCCTAATCCAAAAAATTCCAAAAATTCAACAACTATGTCAAGATAAATAAACAAGCAAATGGAGTTGCTGATCAGGTTGCTATGGCATCTCATAATGCCACTTCTGCATCCACTGCTTTTCGATTAAATCATACATTTACTCCTCTTTCTAAAAATTTACATGCTATTATGAATAGGTTGTTAGCTACTAATATGATTACTTTACCTCCTATTTGACCTCTTTTACCTACTACGATTGCATCTAAATGTTTTGATCAAAATGATTTTTGTCAATATCATCATGAGAATGGTCATGATACTGAGAGATGTTATTCTTTAGAACATAAGGTTCAAGATCTAATTGATTCTAAGGCTTTATCTATTGATAATCTGGATAGTAGTGGCAATCCTTTACCTACGCATGATACTAATACTATTTCTCAACCATTTGCTATGGAAATTATGTATGATTCAAAGATGGATGATCTTAATCATGTTGTTAATCAAGTGGAGCATGTTGATCAATTTGTATGTCCACCTCAACCTTAGATTCAACCTCAAGTTCAATCTCAACCTTGACCAAAACCTAAACCTAAAATGAAAACTCAACCTAAACCTCGACAACAATCTAAGCATAAAAGACCTCTGGAACTTTTGATTACCTTTGATGACTCTAAGACTATTAAAGCTCCCGATGGTCCCCTTTACATTGCTACTAGGATTGCTCAGATACCTACTCATGGTTTTCTTGTTGATCCTACCTCTTTAGTCAATGTTATTTCTATGATACATTGAATGTGTGGATTCAAACTTGCAATGGTTTTCTTTATGCATCATTTGGTTCTATTACTATACTGGTTGAACTTTGTGGAAAGATTGTGAACAGTACCTTTGTTGTTGTTCCTACTTATGATCAATTTCAAGTTAAGCTAGGTTTTCCTTGGTTGACTTCCATGCATGTTGTTGCTTCACCTATCCATAGGTGTCTTAAGTTCATTCATGATGAAGAAGTGAAGATGATCAATCACAGTCTATATCAACATTCCAGGCCTAGAGATTGCACTGCTCTGGATTTCTTTTGGCCATCATTACCTAATTCATGTCCTCCTCGACTAGATAATATTTTTCAATCATATCAAGCTTATAAAAATTGTAAAATTTTTGAATTAATTTCACCTCCTAGGGATCTTAATTGTGGTCTTTTACCTACACCCTCGATACCTCCTTTCACTATGACCTCTAGTTATGTTAATCAAGTTCCTTCTACTGAACCTATCAAAGATCCTGTGATTGTTTCTCCGATGGTTAAAAATCCTATTGATCTTCCTAAAGAACTTGTGAAGGATCCTATGATTGTTCCTTCTAGTTGTCAACCTATTTCAAATAAATCAAAATGAAATTGATCTGCTAATGAATGTCATAAAAAGCATCGTGCTCATGCTAAAGCTAAAAGATCTCTATCTTCTTTGGATAAACCTATGCATAATGTGTTAGAAGATTTTGTTACTAATAATGATGTTCACATACATGATTATGATGATTCTATTCATATCTTAGATCCTATTTTAATTAACTTGGATGAAGAAGATACTCTTGATGATACTGATGATGTTAATGATGAATATGAGACTATTGACATTGACATTGATTTACCTAATATGCTTTCATCATAATTAACTCTTACACCTAGTGTTGAATATAGTGATTCTCAAGAGGATCCTTGTTTGGAACTAGCTATTATTCCTATTGTGTTGGATATAGTCCCTCTTGCGAGTTACCCACCTTCCCTAAATGATATACAATGAGATGGGGAAATTAGGCGGCATGCTTGATCAGCTTGTCCTTCATGGTAGCTTTGTTGTGTGTTTTCATGTTGTATTGTGCTTCTCCCGTAATGTTCTTGCTAAATGTTGTTAGATTCTTTTATACGATCCTTGTTACTCAATTGGTGCAAGGTGATGAAGGAATCAAAACTATTGTTCAAATCTCCTATATGTATCTCTACTCTTCTATGTGTTGTTCAATGTTATGTTCTAAATGTGCTATTGTTTGTAAATGTTTCCTTGTGTAATTTGCTTGGATTCAAGATATGGTAGCACTAATTCTTTTTGGTCTCCATGTCATGGTCCGAAAAGATTCTCCTTTGTATATCTTATGTGATCTTTCCTTCGTTGTGATTGTAGTTCTACTTTCTTTGGGGAATGATGTCAATTCATTTGTAATAATATCATATATATTATCTTATGATCATACTAACCCCATGGTAGGTAGATCCCTTCCATGTTCTATGTATGTTTCTATGATATTTCCCTTCATTTATCTTCATCTGGGGGCATCTCGATGTGGAAACATTATCAGTGGAGTTGTTTATGTTTCCGTTAAAGCCATTGCTCCTGTTAAAGTGTCAGCAATAACTTTAATGTCGGGGCACATGCTCTGCTCACCTGTTGCACACATGCACTTTTCAATACGCATATATTTTTCAAGATACTTCTTTTCCCTTTTTGTATTAGTAACTAATCCTTAAAGCACAAATTTATATGTTAGGATCTCTTGATCCCTCCAGTTTCAAATACACATATATTGTGATCCCTTAAGGTCAGAAGTTTCCTTAAGATTGGATCTCTTTTGTTTTTATTTTTGGTTTTATTCTTATGGAGTAGAATATTCCTAAGGATGAATCCTTGATGGGTTGACTAGTGAGTAGCCACATTTACTAGGTGGTTCAATTCCATCTTTCCAGTTGCACCAGTTTCCTGTGTGGTTCACAATGGGACATAAGTTCTCATTGGGCGAGGTAATCACACCTTCTTTCTCTCTCTAGAGATGTTTCTCTTATTGTTATCTAGGAGTCGACAAAGACTTGAGTCCTTGGGGGCTTAAGGTTTCTCTTTGTCACTTGGATTACGATAAGATTATCTTTTTATTCTGATCTCCTTTACCAAAAGTTTGCATCAAGTCCATACTCTTGCTAAAGTGGGGGCTTAATGTATCATCTTAAAATGGAAGCACTTCCATGATAAGAGAATTTAGCTCTCTGAGTAAGTGGTTTGGGATCATGTCAAGCACCTTGATCAGATCTTTGCATGTATTTGGCTTTTCTCCCCGCTTTCCACTTCTTCCTTGCACTTGATTTTTTCATTCTAGGTGAAATTAGGGTTAGGATATTAAGGATTCTACTAAATTTCCCTCTTGCATGGCTCTATTTTCTAGGTAGGATTTAGAAATAGATTCTCCTATCCTTCATCACATTAATCATAGGATTTTATGTCTATCCCTGACATTATGTCCTATTTTGGCATCAATTTTAGGTTTCTGGGCATCCCCGGGACCTCTTGACTTGGTTCTGAGCCAATCCAGGACCAAGGTTAGATTCAAGGTCTAACCTGACTAGGTCAAGGTCAAGCTCAAACTTGACTAGGTTAGGTCTAACCTTGATTTTGACCCCTTTCTCCAAATTTCAATTTCTAGAATTTCCAGGCTTCGAGCTTTTGGGATATTTAGTTTCCCGCCTCCAGATTAATCATTTCAGGTTTTAGGATGGTAAATCCTCTAATTGCATTTAATCTAGGTATATTTTCTAAAGGTTTGGACCTAATTGGGATTTAATTCTCCAAGGTGGCCCCTCTAGAGGAGTGTGCCCTAGTTCACTATAAAAGGAGGCCTTCCTCTCTCATTTTCACATCCATCTTTCACATCTCATCCTCATGAAGCAATTTCTCTCAAGGTGCTCAAGCTCTCAAAGTGCAAGAAATTTTTCAAGCATTCATCCATCAAGGAGATCCATTGTTAGCTATTGAAGGATTTAATCTCTTTGGAGCCCCCTTTGATGATCCATCCTTCCACATTCATTCAAGCCTTCTTATATGCAAAGATCAAGTCAAGATTGGTGTTGAAGATGAAATACCATTGATTGGAAACATCCTACATCTATTGAAGCACTCCTACTTCTGGATTTGAGGATTCAAATCCTCTACAAGGACTTCAACATAAGCGAGGTGATTTGTTCCAATTATTTTGTTTATGCATACTACATTTCAATTCAATTTCAAGGTTAATTCCTAAATTGGGGTTTGACCAAGGCAAACCCCCCATACAACAAAAACCCCCATTTTATTGTAGGTACAGGTATGAAATTTTAGATCTGAGAGAGAATTTGGATACCCTTTTCAGAAAACTTCTGAGATCTACGAATAGAATTCGAATCGGACTTCAAATAAAGAATGTAGTATTTGACCTTTTATGAGGGTCAAACTTGAGTTGAGCCATCTTGGAGAAATATTTATGGGTTTTCTTTGTCTCAGCATTTCCAGTCCAAGACAAGTTTCAAATTTTCCTGAAAGTGTACACAGACACCATAATTCAACATTTTTCAGATTTTCCCTAATTTGAGGTTAGTATTTGTATTTCAATTATTTTAGATTTCCAAACATAATCATCCTCCATAGGGAAATATTGGATTTACTCTCTCTCTCTCTCTTCCATATTCTTCACAAAATTGATTCAATTGTGTATTGACCTTATGGTTGATCAAATTGGATCTCTTCTTTGGGGAATTTGGGTTTTGAGAATAGATCTCATATTTCCCCCTTTACATTTGAATATTGGAGAATCTATTTTTCCTCTATTCACTTCTGATGTAAGGTCTCATAGGGATTCAAATGCTCCTTTGGACGAGATCGCTCTAGGTCTTGACTTGCTCATCCACACTTTTGATGGTTATACCATGAACGTAATTGAACCAGTCACTACTTCTCTCTAACTCATAAATCCCAGGCTGATAAACTGGAACTCCCCTTCCTCATCCAATGAAGTTCTAACATTCCATAATGATTACATTCTAGCCTGTTACCTCCATGCTATTGAACCTGCAATGTCCTCCACCAGCGAAGGCAGTGTCAACATGACAAAGACAAATATCAAGTATCTTAGTCGAAAAATTAAAAGAAGAAAAAATAGATGCTCTGATGGTGAAAAACACATTGTGGCAATATCAAAGCCAAAAATAGTAAAAATAAAAGATGTATCTGAGGGTGAAAACCTCTCTAAGGTGCCCAAGGATGAGATACTTGATACGCTTCTAAGCCATTTTTAGGAGAGATCATCAGTATTGATTGAGCCAACATAGCTAGTGAATTTGGTTACAAAGGCTGCTCAACAAATTATTCATCTAGCACAGTTATTATCTACAAAAGAAAAGGAAAAGTTCACTAGCTTCTTTCAAAGCAAGAAAATAAACTTTGCATGGACTTACTCTAACATGCTTGGATTAGACCCCAATCTAATCATGTACCATCTATCCATTGCACCAGGTATTAAGCCTGTCAAGCAGAAGCTTCAAAAGATGCATCCACACGTGGCACTTTTAGTCAAAGTAGAGCTAGAAAAGCTTCTTAAGGCTGGTTTCATAAGGACTATTGACTATGTAGAGTGGATTTCAAATATTGTTCTAGTCACCAAACATGATAAATCCATTCGTGTATGCATAGATTTTTGGGATCTAAATAAGGCATGTCCAAAAGATGACTTCCCATTGCCTAATATTGACATGATAGTGGATATGACAGCGAGATACGAGATGTATTCCTTAATGGATGGATTTTCTAGCTATAATCAAATAAAAATTGCACCAGAAGATCAAGAAAAGACTACTTTCATGTGTGTCTGGGGTACCTTTTGTTGGAATGTCATGCCCTTTGGTCTTAAGAATGCTAGAGCAACATATCAAAGAGCTCTCACTACCATTTTCCATGATATGATGCATAAACAATGGAAAATTATGTGGAAAACACTTTGGCCAAAAGAATGTGATGAAAAACTCATCTCATAGATTTGGGTCCCATACTTGACTGCATGGAACAATTTAGTCTTAGACTTAATCCCAAAAAATGTGCATTCGGTGTCACTTCTGGGAAACTCTTGGGTTACATCATTTCAGCTAAAGGCATAGAAGTTGATCCTAAAAAATTGCAAGCTATTATGGACATGCCTCCACCTAAGAACATCAGTCAAATGAGAGGACTTCAGGGAAGGCTACAATCTATCAGGCACTTCATTTCTCAGTTGGCTGACAAGTCACAACCGTTCACTAAAACTTTGCATAAGGGTGTGACTTATGAATGGAATGAAGAATGTGATAGAGGACTCACTCAAATTAAATTGTATCTTGCTAATACACATATATTGATGCCCCCTATTCATGGGAAGCTGCTCATACTATACATCTCAGCCACAAACACATCTTTGGGTGCTCTCCTAGCTCAAGAGGATTAGAACAACAAAGAGAGAGCTATTTATTATATCAGTAGAACATTGGTTTCTTATGAAATGAAATATTCTATCATTGAGAAATCTTGTCTAGCAGTAGTGTTCACTTCTCAGAAGTTGCAGCATTATATGCTCACTCACACTACAAGGCTTATTGCAAAAATTGATCCACTAAAGTACTTACTGAGCAAGGCTGCTCTCACGGGTAGACTAGAAAAATGGGTTATGATACTCAATGAATTTGACATTGAGTATGTGGAAAGAAAAGCTATTAAAGGACAAGAAATTGCTGATCAGTTGGTGAAAGCTCCTCTGAAAGATCACCAGCCTTTGAACATTGAATTACCAGATGAATCCATCATGCTTCTCATGCATCAGGCTTGGAGCATGTTCTTTGATGGATCATTCACTCAGCAAGGATCAGGTGCAGACATTCTATTTATAACACCTCAAAGATACTCATTACCCAAAGCTTATAAAATTTTGTTTCCCTGGACAAACAACATTGTTGAATATGAAGCTCTCATTAATATTATGAAGATAGCCATTGAATGGCATGTGGATGAGCTCAAGGTCTTTGGAGACTCTCAGTTAGTCATCAACCAAGTTAATGGTACCTATCAAACAAAAGATGACAAGCTAGTGCCTTACAAATGAATGGTGGATGATCTCGAACATTATTTTGCACACATTTCTTTCTAGAAAATTCCAAGTGCAGACAATAAAGTAGCTGATGCTATGGCCACACTTACTTCAATGTTACAGATGCTGGAAAATGACTTCAGACATGAATTCCTGGTGGAGGCATTACACTACCCAGCCTATGACATTCCTGAATCTAGGATGATCTGTTCAGTCATTGGACATGATTCATCTTACTACCACCATATCTATTCCTACCTCCATGACCAAATCATTCCAAACACCTATACCTAGAATGAAAAGTGTCACCTAATTCGTAATGCTTCACGGTATGTCATCATGGCAAATGACTTGTATAGACGGGGTCTAGACAGTACTGTCCTTAGGTGTCTAGAACCCGATGAGTCCAAACGTGTGTTAGTTGAGGTACATGAAGGTATACGTGGGTCTCATTTGAGTGGTCTGATGCTAGCTCATAAAATTATTAGAGCTGGTTACTACTGGCCCAATATGGAGAAAGAAGCTATTCAATATGCCAAGGCCTGCAAATAGTGTCAATTTCATGAAAATCTGATATGTGCTCTTGCTAAAGAGCTTATTCCTTTCATCATTTTTTGGGCATTCCAGCAACGGGCCTTTGATTTGGTGGGTTAGATACATCCTTCTTCTTCAAGAGGACATAATTTCATCATCACAGCTACAAATTACTTTACTAATTGGGTTGAGGCAATACCTCTAGCTATAGCTGATGGCAAGTCTGTGGCTATGTTTATACTAAACTATATAATCTGTAGATATGGTGTACCCACATCTATTATCACTGACAATGGGGGACAATTCAAGAACAAGGACTTGAAATAGTTATGCACCAAATTCAGGATCATTCAGGATTCATCATCTATCTATTATCCATAGGGTAATGGACAAGCAGAAGCTTCTAATAAAACAATTCTTAAAATCTTACACAATAGTTCATAAATCTGGTAGAGATTGGCACCTCCAGATTAATCCGACTTTATAGGCCTACAAAATAAGTATCCAAACACCAATGGGGGCCACACTATTTGCCTTGGTTTATGGAGTAGATGCAGTATTGCCTATTGAGGTCGAGATTTCAATATTGTGAGTCTCTCTGAGGGGCCTCATCACTGATGAAGAAAATAGAATATCCTAGCTTCAAGAGCTAGAATTACTAGATGAATGTAGGAAGGTGGAATTCGATCATCTTCGAGCATACCAAAAGAGGATGTCTAAAGCCTACAATAAGAAAGTTAGACAAAGAGAATTCCAAGTGGGTGATCTCGTCCTGAGAGAAAACCCCAAAAATCAGTAGTAGCGAGTCCAGAAAGGAAAATTTGAACCAAACTGGCTTGGTCCATATGTTATCATTGCAACATTTGGGTCTGGTGCCTACCAACTCTCCACCACTGAAGGAGAATAGCTCAAAGAGCCTATCAACACTCTTCACTAGAAGAAATTCTATAGCTAAGACATTTCTTGTGTGCTCAGGTACATACTTATTGATCCTGAAAAAATAAAAAAAATGGTATATTGTCAAAAATCCTAAAAATTGCAAAATGTCCTAAAAAAATGATCATCTTAGTGAAAACCTGGTAAACAGGCGCTTTGATGTATCTATTATCTTGGTAAAAACCTAGTAAACAGGCACCTTGATAATAATAAAAAAAATAGAAAATTTGAAAAATACAAAAAAATCAAAAAATAAAAAATACAAAAAATATAAAATATTCAAAAATACAAAAAAACCAAAAAGAGAAAAGAACAAAAAAATTGAAAAAGAAAAAAATGTGCGATTGATGAAAACCTGGCAAACAGGCATCATGGTAGCAAAAATAGAATCTTTGCCAAGATGGTGAAAACCTGGTAAACAGGCACCTCTTGTTTCCTGAAGCTATATCTCATCTCAACACCATTTGGCTCTTGCTTTCCTGCTTTATTCTTCTTTCCCGCTTTCCTGCTTTAGTTTGTTTCCTGCTTTTAATTCATTTCCTGCTTTAGCTTGCTAGCTCATGCACTTGCTTTAAGTTATCTTTGAAATTTTTCTCATCTCTTCATGGATTGGAACTGGTCACCCTTGGGGGCACCTTCCCAGTCCTGGGGGCATTGTCCTATCACTTTCAGAAGTTTTGTTCATGCATCAGTCACCAGTGGTTCTCACTCCATCTGCCTGCTGATGCCTAGCTACTTTTGAGATCTGTCTCCTTGAGGATCTCTCATGTATCGGTCACTAGTGGTTCCCACTATGCCTACCTACTAATACCTAGCTCTCATTGAAACCCCTCTCTTTTGGGACCTCTTCTTTACATTAGTCACCAGTGGTTCTCACTGTGTCTGCCTACTGATGTTTCCTTCGTGCTCGGTTCTCTCTTTCAAGAATCCTCCTTGTATTGGTCACCAGTGGTTCTCACTATGTCCACCTGCTAATACTTGGTAAGAAATTTTATATCTCCTTGAGACTTCATTTCTTGCAATGGTCACTAGTGGTTCTCATTGCGTCTGCCTATTGTTGTTGTCCCGTTAAGACTTTGAATGTTGTACATTTATGATTCGACTTCAATGTGCTAAAACTGAAACTAAAAATTAGATTTTTGACTCTCTAAATTATGCTGAGCTTTTCTTTTGTGTATATGTCTTTTGGCTTTATCATTCCTCCTCAAGAAACTCTAAGACATCTTCTTGACTGAGAGAAGTGAAGACTGGGGGCATGATCTTTCATTTGCTTTATGTTTGCTGGTTTAGTTCCAATGATCCAAAGAATTCACATAAGAGGGTTGTCTATTTGTAAGAGCCTTCATCACATATTGAATGGCCATGTGTACCTTGACTCCTTTTATATGGAAACTTTGGTGAGGTTGGTTCTTCTCCTTGTCTATTTTGAGTGACTTCTTTCTGCTACAAGTGAAATTGCTAATGCTCGTCCTGCTAAGTAAACGTAAGGGTCACTGAGAGCATTCTTTGGTGAAAGAAGGAACTCTCATGTGTTTGGCATGTTTGTATGCAAGCAACATTTAGGTCATTCTAGAAGCTATGCTTTGATGCTTATGTTAACTTGCTAAATCAAAAGGAATAGGTGTTCAGGTCATTCTGACTTCTTGTGCCTTGATGCTTACACCTCATTTCGACAAATCTAAGACTAATGTCATATTCATATTCTCATGTTAGTAAGGATTGTATGGCATCTTGCAAATGTTCATTGCTAAAAACTCTATGATGATAATACAATGAGTCCAACAACCAAGTCCTAGGGATTGCATGTTCATTCTAGGCTTGCATCTAGCTTAGGCTTGCATTTTCATTCTAGGCTTGCATTGAGACAATGTTTTGGTGCTCTCTTGATTGTCTTCTTCTGGATCTATTCATCAAAGGTTCTCATATTTTGTCCCAGGTTCATCTTGGTTGCACAAGTGTCTGGTCCTCACTCTCGATCTTTGAAATAGCCTTTTGATGAGTACGTGTCATATATTGCTACATCCTACATGAGATGATTAGTATCACATACATTGCATTTCCATTTTCATCCATATACATTTACATATTCATTTTCATGTGCATCCATTATAAGCATAAATAAAATCATACATTAAATTCATTTATCTACCATCTATCATCGCATTTTGCATTGCATACTCATATACCATCATAAAATAAAACATGTGCATCTCATACATATCTCATCCATACATCTAAATCATCTAGGAAACATCTCATAAAACATGAACATCAACATTAAAGCAATATATAAACAAGTACAATGATTTCAAAGAGGTGATCTCATATATATATATATATATATATATATATATATATATATATATATATATATATATATATATATATATATATATATATATATATATATATATATATATATATATCTTGTGGTTAATCAATGTCATGTACAACAAGAATGGTGCTACTTGAGCATAGTATCAAAATATGGGCTACAATGTGAAATAAAAAATGAGCTAACTTTGCCCATCACAACCTGGAGGGAGTGGTGGCGGTGGTCCCCGTGGCGGTGCCTATTGAGGTGGTCCTTGAGGAGGAGGCATCGGTCTCTATGGTGGGGCCTGCTATGGTGGTGCCTATGGAGGTGCCTATGGTGGAGGTCCCTGTGGTGCTCTGATGTACTCAAAAAATGGAGGCACCTGCTCAAATAGATCTGGAACAACACCAACATATGCTACATAGTAGTAGGCTTCCTGAGCAGACTCATATCTCACCTATAACCGTGCCCTAGCCAGCTCCTCTCGGATCTCTTTGATCTCCTGATCCCTCTCAGTCACCTGTGTCTCCTGGATGATGACCCATGTATGGAAGTCATCCCTCTCCCATTGTACCTATCTCACTCTCTCTTAGCTCTTCCTGAGAGCCTCTTGTACCTATGCTATCTGAGGTGGCCCTGTGTGGCCTGATCAAACATTTTAGTATCATCACCTTGTACCTCCTTATCAGGAGGTGGGTGTTGAGAAGAATCTCTTTTCCTCTATCTAGTGGACCTCTAGTGGGTCCCATGGCTCCCTGCACCTACATCTAACCCCATATTTCTTAGGGGGATGTCTATTTGCCCTGTCCTAGGCCTCAATACTCTTTGCTGAGGCTGCTGTAATGGTATTTGCTACTATTGTCCCTGTGACTACTGATGTGTTGGCTCCGCCTATGTGGGTTACTGTTGAGCTCTCTGCCCCATCTCGACAAGATCTATGAATCTAGGGAAGGGGTGCACCAAGAGATGATCTCAATATGTAGGCATTATCCCTACATTGGTGACATCCACCATATAGTCCTATCGAGTTCGATGCACTCATGCCTCAATAGTACACTTTCCCTGATCTAACTTGGGCTGCCAGCCCTTCTTCATCTCATCGATGAAGTGAACATATGAAGAATACTCTTGGGAGATATCTTGTTGTCTCCCAAGCTATCTCATAACACGTGTGAGCAAGAATCACTCAATGATGCTAATAGTGCATCCAATCAATGGACGTGAGACAAACATATGTGCCAGCTCCCGCTGAGCATCATCCCATGGCTATGTGGCTACCCAAGGTCTCCACATAGCTACCACCATATTGTCTAGCTATCCTCACCACTGCTTGGTCTTACCCAGCGCTGGCTAAGTCATAGGACCGACATATCTATAGATATAAGGCTCAAGAGCCTACCGTGTATCATGAAATATCAGCCTGCAAATAGGGAGATGCTCCTAGGCCTAGATCTGTAATACAAGAACTCCAATGGCCATAGTCTTGGCCCCCTAATAAATGACCTCGTGCATCTCATGGTACATCTGTGCAAGCATGCACTCGCCCCATCTGAATCTGGTAGCTAGCCTATCCAACATCCTCTGCAGCATGCAACCCCAGCCGCACTCTAATCCATGCTAGCCTCAATCAGGAACCAAGTAATAGCTCAGGAATATAGCTAAGACAACTACTAATCAGTGAGCACCATCGTATCTGCTGACCAACTCATCCCATGAGATGGCCTGACCCATCAATAAATCATCTATGAATATGGATCTCAATGATAGTGTGCCTACTCTCAGTTGTACATCATATGCAACTCAGGCACCATGGAAGGGTATCCTCAATATCCTATATATGTCCTTGGGAGTGACCATCATCTCCCTCATCAGCAAGTGGAATGTGTTCATCTCCAAATGGAAATGCTTGACCAATGCACCTAGAAGACCGTGATTTACCTGAATATCAGGTATATCACACAAGTACGAAAATCCTAGTCCCTCAATATGGGTACTCTAAACCTCAGTCAACCTCTAGACTAGTGTGGTGATGACTGGATGGTGTGACTAGAATGCGATATCTGGGAAGTCAACCTACAAAGCAAGTGACGACATTGGATCAATATCTCAACATGATGGTTTCAAAGAAACAACAAGCAAATGAGGCTACACATCTATCCTAAACAGGACTCTGGACTATTCTAATTGACTAACTTTATGCAAAATTAGAAGGAGACTCAAAACACTGCAGCAGCTTCCCACATGAGGAAATTGTTCCCTCCCACAAGATAAGACATCTTCCTACGCGAGAAGGTGAAATTTCACACGGTATCAACTTGCGCTTCGCGCGAACCTTCAGGAAAGCCCCAGGCAAAGAAGCCCTAACCCATGCGAGGAAACCATTTCCTCATGCGAGGGGTGACTGAGGCCAGTGCGAGGAAATAGTTTCCTCATGTGAGAGTTGAAGAACTAAGCCTAAAACATGCTAAATCTAACCTAAATGACCTAATAAAGCAGTTAAAAATTGAAATGCAGGATGGTTTATCGACTACTCATAGGTGGGTCATACTTCGATGGTTGGCTGTGGCATTGGGAGCACTCAAATTGATGTGTATGCACTGGAACACCCTCCATTCTCTCTTAGAGCTCTCAAAATTGCAAGAAGACAAAGTGAATAATGAATTGAAAATGACCCCTCCGGGCCTTATATAGCTTTTTGACCTAATTTTCAAAGTGCTTCATTTTGCCTGAAAATGACACCCTTGCATAAATTGACTACTTTGAATCCATTTTCAGAATCGAAATCAAAATCTAACATCTCTAGATGGCTCAAAATTGCATTTTAAAATTCTGGGATCCTTTGGGATCAGACGCTTGTGCAATCAGCCTTCTGGCATCATTTTCCTACCAGATTCTCATCTCCTCATCATTTTCTCAAGATCTTCAATTTTTTTATCAAGTCAACTCTAGTCAACTTTGGTCAACCATGGTCAAAATTGGTCAACAGGACCTCCACATCACTCCAAATTACTTCTGCAGCTTCTTAAATCTAGTCTGATTACTTCTACTCTGTAACCTCTTGTTGTCAATCATCCTTTTGATATGTCATCTTTCAATTTCGCTCCCAAGGGTGCAGGATGATTTCATCATTTGAATCTTATCAAACCAGTCTCATATTAATCTGATCTAAATCAAAGTCCTCACTGCTTGGGGCATCTCTTCACTAGGGGCATCTTCGTGCCTTGCATCTCATCATCTTGTCATCACTATTTTATGTATCTGAGCAATCTAACTCAGATCCTTAGGAATCAAGCTTCATTCTGGAGATGGTTCTCAAAATATCATTAGGTATTGGGGTAATCTAACCCTAATTCCTAAAATTCAAACTTCATTTTGGAGATGGCTCTTGAAATCTCTTTTAGACCATTATCTGGGCAATCTAACCTAGATCTCGGAGGGCTAAGCTTCATATTGGGGCAATCTAACCCTGATTTTGAAGATTAGTTCTAAATCTACATTTGTCATCATTTGATCAATGGGCATTGGGGAAATCTAGCATCGATTCCAGTCTCCTCTCAAGTGGTAATTAGACCGTTGTCTTCGCAATCTAACTTAGACTTCGAAGAATCATGCCTTGTTTTGGAGGTGGTTCTACAATTCGATTTATTTTGGTGTCTTGGCATTCTAACCTTGACTTCCAAGGGTTAAGATCCATTCTAGGGATAATCCTAAAACCTCATCTATCACATCAAACTATTCTTTGAATCAACGCACTACTCGCACATCAATACAAAGAGGGGAAAATGTAATACCCCAAAATTGGCACCTTATAATTTCAATCAATTATGAGAGTAATTCAAACACCCCAGCTAATTAGGAGGCAACAGGTTGAATCAATAGATATTGCAAATTGAGTAATCTATACTCACCTTCGTAATTTTGATGATCAAGAAATGACTATGTCATGTATATGGCTGGATTAGAGGTCCACATTCAACTATAGACACATGTTACATCAAAATTACATAAAACTATCAGATTCCAATTAAGATAACTCTTCACTTGTGTGATCTAGGAGCTTGAGCTCATGTCCATGTCACTATCAACATGTCTTCTAATGCCTCATAACTATGTATGATTATATTCCATCCTGATTAGGAGATATCATTCAATTTCCACAAACCGCTACTTAGGAACACTGCCTAAATATTACTTCCACTGATTTCTTCATAACTGTCACAAATAAATGAATTTCCCTCTGCACTCTTAACCATGATCTTATAAAACATAAAAGAGTAGGTCCTCAAGATCGCATAGCTTCATCTTCAATATTCCAAGTGCGCTAACTCAAACACTGTCTGCTTCTCTGCTAATCTTTGATAGATCACTGTGTTGACATCAATGACAATCACAGTCATGAATGCAACAACAACTGCTACCGAAATGGCTGCAAATAATCCCCCATAGGATATATTTAGCATTCATTCCTAAAAATTTGATGTCCAACTCTATCATGCTTACACTAGGCTCACTGATGGAGGTCATCATAGGTTCAATGACATTGAGATAGCATACAAGGGCATAGTCTTATTTGAAGGTATATATGTCTTGGTTTGGATAATCTAATAGTTGGTCTATAATCTTTGGATGTTGGATAGTAAGCTTTAGAAGGGATTGCATAATCATATTAATGTACATTCTATTGGCATCATTGGCAATGATCTAACCCAGAAAATCAAAGGTGATACTACTACTTGAGATGGTCAGTTCATTAAGAGTTTCAACATCATTATTGGATTCCACTTCAGGAATAGGTTGATCAAACCCATTAAGTTCATCATTTCTCTCTAGACTTATGTCAGGTGTAGGCGCATATTGGTGAATGACATCTACATTTTTTTTTGTGATGAGTTCATCTTCTTCTGGAATGACACCCCACTCATAAGCATTTGATTCTTCATCTAGACCTCTCATAAAATCAAGAATATGTGTAAAGTTAGGGTGAATCCCCCAAGAAGGATTTCCTTCTGAGGCTGATTTGAATTCATACTCATGGAAATCTATTTCAGAATAGCTACCACCTTCCTCCTAGTCTATGTGGTTTTCTCTAAGATCAGCTAGTTCTTGTGGTGCAACTATCTTTTGTTCCATAGTAGGTTCTTGTGTATGTACTGTATTGATTCTTTTTATTGGTTCATCTTCAGCTTTGAGAAGATCTAGGATTTCTTGAGATAGGCGTTCATAAGGAATAAGTTCAAATCTATCTAAATCATCACTGTCTGATTGTTGGTTATCATCTTTCTCATTATTGTTTTCCCCTGGTTCAATCTGTTCTATCATGTGAGAGGAATTTTCGTTAAGATAGAAGGGTTTCTTTTTGTAACCTCGACCTATAGTATCTTTGTTAGGATGACTAGTATGTGAAATTGGTGCCATGAGACATTTTCCTCTCACCCCTAGAGGTCCTTTTCTAGGATATCCCATTTTAGCTATCAATTTGCCCCCTGGTCCATATGACTTGGAAGGAATTTTTGGTACTTTAGAGTCACATGCTTGAACAATTTGGGTTTGAGACTCATCTTTGTATAGCCATGCAAGAACAACTTCATCCTCTTCAAATTCTTGTTTGGACACTTGTTCTACAACAAAATTTCCCTTATAGGTAGCAAGAGGATCTTTAGATTATTTTTTGGACTATTTCAAAGACTGTCCATAAGATTTAGGTGAGATAGGGAGAGATGTTAGAGATAGGACTAGTTCTATAGTATATTCTCCCATGCCATTGTCTTTTATTTTGACCTCTTTTGCAATGTCTTCCTTCTTAGAGGTAGATGTTATGTCTATTTGCTTAGTGGAAGATTCTCTATTATTAGGAACAAGTTTGTCAACACTTTCCTTCAATGCATTGCAAGTTGTAGATATGTCAGGTGGAATTGTAACCTCTACTCCTTCATAAGGAAATTTCACACATTGATGGTATGCAGAAGGAATAGCTTGCATTTCATGTATCGAGGGTCTCCCTAGAAGAATGTTGTAAGCCAAAGGTAGATCAAGAACCTGACATATGGTGTTTCTGATAACTGGTCCTATTCTGATAGGTAGGACAATTGTTTCTTTGGAAGATCTTTCTTGCTCATCATATGCCTTTATAATTATATTCTTTTTAGGATCAATTACAGCTTCTGATAATCCTAGTTGTATGATCAAGTTGTAAGAACAAATGTTTAGACTAGTGCCTCCATCTATCAACATGTGTTTGACATGATGGTTTTGGATCAAGACTTCAATGTGTAAGGGCTGGTTATGCAAATGACTCAATGAATTGTCATCTTCTTCTAAAAAGGAGATATATTGGGGTGAAGTCAGATGACCAACCATAATCTATAATCTATCTAGATCAAGATTGTTAGGAACATTGGAACCGAGAAGAGCTTTATCTAGAATAGCTCGATGAGCGGGAGATATCTGAAGCAACTCAAACATGGATATTTTTTCATTGGTATTCTGGAGTTGTTGGACAATACTGTATGAAGTAGGCCTTGTCTATTTAGGATTTGATGATTTAGATGTAGATTTTTGTTTAGAAGTAGATGAAAGATTAAAAGGAACCTTAGGGACATTTGATGAATCAAAATTTTGTCCTTGTAGATGTGCCTGAGCTTGTGATCAAGTAACTGCATTTTCTGATTGATTATCTCTATCTTTCCTCACAATTATGATGACATTGCAACGTTCATATAGGCATGGTTCCACCATATTTATGATAACATTGTTTCCAGAGTAGGTGTAATTGACTTTAGCACCCATATTAGGCTGAGAAGATGAATCTCCTTGATTATGCTTCGAAAATGGTTCCGTGAATGCTCTATGATCATTATTGCTTTTATGATTGTCAATTTCAATTTCTCCATTATCAATCTTGTCTTGTATGAGATGCCTCAAGCATAGGAAGTTATTGGTTTTATGACCCTTGTTTTGATGGAAGTCACATAAATTGTTCTCTTTCCACCATTTTGGTTTAGGTTTAGGATCAAATGATTGGATCTCAGGCAAGGTGATGATGCTGTTGGCCATAGAGTTTTCATGGCAGATTCCAAGGACTCTCCAAGAGGAGTAAACTTGTGTTTAGGATCTATTTAACAAGGTTTATAGTCAGATGGCTTCTTGTTTGATTCAGTTGTTTTTGCCTCTGAGGCTTTGATGGCTTGAGTACCAATAGTAAGATTGAAAGCGGGTGCCTTAGATGGGGCACAAATAGTATCAACAATGCCATCTATGATGATGCCCTTATTCTTGTTCCAAATTTTGTTCTTGTCTTTAGAACTGGATCTAGATTCATACTTGTCCTTTTGAAGTGATATGTCTCCTTTTTTCACAAGTACCTTCTCAATTTTGATTGCATTTTCTACCATTTTATCAGAGGATGTATGATTTTTCATTTGCAAATGGTAGTTGATTTTGGGAACAAGATTGTTGATGAAAATTTCCAGCTTCTCAATTTTTGGAATAGGTCTAGCATATAGAGAAAACTTCTTCCTCCATCATTTGAGGAAAGTCAGGAATGGCTCTCTTGGATATTGTTTCAGATTGCAAATGTCAATCGTGGTGACTGGATGTTGGATGTTGTAGGAGTATTGTCGATAAAATAGTTTGAATAACTCCTCAAAGTTTTTGATTGTTGGAGGCATTCTAGAGAACCAATGAATGGCTGCTCTGCCTAGAGATTGAGGGAAGAGACGCATTAGGTAGGATGGTTCATGCATGAACTCCATAGATTGAGTATAGAATTCCCTAAAATGATCTTGAGCATTAGAGTTTCTATCATACTTATCATATTTAGCCATTTCCACTCATTTAGGGAATGGTGGCATGTACAAGTCTTTATCAAATAGAAAAGGACATAGAGCTTCCATGGAGAACTCCTTAGGTTCCTTCTCTTTTTTGAGTTTGTTGAGCTTGACTTGCATAGCATGCATTTGTTTCATCATGACTATAATAGGGCTTTCTTCTTCATGTGTGATGATATTGTCAACATTATAGTTAGGAGGAAGTTTAGCCCCTTGTTGAGCCAATTCTAGGAAATATGCCTCTCTATCTTCCTTCAAGAAATGCTTCATCATTCTTTTGAAGTTATCATCATTTTTATATTGAGCAATTTCAGAAGGTGTGGGTTCTTGATTCACACCATGTTGGGATTGATGCCCTTGGGACCCTTGGCTTGCGCCTCCTCCTTGAGACATAGTGTTTCTAGGAGAACTACCAGGGATTGATTGATGAGGAGTTTCTTGATGACCTGCATGAGTTGATGCAGGAGGTGTGACATAACCACCTTTCAAGAATAGATTGCCAAGAGCATCTTCTCCAAAGATGTTAGTGTCGTAGGGTTGATGAAATGTCTCAGCTATCACGGAAGATGCCGCTAAATGGAATTTTAGTTTTTTCTCCTTGTTTTCATTGTGATGAAGCTCTAGTTTCCACCATTAACCTTGGGTGAAGCAAAAGAGCAAGATGAAGACAACTGAAGAATGACCTGATTCAAGAAGATCGAATGACACAACCTTGTCAAGATTGAGTTGATTGAAGATAGATTGGATGTAAAAAAGGATACTGTGCCCTAGTAGTATGGGTAGACACCCAAAAGATGGCAGACACGAGCCCACAACACTTAGCCATTTTGATGGAGATTGACTAAATTGAATTGAAGATTGACAAGGTGTTGACACAAGATGAAACTTAGATCAAATCAATAAATCAAAGGGCTAGATCAGACTCAAGAGACCACTTTGGGTTAATAGATTGGATTTTTCAATTTTTTCTACGTTGTTCCTGACACAAAGATTTTTTTCTACAAAATTTGGAAGTAGGCTATAAAAATTGGATTTATGAAAAATTTGGGAGCTTTTTGGCAATTTTTCAAAATTATCATACAACTTTCTCCAGGCTCATATGAGTCTGGGTAGGCTCTGGCACGACAATTGACAAGGCTCATATGACAGTTGACACTAGGGTTTGATTTTCTCTGACTTTTCTTGACAAAACTCGTATGAGAATATACAAGCTCTCGTACGATAATCTAGGGGTTCTGATATGACTTTTGGCAAAACTCGTATGACTTTCTAAGATGGTAGGATGACTTTTGGACTCTAGAAAGGAATTTTGATTCAAATTTTGCAATTTTTCAATTTTTGGAATCAGTTTGTTTGTAAGATTGTCTTTGTCTAGGTTCGCAGATTCATGTAACAGTTCATTTCCAAAGGACCATGTAGATAGAAAACATGTAGAGAAACCTTGTGCATGAACAAGCAATAGTGACTTATTGTGCTAATCCCTGGGAGTGCTACTTGTGTATGTTCTCAAAAGTTTTTCAATAACATACATAGTCCTAGAAAATGAAAAATTTGGCCTCAATAGGGTTTGTAGTAATGGTCTAACTCTGTAACTTTTGTGATCTCAAGAGGGTAAACTCCAATCTAGGTGCATCAGGGTTTTGACACAGTCCAAGAATTTAATCAATCAGGAGCTGCTAGGGAGATCTGATAGCCCAACAAGAGACCACGCTCATGGAGATTTCTTCCACAAAGACATTTATATAGAGGCTGTTGCTACCATTATGAAAATGGCTATTATTTCTTGAGGTTCCATCCACGTGGTTGACCCAATAAAGGGAATGTCTGTTGGTTGTCTTTTCTTTCAACTTTTAGGTTTACACTATGATCGACAAATTAATTTCACTGACTCTATCACCACTCCAAAGTTTGCAAGGAAAAGGGCCAAATAACAAGGATCAACAAGGATCCTCCTACACTTTGAGCCTAGATGCTCAGGTGGGTGTACCTTTGACTCACTTCTTCAAAGGAGTCACAAAATATTATACAACTATACCCTTCCTAAACTAGTTTTAAACATTTTATCATTTAAATGTGTGATTGATGATGATGGACTGCTTCTAGAGAATGGATCAATGCCTTAACCTAGGGCATAGAGTCACTCAATAACATATATCAACTAAAAATTTTAACTCAAACACTCTTGAACTTAGAATAAGTGCTTTGCCTATTATCCCTCTCACTCCCAAACCTGATCATCAAATTCTTATTCAACCATGAACTCACTGAAATCACCTTAAAGACTTTAATCCTAACTTTGTTAGGAACTCAAAGATAATTCCACAATACTCTTTGTTTACCATATGCTAACTCACTTTATGACATTAACATATATGAGCCCAAGATCAGAACAAGAAGACAAACATAAATCTGAGATTGGAATTCAAGTGCATTCTCATTAAAATCCATAGAATCTAGACATTACCAAGACAACAAAATGCTAGGAAAAAAACCCAAAAATCCAAGCTCTCCTTGTTCAGTCTTTTACATTGATTTTAAACATAACATCAACAACAACCTTTGGGACCAAAAGACTTGGAACCCCTACAAAATCAAAACTACAATAATATATACCACCAGTCATCTTGGAATCCCAAAAATTTAGGATGCAACAAGCTACAGATGACCGAGGCAAGGGCTAGGGTTTTCACCCACCAAACCAACCAAGTACAATCAAAATTTACTACACAGGAGAAAAACTAAGCAACCTGGAGAAAATGCATCCTAGAATGATCTTCATCAATGAGAAATCTCCTGATTTGTACCGAGGACCATGAATCCACCATGTTAACCAGTCTAATCAACCACCTACAACATGCCTCGAGCAACATTACCCATTCCTTATGGTACAATCCCCCTGCAAACAATCATCACACCTCTGGACCACACTACAACAACAAACAAAATCAAAATCCACTTGATCCAGCCACTCCAACATTGAATTTCAGTCCTCTGGTGGTTGAAAACCCTTAAAATATTCAAATCTGGAAGAAAACGGCTACATCAGGGCATGAAACAGCACATCGACGGTCAGAAATAAAACTAAGATCAAATTTAAAATATGACTGTCAGATCTTCACTTCTCTCGGGCATCTCAGATTTAACCTTAGTGGAAATCCTAGTTTACATTTATGCCTTAGTCATGAAAATGCTAGACTTCATCTCTAACAGCATTTACAATCAGAGACCATGCGACTGAAGAGAAAACTTAGGCCCACTTGGATCCATGTGCTGTCAAAACACTCACCCATATCATAATGAGTCAACAATAGAGGACCCACCGCACAGTTCCATCTCTTAAACAAAATCAATGGTCATCACTATATCGCGATGCTTAAACAATGTGCAACTTACCCCAGTGGTATAACAATGACCACACAATCAATCTGATATTTAACAACCTTGAACACTTAAAACACTAGTCCCAATGATGTCTAGCACATCACCACTGAGCTCGGCCAATTAGAAAAGAACAACTCTGCAACACCTGGCAAATGGTCCCACTGAGAAATGTCGTATTACTTGGAAGATCTGACACCGTCACATGATCTCGTAGCCTACTAAGATTTCATGAGATCATGCACCCACCGTAGGATTAAAGATAGACTAAGACACTGGGCCCACCGAGATAGGTGTCCACTCATCGCTATACTACATGTTAGAAACTCTGACAATAGGAAACCTTGCAAAATAACAACAGCCACACAATTTAAAAGGCCGACACCTAGGAAAATAAATCTTGGGAGACCTAGGCTTGGATAGAAAAATTAAAAGGGGGCCCCGACATAATAACCTAATGATATAACATGTAAAAGTGGTCATCAACAAATGGGGGCAATTTAACACATGGTTAATTGGGACTTTAGTGACCTCAAAAGTAATGCTCAATTAGAACAGGGTCAATATAGTCTAGGGTTCCTTTTCACCAATGGCTAGGAATTTTGAATTTATGAACTAGGGTTTGAGGCCAGGGGCAAGGAAAAACATTACAGAGGCCAGAGAAAAATTCCATAGCCATGAAAATTATTGCAGGTGCTAACAATGTCCACTACGGTTAACCCTCTCTAAAGGTGACTCACAAAAGGTACCATAGGGGGACTATATCGGATTCAAGGATCTGGGTTTCTGGTACTATCCAAAAAGGAAGTAGAGCATAATCCCCTAGCTTCTTCACTTCACCAAAACAAAGGAGACAAATTTATTTGACACACTAAGACTAAAATTATCTCACCAAGATTTGTGATGTCAACAACTATGTCTATCGATCTCTCCAGAGAGAGAACGTATCGATCAAAAGTTGAGGACCAAACCTAGTAAAACTATGAAATAATCTTAGTAACCTCTCTACCTACAAGGGGATCCTTCATTAAGAAGAGCTTTGCATGTAAACAAATGAATGAAGCGCACTCTCTCAAGATCATCCACAAATAGTGTTCATAGGGCCTATTTACTGTGTAACATATATGCAAAAAGCAAATCTATGTTCATTTTATAGTCCAAAACTAAAGTGTGAATTATGAAAGATGGAAAAGATACACAAGTTTGACACGTGAGAGTTTATTTTATGTCCCAAATTGAAGTGTTATTAGATGCAATAGAATACTTGAATTCCTCGCAATGCGCTTAGTAGATTTTACCCGTTTTAGCAATTTTTGTTGCACTTTTTCCAATCAGATTAGCAAATACCAATAAAAAATAGAAGATCTCAATTATTAGGGGTAACTGTTAGTCCAAATCAAAAAATCAAATTTGGAAAACTGCCTGAAAATCTAAAACAACAATTGAATTATGATGGAAAAACTTGTACGACAATCAATTACCTCCCATATGACAATCTGGAAACTCATACGACAGTGGGTATATGCCCACATGACAAAGTAGCTCCCAAATGATAATCTATAAGAACTAATATGAGTCTAAAAAATACATACTATCGTACAACATTTAGGGGGTCTTGGTACGACTTTCTAACAAAACTTGTATGAAAAATGTATAGACATAAAATAAAGATTTCAGTTTTGGCCAAAAAATGACAGAAATTTGATAGAAATTGTTAGAAATGAAATGGAAACCCATTTCAAGGCCCCACGGTGGGTGCCAGAAATGTGTGTGTGAAAATTGTACCAAGCTGTGGACACAACACTTCAATAAAATATTAGAGGTTAGCAAATCAAAGAAATCAGGTGATTTACTGCCTTCTAGTAGGTGTGAGTATGGTATTCTCAGATTAACCAAGATCAGTGACAATGCAACACCTAAACAAAGGATTTAATGCTAAAAGATGAATGTAAAATGAATGCAGATTAACTAATTTTTTTATTATTATTTTTGATGCAATTATGATGAAAAACTATATGAATCTAAGATAGAATGGAATTGAAATGATATGCAGATTATGCTAACAAAGATATGCTATGATATGAAAAATGGATGCAAAGCTATGAAAAATGCAACATCACCCTGGTCTACACCTAGGATAGAAAACAACATAAGAATCCATAGGATAGGAAGTAAGAAAGTCTCTCAAGACAAATCCATAAGATGATAGGTAAACTCAATTGGCCTCAATTTAAGAGTATGGGTCAACGAGACCTCGACATAGGAGCACAACTCAAATACATGCCTATAAGTGATCTCAACACCTAACATCTAATCATAACATGAAAGATCAATCTCAAGTATTGAATACTCCAACACAAGGAAAAAGAACAAAAATAAAGGCAATGACGAGAGGATGACTCAACCCCCAAAGTACTCAAGGAAAGAAATCGAGAAAACAATGAAAGGTAGAACAACAAATATCTCAATCGATCACTATGTCAAGAGAATGGATTCTTGTGGAATCCATCAAGAATATCGTTAGAAGAAGAGGATGGCTCAACAAGCCAACAAGAAAATGTTGGAGGATAAGGTACTCCCAAACACTCTACGCATCCAACACTGAGTGAAATCAATAAAAGCCCAAAAAATGAAATAACTCTATTGGCCACTATGCCAAGAGTTTATATTCTGAGATAATCCATCACACATCTCAAAAAAACATGAGGAAGACTCACAAGGATCAAAATGACCGAAAACCCCATTTCCACCAAAGTGCAAAAATCAACAAATTAACATCAAATGGGCATATTCAATTTGTGGTAAACTAAAATTGGAATGTCCTCTATCCATTTTTTATTTGCAATCATAAAATAGGTGTGTAATTATATCCAACATACTCTCTCATTTGTGCTTGGAAATTTCTTGATAAAACTTGGGTGGCACACAAAATGAGGAAAACCCCAAAACACTCAAAATTCAAACTTCGCAATAAACAATGAAATTAAAACCCATTTCCTATTTTTCACCCAAGATTCCAAGAATTTAATAATATTTCAATTCCAAACATATGAGAAAAAATACCCAACATAACAGTGCAAAAACTCACATATATACCCCAGTTGCCCATAGAAAGCTAACCGGGTAACCAATGCTACAAAATTGTGGGGGAGTACTAACTCTCATCCCATGAAGAAAATGCTAAAAATAAACAATGAAAATAATTGAGGAATCAATTTAATATCAAAGGCCCTACCTTGCAGCTGGAGAAAAGCTTGGAATGAGTGGAATAAAATAATTTCCACGCAAAAATGCTAAAGTGATATGCACAAACGAAGGCATTTGTGGCACGAATCCAAGATCTACAGAACAAAAATATCCGACAACATAATCGATCACAATGAACAAAAGAATGAATTTATCCAAAGCAATTTGGAGCAAATTCCCAATTTTCATAAAACTCAGAAGTGAAAAAGTGAGTTGAAATAACTCTCTTTTTAATAATAAGGCATTTTTTGCCTAAAAGCTCCAAAAGACAAATAAATTAAATCACTTAAATAAATTTAAACTAACTATAGACTTTTCCCAAGTCCCCCAAATTAATTCCAATTAAATAGAATTCAACTATGGTAAATTAGTCAGCAACAAAGTTAAATTAAATAAATTAAATCCTCAACTATATAAAAATTAGTGTTTAAATTAAATTCTTTTGTGACAACTACATGAACTCCAATGCACAAACATTCTCTATTCTATCACAAATAAAATATGAATCTAAATTTACCAACACGTATCAGAGGGATAATAATCAATTACAAATGCACCATCCATACATGGACGATATTGGCTCAAATATGAAGGGGTCAAATCTACTATCTCCTGGTGTCAGTGCTAGGGACATAGGCACATATTCAATACCTTCAACTCAGGAAGAATGTGTCTGGTACCTTTTCACTGAAACAATCAAACATTAAGTGCATATGCTTATAATATAATAGTCGAAGTACATAAAATCCATGACAACATATAGTGAAGAAGAGTGGTACATTGAGTAGATATCATGAGTGAGTGACTACGACTCCATTTTACTTCATACCAACACCAAGGGAAAAATGTATAGCAATGGTGAAGTTAAGGAGAACACATCATATAATTACATTTAAATAAATCATTATATGACTATTTTGAGCATAATTCACTGAATGTAAATAACTAAAGTATCCACAACATTAAAGGAACCATAATCAGATATCCATGATAATCATCCTAACATATCATCTCAAAGAATCATCATGTAGATATGATCAAAATACTGATACAACATAATATAACAAGTAAAAAAATAATTCTATGGTAACCGAAATAAGGTATGGTAATCAAATTCATCACATAGTGCAACCATTGATCACATCACATGGGTACTCACAGAATAAAACCGTGATACAATCAAGAACTAGGTAACCACTAGCACATACCTTAGTGAAACCATCGATCACAACATGACCTCAACAGTCATGGACTAGAAAGGAGAATGAAAATAAACCGAATTGGGTGCATCCCACAATACCAACATAAAACTCTAACACAAGAATAGTCACTGAGGCACATAATCAACTCAACCAATCACATGGGAGAAATAATACACATCCAGAGCCTAAGCCAAGCATTACCAAATATCTCATACATCCACACAAATGCATGCATAAAGTCCAAACCACATCCATCAGGATGTTATGCAGAAAGCAAATGGGAGAGGCACTATAGTAAAAAGGCTTGTATCTCATCATGGAAGGCCAGGTCACTTTCATTCTCAGGTTGTACTCTACTAATTAAAAGTATATTAGCTATGATTCCCAACTATTTCCTTGCAATTTTTATAGCCCAAACAAAAATAGTGAAACAAATTGAAAATATTATTAGAGACTTTCTATGGAGAGGAAACATGAATGAGGCTAAAAAATACCATTGATTTCCTTACAAAGTTTGGTAGCTGATAAGAGGTTAGGGGGAGATGGGATGCATGATATTGCTAAAAGAAATTTAGCATTTAGAGGAAAGCTAATTTGACACATGTATTTTAAAGAAAATACCAACTAGTGTAAAGTTATGAAAGAAAAGTATTTGGAAACTTCATATCCCACAAGAATATTTGCAATAGAAAATCCTCCATAGGGGTTGGAAATGTCTAATTTTATTACAGCTTCGAGAGATATAGTCACAACATATATTTCCTAGGAGGTATATAATGGTGAAGAGGTGAAATTATGGACTTATTCTTAGAATGTATTTACACCTCTTTCATAATTAAATGAGCTTAAGATGGCCATTCCATTAATTTATCAAGTTTGGGGTGAAAAGTTAATTGATTATGTAGATGCAGTTGATTTAAAAATAGGAAAGGCAATTTGGAAAGATGTTTATAACCTAAAGATTACCATGGATCAAAAGAAAATACTGGGACAAATTATGAATGTGATGCAAGAGCATCTTGGGTTAATGGAAATCCTGTATCTCGGTAGCTAGTTAGATTTTCTTGATAACTTCTTCTGAGCTCTTGGTGGAGTGTTCATGTTTGTTCATCGATGAGCTTGGTTACCGCTTGGTGTTGTGTTGTCTCTACTCAGTGGTGTTCTTCACCGAGTGGGTTTGGTGTGTTCTATTTTTCTCGGTGGCCTAGTTCATTGATAGGTTTGATTTTGGATATTTTTTCTAGGTCAACTTATGTATTTCATTTTGGTCATGATATTAATATTGGGATCTCTCATTTGGTGTGGACCTATAATTGGGTCATTGCTTTCTCCAATGCTAGTTCTTAAAGATTCTTTTGGGCCGACCTATTGGGTAGCCTTGAGTATAAATGTATAGATGCAATGAACCTAACCTATTAGGAGCATGCGTAGACAAGAAAATGTTAGTCTAAAACATGCATGCAATCATACAACAAGAAATTCACATAAACCACCTTTGATTGAGCCAAACCGTGATCACTCAAGCCCCGTTTGATTTTCTCATTTTGGAGAATGTGAATGTGCTCTCTAAACACAATGAGAGAATCCCCAATGTAATGCTAAGATGATTGAATCCTAAAATGCAAGCCAAAGGAGATCCCAAAATGGCACAAAAACTAGTATGGAGAACTAGTTTCTCCCCAAGGGTTCCAAGAGAGGCAAATGATAAAGATAAAGATTTAAACTACAAATGATATGAAAGATTCATTTACCATTTAAGCATGATATTGTGACTTAGATTGAAAAGGAACTACAATTCCACGAAAATAGTGAATATTCATTAACCATTTAGCATTGATATTGTGATTTAGAATTAAAATCAAGAACAACATCTAACATGCTAAAATGCTACAAAATTATAGAGGTAAACTAACATGATAACAATGCATAAAAATGAAAGATTGAGAGACCATTTTCTCTTGGGGAAGCCTCTATTTATACATTTTTGGAGGGAGAGATGGCTTGGATGAGGTGGCACCTATGCGGCATCCACATGGGAGCCACATAGGAGACACATAGGCTAGAGGGGATGACCATTTTGAAAGGTCAATTTGAGACAAGATGGGCATTTAAGGTTTGAGTGGCTCAAGGTTTCTCACACATGTGTGAGAAACTTTGGGGAAGAGTGTGGGGGACAAAGTTGTTAGAGAGAGTTGGAGAATTTAAGGAAGTTGGGTGGCTTCATTGGGAAGAGTTGCTCACACATGTGTGAGAAACTCATTAGCTCTAATGAGGTTAGGAATCACTTTCTAAGTGAGATTAGAGGACTAATTAGGTGGGAGAGTAGGTTTATAAAGTGATGCGATGGGTGTAGGCTAGGCTTTAGGTAGGGATTTATATTAATTTAAATTGGTTTTAGATTAATCCAAGCTTAGAAGAATATTAGGATGTGGGAGATTTATAAATAGAAATTTATTAAAAAATGGATTTATGAGAGGACGTGTATAAAAAAAATTAAATACATTAGAGAGGGGAGTATTTAAATTAAATTTAAATACTTTAGGCAAAAACCCCAAATTAATTAAACATTTATAATGAAATGGGTAGAGGAATATGACAAAAAAGATTAATTAATTAAAACTAATTATGATGTCACATGGATTATTAATTAAATAGATTTAATTAATATGAATGATTTTTAGGTGTCTATATTTTACCCCTCTTTGATGTGATGCCGCAAGTGGTGTTGTGTTAAAGAAAAGAAAATAAGGTGCCCAGGAGAAATTTAGATGTTGTGGCAAAGCAACATTGGTAAGAGGGTGCGCCCCCTCGAGAAAATGACTCAAAGAAAAGCTTTGTAGAATTTTCTCAAAGAGGACACAAAGAGGAAAGGATGAGGAGAAAAAGAGGGATGAAGAAAAGAGGGGGGAATAGAGGTCGTACCATGAGCAAAGATGTAGAATGCAATATGATTATAATTGTAGCTAACGAGACTTGTGGATTTCATTGTGTTAATTATGGAGAGCACACCCTAGTTTAATATAGAAACATTAGAGACCTTCCAAGGTTACTAGGAACTCAAGTCCTTGTAACCAGTGTTGCAAAGGAATGACACAAAAAAAATGCAAGGGTTACCCTAGCATCACGCATGAACCCAGGAGGAGTCATGGTGAAAATGATGTTGAGGAACCCATAGACAAAGAAGCACACAAAATGATCAAAAGAGACTTGCCCTAAATTTCTCTCATTCACAATGCACCATGATATGAAGGATCGTGGTGACCTTGACAAGAGGAACAATGAGAAGCTTTTAAAAAGATAACCAAGAGCCAAAGAAAGAATCCAACATCAAAGTGATAAATCCAAGAAATGTCCTTTTCCAAAAGAGATCAACTGACTGATTGATGGGGAGATTAGGTCAGACATGAGGAAGGATGCATCTTACAAGAACCTGTTGGTGGGATTCATGCTGAAAAACTATGGATTGGAAAAAGATGAAGCTGAGATAATTTCTTCAATCAAGGATGGAGACTGAGGAACTTGCTGAAGTAAGAGGTTGGGTGAAACAAGCTATTTGATCATAGTTATGCAGGATGAACAAGGATATCTACAAAGAGGTTTGACAATATAGTAAAAAAGGCACAATTGATATATACAGTGGATATATACAAAATCTCAGGGATTAGTATAGGTCAACAATGATGGAGATATATACAAAGCTTAGGATGCTAGGAGAAGATCTCGATATACAAGTATTATACATACGAAGCTTAGGATGAGGGATAATAAGTCATTTTTTTGCTGCATATGTTGGATAATAGAACACACTGGGAATGTGGGTTGGTGATTGGGATGGGAGGGGGGAAGTGGGGATGAGTGGATGAAGGGGATGGGGGGATGGGATTTTGATAGATAATGCCATGGTCTACTATGTATGGCACCCGTTTCCAAGTTTTCACCAACATACTTGTCTAAGGCACTTGATTACAAAGTTTTCATTGATGGACGATTATTGCTCTTTATTTTTTTTGAATTTGTTTTTACATTTTTTGGATATTTTGTATATCATCAAGGTGCCTATTTACCAAGTTTTCACCAAGACAAATATTTTTTCAAGGCTTTTTATAATTTTTATGGATTTTTAAGATACATGGGGGTGGTTCAAGCATAGAACCACTTTAGATGGATGATATTGATAGGATCATTCAGGGGCTCCCCTTTAGGTGTAGAGAACTGATAGGCTCCTAACATAAAACATGTGACAACATAGGGACCCAAATAGGTAGGTTCAAACTTGCCCTTCTTTTCTCAATTTTCTTTTGCTTTTGATTCTCTTTAAGGACCATGTCACCCACCTAGAACCATCTTGGGTGGACCCTTTTGTTGTAGATTCTTTTAAGGTGGTTCTGGTATACTATCAGGTAGTCATATGTGTGCTACCTCTTCTTGTCTAATAGATCTAGTTGGGTGAGGCGTGCCATGCAATAATATTCACCGGTGATATAGTTTTTCATAAACACGTGCAATGACAGTAGCTTGACCTAAATTGGTAAGATGACTTTGGCACCATATACAATGGAGTATGGGGTGGTGTCACGCGAGTGTGGAATGAAGTGTGGTATACCCAGAGGGTAGGATTAATTTGGAGGTGTTAGTCATGACCAAAATCATTGACAATATTTTGGAGGATCTTCATAATAGTTTTATTGGTTGTCTCAGCTTGTCCATTTCCTTGAGGGAAGTATGGGTTGGAGAAGTGATGGTGGATGCAGAGTCTGGCACTACATCTTCCATATGCTAGTTTTCAAAGGGGGTGTTGTGATATGTGAAGATGGTGGAAGGGATATTGTAGCAGTAGATGATGCAGTAAAGGAGGAACTTAGATATTTGAATTCTAGTGGTTAGGGTGAGCGGAATTTCTTCAACCCATTTCATGAAGTAATCAGTGGTGGTTATGATATACTTATGTCCATCTGAGGAAAGGGGAGTGATCTTACCAATTAGGTTAAAGCCGCCCCAACATAAGAAGGGCCAAGGTGGTGCAATGTGAAGTAAGTCTTGCGCTAGAGCACGGATTAGATTAGCATGTTGCTAACATGGTAGACATTTCTTTACAATCACATGCATCACGTTCCAATTTTATCCAATAGTACCTAGATCTAAGTAGCTACTTTGCTAGGACCATGCCACTTGTGTGGGCACTGCAAATTCTAGCATGAACCTCTTGTAAAGCCATGATATCCTCATCTGAATCTAAACACTGAGAGAGGATGTTGTGATATCCATGATGATATAAGGTATTGACTATGAGAGTGTAGTGGCAATCTCTATAGATAAGGTTATGGTGTTGGGTGTTGGTGAGGTGGGGGGATATGATATAATTCTTTAGATAAGAATGGATGTCATGGTACCATAGGGATTGGGGACCAACCAGAATGCAGACCATTTCATAATCAGTGTTCTTGTAAGAGAGTGTAAGTAGCTGCTTGACTAAGAATTCACACCAAGTTGAATCTTAAGCAATTTATAGTTAAGAAATGATAGTTTCCATAGAATCTACAACTTTATTTGTAGCCTAGGTATATGTGTGAATTGTAGATTTAGGAACTTCTCTTTCTTTTTTTTGACCAATTCCTTGTAGGGTAGTAGCTTGTCATCCTTAGTTTGAAACTCATCCAGGACATGCTTGATGATTAGTTGTGAATCTCTGAACATTTCCAGTTTTGTGATATTCCATTGGATAGTTTTCTTGAGGCAGGGGATGAGGGCCTCATATTCTATGATGTTATTGGTGCAGGGGAATCCCAATTTGAAATATTGGGGGATGTAATCACCTTAGGGAGTGACAAAGAGGATTCTTGCTCCTTATCCATGAGATGTGTAAGAGCCATTGCAATATAGCTTCCATTTTGTCTTTTCTTCGACCATGTAGAGATGTTCATTAGGGAACTCCATCACCAAAGGATACCCATCTACCAGGGGTGCCTTATCTAGTTGATCTGCAATGACTTTCCCCTTTATTGTTTTTATGTTGACATATTGGATGTCAAATTCACTCAGGAGAATAACCCATTTTTCCATTCGGCCATTAAGTGTTATTTTTATAGGAGGTACTTGAGTGGGTCTAGTTTGGAGATGAGCTTTACAATGTGGCTAAGCATATAATTTTGAAGCTTTTGAGTGGTGAAGACCATTGCAAGACATGCCTTTTCCATAGGGGAATAGTTTAGCTCATAGCCGACAAGTGTGTGAATGATGTAGTAGATGGCTCTTTCCTTTCCATTATCATCAAGTTATACTAATAGCGCCCCTAGTGTTATTGTAGTTGCTAAGATGTATAGGATGAGAGGGTGTCCTGAAGTTGGTGGTACAAGAATAGGCAATTTATCTAGGTACTCTTTGAATTTCTCAAAACTTTGTTTACAAATTAGATCACACTTGAAGCTGATATCCTTGAAAAGATGTGTGAATGGTTGACATTTGTTGTCCAGCTGTGATAATAATCTAAAAACTAATTATAATTTTCCTTGGAGGCTCCCCTAGTTGCTTGAGTGTGAAGGACATAGGAATGTCCATTATGGCCTTGAATTTCTCAAGATCAATCTCAATGCCTCACCGTGATACAATAAACCCTAGTAGCTTACTTGATGTTATGCCAAAGACAAACTTCTTTGGATTGAGCTTCAAGCTATAGTGATGTAGATGATCAAATACACACTCGAGGGTGTAGAGGTTTTCCAATCGTGTCTTTGATTTGGCTAGGATGTCATCCACATAATCTTTAATATTTTAAGTATCATATCATGAAATATGGTTGTCATTTCTCTTTAATAAGAAAACCCTACATTCTTCAACCTGAATGACATCATATTGTAGCAAAAGGTTCCCCATGGTGTTGTGAATGATATTTTGCATTGGTTTTCTTATTCTATACAGATCTTATTGTATCCTGAGAAGCCATCCATGAGTGATAGCATGTCATGACCAAATGTGAGATCAATGATCATATCAATATTTGGTAGGGGAAATCATCCTTTGGGCATACTTTATTTAGGTCTCTAAAGTCTATGTAGATCCTAATTTCTCCTGATGGCTTGGTCATTGATACCATGTTGGAGATCCATTTTGAGTAGTTAATAGTTTGGATGATTTTTTCTTGTAGGAACTTTTCGAGTTTTATCTTGACTAACATGACTAGGGATACATCTTGTGGAGCTTCTGTTTGACTGGTTTTGCATTAGGGTCCACTGTAAGGTGGTGAACAATCAAATTTGGATCTAAATCTTGTATGTGAGAATATGACCATGTAAAATTGATTGTAGCTTCTTAGATGAGTGCTATTAAAGATGCTTCTTTTCCCTCGATTAGGGATGTTGTGATGTATGTGATTGTTGTCCATTCCTTAGTTCCCAAGTTGACTAGCTTGATGTCTTCGATGAGGATGGATGAATACTTTGGTATGTAGTTTTGGATAGGTGGAAGAGGCAAGTATTCATCTTCTAGCACCTCAGAGAGGTTTTCACCAGAAGATACACCCTTTTTTTTACCTTCTTAGAGTCAAATGTGCTCTAGAGGGGTTTTCACAAAAGGAATCATTCTTTTCTTTTTTATTTTTGATTTGTGGTTAAATAATTCCTCTTCCCTAAAGTATCCCTTGGGGTCAAGCTTGTAGACATATGTTGATTCATGCCTCTAGTCTGTTTGTTGATCTAATGCTCCCATGAAGCTTAGGAGTAATTTTTTTCACTTTGAAACTCATCGATGTGTGTGACGCTTTGTTGGTACCAGTATATGAGTTTGGGATAGATGAGGGGGAGGTAAGTAAGGTTAATAGTGAGTTGGAAAAGGAAAGAAATTCCTAGGAAGGTTTCATCATCAAATATATTGTCATAGGATTTCTTTTCTACCTCTTCAGGGATGTCTTCAACTTCTACAAGTTCATCCTAGATATCCAAGAGGGTAACGTTGGTCACGTTGGTGCCCCTAGTTGTGGTATTAGGTCCTTGTATATGCAGGTGAGGGGTGTTAAATCCAAGGCCTTGATGTCTTGGGTTTTTGGAGGCTTCCATTGGATCTTTTGTGCCACCTTCTTAGAGTCCTAGACCTCCACCTTGATAATTCAATTATTTGGTAGCCCACTTATATGGTGTAGGTTATTTATCGTTAATGTACCTAAGGAGCTCAATGTCAGGAGGTGAGGGATCTTTTCACAATCATATGTTAATATCAGGGTCCATCTCTTAATTATTCAAGATGCCATGCGAGATGTATTGGAGTTGATGAGTAAACAACCCATAGCTCCTAAGAACACTTTCATGAAAACACTTGTCACAGAAAGAGAGAGAAGAAGAAAGAAGATATCGAGGCTTGAATACATGGATCCACGAGAGAGGATAAATCATTCTTGACGTGCAAAAAAAAAAGTTTTAATTTAATAATAAATAATCTATTGTGAATATAAAGGAGATCAACCCTTATAAAAGGAGATCTGAAACCTAAAAAGGTAAAACCTAGGTTGCACAATAATAATTAATAAATCAATTAATTAAATATGCTTAAATTTTAGCTTAAGTAGAAAGAGATATAAAGTGACTTAGTAATTGGATCAAACATGATTTAATTAATAAGAAAACACTTTATTACTCTAACACCCTCCCTTAAGATAAACTTTGGGAGAAGCTAAAAACCTAGAAAGAACTAT
The DNA here is from genome assembly GCA_027943335.1 of Chamaecyparis obtusa. NCBI lineage: Eukaryota > Viridiplantae > Streptophyta > Pinopsida > Cupressales > Cupressaceae > Chamaecyparis > Chamaecyparis obtusa. The sequence continues at coordinate 1,053,319 of BSBK01005497.1, read as the reverse complement.
TGAAAGAAAATGGGTCTTGATAACAAAAGGCCTGATTAGGTACCCAAGTACAAAAGAGAGTCTCTATAAAGAAGAGAAATAGAGTAGACCACATGGGAAAAAATCTAGTCCAAAAAGAGACAAAGGCTAGTCTAAAGGACTGAAGAAGCCTCCAAAACTAGGAATGTTCTAGAAAATAGGAACAAGGATGAACATGTACAACATCACTGAAGCAAGAAATTGCAAACTCTATCAAGAAGTAACTGATGATCTGAAGATCTTCCACTGAAATATGACTAGGTAGAGAAGACTATAATCTGCATGAGTTCCCTCAAATGACACTACTCGAATTAGGAGGCAAACAAAGAAAAAAAATTAAAGTCAAAGATATAGAATACTATAATCTACACGAGTGCTCTTAAATGACACTACTTGAATTAGGAGGCAAAAAAAGGAAAACACTTGAACTCAAAAATACAGATGGCATAAAAAAACCAAACATTTGAAGAACTAATCAATCAAAGTTGGAAAAGTGCATCCAAAAAATAGGTAAGAAAGAGTGTCCATATGGTAAATTATCCATGTCATCGGAATGCATAGGTACCCAGCCACTGCATCTACCTAGTACATAGAATCAAATACTGAATACATAGCACACACTATCAATCCAAGGAAGTAGTAGAACCAATAGTAGAAACCCCCCCCATAATGCTGACAAGGGAGTAATGACAAGTACACTGAAAAGATCATCCAATATGGACTACATGATGAAGATGAATCTAAAACATCGAACGTGTAGAGAAATTACAAACACAAATAAAGATATTGTATGCTAATGTTGTTGGAGGAATGCTCACATGACAAAAGTAGATGGAAAACAAAGGCAAACATCTATAGGATTTGAGCAATACAAATTCACAAAACCCAAAGATCACCTACATACAAAACCTGTTACAAGGAAGTACAGACAAGAAGACGACAAGGGTTTGACTCAAAAATATGAAGAAGAAAATATCCTCAAATAATGAATGAATAAAATATACAATGGACCATCCTTATAAAGGAGATCAAAATCCTTAAAAGGAAAACCCTAGTGCATGTAATAATTAGTTTAATTATTACATGACTAATGCATGCAAGTTTATATTTAAAATAACTAGTGCATGAGTGTTTAAATATAAACAACTAAAGAAAAAGAGGTGACATCTTAAGAAGGAAGTAAAGTCAATTTAATTAACACAATTAAAAAAATACTTTACTCTAACACCCACCTTAAGATGAGCAACAATGCAGCTACAAACAATGCAAGAAGAAAGAAAATGAAACTATAGTGTTGAAAAAAATGGGTCCTGACAACAAAAGGCCTATTTAGGTACCTAAGTACAAAAGAGAGTCTCTATAAAGAAAAGAAATAGAGAAAACCACATGGGAAAAACTCTACTCCAAAAAGAGACAAAGACTAATTTGAAGGACTAAAGAAGCCTCCAAAACTAGGAATGTTCTAGAAAATAAGAACAAGAATGAACATGTAGAACATCACTGAAGCAAGAAGATGCCAACTCTGTCAAGAAGTAACTGCTGATCTGAAGATCCTCCATTGAAATAGAGCATGACCAGTTAGAGAAGATTGTAATCTGTATGAGTGCCCTTAATTGACACTACTCAAATCATGAGGAAAACAAAGGTAAACAACTGATCTCGAAGATACAGATGGTATAAAACACCAAAGCTTGAAGAGTTGATCAATGAAAGATGGAAGAGCGCCTCTAAAAATAGGAAATAAAGAGTGTCTATATGGTAAATGATCCATCTCACTGAAATGCATAGGTACCCAGCCACTGCATCCACCTAGCACATAGGAACAAATACTGAATACATAGCTCACACTATCAAACCAAGGAAGCAGAAGAATGATCAGTACAAACCCCCTCATAATTTTGACAAGGGAGAGGTGACAAGTACGCTAAAAATAGTGCCAATAAGAACTGCATCATGAAGAACCAGGAACATCGAAGGTGCGGTGAAAGTATAAACACAAATAAAGATACCCTAAGGCTAATGTCATGGAAGGAACACTCACTTGACAAAGGTATATGGAAAACAAGGGAAAACATCAAACCCCCCATGGTACTTTATAATGGAGTGCAACTACAAATATCACAAACATGTTCAAGATTCTAAACATGCAATAGAACAACACTTTATCTTAGTGCATGTGCATAAAATAATGTTACAAAATTAAAGTATACATTGCTCAAAGAAGATTGAAGGCTTCTAAAAAAAAATAATAGCCTATAACGAGCCATCCCTCAAAGGGAAGAGATCCCAAGACCTATAACATCCAAGATATCCACTAGACTACAAAAATGAAAGAATTTGAATAAAATGAACCTAGATTAGAATTTGGAAAAATGACTCATAGAATTGGAAATCTCTCAGAACAAGCTTTCCAACGATATCTCACTTTCCCAAAATGGAGTCCGGATGCACAAGATAGAGCTTTCGAAGTGCAAAACATAACATCTGTCTTTGATAGTAAAAAACATCATCAAAAAATAAAAATCAGAAATTCAAACCTCCTGATCCGAATAGAGCTCGGAACCAGCTTTCTGATGATATCTTGTTTGCCTGATTTTGACACTGTATGCTCAAGTTATGAGCAAAAACCCACTGAGTGCTCTAAAGCACCTAAAATGGTGTTTAGATGTGCTGACGTCAACACTTCGCGGGCTTAAAATTGACGACCAAATGGTCATTGCAGCATACAAGGCCCCTAGTGCTAACATTCTGGGCCCCTGGTCACCATATGACCAGGGGCTAAAACTACATTCGCCTAGCTTAAATTTGATGGCCAAATAGTTGTCGCTGGCCAAAATAATAATAATTTTTTTTTCAAAATTGCATGCACACCTTGAGATTCGTGCCAAACCCTACAAATTTTTGCCTTGATTTATGTGCCAATTTTTTTGGTCTTGATTAACTTACTGGGCAGTAAATTTTTTGCCTCATTTTGCATGCTAAATAGATAAATTATGTCTCGATTTATGTGCCAGTTTGTACAAATTTCACCTCAGGAAGTGTTCCAAGCTATTTGGTACAAAAAAATACTACAAAATGAAAATTTGTCCAAAGCAGATGTATTTCATATCAAAATAGGGGTTTTTGGGTGGTGTGAGCTCAACAATGAGGCCCGTTTGAGCTCAAAGTACACCACAATATAGGGACCCCTAATTTCAATAAAAAATAACTAAAAAAACCCTAATCTGAACCAGATGATTTTCTTATCTTTGATTCTTTCAAACATGAACAAGTTATAGTAGATTAGGCTCTGATACCATGTAAAATTTGAGCAATACAAATCCACAAAATCCAAAGATCACCTACATACAAAAACCTATTACAAGGAAGTAGAGACAAGAAGAGGGCAAGGCTTTGACTTAAAAATATGAAGAAAAAAATATCCTCAAATAATGAATGAATAAAATATACAATGGATCGTCCTTATAAAGGAGATTGAAAGCCTTGAAAGGCAAACCCTAGAGCATGTAATAATTAGTTTAATTATTACATGACTAATGCATGCAAGTTTATATTTAAAACAACTAGTGCATGAGTGTTTAAATATAAACAATTAAAGCAAAAGAGGTGACATCTTAAGAAGGGAGTAAAGTTAATTTAATTAACAGAATTAAATTAATACTTTATTCTAACAACATCAAACCCCCTCGACACTTTATAATGGAGTGTGAGTACATAGAGCATGAACAGGTGCAAGATCTCATACATGCAATAGAATGACACTTTATCTTAGTGCGTGTGCATAAAATAATGCTACAAAAGTGAATTATACACTAATCAAACAAGAGTGAAGGCTTCTAAAAAAAAAGAACAGCCTAAGATGAGCCATCCCTCAAAGGGAAGAGATCCCATGACCTAAAACATCCAAGATATCCATCAGATTGCAAACATACAAAAATATGAATAAAATGTACCTCGAGTAGAATTTGGAAAAAAGACTCATAGCACTGGACATCTTATAGAACAAGCTTTCCAATGATATATCGTTTTCCCAAAATGGAGTCTGAATGCGCAAGATACAGCACCTGAAGTGCAAAAATGAACATATGGATTTGACAATAAAAAAACACCATCAAAAAATAAAAATAAAAAATTCAAACCTCCAGATCTAGATAGATCTCAGAACTAGTTTTCCGACGATATCTTGTTTGCCCGATTTTGACACCAGTATGCTCAAGATATGAGCAAAAAACCACAAGCTGTGCTAGATGGAAGACATAAAAGAAGCTCTATTTTTTAATTCCTGGTACGAAAAATGGAGGCAAAAAATCCAAAATCCAAAAGTTAAAAAGATTCATCTCTGAACAAGCTTTCCAACAGTATCTCATTTGCCAAAAAATGATACCGTATGCTCAAGTTAAGAGTAAAAAGTCAACAGGTGCTCTTTAGGGCCCAAAAAAGGTGTCTAAAAGGTGTTGATGTAGTGCTGATGTCAGGACTTCAAGGGCCTAAATTTGATGGCCATATGTTCATCATGGAAAAAAAATAATAGGCCCCAGGGGCCAAAACTTCTAGGCCCTTGGTCACGTGGGTGACCAGGGGGCTTGACCTCAAGGTTGCAGGCGCTGGTGGCTAGCGGCTAGTAGAAAGGGAGCTGGCATTTAAAAAAGACCCCAACATTTTGGCAACCATGGTGACTGCGTGACTGGTGGTTACCATTGACAGTTATGTTAGGGACTACGTAGTCAATGCTGTCATCAGTGGTGACACCGCACGCTGACCATTGAGCGGTTGTGCGCCGCTAGGCAGTAACCGCGGCCGCATGCGGTCCACCAGTGGTGGCCGTTGGGCAGCACCCAAATGCCCCCCAAAAAAATTTAAATTTTTTTCTGTCGTACTACCACCTTGGGATGCGTGTTAGGGTCATACGACCTTGGTACGCAAACTTTTTTTGCCACAGAATGCAATGTCATCCAAATTAGACATGCCTTATATAGAAATAGGGGTTTTTGGGCATTGCAAATGCAACCATGAGGTCCGTTTGGGCAAGAAATGCTCCAAAAAATAGTGACCGTCTTGGGATCTATGCTGGGGTTTGTTGCAATTTTGTTTTCTACAGATTCCAACTTTGTCCAAATTGGAAGAATTTTATATGGATCTAGGGGTTCTTGGATGCTCTGAATGCAACCATGACATCCGTTTGAAGCCAATATGACCAGAGAAAAAAGGCCCCTCAGATCTAGAAGAAAACTCTCTGAAAATACAGATCTGACGAACACGGTTGAATCTCTCAAGAAGAGGACAATGGAAAATAGATCTAAAGCTTTGATACCATATTAGAGTTGATGAGTAAACAACCCAAATCTCCCAAGAACACCTGGATGCAAAAACCTATCACAGAAGTTATTAAGGCCTGAATGCATGGATCCACGAGAGAGGAGAAATCATTCTTGATGTGCAAAAATAAAAGTAATGAATAATCTATTATGAATACAAAGGAGATCTAGAAACCTAAAAAGGTAAAACCTAGGTTGCACAATAATAATTAATAAAGTAGTTAATTATTATATGCCTAAAGTTTACCTTAAGCAGAAAGAGATTTAAAGTGACTTAGTAGTTAAATCAATAATTAAGGGCTAAACCATTATCTATCATGACCTGTTTGACAAAAAAGTCAGTTACCATGACGACAATACAAAGAGGGAGATTATGATCAGGTTCAATAGATAAAATGTCATATGGTTTGAAGGAGAGAGCACAAGATGCGGAAAAAATCTCCACGAGATTCTTGAACTAGATGGTCTTGATTTTTGTAAGGAAATGTGCTTCTTAGAGGGTGTTATTAAGGATCTCCTGGTGATTGGGTGAAGTGAAAAGAAGGTCGAGGATGGATATTTGGGTAGGTGTATTCTCAAGGTGTTCCAGGAGGTTGTATTATGTTATAGGTATGGGCATTGGATTAGCACCAGAAATAGATATCCTTCCTCTACATGTGGTGACTGCACATTGACTATCAACACCTTTGACATGGATGACATTGACTGTTGGTTCTGTTAGCACTTTTTCATGTAGAATCACTATATAGCTATTAAGCTTGACTCTTAGACTCCCAATTCTAGATTCTTATAGGGAAAAGGCTAATTAACAAGGATTTAATCCTCCTACACTTTGGGCTCCACAGACCTAGGTAGGTGCACCTGTCTTAAGGATCACTGTACTTTTAGTAACACTTAACGGTGGATTAAGGACACTTGTCCTTCTTATTTTTAGAGATTAAACTCAAGGAAGGATAACCTATTGATTCTCTCTTCAAGGAATCACTAAAATGAATTGTACACTTGAATACAATCAGACATGGATATTCATAACAATAAGAAAGTAAAATTGAATAGATTTTAAAGATTGATGATGAAAACTGCAAGGCAAGCTAGGACCAGTACCTACTCCTTGGGAAAAGAGTCAATGAAAATATAAATCCATAGAAACAAATCAAGGAAACACTATACAATGCCTTACAAACTATATGCAGCTCATATTGAATTCCTTACAAACTATCTTATCATTCCCATACTACTGTGTCAAATCCTCACACTAATGCTTAACCCTCTGAAACCACTTATGACACTTAGTTCTCTCCTTGAAAGAAACTCATAAATAGTTAGATAATTACTTTGTAACAGGTATGTTCAGGATGCCTTACAAACTAAACATACAAAAGCCATACACAAAAATGTAAAGAGATAACAAAAATATGGAACAATAAATTGCACTGTATTTCATTAATATGTTTTGCTTCAATACATCTAGACCTAAAGCTTCAAAACTAGACAAAAATATGAAGTCTGCTCTGCAGCTAAAAATTCACCATCCCTATTACAATGAAGAAAAACTGAGATATAGGAGAATGTGGTCAGTTGAAAATCCACTGACAGCTATCCATTTCCTTGCATAAAATATCTCCAAGCTTTTCCCTCCAACCTTGATCTACAACTAATTCTCATAATTCATACCCAAACTGCTCTTTCCCATCACTCTTAAACTAAAAATCATGATTGCCATCAGATTCCTTGCCTTTTCCCATTTCTGAAAACATATAACACTCCTATGTTAGGGTACAAAATGAATCTCTAGGCCATTTTTCCGTCAGCATGTTAATCATTTAAATTTTTGAATTTTTTTTCCTATAGTCTGAACTATGTCAATTTTTAAATATTTTCAAATCTACCATTTTTAATCATTTCTGCAGTTTGCTCTCAGAATCCACTAGGAAGTGCCACTTGTCGCTATTTGATTCGATGCTCGGACAAATCCTGGGTTAACCACCTCATTGGGAGATCTAGCGACTACATACATTCTCCAGGTCTCTGAATGGATTCCTTAACTATGGTTAAACTTAGCAATCTAGCGAATAGAGCAATCTCTAAATCTTGGACTTTTTCTCTGACCCTGGGTTACATCTAGAGAATGGGCGACTCCCAATCTTTGAATGTTTCTTCATTAACCACCAAGATCTAGAGATTTAGTGACTGGATTATCTCCTATTCTCCAAATGTTTTCCTCTAACCATGATCCATCCAGCGACTACTCATTCTCTGAATCACGGGATGATTTGGCTTAACAACAGATAGTTTGGTGATTGCACGATTGGCAGTTAACTGACCTTGGTCTCCGAATCTTTGAATGAATCACTAACTACCAACTCCATTCCATGATTATGGTACCGCTCACCACATGTAGCCTTTTTCCACATCATCACACCACTTGTCCTACAAAATTTCTTACCAGTGCATCCCCGAGACCCTCCCCAAGATCCACGAGTGGTCGCGTGTAGAGAGCCTCTGCTCTTTGATCTATTTCATTATGAGAGTGGAGTTGTATATAAACACCTAATATTTTGAAACTAGGAGCAATGTGGGACTATTACTTTGAAGGTTTTTAAATGTCCTTTCAAAATTGTCTTAGCATACAGCTAGCACAGTTCCTGACGTGGGCCCACAAGGCAAGAGACAACCTCTGCCTCCTCCTTTACTTGATTAACACTTAGCTTGGGTGTCTGTGTATTTAAACACTTTATAAACCCAATTCTAGGTGCATGTGGGATAAACCCACATGCGGCCCTCCTCACATTTTTCCCTTTTTCCCATGGCTATACACACACCACTTCTATGTTTTCTTCTGGCCTGGGCATCCTCATCCATTTCATTTGCTATTTTAATTCATTTCACTTCTTGCTGGCTCACGCAAATACCCTTGCGTAAAGCTCACCAAGTGCGTGCGCCCTCATAATGGTAATGTCTACAGCCATTAAAATGTAGGGGTCTGCCTCTGATTTGGAATTTTCCTAACACCACATCTATGCCATGCATTTTTCTAGCATCCCACCCCATGTGAGTACCCTGCCTAATGCCTGTAGCCCCCATGAACCTCAGTTATCCTTTGCTGCTTGCAACCCATGCAAACTCAAAATGCACATGGGTTCTCTCCTAACATTGCATGAATCTCCCATTTTATGGCTCGTACCTGGGATTGTTAGCATGCTACTTACACAACATCCCCTCACTTTGTATGTTTCCTTAAATGCCTACGTTGGTAGCTCATTCTTCTAGCATTTTCCAGCCCACACACGTGAGTACTCCCCTTTCATGTGTGAGTCCTTGCGCAAGGTGAACAAAATCCATTTTGTTTTACTACTGGGGCCTCCCACCTCATTATATAGGCTCCAACTCATTGCAGGCTCCTCCTCCATGTTTTATGCAAAAGCCACCAAATGGCATTTACATTGATTCTTTTAACACTAAATGTGAGTCTTTTTTACTCACGCAGACCTCTAGAAAGTACATATGCAGGACCCCTTTGTTTTGATGAACTGGTAGCCTCCTCAAAACATGCCCTGCTAGCATAAAAACAAATGCCATAATGCCCTCATGTGCAGGTTAACCTTTGTTTTCTATACACCCTGCTGGTTCTTATGTTGGCTTCCTCTAGTCTTATGCATTGCTGGTTCTTTATTGCCTCACACAATCTCTGTTTGCTATTGCCTTCACGCACCTAGCATCAAATAATCACATCAAGAGGTGCTTTGAGTTGTAAAACTGTTTGTCAAATATCACAAAGTTTTCTCAAACTCCCTTTAGCTACAAGATTCTTCAAAGTTGTTATGTTATCAGCAACATTCTTGTTCACGTTCTCAGATAGGACCTTCTCAAACACTCCAAATGGTAGAGAAACTGACATAGGAACATTGACTCATAAAGTTAGTTTCCCTCTCATGTAAGCAACGTTACAAGATTTTGAGCCAACCGGTTCATTGTTAAATTCATTAGATTATATTGCATACGTTCCACCATAACATTTCTTCTTTAAGGTGATTCTTGGAGACATCTCACTTTGAGAGAAAACCATCTTGGGAGTACTGAGAAAATTCAGTGCCTTTGATTTCAAAATAAATCAAGTCCAATGAAGTGGGTCTTATAAAAAAAAGGGGCTTTCCTTCCTTGGCATGTATTCATTGAGAATATGTTTCTCAAAACATGTTACAAAACATACCTTGCAGTTTCTTGCTCAACTTCATGAGTTGTCCTTCATCGAGATCTCTTCCAAGAAAGCTCAAAGTGGAAAAAACTTCATGCACCAGCACCTATTGCAACCTCAAAATGAAAACAGAATCATGATCAAACAAGAATTAATCATAAGTTCATTTCATTTCCTTGCACAATTGTCAAACCATACTGACTAGCACCCGAGAGCAGCCTTAAAAACTAACTGAATGGCCTGACAGGAAAGTGCCATCAGGAAAACAAGAACACCTCAAACATGTTATTATATCCGCCAAAGGAGAAATCATGAAGAGATTCGAGCCAAAAGACTTTAACGATAACAAATGATCACTTGAAAACTGAAACTTTCCACACTGCCAAAATCACACAAGTTGCCTCCGAAATCGGCCTTACAAACTGACCAACTGAAACTTTTAGGGACCAACAACTTAGGAACTGATTCTCCCTCATACAAGGAATATGAATCCACAATCAGCTTCCCCAAAAGATCATATGGAAAAATATAGTCAAACACCAAAGTCAGCCTGTTAGATATGTTCAGAATTTAAAATAGTGAAAATCATAGAAATCTGATTTGGAAATGGCCCGGGAAAGTGGTCTAATGGATTGGCAAGGACCTCCAAATCATCAAGAAAGTAGTCTTCCAGGTCTACAATATGGAACCACATTCAATTATTCCAAACCTTGCATAGGGCACAAATTACAAAGCCTCAAATTAGGCCACTTGGAAATACAAGACAAGAAAACAAGAGAAATACTGATTTCTGCAAATGAAAAGCATTTGGGGAAGTGTGCATACAGAAACCTCATGATTTGAGACCTTGCAATCTTGAAGTAAATTTGATTTACAATACAGGGGCACCAATTTCTTTATATGACCAATCAGAGTACTTGAGATAGAACATCACAAACAGGGCCTCTAACTAAACTATGTAACAGATCTGCATCAAATTGTTAGAAACTATAAACAAAATCAGATTGGCAAACTAGGCAAACGGATTCATCATGGTCTGAAAATAGAAACAAAAGAATTATTTGACCTCTGTAATACCATACAAAAGGAATTTTCTCAATTGGGTCAAATGGTCAAAATTAATAATCGATCAAACATGGCCAATCAGATTTCTAGACAGAACAAAGAGGCAAGACAATTTTGGGCAACCAACTTTGGGAGATCTGAAAACTTATCAAATGGACTTAAAAAAGCTTTAGACTTGACACATAGGATCTCTAATATACATGTTAAACATTCCCAAAGTGGCGATCCATGAAATCTAACAGGACACAAGATATTAAAATGCAAATAGGGCTTGCTACAACAAACTTACATAGGCAAAAATGCAGATTTGGACAAGTGCTCAAAACAAGACATCATGAAACTTGAATTCAACGACTTGAGATGTCTTCAAATGATAAAAAAAGGGTAATGAACACCTAACATGTATGGTAGACCTCAAAATATCATTCGGGAAAATAGGCACAAAAGCACTTATAGGGCTTCAAACTATAAAAATTCAACATGGTACTCCAAAAACCCTTACTACATTTTTTAGTCCCAACAGTGGCTCTGATTGTGGATGCATGCCCTATGTGGGCATGCAGAGAATCCAAAATCTTTGGTACAATAGATCACCCAATGAGAATTAGTTTTAACATTCTTTCACTTCCTTTTCGCAAAACTCCGAACAAGGAAACCCAAAACCAACTACCGAACAATTGAAACAAGGAAACTTTACAAAATTTACAAAAATTTACAAAGAGCTTCAAGCTTTGTTAGCATGAGTCAACATTTACCTCTGTCAAAAACTTGGTTTCTCCTTTGGAACTCATCTGACAATCTGAAACTACCTCTAAACTCATGATGATAGAAAACATCATGGAACATAGGCTGCATAATAACTTCAAATTTAGAATCACCTATGCCCTCTCTCTTGTGTCCCCCCACAAATTCATTATTCGGAAAACAAACATCATCGGAATCATCATACATTGAAGCACATGAAAGGGGACACACAACTAATACCTTTTCTCCTTGGCTGCAAATATCCGGCTCATCTTTAGTGCATGCTTGCACATCAAAAGTAAAGCAGATATACTCACACTTATTCAATTCAGCCAAGGAATTTGAAACATCCTCATGTATTAAATCACTCAAATTAAACAAATCTGATTTCTTTTGATAAACCACATTTTTATCTACATAAGGATGATCCACACAATCCGTATCATAAATCAAATCACCTTCATTATCAGGAATGTCCGGTGGTAGAAGAATCAAACTATCAACATGTAAGGCACTCTCATCAAATGAGAAACACTCACCTCACATTACATCTCCTCCAAATGACTTCATTGGAGTTAGAAGTTTAGACTCAGCCATACCATTGATATCACAATATGAAAATAAGTTACCCTCAGCAAATTCACTTTCTTGGGCACATTCTTCAAACAATGGATTAGAAACTACATGGAAATGTTTCTCATAAACATTAAAACAAAGTGTTGGCTGATTCATATCAATGTCTTCATCATATAGCACATTAGTGACTTCAAAAGACATGTAATCACATCCATTTTCATACACACTTTTAGCAAAGAAAGAAAACTCAGAATCTGAATCGGAGCATGACTCATCACTATTACTGTCATCACATGAAAAATCAGCACTATAATCAATCAAATCATCTTCACAAGTACTAGATAATGAACTTCCCCATTTTTCTTCAATCTTCAAGACTTTATATTTAGCTTCATTACCAATTACACACATAGAATACTAAAAAGAAAAATCATCTACAACATGAGAGGAAACTTGTGATTGGTTATTAGAGACCACTTGATTCTCAGCCTGAGCCATGCTTCCACAATCCTGTCGTCTCAAATGCAACAGTAATGACAAATGTTCTTCATCCATGGATTCATTATAATCACTACTCCTCTCAGCACTTTTATCAACATTAGTAACCGGGAATTCATTTTCATGATTAACTTCATTATATTTATGCAAAGGGAAAGATGTATCTTCTACAATCTGGAAATGTTCATTACCTTCATTGGCTGAAAAAGATCTCAGCTCTTCATCAACAACATCTCTAGCAACAACATTCATTCTACTTTCACATACATAATTTTGACCAATGCAATTGATATGGGAATGAAAACACTGATGTTTCTCACCCTTTTCCTGATTGTTCATCTCATTCTAAAAATGCACACCAATAGGTGTACGCCTTCTTATAACTCCATATTTCAGATTGCATTCAATATCCATAGCAATTTCAAAAGCCTGATATAAACTTTGTGGCTGTTTATCCCTCAACAGGAAACCCATATTTTGGCCCAAAGCACCCAAATACACAACTAAACATATCTGATCATGGGGCCTACAAATCTCAGGAATATCTCTTAGTGTTTTAGAAAATCTACTATTAAACTTTGGTATCAACTCATTTTGTTCAATCTAAATTTCCATTAATCTATCCAGCAGCAATTTAACATCTACCCACCCATCAAATTGTTCAATGAAGGATGAACTTATCTTATCCCATGAAGAAATCAAAGTTGCTGATAGGAATGAGAACCATTCTCTTTCATCTCCTTTCATAGTCTGCACAAACAACCTCATCCAAAGATCTTCATGACAAACATCAAAATCATACATCACATTAGCAAAATCTTGAACATGCTTCTTTGTTGACTAAAACTGGTTTCTATCAAACTTTGGCAAATATTCTATGATTTTATCAAGGATCTTATTAGGGAAACCAAGTATGCCATCACAGAAAAATGGCACATATCCTTTGACAAAAGAACACCTATGACTATCCATTACTGGCTGCAACTTTTTCTATACACTTGAAAATCTTCAAAACTAGTAACAGAAAATCTACACTTGTAATTAACTTTCTCTTATCACTGAACCTTTCTAACATACTTCATACACATCTTAACTCAAAATTAATCCAGAAGTATGTAATTCCACTTATCTATCCTTTCTTTAATGACAAAACCATTTGATAAGGACCATGTAAACACAAAAATACCTAATGGAGAATACCTGAAAAATCCTTTGTTGTTGTTGTTGTTTACTTCATATTTGACTGAAATCTAAAACAAAGCTTCACATCTCAAGTTCATTCTAGCACAGAGTCGCCACCTCTTTTTAAAGGACACAAATTATTCACCGATCTTCCTTGAAACACCAACAAATTCTGGGCATTCCTCACAATAAAGTCACATATATTTTTTCAAATTTTTACAACAACAAACTCCAGGTAATACATTTTAAAATCTGAAAACAACTTTCAAATTATAACATTTATGAGACTCTTCCCCAAACTGAATATAGCAAGACTCTAAGACTCTCCCTAGTAGAGTCACCAATTTTTTAGCACTTTTTCATGTAGAATCACTATATAGCTATTAAGCTTGACTCTTAGACTCCCAATTCCAATTTCTTACAGGGAAAAGGCTAATTAACAAGGATTTAATCCTCCTACACTTTGGGCTCCACAGAACCAGGCGGGTGCACCTATCTTAAGGATCACTATACTTACAATAACACTTAATAGTGGATTAAGGACACTTGTCCTTCTTTTTAGAGATTAAAATCAAGCAAGGATAACCTATTGATTCTCTCTTCAAGGAATCACTAAAATGAATTGTACTCTTGAATACAATTAGACATGGATATTCATAACAACAGGAAAGTAAAATTGAATAGATTTTAAAGATTGATGATGAAAAATCCAAGGCAAGCTAGGACCAGTGTCTACTCCTTGGGCAACGAGTCAATGAAAATATAAATCCATAGAAACAAATCAAGGAAACACTATACAATGCCTTACAAACTATATGCAGCTCAGATTGAATGCCTTACAAATTATCTTATCATTCCCATACTATTGTGTCAAATCCTCACACTAATGCTTAACCCTCTGAAACCACTTATGAAACTTAGTTCTCTCCTTGAAAGAAACTCATAAATAGTTAGACAATTACTTTGTAATCGGTATGTTCAGGATGCCTTACAAACTAAACATACAAGAGCCATACATAGAAATGTAAAGAGACAACAACAATATGGAACAAGAAACTACATTGTATTTCATTAATATGTTATGCTTCAATACATACACACCTAAAGCTTCAAAAATAGACAAAAATATGAAGTCTGCTCTGCAGCTGAAAATTCACCATCCCTATTACAATGAAGAAAAATTGAGATATAGGAGAATGTGATTAGTTGAAAATCCACTGACAGCTGTCCATTTCCTTGCATAAAATATCTCCAAGTTTTTCCCTCCAACCTTGATCTGCAACTGATTCTCAGAAATCAAATCCAAACTTCTCTTTCCCATCACTCTGAAATTGAAAATCATGATTGCCATTAGATTCCTTGTCTTTTCCTATTTCCGAAAACATATAACACTCTTATGCTAGGGTAAAAAATGAATCTTCAGACCATTTTTCCGTGAGCAGGTTCCTCATTTAAATTTTTGAATTTTTTTTCCTATAGTCTAAACTATGTCAATTTTTAAATCTTTTCAAATCTGCCATTTTTAATCATTTCTGCATTTTTCTCTCAGAATCCACCAAGAAGTGCCACTTGTTGCCATTTGATTTGATGCTCAGACAAATCCTGGGTTAACCACCTTATTGGGAGATCTAGTGACTACATACATTCTCTAGGTCTCTGAATAGATTCCTTAACCATGGTTAAACTGAGTGATCCAATGAATAGACCAATCTCTGAATCTCATAATTTTTATCTGACCTTGGGTTATATCTAGAGAATGGGCGACTCCCAATCTCTGAATGTTTCTTCGTTGACTGCCAAGATCTGGAGATTTAGTGATTGGATTATGTCCTATTCTCTGAATGTTTTCCTCTAACCGTGATCCATCCAATGACTTGGCGACTACTCATTCTCTAAATTGCGGGATGATTTGGCTTAACCATAGACCTCCTGGTGATTGCACGACTAGTGGTTAATTGATCTTGGTTTCCGAATCTCCAAATGAATCACTAACTACCGGCTCTATTCCATGATTATGTGACCGCTTGCCATGTGTCACCTTCTTCCACATCACCGGCCCACCTATCCTACAAAATTTCTTATCAATGCATCTGTTGGCATGCTCCCCAAGATCCACGAGTGGTCGCATGGAGAGAGCCTCTTCTCTTTGATCTATTTCATTATGAGAGTGGAGTTGTATATAAACACCTGATATTTTGAAACTAGGAGCAATATGGGACTATTACTTTGAAGGTTTTTAAATGTCCTTTCAAAATTGTGTCTTAGCACACAGCTAGCATGCTTCCTGATGTGGGCCCACAAGGCAAGAGATAGCCTCTGCGTCCTCCTTTACTTGATTTACACTTAGCTTGCGCGTCTGTGTATTTGAACACTTTATAAACCCAATTCTGGGTGCATGTGGGATAAACCCACATGCGGCCCTCCTCACATTTTTTCCTTTTTCCCATGGTTGTACGCACACCACTTCTATGTTTTCTTCTGGCCTGGGCATCCTCATCCATTTCATTTTCCATTTTAATTCATTTCACTTCCTGTTGGCTCATGCAAACACCCTTGCGTAAAGCTCACCAAGTGTGTGAGCCCTCATAATGGTAATGTCTGCAGCCATTAAAACATAGGGGTTTGCCTCTGATTTGGAATTGTGCTGGCACCACATCTATGCCACGCATTTGTCTAGCATCCCACCCCACGTGAGCACCCTACCTAATGCCTCTAGCCCCTGTAAACCTCAGTTATCCTTTGTTGCTTGTAGCCAGCGCAAACTCAAAATGCACATGGGTCCTCTCCTAATAGTGCGTGAATCTCCCATTTTATGGCTCGCACCTAGGCTTGTTAGCATGCTACTTACACAACATCCCCTCACTTTGTATGTTCCCTTAAATGCCTACACTGGTAGCTCATTCTGCTTGTATTTTCTAGCCCCCACGCAGGAGTACTCCCCTTTCATGCGTGAGTCCTTGCGCAAGGAAAAAAAAATCCATTTTGTTTTAATGTTGGGGCCTCCCACCTATTTATATAAGCTCCAACTCATCACAGGCTCCTCCTCCATGTTTTACGCAAAAGCCACCAAATGACATTTACATTGATTCTTTTAATACTAAATGTGAGTCTTGTTTACTGATGTAGACCTCTAGCAAGTACATATGTGGGACCCCTTTGGTTTGATGAAATAGAAGCCTCCTCAAAATGTGCCCTGCTAGCATAAAAAACAAATGCCATAATGCCCTCATGCGTAGGTTAACCTTTGTTTTCTATACACTCTGTTGGTTCTTGCGCTGGCTTCCTCTAGTCTTATGCATTGCTGGTTCTTTATTGCCTCACACAATCTTTGTTTGCTATTTCCTTCATGCACCTAACACCAAAAAATCACATCAAGAGGTTCTTTGAGCTATAAAACTATTTGTCGAATATCACAAAGTTTTCTCAAACTCCCTTTAGCTACAAGATTCTTCAAAGCTGTTATGTTATCAGCAACATTCTTGTTCATGTTCTAAGATAGGACCTTCTCAAACACTCCAAATGGCAGAGAAACTGACATAGGAACACTGACTCACAAAGTTAGTTTTCCTCTCATGTAAGAAACATTACAAGATTTTGAGCCAACCAGTTCATTGTTAAATTCATTAGCTTATATTGCATATGTTCCACCATAACATTTCTTCTTTAAGGTGATTCTTTGAGACATTTGACTTTGAGAGAAAACCATCTCAGGAGTACTAAGAA
This sequence comes from Chamaecyparis obtusa, assembly GCA_027943335.1. Taxonomy (NCBI): domain Eukaryota; kingdom Viridiplantae; phylum Streptophyta; class Pinopsida; order Cupressales; family Cupressaceae; genus Chamaecyparis; species Chamaecyparis obtusa. The sequence continues at coordinate 1,036,003 of BSBK01005497.1, read as the reverse complement.
AATTTAGTGCCTTTAATTTCAAAATAAATCAAGTCTGATGAAGTGGGTCTTATAAAAAAAAAAGGCTTTCCTTCCTTGGCATGTATTCATTGAGAATATTTTGCTCAAAACATGTTGCAAAACATACCTTGCAGTTTCTTGCTCAACTTCATGAGTTGTCCTTCATCGATGTCTCTTCCAAATAAGCTCAAAGTGGAAAAAAATTCATGCACCAACACCTATTGCAACCTCAAAATGAAAACATAATCATGATCAAACAAGAATTAATCATACATTCATTTCATTTCCTTACACAATTGTCAAACCATACTAACTGGCACCTGTGAGCAGCATTGAAAACTGACCGAATGGCCTGACAAGAAAGTGCTATCAGGAAAACAAGAACATGTCAAACATGTTATTATATCCACCAAAGGATAAATCACAAAGAGATCTGAGCCAAAAGACTTTAACGATAAAAAATGACCACTTGAAAACTGAAACTTTCTACACTGCCAAAATCACACAAGTTGCCTCCAGAATCGGCCTTAAAAACTGACTAACTGAAACTTTTAGGGACAGGCAACTTAGGCACTAATTCTCACTCATACAAGGAATATGAATCCACAATTAGCTTCCCCAAAAGATCATATGGTGAAATATAGTCAAACACCAAATTCAGCCTGTTAGATATGTTCAGAATTTAAAATAGTGAGAATCATAGAAAACTAATTTGGAAATGGCCTGGGAAAGTAGTCAAATGGATTGCAGGGACCTCCAAATTGTGTGTGTGAATTTTGTACCTAGCTATAGACGCAACACTTCAGTAAAACATTAGAGGTTAGCAAAAATCAAAATCATGCAGTGAAATGGAAACTAATCTAACTAGGTGATTTACTACCTTCTAGTAGATGCGAGTATGTATTCTCAGATTGGATCGAGATCAGTGACCTTGATGACACCTAAACGAAGGATTTGAATGCCGAATCTAGATATGAGATGGATGCAAATTAATCTATATTTTTGGATTTTCCGTGCAATTATGATGATAGAAAACTGATATGAATTTAATCTATATGAAAAATTGATATGCAAATGAATCTAACAATGATATGAAATATGAAACTAGAATGAATTGAAAACAAGATTGATCTCACAAAAGTTGTTGATTCGCAAGAAGCTTCAATTCTTCAGATGTCAATTCACTAGCGTTCCTGTGCAAATTCATGGATTGATTTTGGCAGAGTAAGTATGCAAACTTGTGAGATCAATTATGAAGAGCTGAGCCTTGATTTTATAGAAATCTAGGGCTTTGGGGATGCATGGAAAAAGTCATAAATCACTCAAGTTGATTTTTGAATCAACAAAGAATTAAAGATAATTAACTCACAAAAAATCATGTAAAATCATGCAAAAACAACTTTTTAACTCAAATCAGAAGTTTAGATCAACTTTGAACTCAAAATAGATGTTGAGTTTCCAAAAGTTAACAACTTGTATTGATTTTCTAATTTAAAGTTTAACTGCTCTTTGAATGTGCATAATAATTATGAATTAAATAAATAAATAAAGTGATTTATACTCAACTTAACTGATTTAAAAATAAAACAATTGATTTATGGGTCAATCAATTATTAAATCAAACTTTTATTCAAAAATTATATTATTAAAAATTGACAATTGACTTTAATTAATTAAATAAGAATTTAATCAATTAGTCATAGGATAAATGATTTATTGTTAGAATTAAATAATATAATTTAGGAATAAATATAATTAAATCTAATTAAATAATTAAGTGGCAGTATTAAATCTAATTAATTAAATATATAGAATATTCAATTAATCAAACTTTAGGATAAATAAGATTTATCATCAAATAACCATTAAATTAAAGATAATTATGATAAATAGGAATAAGGAATATTCCCCGATGCAACATTTGGGATAATCAATTAAGATTCGATAATGTGCCGATGTGCCTTAGGTTAGGACTTTGATGTCGATTTCGTTCGATTTGTAGATGTACGAAGTTAATGAACCTATAGCCTATTTTTGGGGTATTACATTTTGCCCCTCTTTGAATTACTGTGCGAAGCGTAGTGGTTCAAAGACAGTCTGTGTATGATAAAGATGTATGAAATTGATGTTTGAAATTGAAATTGATATGAAACAGAAATTGTGATATGAGACAGAAACTGATTGAAAGATTTAAAGATGTTAGGTCCTGAATGACCAAATATAATGTTAACTATAATAGAAATGAACTAATTATTGTGAAGAAGTGTCAAAATGCCTGATTCTGAACCTTATGATTGTGAAGAAGTGAGTGATCGATTCCAGACCTGATTATCGATAAGAATTACATTGGTATCACATCTGAACCCTTCAGTTACGAAGAACCAAGGAAATAACACTAATGAACCAATGGTTACGAAAAACTGATACAGTTTACAAGATTAAGAGAATACCAGATTGATATGGATCTTGATGAATCTGATATTCCCCAAGCGATGATTGATTTGCCCCAAGCGATGAGGTCTTTTGATGAATCAGCAACTAGACGTGGTTGTTGTCTTGATTACTGAGGAAAGATATGATTTCAAATTAGATTACAGACTTTGAATGATGTGCAATACCATGCCCCCTTCGGGATGAAAATCAAAATTTGACAAGAAAAGTCAGCATTATAGTTTTAGAAGCATTTTAATTGATTTGAGAAGTGGTTGTACATGTTTAACAATGCATTTTGCATCCATTTAGAAGTCCTGGAGACCAAGTTTGACGAGGTGAAACTCTAAGTTGACCAGAGTTCACCAAGTTGAAATTTTGATAGTTTGATGTAAGATAATCAGTTAAGTTGAATAATGGATTCCTGTGATGATTGAAGGTTGATTGTGCAAGCAGTCAAACAATATAAATGATCTTAGATTTCAATTATGATCCCAAAAAAGGATTCTACTTGTTGTTTCGTTGGATGGACCTTCTTGTAGGATTCAGCTCTTTTTAGATTCAAAAATGTGATTGAAAAAAATAAAATTGTTGAAGTTGTAGACACCTAAAAATCTTTTAGAAAATAAAGTATTTTTATTTTCTAAAAAATCTCTGATGACATCATCATTTATTAATTAATTATTTAATTAATTAATTAATTAATTTTTATGTCATTAAATCCCTTTATTAAAAATATTTAATTAAGAAATCCCTCCCAAAAATGTTTAAATCTTATTTAAACATTATCTCCTTATTTATTAATTATTTAATTAATAAATTGACCAAAAATCCCAAAATAAATAATTTATTTATTTTTTGCCCAAAACTTGGCCAATTTCCTTAAGACCACTGACCTCTTCCAGAATCTTCTAATCCTTCTTTAATTTTGATTAAAGGCTAATCCCCTCTTTTCCTAACCCTAATCCCAACTCAAAATATTTAATTAAGATTAAATATTTAATCCTCATATTTATTAAATTCATTTTAATAAATATTCTCAAACCTAAACCATGGAAATAAATAAATCTTTATTTATTTCTTAAAATCCATGTTTATCCTAAGGAAATTCTAGACTCTTCTAGAAAGTCCTAACCCTAATCCCCCCCCTAATCTTGTCACATTCCCTAACCAAGGTTAGCCAACTCCTAAGCTTAACCCAAAGTCAACAAACTTCTAGAAACTTCTCTTACATGCATTAAGTGCATTTAAAGCCTCCTTATCTCTCTTACATGCATTTATCATGCATTTAAGAAGCCCCTCACCCCTTTCTTACACCCTTTGACCTTAGGCACATTTCCCAAATTGTGCACATTCCTCCCATCTTTCAACCCAACGCCCTTATGACACTTGTCACAAGGAGGTGGCCCTGAACTAGCACAATCCATGTGCTCCTCTTTGAATGAATCTTGGCCTCTCTTAAGGATTTTGATCCTGGCCACTCATTCCCCCTTCCCAAATCCTATAAATGCTCCTCCTTTCAACAATAAATTCATTAGCTTACCTTTTATTTCAAGCATTGTTATCATGCTCATTTAGCTCTAGACTTAGCATAATCAATACTAATTGTTAGTTTTTCATCATTTTCAAGCTTTCTTAAAACACATCTTAGCATAGATTTAATGGATTAACCTAGTTTCTTCCATTGTTTTGCATAAGCATAGCATCATATCACATCTCTATTTGGTTTAAAATCAATCTTAGCATAAACATCATGTAGCTTAATCTCCATTAAAGCATTCTTGAGTTCTTGAGGCCTTAGGGGCAATTTTGGGTGTTCTACCCAATATTGTGCCATTTTTAGGGTTTTCATGAATCTCAATCCATCTTAGCATGCATTAGAATATGCTCCAAGTGCTTAGAGAGCACACCCACATCCCCTTAAGCAAGAGCAAATCAAACAGTGCTTGGGTGCACCTGTTAAGCTCAATCTGAGGTGGCTTAGTTTAGAGTTTTATTTGTTTTGGACTGATTTCATGCTTAGGCTAACATCTAATCTTTGTTTGGCTTGAAGTCTTTCAAAACAGGTATCCTCGAAAGCCTTGTCCACATTCTGGCATGCTTGGTGGGACCCCTGTCCTGATTATCTACATCAAAATCAACATTTCATGGCCGTTTTTCTCTTCTATTTCTGAAAATTTTGGGTCTTAACATTCTGTTTCAGGTTAAAGTTGTGCATACATCCTAAAAAAATGTGCATTTATATATAATTTGGAAAAGCTGCGCATAGATCATTAAAAACTGTGCATTTGTCAATATAATTGTGCATCTGTAACACTTACTGCGCATTAATCAAAATTTGTGGCACTTTTATCTCAATTAGTTGCGCATACATTAAAAAGAGTTGCGCATGTGCACTCTGTCAAAATGGCAATTTTGTAAAATCACATCAGGATAGAATCATTTGTTACTACGCATACATGCCATATTGTTGCGCATTTGCGCAAAATCTATTTTTATGTTGCTGTGCATCTGTCACAATTTCCTGCGCATTCGTGCTCTGTCTCTATGCATTCATTCCAGAGAGTGGTAAACTAATGGTTTTAAATTTTCTTAACTTTGATTTTTCCTTACAGATTCTAACTATTGTCTTTTTTTTGTAGGTACAAAAAAATCAATCAAAGGAAAGGGTAAAAAAGAAAACCAATCTTGAATGAAATTAAACAAAAATGAACTTAGGTCCTAAAGTGTCATTGTCCATTTGGAAATCAAACCCAATCTTGAATGCATTAAAAGAAAAAAATCTCTATTCCTTCCTCTTCAGTTCAAGCAAAGCGCAAATTCAATCTCGAATACCTTAAGGACAAAACAAAGCACTTCAAAATTCTAAATCAACACACAAATCTCAATCTTGAATGCCCAAGTCAAAGCAAACTGCAAACGCTCGAAAGTCTTTTGGAAAAGAACAAATGAAAGCTTAAACACTTGTGTCTTCAATTGTTGAAGTTCAAACATCACTTAATCAATTTGGGAAAAAGAACAACTTGCTTGATGTGCATCTAGGAGCTTTACATTTTTTGTAAAATCTTGTTAAAGTAAGCAACGCAGAACATTTGGACTCAGACAAGTTCACTTGTTCTACTTTTAGCGAGGCCTGTCCAGGGAGAAAAGCGCTTCCTCCTCAGAGAATGACCTCAAACTGGTATCCGCCCTGGCCGGTATATAAATAAAGTGAAGGCAAAAAGTGCTCACTTATATCTCCTAATCCACGGGCGTTTTGTGCCAAATGCAAATGCCTGGGGATAGGTAAATATTCCTCCCCCAGCGTTGTTGGCTAGGCTCTTAAGTGAGTCACATGCGGTTAGCATAACCGGGTATGGAGACTCCACGGAACTATTAAAAACTTGATAAAATAGAGGCTACCCTATCTACATCTGAAAGTATCAAAATCCTTGTACAAGGACCGATTCCAAGGGGTTTACCGGGTCACCTCAAGATTACTCACCATTTGTATTCCCTTCTAGGGGGTACCAAGCTATGGGAAAGTGATTTTGATACTCACCTTCCTTAGGTAGATCTGTTTGAAATGCTTGACAGTCAATACTCTGTGAAAACACTTGTTGGAACATACACTTTTCAAAGCCTTATCAGAGTCAATTATCTTGTTTGTATCCCGCAAGGTTGCTTTGTCCCTTGTGGAGATTGCTTTTCTAAAAATCTTTGTTGAAATTTATCCTTTGCCATTGGAAAAACATCAAACTGATCTACAACTTGGTTCAAGATACTTAGAACAGCCATGTTAGTCCAAATCCTCCCAAAATCCAAAAAATGTCCAAGGCTTTCAGAAACTCAAATCATGGTCTTCTAGTCATATTCAATCCAGTCTTGTCATCCTTTCCTCCTATCTTAGGTTAGCTGAGTCATCTTGGTCATCCCCCATCCCCTTGTCTGTCTTCCTCTAGAGTCAATCTTCTTCCAATCTTAAGCCAAATCCAATCCTAGTCTGATCCTGTCAGTCATCCCAATCTGAGTCTTAGTCTTCCAAACCATCTTCATCCTTCATTCCTATCTGACTCATCCATAAATTAGCATGTCTCAAAACTATTATGATGAGTTTGGTTATTATGTCTCTCCCCTCAATCCATCCTATCCCAAAGATGATGAAAGCCTTGTAGATCACGATGCATATTTTGAAAATCTTAGCAAGTTTGCTCCAAACATCCCCCAGTATCCAATCATTCCTCCAAAATATCCTATCATGCCTTCACGCTTATCCACTAGCACTCCCTTTCATGTCCTTGGCAAGGCAAATCCATTATCTTATCCATCCACACCTTATCCCTATCTTAAACCTACACATCCTCCATATGCATCCTTCATACCTCCATCTCCTGCTATGGTCATATCCCAATCACCACCATCCCCTCGAAACACCTCACACTACTTCCCTTATCTAAAACCTCCATCCACTTATCCTCCAAAACCCTTTCAAAACCAAAAACCAAGTCTTCCAATCCTTTTCCCCAATCCTCCATCCTATCTCAATCCACCATCTTCTATTCCAAACCACATTTCCAAAACTCCCCTCCCACAAGCAGAGTGCATCCTTCAAACCGCTTCATATCCCATACCTCGATCCATCACCTCTACCTCTTCAGCACCATCATCCCCTCAAGCAAGTTCAAAATCTTCCACCCCCCCTTCATGTGAGGACCATCCCAGCTCCCCATCTTCTAAACATTCTAAACCCTCACCTCCTCCAATCCGAAAGTCTCCAAGGAGTTTCACAAGGAAGCCAACAAAAAATCCCACTCCTAAAGTTGAAGGGCTATGCCATCTCAAACTTTCATGTGAAGCCATCACTGATGAGGCCCATCCATCACTCCCATCTATCATCTATCTTCCGTACATTGATCCTCTTCCATCTCCTAGCATCATTGAGTCCCTTCCATCTGAAGTTTTCATCCAATCCCCACTAACATCACCTCCTCCTAGCATTATCCAAAGCACATCTAGTGAGCCCCATGAGTTCACCCTTCTTCCTACCATCACAGCTATAGAATCTCCCATCCTTCCATCCACCCCATCTGAAGAGTCCATCCATGCATCTCCCAGCATTCTATCCACACAAATCCTACCATGTCAAGATCTTGTCCAAAAGCATGTTGAAATACTCGCAGAAGAAAATCAAGATCCAATCCCTTCACTTCCCCTATCACATGTTCTATTACTTCCATCACCCCCAATCCAAAATCCTACAATCCCAATTCTGCCAATCCAAGATCCTACAGATCCTCCATCTCAAGATCTGTTACTATTGTAATACCCCAAAAATGGGCTATATGTTCATTAACCTCCTACATCGACAAATCGAACAAAATCGACATCGAAGTCCTAACCTAAGGCACATTTGAACATCATCAAATCTAATTGATTATCTTAAATTCTGCATCAGGGAATATTCCTAGTAATATTCCTCATTATCTTAATTATCTTTAATTTAATGATTATTTGGCGATAAATCCAATTTATCCTAAAGTTTGATTAATTGAATATTTTCATATTTAATTAATTAGATTTAATATTTGCCACTTAATTGTTTAATTAAATTTAATTCTATTTATTATTAATTGTATTATTTAATTTTGACAATAAATCCAATATCCTATGAATAATTGATTAAATCTTTATTTAATTAATTAAAGCGAGTTGTCATTATTTAATAATATAGTTTTTAATAAAAGTTTGATTAAATAGTTAATTAACCCATAAATTAATTAATTATTTTCAAAAATCAGTTAAGTTGAGGATAAATCACATTATTTATTTATTTAATTCTTAATTATTATGCACATTCAAAAGAAACAGTTAAACTCCAAATCAGAAAATCAATACAAGTTATTGACTTTTTGGAACTCAACATCCTTTTGGAGTTCAAAAAGCTGATCTAAACTCTAATTTGAGTTAAAAAGCTATTTTTGCATGTTTTTGCATGATTTTGAGAATTAACTATCTTTCATGATCAGATAACTCAAAAATCAACCTGAGTTATTTGAGTGATTTATGGCTTTCTTCCATGCACCTCCAAAGCCTGGGATTTCTATAAATTAAGGCTTCAGCTCTTCACAAATCAATCCACAAATTTGCACAATTACACTGCCAAGATCAATTCAAGAGTTACACAATCATGTTGGAGAATTGGAATTGAAGAATCAAAGCTCTTGCGAATCGACATCTTTGTGAGATCAATCTTATTTTTGCATTCATATTGCATGTCATTGTTAGATTAGCATTGCATATCAATTTCATCTAGCATAGATTCATATCAAGTTTTCATTCCTTATTGCATCATAAAATCCAAAAAAAAAAATAGCTTAATTGCATTCAATCTCATATCTAGATCAATTGCATTCAAATCCTTCATTTAGGTGTTGTCTAGGTCACTGATCTCGATTACAATCTGAGAAGATCAATCTTGCACCTATTAGAAGGCAGTAAATCGCTTGGTTAGATTAGATTTCAATTTTGCACGATTTTGATTATAGCTAACCTCTAATGTTTTACTGAAGTGTTGTGTCTACAAATCAGGTATAATTTTCATACACACATTTCTGACGCCCACCGTGGGGCCCTAAAATGGGTTTCCAATTCAATTCTATCAATTTCTATCTTTTTCTTCTCAGGATCTGTGCAAAACTGCAATTTTTAATTTTTATCCGTACATCTATCGTATGAGTTTCTGAAAAATGTCATATGGGAGCATACCCACTATCGTATGATACTGGACCCACTATCGTATGACAGTCTATTGGATCGAGACTCGTTTCATCACATATCCACTGTCATTTGGGAGTTCAACTATCGTATGGTAGCATACCCAGTGTCGTACGAGTTTCTGGACTGTCGTCTGGGAGCATACCCACTGTCGTACAAGTTTTGGTACCAGATTTCAATTGTCATTTCATTTTTGTAGATAGTTTTTCAGATTTGATTTTCAGATTTTGACTGACAGCTAACCCTAACAATTGAAATTTACTATTTTTGATTGATTTCTGCTAATTTTGATTGGGAAAAGCGTAAGAATTGCTAAAAATCAGGTAAAATCTACTAAGCGCATTGTGAGGATCACAAGGTATTCTCCTTGTTCTAAAAACATTTCAATTTGAACTTAAAATAAATCTCTCACGTGTCAAGCTTGTGTGCATCTTTTCATGCTTTTGATCTATTTCTACACACTTGCATAATTGATACTAGGTTGTGACCCCTTAAGGATTCATTAAGTAGTCTTAGAATACTTGTGATTGATCTTGATTGCTATCTTGGGTTATTGGACTCACTAATCTATCGGCCCCTTATTTCCGCCCCGTGGTTACAATCTCAGTGCCATAAAGGGGAGGGGTCAACAGGACAGAAGCGTTAAGTGTTCCACTGGGCAACCCTTTTGTGCTTTTAGGAACTCACTTATTTTCTAAGTTGGGGACTCATTTTCAGCTTGTGTGAGGTGTTAAATGTTCCACCTTGTGGACTCATCTCATATTTTCTTTAAGCGTTAAGTGTTCCTCTTTCTTCTTTTTGGGTACTTTTGGTAGATTTGCTTTCAGACCATACATCTGTGCTCACATAGTAATTAGGCCCTATGAACACTATTCGTGATTCTTGAGAGATTGGATTCCTAGCGAAATCCTTCCTTGATGATGGAATCCTTGTAGGTAGGGAGGATACTTAGTGTGTTTCGCATTCAACTTGGTTAGTGCGTCTTCTCTTATTGATCGATACATTCTCTCTCCGGAGAGGTTGATAGATCACATAGGGTTGATATCACAAGCTTTGGTGAATCAAAATTGGTTAGTGCGTCTTCTCTTATTGATTGATACATTCTCTCCCCGGAGAAGTTGATAGATCATGTGGAGTTGATATCATAGACCTTGGTGAAACAAACTTTGTCTTAGCGTGTTGGATTCATCTGCTTGCTTTGTTTGGGTTAAAAGTGAAGAGGTGTCAAAACCTTGAATCTGGAGCCAAGTCCCCTTGTGGTATAAATCTGTGAGTCACCTTTAAAGAGGGTTAATTGTAGCGGACGATCCCTTCACAAGGAAAACTGCATTGACGAAACCTCAAGCGGTCATAGCCATTTCAGATGTGGTAGTGACAGACGCTATATAAATGTCCTTGTGGAAGAAATCTCCACGGGTATGGTTCATTGTTGGGTTGTCAGATCTCCCTAGCAGCTCTTGAAGATTAAGTTCTCGGACTGTGTCAAAACCCTGGTGCACTGGGATTGGAGTTCACCCCTTTGAATCATAAAAGTTGTAGAGTCAAACCATTACTAAAAACCCTAGAGAGGCCAATTTTTCATTCTCAGGTATATGTGTGTTATTGCAAAACTTTTCAAAACATACACAATTAGTACTCTCAGGGATTAGCACAATTTGGTCACTTGATTGTTCATGCGCAAGGTTGCTTTTGCCCTTGTTCATTGTTTTTAGATGTGCTTGGGATCACTTGCTTGCTATTCTGCGCGCTTGTTTATCTGCTTGGCTATTAAAAATGATCAAATCTGGTATAACCTTCAAAATCTAGACAGTACAATTTGCAAACAATCCAAAACTGAAAACCTTAAGTTTTGCAAAATTTGACGTAAAATTCTTTCTGTAGTCAAAAGTCATTTCAGGAAGTCAAAAGTCATACGAGTTTTATCAAGTGTCATTTCAGTATTGCCCATCTGTCGTATGATTGAGAACCCAGTGTCGTACGAGTTTTCAAACCAGCAAATTCAAGAAAGTCAAAACCCTGTTAGCAACTGTCGTACGAGTTTTGTCAACTATCATTTCATTACTACCCAACTGTCGTATGAGTTTAGCAACTGTCATTTCATAGACTACCCAATGTCGTATGAGTCTGCAGAGTGTCATTTGGAAAAATTTGAGAGAGTTATCAGAAATTGTCAAATTGCAAGATATCCAATGTTTCCAGCCTAGTTCCAGAATCTGTCAAAAATATCATTGTGTCAGGAATAGAGCAGTAGCTATTGAGCATTCTACCATTTTTTGAGATTGATCTTTTGAATCCAATATAACCTTCTGTTTGATTAATTTGAGTCCTTTTTATCTCGTGTCAAAACCTTGTCATAACTATCAATCTTCAATCAATCTTCAAAAATAGACTAAGTGTTGGGAACTCGTGTCCGCTATCTTTTGGGTGATCTATCCCATACATCTAGGGCACAGTTTCCTTCACCCACATCTCATCAGATCTTCAAAACAATCATAATCTTGATGAGGTTGCGTCATCCAATTTTCTCGAATCAAATCAATCTTCAGTTGTCTTCATCCTTTTCTTCTGTTTCATTCAAAGTTAATGGTGGAGACCAGAGCTTCTTCACACAAGAAATCAGAAGAAACATTTCAGAACTTACTTTTACCCAATACCTCAGGTCCAACTCTTGAACAACTCATCAAGTCCGGTATCTATGAAGATGACGGTCTCGGTAACTTTCAATTAAAAATTGGTTACCTACCTCCTCTATCAACTCATAGAGGTAATCAGCAAACTCCTCCTCAATCTATTCCAGAGAGTCCAAAAACTCCTATCATGTCTCAAGCAGGGACAAACCACGGTTCTCTAGGAGGAGGATCCTAAGGACCCCATTCTCAACATAATGCTGACCAAGAACCTACACCCTCTGAAATCCATCGATGTCAGAATGATGATGAATTCAAAAGAATGATGAGGCATTTCTTGAAAGTGGATAGAGAGGCATACTTTTTACAATTAGCCCAGGAAGGAGCTAAACTTCCTCCTCACCTCAATGTCAAAGATATCATCACACATGAGGAAGAAACTCCACTCACAGCTATGACAAGATAGATGCATGCTATGCAAGTTGAACTTAACAATCTTAAGAAAGAGAAGGAACCTAAAGAGCTCTCCATGGAGGCCCTATGGCCTTTTCCGTTCGACAGAAACTTGTATATGCCACCATTTCCAAAGAAAGTGGAGATAACAAAGTATGACAAATATGATGAACACTCTGATCCTCAAGATCATGTCAGAGAGTTCTGTACGCACTCCATGGAATTCATGCATGAACCGACCTATCTGATGCATCTTTTTCCTAGATCCTTGGGAGGAGCATCCATTCAATGGTTTTTGAGATTACCTTCTACAATCAAAACTTTTGAGGAATTGATTAAATTGTTTTATCAACAATATTCCTACAATATTCAACATCTGATTACCATGATCGATATCTGTAACCTCAAGCAATATCTAGGGGAATCATTCCTAACTTTTCTCAAGAGGTGGCGAAAGAAGTTTTCTCTATATGCTAGACCAATTCCTGAAATGGAGAAACTTGAAATCTTTATCAATAACCTTGTTCCAGAGCTCAACTATCCATTACAAATGCAAGATCATGTATCTTTTGATAAAATGGTGGATAATGCAATCAAGATTGAGAAAGTACTTGTCAAGAAAGGAGAAATCACACTTCAAAAGGACAAGTCTGAATCTGGATCTAGCACAAAAGATAAAAACAAGAGCTGGAATAGAAACAAAGGTATCGTCTCTGATGGTGTTGTTGACACTATCCGCACCCCATCAAAGGCACTGGCCTACAATCTCACCCTTGGCACCAAAGCCATTAAAGCTTCAGAGCAAAAATCTATTGAACCATCTCTAAAGAAGCCATTCAAACGATGGGATAATAAATGAAAGTTTACTGCCCTGGGAGAATCTTTGGAATCTACCTTGAGAACCCTAATAGCTGATAACATCATCTCTTTACCACCAATCCGAAACCCTGATCCAGATGCAAAACCATATTGGTGGAAAGATAATGAATTTTGTGCTTTCCATCAGACTAAAGGCCACAAAACTAATGGATGCTTCCACTTGAAGCATACCATTCAAGACTTGATAGATCAAGGGGACATCACGATCGATAATCCTACCAAAAATAATGATCACACAGCATTTACAAAACCATTTCCACAACATGGCAAGGGAGTTTCCACTTCTTAGCCTAACATGGGGGCAAAAGTCAACTATGCCTACCCTGGAAACAATGCTGTCATCAATATGGTTGAACCATGTCTCTCTGAGAGCTGCAATGTCATCACGATTGTACGAAGAGACATAAATCATTCCTCAGCTAATGCAGTTACCAGATCACAAGCTCAAGCTCATCTGAAAGGACAAACACCAAGTTCATCTAATGTCCCTAAGATATCTTTCAACCTCACATCTGCTTCCAAATAGAAGGCTGCCTCAAAATCTTCCAATCCAAAGGATACAAGACCTACATCTTATAGCATCATCCAACAACTCCAACATACCAATGCCAAAATCTCTATGTTTGAGTTACTTTGAATATCTCTAGCTCACAGAGATATCCTAGACAAAGCTTTGCTCGGCTCTAATGTTCCTTATGATCTAGATCTAGACAGGTTCCATACTATGGTTGGTCATCTAACGTCTCTGCAATATATCTCCTTTTTAGAAGAAGATGACAACTCCCTAAGTCACCCACATAATCAGCCCTTGCACATAGAAGTCTTGATCCAAAACCGTCGAGTCAAATGTGTGTTGATGGATGGGGGCACAGGCTTCAACATTTGTTCTTATAGCTTAATCACACAATTGGGATTCTCAGAGATGGCTATTGATCCTCGAAAGAAGATCACCATAAAAGCCTATGACAAACAAGAAAGAGCTTCTAAAGGCACCATTTTCTTACCCATCCGAGTGGGTCTGGTCATCAAAGATACCACATGTCAGGTGCTTGATCTACCATTGGCTTACAATATCCTTCTAGGGAGACCCTGGATCCATGAAATGCAAGCCATTCCTTCTACGTACCATCAATGCTTGAAATTTACCTATGAAGGAGTGGAGGTTACTATCCCAGCAGATCTGAGTACAACTTGCAATACATTGAAGGAAAGTGTCGATAAGCTTATTCCCAATAACAGAGAATCTTCCATCAAGTAGCTAAATGTTGCTTCCACATCTAAGATGGATGACATTGCTAAAGAGATCAATATCAAAGAAAATGGGATGGGAGAATACACTATAGAGCCAGTCTTGTCTCTGACATCTCTCCCTATCTCGCCCAAGTCATATGGACAATCTTTGAAGCAATCTAAATCAGAACCTAAGGAACCTATGGAAGCATACAAAATAAATTTTGTGGTGGAGCAAGTATCCAAACAAGAATTTGAAGAGGATGAAGCTATGCTTGCATGGCTATACAAAGATGATTCTGAATCCAAAATTGTTCAAACTAGCGAATTTGTAGCACCTAAAATCCCTTCTACTTCATACGGTCCAGGGAACAAATTGATAGCTAAGATGGGGTATCCAAGTCAAGGACCTCTAGGAATTAGAGGAAAGGGTCTTGTGACACCCATTCCACATACTGGTAGAACAAACAAAGATACTGTAGGCTTAGGCTTTACAAAGAGACCTTATCATCTCAAAGGTGGTTGTTGTCATGTCATAGAACAAATTGCACCAAGAGAACCCCTTCTTAAGAAAGAAGAAACAAAACCCTCTGATGATGATTTAGATAGCTCTGAGCTTATCCCCTATGAGCAATTACCTATAGAAATCACAAATCTTCTTGACATGGAAAATGATACAATAAAGTGAATCAATGTAGTAGAAACACAAGAACCTACTGTAGTGCAAGAGATGGTTGCACCACAAGAACCAGCCAATCTCGAAGGTAATCAAACTGATCAAGAAGAAGGGGGTAGTTATTCTGAAACTGATTCCCATGAATATGAATTCAAGTCAGAGACTGAGGATAATCCTTCTTGGGGTATTCATCTTGATTTCACACATTTTCTAAGATTTCCTAGAGATCCTGAATCAGAAGCTGAGTCAAATGACTATGAATGGGGTGCCATTCTAGAAGAAGATGAGCTTATAATAGAGAAATATATTGATGTTATTCACCAATATGTATCTCAACCCAACGCAGGTCTAGAGAAAAACAATGAACTTAACATGTCTGATCCACCTATGGCTGAAGAGGATTCCCATGATAACATTGAGCCTATTCACGAGTTAAACATTTTGAGTTGTAATATCACCTTTGAACTTGAGCATCAGGTTAGGACCAATGATGACATATCCACATCTGTGAACACCATATCCCAAGCCTTTCCCTCTTTGACTATCCAACGCCCTAATCTTATCGACTAAACTTCCACAAACCCAAGCCATGGTGTTTACACCTTTTCCAGTGACTGTGCCCTTGCTTGTTACCTCAATGCAGTCAAGCCTATGAGGACTTCCATTAGTGAACTGAGCATCAGCATGACTGAGTTGGACATCAAATATCTTAGTCAAAAAAATAAAAATGAAAAGAAAAAGAGTTCTGAGGGTGAAAACCACTTTGTGGCAGTCTCAGATCCTACAAAAGTAAAAAGAAAACACATATCTGAAGGTGCAAACCTCTCTGAGACACCTAAGGATGAGATATTTGATGTCCTTCTAAGTCATTTATAGGATAGATCTCCAGTTTTGATTGAGCCAACTCAATCCATCAATTTGGGTACAACAGAGGAACCACAATTGGTACATGTAGAACAATCTCTATCAGAAGAAGAGAAATAGAAATTCACTACATTCTTATCAGAAAAAAAGATCAATTTTGCATGGAAATATTCAGATATGCCAGGATTGGATCTCAATCTCATTATGCACCATCTATCGATTGCTCCTGGAGTAAAACCAATCAAGCAAAAATTGAGAAAGATGCATCCTCATGTTGCACTCTTAGCAAAGCAGAACTAGAAAAACTCCTAAAAGCTGGATTCATCTGTGTCATAGACTATGCTGAGTGGATCTCCAACATTGTACCTATTTCAAAACTAGATGGTTCAATCAGAGTGTTCACGGACTTTAGAGACGTGAAAAGAGCATGCCCTAAGGATGAATTTCCACTACCTAACATTGATATGATAGTGGACATGACTGGGGGCTATGAAATGTATTCCCTTATGGATAGTTTTTCTGGATACAACCAAATCAAAATTACTCCAGAAGACCAAGAGAAAACTGCATTCACATGTGCATGGGGAACTTTCTGTTGGAATGTTATGCCATTCAGACTCAAAAATGTGGGAGCTACATACCAAAGAGCAATGACATCTATTTTTCATGATATGATGCATAGAACAATGGAGGATTATGTTGATGATAGATTAACAAAATCTATGATCAAAACTAAACATCTAAAGGACTTGAGCATGATCCTAGATAGAATGGAATAGTTTAGTCTCCGACTAAATCCTAAGAAGTGTGCTTTTGGTGTCACTTCTGGAAAGCTCTTAGGATACATAGTTTCAAAGAAAGGCATTGAAGTTGATCCGGCTAAAGTCAAGGCTATAATAGAGATGCAACCTCCCACAAATATTAGTCAAATGAGGATGTTGCAAGGCAGAGTTCAATCTATCAGAAGATTCATATCACAGCTAGTGGACATATCACAGCCTTTTACAAAAACATTACATAAAGGTGTGACCTTTGCATGGAATGAAGAATGAGAGAACAACTTTAACCATATAAAGAAGTATCTATCAAATCCGCCTATATTGATGCCTCTTATTCATGGGAAGCCATTAATATTATATGTCTCCGCAACAAATACATCATTGGGGGCATTACTAGCACAACATGATGAGAACAAGAAGGAAAGAGCCATCTACTATATCAGCAGAACCTTAGTGACCTATGAGAAGAACTACTCAATGATAGAAAGGCATGTCTAGCTATGATCTTTACATCACAAAAACTGAGACATTACATGTTAGCTCATACCACTCATTTGGTAGCTAAGATTGATCCACTGAAGTACCTACTAAGCAAAGCTGCCCTCACAGGTAGATTAGCTAAATGGTTCATGCTCTTGAGCGAATTTGACATTGAATATATTGAAAGAAAAGCTATCAAAGGATAGGTCATTGCTGATCAATTAGCTGAAGCACCACTGTTTGATGATACACCCATGCAAATGGAATTTCCCAATTCCTCTATCATGCACCTCTCTTCTAGAGCATGGTGGTTATTCTTTGATGGCTCCTACACACAGAATGGATCTGGAGCAGGCATATTGTTCATCACTCCTCAAGGATACTCGATACCCAAAGCATTCAGACTAAAGTTTCCTTGCACAAACAATATTGCTGAATATGAGGCACTTCTTAATGGTATGAAAATGGCAATATAGTGGAGAGTTACAGAGATGCACATCCATGGAGACTCACAATTGGTTATCCATCAAGTCAATGATGTGTACCAAACCAAAAATGAAAAGCTCATTCCTTATAAGAGAATGGTAGATGATTTAAAGAAATACTTCATCTCTATCACATTTGAGCAAATACCCAAAATGGAGAATAAGACTGCCGATGCAATGATGACACTATCTACTCTCTTACAGCAGCCCGAACATGAGCTATGCTATGAGTTCCTGGTGGAAGCCCTATCCTATCCTGCATATGACTCCCTTGAAACCCACATGATCTGCACTGTTGTAGGTTATGACTCATCTCGCTACAAAAATCTATTCTCCTATCTCCATGACCAAATCATCCCTGAGTCCTTTAACCATTTTGAGAAATGAAACCTTATCTGATCCGCATCCTGATATGTCATCATTGATAATGATCTGTATAAACGAGGTCTAGATGGTACACTACTTAGATGTTTAGAACGGGAAGAGTCTCAACGTGCATTAGAAGAAGTCCACGAGGGTATATGTGGATCGCACTCAAATAGTTTAACGTTAGCTCAAAAACTTATTAGGGCTGGGTACTATTGGCCTGAAATGGAGAAAGAGGCTATTAAATTTACTAAAAACTGTCAATAGTGTCAAGTACATGGCAACTTGATTCATGCTCCAAGGAGAGAGCTAATTCCCTTTACTACACAATGGCCTTTTCAACAATGGGCATTTGATCTCATAGGCGCTATCCATCCACA
The DNA here is from genome assembly GCA_027943335.1 of Chamaecyparis obtusa. Taxonomy (NCBI): domain Eukaryota; kingdom Viridiplantae; phylum Streptophyta; class Pinopsida; order Cupressales; family Cupressaceae; genus Chamaecyparis; species Chamaecyparis obtusa. The sequence continues at coordinate 1,017,601 of BSBK01005497.1, read as the reverse complement.
CTCTTCTAATGGACATACCCATATAATCATAGCTACAGATTATTTTACAAAATGGGTAGAAGCAGTTCCTCTAACACAAGCAATGGGGAAACAAATCTCTATGTTCATCCTGAACTACATCATTTGCAGATATGGGATCCCTCATTCCATAGTCACAGATAATGGGGGACAATTCAAAAACAAGGACCTAGATGACTTATGTGCCAAATTCAAGATTACTCAACATTGGTCATCTATCTACTATCCTCAAGGGAATGGACAAGGAGAGGCTTCTAACAAAAATCTATTGAAGATCTTGCACAGAACAGCAAACAAAACTGGCAGAGACTGGCATCTCATGATTAATCCAACTCTCTGGGCCTATAGAACTAGTATCAAAATGCCTACTGGGGCTACACCATTCGCTTTAGTTTATGGGTCTGAAGCAGTACTACCTATTGAGGTTGAAATCCCATCACTCAAAATCAGAATGCATGGACTTGTCACTGATGATGACTACAGAGTGTCTAGGTTACAAGAACTGGAACTACTAGATGAGCGCAGACAAGCAGCGTATGATCATCTCAGAGTATATCAGAAAAAAATGTCTAGAGGCTACAACAAGAAAGTCAGACACAGAGAATTTCAGGTTGGTGATCTAGTCTTGAGAGAAAATCCTAAAAATAAATCCCATCAAGAATGCAAGGGGAAGTTCAAACCCAACTGGCTGGGTCCCTTTGTCATCACTGCTACTTTTGGCTCTGGTGCCTATCAACTCTCAACGACTGAAGGTGAACAGCTTTGAGAACCAATCAACGTTCTCCATCTAAAGAAATTCTATGCCTAAGGCATTCAGTCTATGGTAAAATGTCTTGAAAAAATTATAAAAATTAGAAAAAGTCCTAAAAAAATGAACATCTTGGTGAAAACCTAGCAATAGGCACCTTGATGATTCGCAAAAATATCAAAAAATCAAAAAAAAATTAAAAAATGAAAAATACAAAAAAAAAAAAAAAAAAAGTGCCTTGGTGAAAACCTGGAAACAGGCACCTTGGTAGCAAAAATAGAATCTCTGCCAAGATGGTGAAAACCCAACAAACGGGTGCCACTTGTTCAAAATGCTCCATCTATCAGCACAATCTTGGTCTTTCCCAGCTTTTAGTCTTGCTTTAGTTTGTACATATCTCCCGGTTTGTTTCAACATTTCCAGTTTTCAATAAGTCGGTCTGCACACCAACTAGCTCAAGCGTCTATATCCTATCAAGGTTTAACACTTGGGGGAAATCAATGTCATATCCTGTGGTCTCCCATGTATCTTAGACGGATCATATCTAGTCAAAGTCCTTTGAAGCTTCATGTGAGTGAGTCAGTTAGTCTTATCTCCATAAAGGATTTTGCATCTACAACAACGCAATCAAACATCAAACAATAAACTAAAAACAATCTATGCTTTTTTTACATGCTTTTATCTCCTTTTATGCTTACTGATTCGCATTGAGATTTTTTCATATTGTGTCCCTTCGAGCTCTTCGATGATGTCCTTTATAGGATTTAGAGAGTGATGACTGGGGGCATAATCTTTTCTTTGTTTTCTTCTTGTATGTGAAAATCTAACAACTTTGGAAATTTTGGATTGAAATGGTGTCCGACTATAAGAGCCTCTATCTCGAATTGGATGGCCATGCGTACCTCGACCATTGATACCCATAAAATTCAAGGAAGTTTGATCTAACTATTGTCTTTTTGAGTAAGTTCTTTCTCCTACTATGGAACGCGATCTTGCCTAAGGATGTGAACGATAAAGGGTCACTACGGGTAATTCACATTGGATTTAGAATGATCTCTTGACTGTTTTATGTGTTTGCAATACAAGGCGTATTCAGGTCATCATGACGTTTATGTTTTGATGCTTATACAAATTGCTATATCAAAATGGACATGATATTCAGGTCATCCTGGCATTTATGCCTTGGTACTTATATCTAATTCGACATTCCAAAAATAAAATCAATATTCATATGTCCATGGTTGTTTGACCAGTGGCTGTTGTATTGATTCTTGCGCATACAAATTGATATTCATATGTCTATGGTTTCATAGCTAGTGGGCATTATATTGATTTATCCGGTTACCAAAAAGTTCAATGATGATAACAAATCGACACATGATCAGTGACTAGGTCCTAGGTCTTAGGTTGCATTTCATTTTGCATGTCTCATTTCATTTTGCATGTTGCATGATCTCACAATGGCTAAACGAACTTCAATGCTTAAACAATTCTTCAAATTGCATCTTCAAATCTAACAAGATCTGAATCTCACACGAAGGTTCCTCCAATGAAGTAGCAAGTAGAATCCTTTTTCGGGATCAAAATTTAAATCTGAGATCATTCATATTATTAACTACTTGCATATTCGACCTTTGATCATCACATAAATCCATAATTCAACTTAACTGATTATCTAACATCAAACTATCAAAATTTCAACTTGGTCAACCATGGTCAACTCATGGTCAAACCTAGTCAACCTTGGTCTCTAGGACCTCTAAACGATGCAGAATGTGCTCTTGAATGTGTATAACCACTTTTCCCATCAATCAACATGCTTCTGAGCTCTCAACGCTGACTTTTCTTGTCAGATTTCAATTTTAATCCCGAAGGGGTCATGGTATTGCACATCAATTCAAAGTCTGTAAATCAAAATTCTATCGATCAAGTCTATCAATATCTTTCATCAATGATCAAGACAAACAATCACGTCTAGTTACTGATTCATCAAAAGTCCTCATCGCTCGGGGAAAATCTATCATCACTTGGGGCATATCAGATTCATCGATCCATATCAATCTGGTATTCTCTTAATCTTGTAATCTATATTAGCTTTTCGCAACCATCGGTTCATTAGTGTTATTTCCTTGGTTATTCGACAATTGAAGGGTTCGGATGTGATACTTGCTAGTTTTGCTAAGACAATCAAGTCTAGAACGGGTCACTCACTTCTTTGCAATCCTAAGGTTTGGAATCAGGCATTTTGACACTTTTTCACAATCATAGGTTCATTTGCTGCTATAGTGAACATTATCTTTGGTCATTCAGGACCTATTATCTCCATATCAATTCAATATCAATCAACTCCTATCTCAATATCTTTCAATCAGTTTCTATCTTGAGATCAGTTTATCTTTTGAATCAGTTTCATATCTTTATCAAACACAGACTATCTTTGAACCACTGCGCTTCACACAGTAATTCAAAGAGGGGCAAAATGTAATACCCCAAAAATGGGCTATATGTTCATTAACCTCCTACATCGACAAATCGAACAAAATCGACATCGAAGTCCTAACCTAAGGCACATCTGAACATCATCAAATCTAATTGATTATCTTAAATTCTGCATCAGGGAATATTCCTAGTAATATTCCTCATTATCTTAATTATCTTTAATTTAATGATTATTTGGTGATAAATCCAATTTATCCTAAAGTTTGATTAATTGAATATTTTCATATTTAATTAATTAGATTTAATATTTGCCACTTAATTATTTAATTAAATTTAATTCTATCTATTATTAATTGTATTATTTAATTTTGACAATAAATCCAATATCCTATGAATAATTGATTAAATCTTTATTTAATTAATTAAAGCGAGTTGTCATTATTTAATAATATAGTTTTTAATAAAAGTTTGATTAAATAGTTAATTAACCCATAAATTAATTATTTATTTTCAAAAATCAGTTAAGTTGAGGATAAATCACATTATTTATTTATTTAATTCTTAATTATTATGCACATTCAAAAGAAACAGTTAAACTCCAAATCAGAAAATCAATGCAAGTTATTGACTTTTTGGAACTCAACATCCTTTTGGAGTTCAAAAAGCTGATCTAAACTCTAATTTGAGTTAAAAAGCTGTTTTTGCATATTTTTGCATGATTTTGAGAATTAACTATCTTTCATGATCAGATAACTCAAAAATCAACCTGAGTTATTTGAGTGATTTATGGCTTTCTTCCATGCACCTCCAAAGCCCGGGATTTCTATAAATTAAGGCTTCAGTTCTTCACAAATCAATCCACAAATTTGCACAATTACACTACCAAGATCAATTCAAGAGTTACACAATCACATTGGAGAATTGGAATTGAAGAATCAAAGCTCTTGCGAATCGACATCTTTGTGAGATCAATCTTATTTTTGCATTCATATTGCATATCATTGTTAGATTATCATTGCATATCAATTTTCAATAGCATTCATAGCATATCAATTTCATCTAGCATAGATTCATATCAAGTTTTCATTCCTTATTGCATCATAAAATCCAAAAAAAAAAAAAGCTTAATTGCATTCAATCTCATATCTAGATCAATTGCATTCAAATCCTTCATTTAGGTGTCGTCTAGGTCACTGATCTCGATTACAATCTGAGAAGATCAATCTTGCACCTATTAGAAGGCATTAAATCGCTTGGTTAGATTAGATTTCAATTTTGCACGATTTTGATTATAGCTAACCTCTAATATTTTACTGAAGTGTTGTGTCTACAGATCAGGTACAATTTTCACACACACAACTATCCCCCAATCCCAGTCAAAATCCCACCATCCTATCCTCTCCTCTTGAGGAGCTTCCAATCCAAACTGTCCCACAACCATCACTCTATCCTCTTGGATCACTTACATTTGTCAAAGGCAGTCCACTTGAAGCAGAAGAAATTAGTTTCATATCTTCCATCAGGGAACCCAAAATTGGATGTTTATCATATTCCCCAAGTCAGAAATATCCTTGTTTGGATAAAATGCTCAAGAAATGGAATTATCAAAGCAAAGGCCTAGGCTCTCGTGAACAAGGAAATCTAGAGCCCATTCAAGACAAGAAACATCCAAAATCATGTGGAATTGGTCACACACCAGGCAAAGGCACTTCCTCCAGAAATGTTGGTACAACTAAAGCTAAATTCAAGCATCCTTCCAAACCCACCATCACATCTTCCAAAGCATACAACACCATTCCTCCTCCTCCATCGTTACAACCAAAGACAACCTATCACATTCCTCCTTCATCCTCCAAATCCATTTTGGGTCCCTATGTCCCAAAATCTTCCAGCACATATCCTCTACATACCAAATCCATTTTGGGACCCTACATCCCAAAATATCATCCCACATCTTATCCTACTCAGTCTTTCATCCAAAATCCAAGCATCCCTAGTCAGGATCAACAAGGGCACATGCCCACATATCCTATCTACCAATCTCCTTCCATCTCTCCATCCATATTTCCTCCATCCCACACATCTCCTCATATTCACTCCGATGCTCCCCATAATTTGGATGCCATATCCAATATGAATAAAAGGAAATATCCACACAAATCTAAGGATTGCCATGTCCAGTCTAAATGACATGGTCAACCAAAGCAAAATCCAATCAAGCAATCCAAAGCATCCCAATGGCCGCAAAGGCCCAGCAAAGCAAAAGAAAAATCTAATGCATCCCAATGGCCACAAAGGCCCACAAAAGCTAAAGAAAAAATGATGTGGATCCCAAAGCAAAAAGATGTAATGCATCTAAAAGAAACATCCACAATGGCATCCAAAGTTGCTAATCCCCCAGCTACTCAGTCTTCTCCTCCATCTCCTAAATCTATTTTGGGTCCCAAAGATCCGAAATCTCCTAGCATAAATCCTCCATCACATCCACCTCTATCTTCCATGTCCTATCCACTTCATCCACCTTCCCCACAACATGTGCCAATGGTCCTGGTAGCATCTCCCTATCATGATCACTTTCCATCTTTCCATCCAAACAATTTCTACCACCATATCTCCCATTTACCCCATCTTATCCATGCCTTTGCATAATCCCTCCATCCCAATAAAGTTGTACCAACATCCAAAGAAATCAGAAAGGCAGCAACAAATCAGAAAATGTCAGCAACAAATCAAAAGATCAATGGAGAAAGATAGCAACACATCAGAAATATCAGAAGGTCAGCATCTAGTCAGCAGAAAATCAGAAAAATCCATAAAAATTGAAAAAATCAAGAGAAAAGTATCAAAAAAAGAAGAAGAGAAAAACATTCGTCCTATGGTGAAAACTTGGCAATTCAAGCACCTTGGACAAGTACCATGGTGAAAACCTGGCAAACAGGCATCATGCGTAGGCTCCCCCCAATTCCTTTCTGCTGTTGGGGGCCATTCCCTTCTATCACCTCTTATCCAACATCTCCTCCATCCCATTTGTCTCTCACCTCCTTCATCCTCCTTTGGATCTTGATGACAAAAACAAAGACTACCATGTATACATGCTTTTGGGCACCTTCTTGGCATTCATCACACCTTTTAGCTACATATCCTCTATCTGATCCATTCATCCTAGCTTCCATCTACCTTCCTCATCCTCTTGTTGGTAGTTCTTCCATCAAATCATACCCCATCCTAATGTCTTTGAAATACATGAAACTATCCTAAGCAAGGGGCATCTTATTCCTTGGTGACATATTCCTTGGAGACTATCTTTCATCCATCACCAGTCCATCTTGATCTTCCAGCCCAAATCCTTAAGCAAATCCACCATCCAATCTTCCCAAGCATTCCTCTATCCAGATCCCTCAGCGGTTCCTCCAACTTCCATCTTCCAATCCTCAAGCAAATCTGCCATCCAATCTCCCCAAATCTTCCTTTATCCAATCCTCAAGCATTCTTCCATCCAAATCCAAATCTTCCTCCATCCAAATCTCCTAGCAGTTCCATCATCCTCATCCTAAGCATTTCCTCCATCTTTCCATCACTTGGTCTCTTCCCTTGTCATTGGTATCTAGCTATAGGCTAACCTCATGCAATCCAATGCCATTCATCCCTATCCAAACATTCCTAGCAGTCTTCTAGCCATCTTCCAATCCTATCCACATCCTCTAGCTATCCAAAATCCAACATCCAAGATGAAGCCAACCGATGAAATCACATCCTTAGTCTTGTAGCAAGCCTTGATCTCAATCCAATCATCATCGTTGGGATATGTCCTTCCCAAATCTATGTCATTTCAGGACACATCTACTGTCAGTCCATCTTGGCTTTTTTAGCCCAACTGGGGCATTGTCTTGCATATCTTTGGAGTTTCAGCTTCACCCCCAAGTTCTTTGTACATCCAAAATCTTGAGCTTCTGTACATAGCCATTGTAAATATCATCACGTCTTGTTGTACATATCCCTTGTTAGTCTCACATCAGTAGTATTTGATCAGACATCTTGTCCCACCCAGCCTCGCACTTCAGCAACATCAATTGTCAACTATCCTTGATCATCATGACCATCTTTGAACTGCATCATTTGCCAATCAACAACATAGCATTCTCCCCATCAGCATCAGGTCTGCATAGATGTATGCTTCTATTTTGTCTGACCTAAGTCTAATCATGGGTCCCCTCAGTTGTATCCTTCCTGTCAGACCTAATCTTCCACCAAGCACACTAGGTCTGTGTCGATGTATCCTTCCACATGTTCAGACCAATCTTTTCACCATCAATCGAATCAATCTCTCTCCTTGGCAAAGGTTGTCTTTTGGAGTTCTCATTTTGACCTTGGATTTTGTCCTTTGGGTCTTGTTAATCTTTTACGACTTCTTGTTGTTCTCTACTCAAAGTCACCATGATCCTTTATATCATGGTGCGCTGTGAATGAGGATAATCTGGGGCAAGGTCTTTTGATCTTTTGCTTCTGCCTATGAGTCAGTTGTGTGTTTGTGGTTTCTTCAGCATGGTTTCCACCATGCCTCCTTCGGGTTTCATGCGTGATGTTGGGGCAACCCTGCGTGTCTTTTTAGCGTCAGTCCTATGCAACGCTGGTGACAAGGCCTCGTGATCCCAGTATCCTTGGCAGGTCTCTAGCATTTCTATATTAAACTAGGTTGTGCTCTCCACATTTGCACTTGGAGCTTCCCCCAATCCCCTGCATCTTGCATCATATAGATTAATCTTGCATCTTGCATCTCTCATATAGCTACATCCTGCATTTTGCATTTCATCTCGTCTTGCATCCACCCATCTTTGCTCTTGGAAGCTTGGTTATTTATCTCCCCTTCTTCCTAGGTCCTTCCTTCTTTATTTCCTTTCGAGAAAATTCCACAACATTTACTCCTTGCGTTATTTTCCCGAGGGGGCACAACCCATCATTCCTCTAAATTCTAGCCTTGGACATCTTATTTTCCTGTCTTTGACGCCATACCACTTGCGGCATCACATCAAAGAGGGGCAAAATGTAGACACCTAAAAATCCTTTAGAAAATAAAGTATTTTTATTTTCTGAAAAATCCCTGATGACATCATCATTTATTAATTAATTAATTATTTAATTTATTTATTTATTTTTATGTCATTAAATCCCTTTATTAAAAATATTTAATTAAGAAATCCCTCCCAAAAATGTTTAAATCTTATTTAAACATTATCTCCTTATTTATTAATTATTTAATTAATAAATTGACCAAAAATCCCAAAATAAATAATTTATTTAATTTTTGCCCCAAACTTGGCCAATTTCCTTAAGACCACTAACCTCTTCCAGAATCTTCTAATCCTTCTTTAATTTTGATTAAAGGCTAATCCCCTCTTTTCCTAACCCTAATCCCAACTCAAAATATTTAATTAAGATTAAATATTTAATCCTCATATTTATTAAATTCATTTTAATAAATATTCTCAAACCTAAACCATGGAAATAAATAAATCTTTATTTATTTCCTAAAATCCATGTTTATCCTAAGGAAATTCTAGACTCTTCTAGAAAGTCCTAACCCTAATCCCCCCCCTAATCCTGTCACATTCCCTAACCAAGGTTAGCCAACTCCTAAGCTTAACCCAAAGTCAACAAACTTCTAGAAACTTCTCTTGCATGCATTAAGTGCATTTAAAGCCTCCTTATCTCTCTTACATGCATTTATCATGCATTTAAGAAGCCCCTCACCCCTTTCTTACACCCTTTGACCTTAGGCACATTTCCCAAATTGTGCACATTCCTCCCATCTTTCAACCCAATGCCCTTATGACACTTGTCACAAGGAGGTGGCCCTGAACTAGCACAATCCATGTGCTCACCCTTTGAATGAATCTTGGCCTCTCTTAAGGATTTTGATCCTGGCCACTCATTCCTCCTTCCCAAATCCTATAAATGCTCCTCCTTTCAAGATTAAATTCATTAGCTTACCTTTTATTTCAAGCATTTTTATCATGCTCATTTAGCTCTAGACTTAGCATAATCAATACTAATCGTTAGTTTTTCATCATTTTCAAGCTTTCTTAAAACACATCTTAGCATAGATTTAATGGATTAACCTAGTTTCTTCCATTGTTTTGCATAAGCATAGCATCATATCACATCTCTATTTGGTTTAAAATCAATCTTAGCATAAACATCATGTAGCTTAATCTCCATTAAAGCATTCTTGAGTTCTTGAGGCCTTAGGGTCAATTTTGGGTGTTCTACCCAATATTGTGCCATTTTTAGGGTTTTCATGAATCTCAATCCATCTTAGCATGCATTAGAATATGCTCCAAGTGCTTAGAGAGCACACCCACATCCCCTTAAGCAAGAGCAAATCAAATAGTGCTTGGGTGCACCTGTTTAAGCTCAATCTAAGGTGGCTTAGTTTAGAGTTTTATTTGTTTTGGACTGATTTCATGCTTAGGCTAACATCCAATCTTTGTTTGGCTTGAAGTCTTTCAAAATAGGTATCCTCGAAAGCCTTGTCCATAGAAGTGTTCAAGCAATCTGTGAGACCATGAAAACATGCAGAATGCAAAGAGATATGCAAAATGAGATGCAGCCTAAGACCTAGGACCTAGTCACTGATCATGTGTCGGTCATTCTCATCATTGAATTTTTATGTAACCGGATAAATCAATACAATGCCCACTAGTTATGAAACCATAGACATATGAATATTGATTTTTATGCTCAAGAATCAATATAACGCCCACTGGCTAGACAACCATAGACATATGAATATTGATTTTGTTTTTAGAATGTCGGATTAGATATAAGCACCAAGGTATAAATGCCAGGATGACCTGAATATCATGTCCATTTTGATATAGCAATTTGTATAAGCATCAAAACATAGATGTCGTGATGACCTGAATACACCTTGCATACAAACACATCAAACAGTCAAGAGATCATTCTAAATCCAATGTGAATTACCCGTAGTGACCCTTTATCATTCACATCCTTAGGAAAGATTGCATTTCACAGTAGGAGAAAGAACTCACTCAAAAAGACAATAGTTAGATCAAACTTCCTTAAATTTTTTGGGTATCAATGGTCGAGGTACTCATGGCCATCCAATTTGAGATAGAGGCTCTTACAGACGGACACCATTTCAATCCAGAATTTCCAAATTTGTTAGATTTTCACATACAAGAAGAAGAAAAAAAGAAAAGATTATGTCCCCAGTCATCACTCTCTAAATCTTGTAAAGGACATCATCGAAGAGCTCGAAGGGACACAATATGAAAAAAATCTCAATGTGAATCAGTAAGCATACAAGGAGAAAAAAGCATGTAAAAAGCATAGATTGTTTTCAATTTGATGTTTGATTGTGTTGTTGTAGATGCAAAATCCTTTCTAGAGAGGAGACTAACTGACTGACTCGGATGAAGCTTCAAAGGACTCTAACTGGATATGACTTGTTTGAGGTATACTGTGTTAGAATAACTGAGAGGGGGGTGAATCAGTTATCTAGTGTCCCAATTCAAATTGTACAATTCAAAACTATTTCTTCAATTTTTTCTTATCGGTAAACAATAATAACTTTCACTGTCTGTGCTTTTACCGATTACCAGTCTAATATCATAACATTTACTGACCAAATCTAACATGTAACATACAAAGAATGATAACAAACAAACATCACAATCAACACATAACACAAGAGATTGAACATGGAAACCCTATAAAGGGAAAAACCACCTGAGACTGGCAACCCAAAAGTGATCACTCTTTTGAAGTGAGGTCGGTTAAGACCTAACCTTTGTTAAAGGTTTACAATGTGACCTTGTTAGAGAATTTTAGACTAGAAGTTATCGTCCAACCAGCATTCACTATGGGGTTGACAGGATAACAATGTTCATTCTATGAATGATACATCATAAGACTTTTAGAGTCCACTCAGTTAAGAGATTTTAACTGTATACAATGGTTAAATATGTAACAGTAAATGACCTACCTTAATACAACTTCAATTGCAAATTACAGATCAATATTTAGTCCATACAAATCCTTCTAACCAATATTTCACTTTAGATTCAATACTATATCAACTTACTGTCCGTCGGTAATTGCTCTCTGTAGCTCAATAATTGTTCTGCAGCTTGATTCTTACTAACTAGTATGATCAGAATGCATGAAAACCTTGTTCACGCAATATTCCTGCATTTTCTTCTTCTTCTAGCATCTTTCATAAAGAAATTTTGTTCTCTTATATAGATGGGTAAATCATTTTCTTCTCGACCATCAGATTTTTCTGCTTAACCACATTCATAGATTTTGCCACTTAAACATACCTCATCACTTGTGTCAATAACACATTTGATTCTCATCCTTTAGATCTTTCCTAAATTTCGTCATCTGTCGATCTATGTAACAAACATTATCAGTTACCTCGATGTTATAATCTTGCCAGCTCAACAATCTTATCGGCTAAACTAATCATTTAATTCATTATGTTCCGCTTGGTTAACAAAGAAATATGTTGGTGAACACTACTTGGTTAATACTGTGATCGGTATACACTACACTCCGTCGATGTATACTAAAAATGCTTCATTTACCGACAACACTATTTTGTATCTTTCAGCTCTATACTTCATCATAAATAAATGCAACATAATAAAGTCAATATCATCAAGTCATAGACTCATCAAAAGGTTACTGAATGTGTTCCTTATCCTCATCTATCATGTACATCTTTCTCCATGTAGATTTCTCTGTTCTTCATCTCTTTCACCTTTCTTCAGATGTCTTGGTATAGTAATTTACAAGATAAGTACTGTCAAACTAGTTGACATCAATGACAACATAATATTGATTTAATCATATTACATATCTAATCAACAACTCCTCAATGATCTTGTAATCACAGTTTCTTCAATCAGATTCCAAATCAATTATATTCCAACAATCTCTCCCTTTGGCATTGATGACAACTCAAGTAATATGAAATGTACCATACACATACCAAACATATATTCTACAACTTTGTGAACAAAATGTTGTAAGTCGAATAGACTTAATATCTTTAATCACTACATTACTAAACTAGCATTAGATAATACTCTCCCTTAGATAGTTCTCATCGGTGCTTGTTCCTTGTTCCTTTTCATATTATTTATCTCTCCCTTTGACAACAATGCCAAAAAAACAAATAAACAAACAAATTCGTCATCCTCTGTATCTCTGAATACTAATATCCCAATCAGTACAAGTTCTCAAACTTAATCACAACTTTGAACATGATTCAAAGTGTGAACTATGTTGCATCAACATGAATGATCTTCTAATAAGAATAGGCTAATGCAACAACTAGATCACCTTAGTGACCGATAGACAGGGGACGGACCCCAAGTCTAGTCCTCAAGTATTCAAATGTGTCCTTCAGTAGAGGCTTTGTAAAAATATCTACAAGTTGTTCTTTAGATGTGAAAAATTCTAACTTCACTTGCTTCTCTTGCACTTGTTCTCTTAAGTAATGATACTTAATAGATATATGCTTTGTCTTAGAGTGCATCACAAGATTCTTTGAAATATTAATAGCACTAGTGTTGTCACAATATATAATCACCAGGTCAGTGATTACCTCATTCATACCTTCCAACACTTGCTTGATATATGCAATATTTGAATAGTTAGTAGCAGCAGCAACATACTCTGCTTCAGCTATAGACTAAGAAATACAAGCCTACTTTTTACTTGTCCATATTACAAGTCTTTCACCAAAGAAAAATGCTCCTCCGGTGGTGCTTTTTCTATCATCCACATTTCCATCCCAATTAGCATCGGTATAAAATTTCAGTTCAAACTTCCCTTCCTTAGGATACCATAATCCATAATTCTCTATTTTCTTCAAATATCTTAAGATCCTTTTTGTAGCTATCATGTGTGATTCTCTAGGATTAGCAAAAAATCTTGCAACAATACCCACAACATGTGCTATATCTGGTCTACTGTGAACTACGTACATTAACTTACCAATCATAGATCGGTAAAGTGTCTAGTTTACCTCTGTATTTTCATCCTCCTTTGTCAATTTGCATCCAGTAGCCATCAGTGTTCCCACAGGTTTAACATCTTCCATGCCAAATGTCTTTAGTACTTCCTTTATGTATTTAGATTGTGTGATGAATATCCCATCACTCTGCTGAATCACTTGTAGTCCAAGAAAGAACTTAATCTCTCTGAACATAGACATTTCAAATTCCTTTTGCATTTCATTAGCAAATGCTTTGCAGAAAAGATCTGAGCCTCCAAAAATAATGTCATCAACAAATATTTCAGCAATGATAATAGTATCATCAGTATCACCTTTCACATACAGATTGTTGTTTTCACTCGTTCTCACAAATCCAATACTTAACAAGTAAGTATGCAGTCTTTCATACCATGCTCTCGGTGCTTACTTCAAACCATATAAAGCTTTATGTAATCTACATACCATTTCTTTATTGTCGGGATCAACAAATCCTTTAGGTTGTTCGATGTAGACCTCTTCTTTAAGTATACCATTTAAAAATGTTGACTTCACATCCATTTGATAGACTTTGAAATTTTTGTGTGCAGCATATGCAAGTAGCATTCTGACTCCTTCTAATCTAGCAACAGGTGCAAATGTTTCACTGTAGTCAATGCCTTCTTCCTATGCATATCCCTTGCATACCAATCTAGCTTTATTTCTTGTGACTTCACCATTTTCATTCAATTTATTCATGTATATCCACTTAGTACCGATAACATTCTTATCTTTTGGTCAGGGTACTAAGGACCAGGTTTTGTTCTTCTCTCTTTGCTCTATTTCCTCCTTCATTGCATTAACCCATTCTTCATTCTCTAATGCAACTTTCATAGTTTTAGGTTCAAATTCACAAATTAGACATGTACCTTGTCTTGTTTTGCTTCTAGTCTGCATTCCAGCATGTCTATCTCCAATGATTTGTGTTTTAGGATGATGTCTTCTGATAAAACTAGCCAAAACTTGATTTCTCCTTTCTTGCTCATCTTGCTCAGGGTCATTTTCTTGCTTTGGTAGCTCCATCTTGTTCATCGGTTTGTGTTTCCTGTTGTCCTGTATTGTTTCCCTGCTGACCAGTTGTCATAGCTTGTGACGTCAGTAAATACTCTGGATGTTCAACGTAAGTGAATCTACCATAGTTTTCCAGTTCCTTTGTACTTTCCTTTGTGTACTTGTCAATCAAATTCATCAACATGAACATTAGTACTTTCAACTATCTTATTTGTAACCTTATTCAAACATTTATATGCTTTACTTGTAGTGGAATATCCCAGAAATATCCCTTCATCTCCTTTAGAATCAAATTTCCCATTTCTCTCATCTTTCAAAATAAAGCATTTACTTCCAAAAATTCTGAAATAACTTACAGTAGGTTTGTGTCCAAACCATAGCTCATAAGGTTTTGTACTCGGTTAAGAACATACATAGCTGTACTGATAGCTTCCTTCCAATATATCTGAGTAACATTCTTCTGTATCATCAATGTTCTAGCACAGTCAATTATAGACCTATTCCTCCTTTTAGCAATGCCATTTTGTTGAGGTGTCCTCAGTGTAGATACATGTCTTTTGATTCTATGCTCATTACAAAAGTTAGTAAATTCATCAAAGATAAATTCACCTCCTCTATCAGATCTTAAACATTTTATTTCCTTTCCAGTTTCTTTCTCTACCTTAGCTTTATACCACTTAAACATTTTGAAAGCTTTAGATTTCTCTTTCAGAAACATAACAGTCATCAGTCTAGTATAATCATCAACTAAAAGAATAAAATATCTATCACCAAAATAGCTCTGAGTTCTCATAGGACCACATAGATCGGTATGAACCAACTCAAGTATCTTCTTTGTTGAATAGTCTTTACTTTTAAAACTAGACTTAGTCATCTTACCTTTCTAACATTCATGGCACATGGCATGATCAGGTTTTGTCAAGTTAGGCAATCCTCTAACTCTTTTCTTTCTACTAATCTTGATCATGTTGTCAAAGTTCACATGGCACAACCTTCTGTGCCACAACCAAACATCTTCATCTTTTATTAACAAACAAGAAGACTGATCCATATCAAGATAGAATAGATTACCTTTGGATTGTGTACCAGTTCTAACAAGTCTTCCTTCATCATCATAGATCTTCACCTTTTTACTCTCAAAAGCCAATTGGTGGCCTAAATTGTTCAGCTGAGCCACATTTAACAAGTTATAGTTCAATCCATCTACCCAGTATGCATTTTCACATTGTATTCTATCATTGATCATTAGTGAGCCTTTACCTCTTACCATACAAGGTGCATCATTTCCCATTCTCACAGATCCTCCATTATATTCAACAAGATGATCAAAATTCTCTACATCACCAATCATATGATGTGTACAGCCACTGTCTATGATCCATGTATCATTTCTTCTTACTCTAGAGATCAGTGATGTCTCTTCATGTTTCTCTTCCTCCTCTAAGTCATATTTCATAGCAACAAATACAACTTCTATATCATCATCAGAATTAGATTCAGTTTCAATATCTTCAGCTATGTAACATACCTTTTTTCCTTTTTCATCTCGGTTGTCTCTATTGTAGTGTCGGTAGCCTCTATTGACTCTTCTCACATAGCTTCCTTCAGACCAGTCTTTAGATCTATCATCATCTTTCTTATGAGGACATCTAGCAGCGATGTGACTGAATTCTTTACAATTCAAGCATGCCAAAGGTAGCTTACCTCTATACCTTCCTTTTCCTTTGGGAAATCTTCTAGCCATAAGAGGTTCAAGCTCATCAAGTTCATCATCGGTATTGTCATCACTATCACAATTCTTACTATTCCTGCTAGACTTTCCAATCTTCAAAGAAGACATGAAAGTAGATTCAATAGAAGGAACAATGCTGTTATCAAAGTTGTTTAATTCAAAAGTTTTAAGTTTACCAATCAGAGTGTCAAGAGTAAGGTTGGATGTAGCTCTTGTTTCATGAATTGTAGAAATCTTGATAGCATAAACTGGTAGCAAAGTTTTGAGAATCTTGCTTATCACTGTTTCATCATCAATTACTCCATCAGATGCTCTAATAGCATGTACTACCTCTTTTAGTCTATTTGAATATTGGACAATATTCTCACCTTCTTTCATTCTCATATCATCAAATTTGCCTCTCAGACTTTTAGCTTAGGCTGTTTTAACATTCAGATCTCCACTATATATTAGTGTTAACTTATCCCACATTGCTTTGGAAGTTGTACATGTCTTAATATCTTCAAATTCAGCATCGGTATAGGCAGCAACAAGTTCCATCATAGTAACATTGTGTTCATGCTTGTCCTTCAGTTGATCAAGAGTTAAGGGACTGGTGGGTAGTTGTATGTAGCCATTTTTCATTAGATCTAGTGCAGAGTTCCCAATTCCAGATATGTACAGCTTCATTCAGCTTTGCCATACTGTGAAGTTCTCTTTGTTCAATTTTGGTACTTCCCTCTTATACATCTTGAGACCTTTCTTCTTAATTCCTTAAAACTCTGTTCCAAGCAACCAGAGCTCTGTTACCAATTGTTAGAATAACTGAGAGGGGGGTGAATCAGTTATCCAGTGTCCCAATTCAAAATGTACAATTCAAAACTATTTCTTCAATTTCTGCTCGTCAATAAACAATAATAACTTTCATTGTCTATGCTTTTACCGATTACCAGTCTAATACCATAACAATTACCAATCAAATCTAACATGTAACATGCAAAGAATGATAACAAAAAAATATCACAATCAACACATAACACAAGAGATTTAACATGGAAACCCTGTAAAGGGAAAAACCACCTGGGACTGGCAACCCAAAATTGTTCACTCTTCTGAAGTGAGGTTGGTTAAGACCCAACCCTGTTAAAGGTTTACAAACACACTATCAGGTGTGACCTTGTTAGAGGATTTTAGACTAGAATTTATCATCCAACCATCATTCACTATGGGGTTGACAAGATAACAATGTTCATTCTATGAATGATACATCATAAGACTTTCAGAGTCCACTCGGTTAAGATATTTTCACTGTATACAATGGTTAAATATGTAACAGTAAATGACCTTCCTTAATACAACTTCAATTGCAAATTAAAGATCAATATTTAGTCCATACAAATCCTTCTAACCAATATTTCACTTCAGATTCAATACTGTATCAACTTACTGTCCATCGGTAATTTCTCTCTGTAGCTTGGTAATTGTTTTGTAGCTCGGTTCTTACTAACCAGTATGATCAGAATGCATGAAAACCTTGTTCACACAATATTATTGCAGCTTCTTCTTCTTTCAACATCTTTCATAAAGAAATTTTATTCTCTTATATAGACAGGTAAATCATTTTCTTCTCCACCATCAAATTTTTCCGCTTAACCACATTCATAAATTTTGCCACTTAAACATACCTTGGCACTTGTGTCAATAACATATTTGATTCTCATCCTTTAGATCTTTCCTAAATTTTGTCAGTCATCGATCTGTGTAACAAACATTATCCATTACCTCGATGTTATACTCTTGCCAGCTCAACAATCTTATCGGCTAAACTAATCATTTAATTCATTCTATTCTTCTTGGTTAACAAATAAATATGTTAGTGAACACTGCTTGATTAATACTGCGATCGGTATACACTACACTCTGTCAGTGTATACTAAAAATGCTTCATTTACCGACAACACTGCTTTGTGTCTTTCAGCTCTATACTTCATCATAAATAAATGCAACATAATAAAGTCAATATCATCAAGTCATAGACTCATCAACAAGTTACTCAATGTGTTCCTTATCCTCATCTATCATGTACATCTTTCTCCATGTAGATTTCTTTGTTCTTCATCTCTTTCACCTTTGTTCAGATGTCTCGGTATAGTAACTTACAAGATAAGTACTATCAAACTAGTTGACATTAATGACAACATAATACTGATTTAATCATATTACATATCTAATCAGCAACTCCTCAGTGATCTTGTAATCACAATTTCTTCAATCAGATTCCAAATTAGTTATAGTCCAACATACTGGAGACCATAGAAAATGACATTGGTTGCCCCCAAGTTTGAACATTGATAGGATACAAACGCTTGAGCTGATTGGTCTACAAATTGACTTATTGAAAATAGGAAAGTAGGAACAAACTGGGAGAAATGTACAAACTAAAGCAAGACTGAAAGTTGGGAAAGACCAAGATTGCATTGATAGATGGAGTGGTTTGAAATAAGTGGCACCCATTTACGAGGTTTTCACCATCTTGGAAGAGATTCTATTTTTGCTACCAAGGTGCCTATTTCCAAGTTTTCACCAAGGCACTTTTCTTTTTCTCTTTTTTTTTTGTATTTTTATTTTTTCAATTTTTTTTTGTACTTTTGATATTTTTTACTCTTTTTGTGAATCATCAAGGCACCTATTGCTAGGTTTTCACCAAGATGTTCCTTTTTTCAGGACTTTTTCCAATTTTGAAGATTTTTTTAGGATCTTTTACCATAGACTGAATGCCTTAGGCATAGAATTTCTTCAGATGGAGAACGTTGATTGGTTCTCAGAGCTGTTCTCTTTTAGTTATTGAGAGTTGATAGGCTCTAGAGCCAAAAGTAGTAGTGATAACAAAGGGACCTAGCCAGTTGGGTTCAAACTTCCCCTTGCGTTCTCGATGTGATTGATTTTTAGGATTCTCTCTCAAGACTAGATCACCAACCTGAAATTCTCTATGTCTGACTTTCTTGTTGTAGCCTCTAGACATTTTCTTCTGATACACTCTAAGATGATCATACATTGCTTGTTTGTGCTCATCTAGTAGTTCAAGTTCTTGCAACCTAGATACTATGTAGTCATCATAAGTTACTAGACCATGCATTCTGATTCTTAGTGATGGGAGTTCAACCTCAATAGGCAGTACTGCTCTAGACCCATAAATGAAAGCTAATGGTGTAGCCCTAGTGGGCATTTTGATACTTGTTCTGTAGGCCTAGAGAGCTAGATTGATCATGAGATGCTAGTCTCTTCCTATTTTATTAACTGTACAGTGTAATATTTTCAATAGATTCTTGTTAGAAGCCTCTGCTTGTCCATTCCCTTGAAGATAGTAGATAGATGACCAATGTTGGGTAATCTTGAATTTGGCACATAGATCATCTAAGTCTTTATTTTTGAATTTTCCCTCATTATCTGTGATTATAGAATGAGGTATCCCATATCTGCATATGATATAGTTCAAGATGAACATAGATATTTATTTTCCAGTTGCTTGTGTCAAAGGAACTGCTTCTACCCATTTTGTAAAATAGTCTGTAGCTATGATTATATGGGTATGTCCATTAGAAGAATGAGGATGTATGGCTCTTATAAGATCAAAATCCCATTGGTGAAAAGGCCATTGTGTAGTGAAGGGAATTAGATCTCTTCCTGGAACATGAATTAAGTTGCCATGTACTTGACACTTTTGACAGTTCTTAGCAAACTTGATAGACTCTTTCTCCATTTCAGGCCAATAGTATCCAGCCCTAATAAGTTTTCAAGCTAGTGTTAAACCATTCGAGTGTGACCCAAAAATACCTTTGTGGACTTCCTCTAATGCACGTTGAGACTCTTCTCATTCTAAACATCTAAGTAGCATACTAGCTAGACCTCATTTGTAAAGATCATGACCAATGATGACATATCAGGAGACATTACGGATAAGGTATCTCTTTTCATGTTGGTTGAAGGTTTCGGGAATAATTTGGTCTTGAAGATAGGAAAAAAGGTTTTTGTATCTAGATGAATCATGACCAACAATAGTGCAGATCATGCAGGTTTCAAGGGAATCATATGCAGGATAAGATAGTGCTTCCACTAGGAATTCATAGTGTAGCTCATGTTCAAGCTATTATAACAGAGTAGATAATGTTTCCATTGCATCGGCAGCCTTGTTCTTTGTTCTAGGAATTTGCTCAAATGTGATAGATATGAAATACTTATTTAGATCATCTACCATTCTCTTGTATGGAATAATATTTTCATCCTTTGTTTGGTACACATCATTGACTTGATGGATAACTAGTTGAGAATCTCCATGAATGTGTATCTCTGTCACTCTCCACTCAATTGCTAGTTTCATGCCATTAAGAAGGGCTTCATATTCTGCAATGTTGTTTGTGTAAGGAAATTTGATTCTAAATGCCTTAGGTATGGAGTATCCTTGAGGATTTATAAATAATATGCCTACTCCAGATCCATTATGTGTATAGGAGCCATCAAAGAACAACTGCCATTCTCTAGAAGAAATATTCATGATAGAGGAATTTGGAAATTCCATTTGCATTGGTGTATCATCAATCATAGGTGCATCTGCCAATTGCTCAATAATAACTTGGCCTTTAATGGCTTTTCTTTCAACAGCATGACCCATTTGGCTAATCTACCCATGAGGGCAGCTTTGCTTAGTAGGTACTCTAGTGGATCAATTTTAGCTACCAAATGTGTGGTATGAGCTAACATGTAATGTCTCAGTTTCTGTGATGCAAAGATCATAGCTAGACAAGCTTTCTCAATCATTGAATAGTTCTTCTCATATGCAACCAATGTTCTATTGATATAGTATATAGCTCTTTCCTTCTTGTTCTCATCATGTTGTACTAGCAATGCCCCCAGTGATGTATCTATAGCGGAGACATATAAGATCAATGGCTTCCCTTGAATAGGAGGAATCAAGATAGGAGGATTTGATAGATATTGTTTGATATGGTCAAAATTCTTCTCATATTCTTCATTCCATGCAAAGGTCACACCTTTATGTAATGTTTTTGTAAAAGGTTGTGATATGTCTGCAAGATGTGATATGAATCTTCTGATAGATTGAACTCTACCTTGCAATTTCCTCATTTGACTGATGTTCTTAGGAGGTTGTATCTCCATTATAGCCTTTACTTTAGCTGGATCAACTTCAATGCCCTTCTTTGAAACTATGTATCCTAAGAGCTTTCCAGAAGTGACACCAAAAGCACACTTCTTAGGATTTAGTCCAAGACTAATTTTTTCCATTCTGTCTAGTATCTTTCTTAAGTCATTTAGATGTTCAGCTCTAATCATAGATTTTGCTAAAGTATCATCAACATAATCCTCCATAGTCCTATGCATCATGTCATGAAAAATAGATGTCATGGCTCTCTGATATGTAGCACCAACATTCTTAAGCCCAAATGGCATGACATTCCAACAAAAGGTGCCCCATGCACATGTAAAAGCAGTTTTCTCTTGATCCTCTGGAGCAACTTTTATTTGATTATATCTAGAAAAACCATCCATTAAGGAATACATCTCAATGCCCATAGTCATGTCCACTATCATATCAGTGTTAGGTAGTGGAAAATCATCCTTAGGGCATGCTCTATTTACATCTCTAAAGTCTATGCACACTCTGATTGATTTATCTAGTTTTGAAATAGGTACACTATTAGAGATCCATTCTGCATAATCAATAACTTGAATAAATCCAACTTTTAGGAGCTTCTCTAATTCTTCTTTTACCAAGAGTGCAACATGTGGATGCATCTTTCTCAATGTTTGCTTAATAGTTTTGATGTTTGGAGATATAGATAAATGGTGCATTATAAGATTAGGATCCAACCCTTGCATATCTAAATATTTCCATTCGAAGTTGATCTTCTTCTCTATTAGGAATGTTGTAAATTTTTGCTTTTCTTCCTCTGATAAATATTGTGCTACATGGATCAATTGTGGTTCTTCTATTGTTCCCAAATTGATAGATTGAGTGGGCTCAATTAGAACTAGAGATCTATCCTATAAATGAGTTGAAAGGACATCAAATATCTCATCCTTAGGTGCCTCAGAGAGGTTTTCACCTTCGGATACATTTTTTATTTTTACTTTTGTAGGTTCTGGGACTGCCACAAAGTGGTTTTCACCCTCAGAACTCCTTTTATTTTTATTTTTATTCTTATTTTTCTAACTAAGATACTTGCTGTCTGACTCCATCATGCTAACACTCAGTTCACTGATGGAAGTTCTCATAGGCTCAACTGCATTGAGGTAGCAAGCAAGGGCATAATCATTTGGAAAAGTATAGATACCTTGGTTTGGATTCGTGGAGGTTTGGTCTAGAAGATTAGGATGTTGGATAGTCAAAATGGGGAAAGATTGGGAGATAGTGTTTATGGATATGGATCTGTCATCATTAGTATTGACCCGATGCTTGAGTTCAAAGGTGATATTACAACTTAAGGCATTCAGTTCTTGAATAGGCTCAATATCATTGTGGAAGTCCACTTCAGCCATCAGTGGATCATACTCAATAAGTTCATCATTTCGTTCTAGACTTATGTTGGTTTTAGGTGCATATTGGTGAATAACATCAACATGTTTCTCTATAATAAGATCATCTTCCTTTGGAATGACTCCCCATTCATATTCATTAGATTCATCTTCTGACTAAGGACCTCTAGGAAATCTTAGAACATGTGTAAAGTTAGGATGAATACCCCAAAAAGGGTACCCTCAGTTTCTGATTTGAATTCATACTCATGAGAATCTATTTCAGAATAACTACCACCTTCTTCTTGGTCCATCTAATTAGCTTTGAGATTAGCTGGTTCTTGTGTTGCAACTATCTCTGGTTCCATAGTAGGTTCTTGTATTTCTACTACATTGATTCTTTTTATTGGATCATCTTCTGTATCAAGAAGGTCTTTGATTTCCTTAGGCAAACACTCATAAGGAATAAGTTCTGAGTTGTCTAAATCACTATCTGATGGTTTAGTTTCTTCCTTCTTAAGAAGGGGTTCTCCTGGTGTGATCTGATCTATGACATGAGAACAATTACGTTTGAGGTGGAAGGGTTTCTTTTTAAAGCCTAATCCAATAGTATCTTTGTTTTCCCTACCAGTATGTGAAATAGGTGTCATAAGACCTTTTACTCTGATCCCTAGAGGTCCTTTACTTGGATATCCCATTTTAGCTATCAATTTACCTCCCGGGCCATATGATTTAGAAGGAATTGTGGATACTATAGAGTCACTAGTTTGAACAACTTGAGATTCAGGTTCATCCTTGTATAGCCATGCAAGCACAACTTCATCTTCTTCAAATTCTTGCTTGGAGACTTGTTCTACCACAAAATTTCTTTTATATGCCTCAAGAGGTTCTTTAGAGTCTATTTTAGACTATTTTAAAGACTGTCCATAAGACTTAGGTGAGATAGGGAGAGATGTCAAAGATAACACTAGCTCTATAGTATATTCTCCCATACCATTTTCTTTGATATTGACCTCTTTTGCAATGTCTTCCATTTTAGATGTGGTTGCTTCTTTTGTTGACTTAATGGAAGGTTCTGTATTATTAGGCACAAGTTTATCATGCTTTCCTTCATGTATTGCAAGTGGTGGATATGTCTGCTAGAATAGTGACCTCTACTCCTTCATAAGGAAATTTCAAACATTGGTGGAATATAGAAGGAATAGCTTTCATTTAATGTATCCATGGTCTCCCTAGAAGAATATTGTAAGCCAAAGGTAGATCAAGAACTTGACATATAGTATCCCTGATAACTGGACCTACTCTGATAGGTAAGACAATGGTGCCTTTAGAAGATCTTTCTTGTTCATCATAGGCTTTTATAGTTATTTTATTTCTAGGATCAATAGACAATTTTGAAAATCCCAATTGTGTGATCAAGTTGTAAGAACAAATTTCTAGACCAATGCCCCCATCTATCAACACATGTTTAACTTAACGGTTCTAGATCAAGACTTCTATATGCAAGGGCTAGTCATGCGGGTGACTCAAGGAGTTGTCATCTTCCTCTGAAAAGGAGATATATTGCGAAGATGTAAGATGTCCAACCATAGTCTGGAACCTGTCTAAATCAAGGTCATTAGGAACATTGGATCTGAGCAAAGCTTTGTCTAGAATAGCTCTATGATCTGGAGATATTCGAAGCAAATCAAATATGGAGATTTTTGCATTAGTGTGTCAGAGTTGTTGAACAATGCTATAAGATGTTGGCCTCATATCTTTAGGATTGGAAGATTTAGAAGTAGCCTTCTATTTGGAAGCATAAGAAAGATTGAAGGGCATCTTAGGGACATTTGATGAATCTAGGATTTGTCCTTTCAGATATTCCTGAGCTTGTGATTGAGTAACTGTGTTAGCTGAAGGATAATCTCTATCTCTTCACACAATTGTGATGACATTGCAATGCTCAGAGAGACAAGGTTCAACCATATTGATAACATCATGGTTTGTCCCTACTTGAGACATGGTAGGAGTTTTAGGACTCCTTGGGATAGATCGAGGAGTTTTTTTATTACCTCCATGAGTTGATGGAGGAGGTATGTAACTGGTTTTTAATCGAAAGTAGCCAAGATTATTGTCTTTGTAATGACCAGAATTGTAGAGTTGCTCAAGAGTTGGACCCTGGATATGAGTCAAAGGTAAGGTATGAGATGTTTCTCCTGATTTCTTGTGTGAGGAAGCTCTAGTTTCCACCATTAACCTTGGGTGAAGCAAAAGAATAAGATGGAGACAACTGAAGAATGAATTGATTCAAGAAGATCAGATGACGCAACCTTGTCAAGGTTTCATTGATTAAAGCTTAGATTAGACTTAGATGAAGGATATTATGCCCTGGATGTATTGGTAGATGCCCAAAAGATAGTGGACATGAGTTCACAACACTTAGCCATTTTGAAGGTGGATTGAAGATTGATAGTTATGACAAGGTTTTAACACGAGATGAAAAAAGACTCAAATTGATTAAACAGAAGGCTAAATTAGATTCAGAAGGCTAGTTTAGGAAAATGATTGGATTTTCAATAGTTGCTACTCTGTTCCTGACACAGTGATTTGTTTGACAGATTCTATAAATAGGCTGAAAAAGCTAGGTATCTGGCAATTTTTCAAAATTTCTCAAATGACTTTCTATAGGCTCGTACAATAGTGGGTAGGCTATGAAATGATAATTGACAAGCTCGTATGACTATTGCAAAACTTGCACGATAGTTGATAGTAGAGTTTTTGACTTTTTTGAATTGACTGGCAGTAAAACTCATACGATAATATATCAGCTACCATACGACAATAGGGGGGTCATGAAATGACAATTTCCAAAACTTGTATGACTTTCTGACCTTGTGAGATGACTTTTGACTTCAGAAAGGTGTTTGACATCAGATTTTGCAATTTTTAGGTTTTCAGTTTCAAATTGTTCACAAAATTGTCTCTCCAGATTTGAAGATTGTAGCAGATTCATTCATTTTCAATAACTAGATAGATGAGCAAACACACAAAATAGCAAGCAAGTGATTTCAAGAACATCTGAAAACAATGAATAGGGGACAAAGAAACCCTATGCATGAACAATCAAGTGATTAAATTATGCTAATCCTTAGGAGTGCTAATAGTGTATGTTCCAAAAAGTTTTGTAATAACGCACATATTCCTAGAAAATGAAAATTTGGCCTCACTAGGGTTTGTAGTAATGGTCTAACTCTGCAACTTTTTTGATCTCAAGAGGGTGAACTCCAATCCAGGTGCACTGGGGTTTTGACACAGTGTAAGAAATTAATCAATCAAGAGCTGCTAGGGAGATCTGACAGCCCAACAAGAGACCACACCTGTGAAGATTTCCTCCACAAGGACATTTATATAGCAGCTGCTACTACGACGGTGAAAATGGCTATTACCGCTTAAGGTTTTGTCAATGTGGTTGACCCAATTAAGAGAATGTCCACTATGGTTAACCCTCTCTAAAGGTGACTCACAAAATATACCACATGGAGACTGGTTCCAGATTCAAGGATCTGAGTTTCTGATACTACCCAAAAACGGAGTAGAGCATAGTCCTCTAGCCTTTTCACTTTTAACCAAAACAAAGTAGATAGATTAATCTAACACGCTAAGACCAAGATTATCTCACAAAGATCTATGATGTCAACCGCTTATGATCTATCAACCCCTCCGAAGAGAGAATGTATCAATCAAAAGTTGAAGACACACAAATCTAGTAGAATGTGAGACTCTCTTAGTAACCTCCCTACCTACAAGGGTTCCTTCATTGAGAAGAGTTTCACTGAAAACCCACTCTCTCAAGAACCACAAATAGTGTTCATAGGGCCTATTTACTATGTGTAACAAAGATGATGAAAAGAAAATCTATGTTCATTTTTATAGCCCAAAATGAAATCTATGATATGAAAGCAATAAAAGGTCACACAAGCCAGACACGTGAGATGTTCATTTTAGTCCACATCGAAATATTATCAGCTGAGAAGATTACCTGAATTCCTTGCAATGTGCTTAGTAGAGTTTTACCTATTTTTAGCAAATCTCACTCTTTTCCCAATCAAAATCAGCAAAAATCAATTAGAAACAACAAATTTCAATTGTTAATGTTAGCTGTCAGTCCAAATCTAGAAAAAAAATCTGAAAAACTATTTGAAAAAGTGAAATGACAATTGAAACCTGGCATTGAAACTCATACGATAGTGGGTATCCTCCTAGATGATAGTCTCGAAACTCATACGATAATGGGTATCAGATCATACGACAATAGAGCCTCCAAATGACAATGTGTTTATGATGGTATGATCCTCAATCAAATAAACTATCGTACGACAGTGGGTATCTCCTGGTATGAGTTTCTGACAAAACTTGTATGAAAATTGTACAGATAGAAATTAAAAATCGTAGCTTGGAATAGAAAATCACAAGAAAATGATAGAAATTGATAGAAATTGAATGGAAACCCATTTCAGGGCCCCACGGTGGGTGCCATAAATGTGTGTGTGAATTTTGTACCTAGCTATAGACACAACACTTTAGTAAAATATTAGAGGTTAGCAAAAATCAAAATCATGTAGTGAAATGGAAACTAATCTAACCAGGTGATTTACTGCCTTCTAGTAGATGTGAGTATGTATTCTCAGATTGGACCGAGATTAGTGACCTTGACGACACCTAAATGAAGGATTTGAATGTAGAATCTAGATATGAGATGGATGCAAATTAATCTATATTTTTGGATTTTTTGTGCAACTATGATGATAGAAAACTGATATGAATTTAATCTATATGAAAAACTGATATGCAAATTAATCAAACAATGATATGAAATATGAAACTAGAATGAATTGAAAACAAGATTGATCTCACAAAATTTGTTGATTCGCAAGAAGCTTCAATTCTTCAGATGTCAATTCACCAGTGTTCTTATGCAAATTCATGGGTTGATTTTGGCAGAGTAAGTATGCAAACTTGTGAGATCAATTATGAAGAGATGAGCCTTGATTTTATAGAAATCTAGGGCTTTGGGGATGCATGGAAAAAGCCATAAATCACTCAAGTTGATTTTTGAATCAACAAGGAATTAAAGATAATTAACTCACAAAAGATCATGCAAAATCATGCAAAAACAACTTTTTAACTCAAATCAGAAGTTTAGATCAACTTTGAACTCAAAATAGATGTTGAGTTTCCAAAAGTTAACAACTTACATTGATTTTCTGATTTAAAGTTTAACTACTCTTTGAATGTGCATAATAATTATGAATTAAATAAATAAATAAAGTGATTTATTGACAACTTAACTAATTTAAAAATAAAACAATTGATTTATGGGTCAATCAATTATTAAAACAAACTTTTATTCAAAAACTATATTATTAAAAATTGACAATTGACTTTAATTAATTAAATAAGAATTTAATCAATTAGTCATAGGATAAATGATTTATTGTCAGAATTAAATAATACAATTTAGGAATAAATATAATTAAATCTAATTAAATAATTAAGTGACAGTATTAAATCTAATTAATTAAATATTTAGAATATTCAATTAATCAAACTTTAGGATAAATAAGATTTATCGCCAAATAATCATTAAATTAAAGATAATTAGGATAAATAGGAATAAGGAATATTCCCCAATGCAACATTTAGGATAATCAATTAAGATTCGATAATGTGCCGATGTGGCTTAGGTTAGGACTTTGATGTCGATTTCGTTCGATTTATAGATGTAGGAGGTTAATGAACCTATAGCCATTTTGGGGGTATTACACAAATCATTAGGCAAGTAGTCTTCCAGGTCTAGAGTATGGAACCACATTCAATTATGCCAGACCATGCACAGGGAACAAATTACAAAGCCTCAAAGTAGGCCACTTGGAAATACAGCACAAGAAAATAAGAGAAATACTGATTTTTGCAAATTAAAAGAATATGGGGAAGTGTGCATACACAACCCTCATGATCTGAGACCTTGCAATCTTGAAATAAATTTGGTTTAAAATATAGGGGCACCACTTTCTTTATATGACCAATTAGAGTACTTGAGATACAACATCACGAACAGGGCCTCCAACTAAACTATGCAACTGATCTGCATCAAATTGTTAGAAACTGCAAACAGAATCAGATTGGCAAACTGGGAAAATGGATGCATCATGGCCTGAAAATAGAAACACAAGAATTATTTGACCTTTGTAATATAGTAAAAAAGGAATTTTCTCAATTGGGTCAAATGGTCAAAATTAATAATCGATCAAACATGGCCAATCAAATTTCTAGATAGAACAAAGAGGCAAGACAATTCTAGGAAACTGACTTTGGGAGATCT
Source organism: Chamaecyparis obtusa (assembly GCA_027943335.1). Taxonomy (NCBI): domain Eukaryota; kingdom Viridiplantae; phylum Streptophyta; class Pinopsida; order Cupressales; family Cupressaceae; genus Chamaecyparis; species Chamaecyparis obtusa. Next base: position 988,713 of record BSBK01005497.1, on the reverse strand, counting down.
GAAAACTTATCAAATGGACTTGAAAAAGCTTTAGACTTGACACATGGGCTCTTTGATATACATTTTAAACATTCCTAAAGTGGTGAGCCATGAAACCTAATAGGACACAAGATATTAAAATGCAAACAGGGCTTGCTACAACAAACTTACACTTAGACAAAAATGTAGATTTGGACAAGTGCTCAAAACAAGACATCATGAAACAACTTGAAAATTGAATTCAATGACCTAGGATGTCTTCAAATGATAAAACAAGGGTAATGAACACCTAACATGCATGGTAGACCTTAGAATCTCATCTGGGAAAATAGGCACAAAATCACTTATAGGGCTTCAAACTGCAAAAATTCAACATGGTACTCCAAAAACCCTTATTGCATTTTTTAGTCCCAACAGGTTCAACATGGGATATGAAGCTGAAAAATTTTTCATAGTTGATATAGGTAGTGGTGTAGTCTTTTCCATTGGCATGGTCACCTTTCTTTCATTTTCCTTGATTTTGGGGTTGTGGGTTGACACTGGGTGTGTGCTTGTTTGGGTTGTGTTGAGGAAACACATTTTGATAGATTTGCAGGTTGGCATTGGGTGAAGGCTGGGTAGGTGCATCCACTATGATCTCTTTCTTGTGAATGAGATCTTGGATGTAGTTTTTGATTTTCATGCACTTTATGGTGGCATGTCCTTTAACACAGTGGTAGTCACAATACTCATTTTCCTTATACCATGCTGGTTTGGGGATTGACTCATCAAATGACTGGGTTTGGTGATACACAATCAAGTTGGTGCTAGCCATTCAATGAGAGATCACATCCAAAGGTTCAAAAAGAGGGGTGAATGCATGTTTCTGATTATTTTGAATGCATGGCTTGTTCTGACCCTTGGTGATAGAGATGACATTGGCTTGATTTTCCTGGTTTTGGCAGTATTGCATGGGTTCCTGGTAAGCTTGTGTTGGTTGCTAATATGTAGGAGTAGATGGTGTAGGACCAACCACAACAACTTGGACATGTTTGGTGTTAGTGGTTCCATCTATGACAATATTCTTGTTCTTGTTCCAATAACAAGATCGATCATTACTGGGCTTATCTTGTGAGCCTTCTTTGTAAGCCTGATTGCATTGTCATCCAAGAGGCCTCACTCAATATCCATTTCTTTCCCCTTAATGTCCTGGTAGGTTTGTATGAAATTAATATGCATGAGGTGGGATAACTTTGAATACAGATTGTCAATGAATATTTTGGAGATTCTTTTATGACAGTTGGTATGACAACCTCGTTGTGATGTCTTGCCATCTTTGTAGGTAGTCAGTTAGGTTCTCACCTCCCTTTTGTTTTGAATTGCATAAGTCCTAAAGAAACAACACATTCTTGACATTGTGGGTGTATTGCGCTACAAAATTTTCAAAAAGCTTTGCAAATGTTGTGATTGTCCTATAGGGTATTTTATAGAGCCACTCGATAGTGGTTCCTTCCAAGCTCTTGGGAAAGTGGCAGATGAGGGAATTGTTGTTGTATGCAACCTCTTGGCAAGCCATGTAGAATTATTTGGCATGACTAACTAGATCTCCCTTCCTCCTATACTTGTCAAATTTAGGTATCTCAAAATGCTTAGGGAAGGGAACTATTGTAATAGATCTGTTGAAGGGGTAAGGAAAAACCTCTTTTAATTTGAAGGTCTTTCTTTTTGTACCAGTTCTGATCTCCTTGAGAGAATTCTTCATTTCCTCCAATTCTAAATTGGTAGGTGTTTGAGTGGGTACTCCCATTGGGAAGAGATCTAATGGTGCAAGTGAATATGGATGGTTTTGTGAGGGAAACTGGACAATTTGGTAAGGTGATTGTCCAGCTAAGTAGGAAGGCTGGAATGGGTTTTGAGGTGGTGGTTGGGAAACATATTATTGCTAAGATGCGGGGCCAAACTATTGTGTCAAGTATGGTGTTTCATGTTGCTACTAGGGGATGTGGGGATTTTGTTGTTGTTGTTGTGCTGCGAAGTATTGCTATTATGGAGGAGGTTGGTAGAATGGCATGGATTGCTAGTGTGATTGGCCTTCTACTTGGCTGATGTAGGTAGGGTTTATTCTTGCATTACTGTGTGCTAGAATAGGCCCTTCGATGCTGGTGATAAGAGGTGGTTGTGCGAGATATCTTGCAAAATGAGGGGATATTTTTTGTTGTGGTGGTGGTATAGTTTGAGAGCTATCAGATGGCATGGATAGGTAGTTGGTGAATATGGGAAGAGACACAACTAGAGGTGGTTGTGGTGGGGGTTGCACTTCAAATTGGACAGCAGGTCGTATGCTCATAGGATTATAGATGTGGGAATATTTTTGTATCCCTAGGGTGTTTATTTATGCTTGATTAAAACCTAAGGAAGATCTCATCCTTGTAGCTGGTTGAGATGTGGAGGTGGTTGGAAATGCGGGAGTGATAGTAGGATTTTGCGATGTGGATGGTTAGTTTTGAGATCCCATAAATGACATTCCTATTAGGAAAACAAGTTGTTGGGTTTTGTGTTGGTGATGAAAGGTGGGAGAGATACTTGGGTGAAATTTAGCTAGGTGATGGGTGGAAAGGGTGCTTTGTTGAAGGTTTGTTGAGTGGTAGAGGGAGGTTCTTGCATTTCCCCTAGAAGAGCGATGTTGATGTGGAGCCTTGGCTCATGAAAGGTGGGGGTATTTCTTGTGTTGAGATTTGTGTAGGAGGTGGAGGTTGTGCTTGTGTGGAGCTTTGTTCTTGAGTGGTAGTTTGGGATGTTGAGGGTGGAGGTGGTGCTCCCATGATGGAAAAAGGAGTGGATTGTGACATTATTTGTATGGCAGGGTTTGTGGAGCTAGATTGCAATAGGTGAGGGATAGATGAGGCCACGTGGGATAGTTGTAAACTGGGGTCAACAATTTTTTGGATGAGGAAAGGGTAGGCATCAACGATGATGGCAAGACTATGAAGGGTACACTTCATAGTCTTGCCATACTGGAGGGTACACTTCATAGTTTTACAAGATGGCAAGATGATTTTGATCTATCATTTCACTAACCATTTGTGCATGTCCAAGATGACTCATAAACACTTCCATGGAACTCTTGGTGGGTGTTTTAGTTGAATCTACTTGCACATTCTCAATTTATGGTGTTTTTTAGGTGTATGTTACCATTGCATTGTTAGGATCATTGTGGTTAGATGAACTAGTGGCAAGGTTGGGGTCCATATTCTTTCTCTTCTTGGATCATGTCTCAGCAGGCATGAAAAATGAAATTCCTAGGATGGGGGATGGAGATGCAGATGTGGATGAACATAAGATATTTCTAAGGAAACCTAAATATGGGGACATGATAGTCCTAAGGATATCTAAGGATAAATGGAAGACTGAGGATGAATCTAGATAAGATAAAGGATGCTTTGATTGGGATTGATTAGGATAATGGGGATGTCCTAGGAGATGGGGATTACCTAGTGCAAAATGAGAATGAGTTTCCCTTCCTGGTGTATGGTCAAATTGGATTGGATTGTTGACCTTAAATAGACTTATGATCATCAGAAGATGAGATCCTTGTCAGTGTAAGCCAACCTTTGGATCAAGATGATGAGGCCTACAAAGACAAGTACAAGCTACCCTAGACAATGCTTAGCCAAAGGGTGGAGCTCTGAGATGGGTTTGATTAAGGATAAGGATTCAAGAAACTCAAAAAGGATATAGCATTAGGCAGAGATTTGGAAGGTTGATTGATATTTTGGATTTGGATTCTCTATTTTTTGGGGGATTTTGGATTAGGGATGATGGCTTTGATTTAAATGGGACTATCTAAGGAGATCATGTAAATGAACCTAAATGATAATCTATGATGCAAGAATGAAAGGATGCTGAGATATTTTTGTGGGATTCAAAAGGATGTGGTATGTGATAAGCCAAGTAGTCCTCTCTTTTGAGGGAAACAAAATGATGGTTTATTTGGAAACATGCTCTAAACTGCATGATCTTTGCATTGTAGGTTTCTGTATCAAGTTTGTCTTGATACATGGTTTCTTCCTTGATTGCAGTTAGGATAGGTTGATGATTCTTGAGTTCGCATTGTGCAAATTTCTTCTCTTGATAAAAACATGCAATAGGTAGCTTTTCTTTCTTGTGCTTCACAAAATTGGTCATATCTTGAATGTATGGTGTGTTAGAATTTAAAACTACAAATGATCAAAACTAATTAGAAAACTTCTGATACTTAACGCTTGTTGTCCCAATAAATACATCTGCCAATAATAAACACTAAGGTATTAAGGATCTAGATCCTTCTTCACTTTGAGCTCTTAGCTACAGGTGGGTATACCTATAAGATTTAATTATCTAAAAATCACAATAGTTATTAGTATGCTTGATACAGATATAAACATATAACTTTGTTTAAACAAAACTTTAAAATAGATTGTTATTCATTTTGATTGATGGTGAAAAATATGTAACTTAAGCAATGACCAGTGCCAAATCCCAGGACATCAGAGTCAACTGAAACACACATCTACATAAAACCTTCAAATCAAATAACACCAAAACCCAGATAAAATGCCTTAAAAATTGCCCTCTCATGTATACATACTATCATCAAATTCTTGCATGGATTATGAATTCTCTGAGACCTTACTTAAGATTTACCCTTCCCTTGAAAGAAACTTAATATTTAACCCCACTATCTACCTTGCAGATGATGTATCAAAAATGCCTTACATATTTGACACATAAAGAAATCTAAATTCACACATGAAGAAAAAATATATATATATACAAGGAATTTTAGTATATTTTCATTGATAAACCTTCTATATAAGTACATTCAAAGACTAAGATTTCTTAGAATCAAAACAATTGATGCAAAAACTCCTAGTATAATAAGTATTCCACCACCTCTTACAATCATCTAGAACTAACTATATATACACTAGCCATCTTGGAATCCTCAAGAAAAGGATGCAACAAGCTTTGAATGGCTAGGATAGTGACTTGCACTAAAATACAAAACACATTTTAAATATAACAGAAAAAGGGAGAAAGGACGCCAAAAATTTATTTCTTCTCATGGTGAATTCTTCAAGTGACACCTTTGTCTGCAGGTATTCAAAGTAACTGCTGCAAGTTGTTTTTTGAATGATGACCACCTATCAGCTAACATACATCATCCTCTTTATGATAATTACCCTTCCTATGCTCAAAGATCAGGTGCCATATCATAGTTCACTCTTCATCCATCTCTTCTAGGTCAACAACAACTGGCTTCTTCTTCTTAGGCTTGGTGATTTTTTCCCATGCAACAACCTCTTCCTCTGAAGGCCATGCATATTTTTTTAGGCTTTACAAAATTTTAACCTGTTTGTCCCATCTCAAGTCATTGATTGCCTTTATTTCAACAAAAAATATGGTACACTCATTTTTCATTTTTGAACATGTCATCTAGAGTATTGTTGAACCTATCTATGTCTAAGGAGCCATCATTATTCAAAAAGGCCTCTTGCCTAGTCACCAACTGACTCATGCTTGACTTCCATTCCTAACTCCTATGATGTTACCTTTATCTTTGCAAATTGGAGGGAGGTATTTTCTAAAATATTGGCCAAACATATCCATTTTGGCTCTCACTTGATTTGCCTTGCCTTTGAAAAATCCCCAAGTAGCACCAATTTGTTTTATCTTCATTCCAACCTCAATCACTAATTCTAGAATGTCTTCCCTATGTGGTTTCAGTACTTCAAGTTTCTCAAACACAGCCCCTTTGCTAGATGAGATATTGAAAAGTGGCTCTAAAGAAGCCATAGCATCTTTGATGTTGTCATTTATTTTCTGCAAAATAGAGTATGAATTATGGACTGAGTCCATTTCCCCTTTAATCTCATCATACCTATGTTGCAAGACATTAGTGAGTACTTTGAGAGATACATCTAACTTGTCCTTTTCTGAATCCCCTACTATCTCAATGGGAATTTCTGCCACTGACTAGAGTACAACTTCAATTTGTAGGACTGGATAAGGAGTTTCTTTAGAAACCTCTTCAAGCTTAAATTTTAACTCTTCCAACTCATCTTCTAGGAATTTTATTTTCATTATCCCTTTATCTCTTTCCTTTTCTATGGTCATCATATTTTCAAATAAATTTTCATACCTATTTAATAGTTAAGCTATCTTAGCTTCATTCAGATGTGCAAAATGGGTGACTTCTTTAGACACCTCTAGATCACTGGTGTTTTGGACAATCTAGATGATTTGATTCCCCTCCATTTTCTCTTCTACACTGACTAGGGAAGGTTTTTGAGTTCTTGGTGCAAGGGACCACATTGCTAGAGCCTGTGATTTGGGGTTGTACCCACATCCTTTGATCATATCTCCAACCTAGGTTTCATGGGAAAGATTTCCCTCAGGTTGCCTTCTAATTTGATCAATTATGAAGGCTGATGTTAGATCCCATCCTGGCACTAGGAGCATCTTGCTGGATTTGACTAGTTTCCTGGCATCTTCAATAGAGATAGCCTCTGAATCTAGATCATAAGTAGCTAAAGCCTTCAATGCCTTATCATCTAGGTCAGTTCCCTTAGGTAGTGTTTTTTCAATTTCTTGTTGCTTCCTCTAGTATGGCAAGACTATGAAGGGTACACTTCATAGTTTTACAAGATGGCAAGATGATTTTGATCTATCATTTCACTAACCATTTGTGCATGTCCAAGATGACTCATAAACACTTCCATGGAACTCTTGGTGCGTATTTCAGTTGAATCTACCCGCACATTCTCAATTTATGGTGTTTTTTCAGTGTATGTTACCATTGCGTTGTTAGGATCATTGTGGTTAGATGAACTAGTGACAAGGTTGGGGTCCATATTCTTTCTCTTCTTGGATCATGTCTCAGCAGGCATGAAAAATGAAATTCCTAGGATGGGGGATGGAGATGCAGATGTGGATGAACACAAGATATTTCTAAGGAAACCTAAATATGGGGACATGATAGTCCTAAGGATATCTAAGGATAAATGGAAGACTGAGGATGAATCTAGATAAGATAAAGGATGCTTTGATTGGGATTGATTAGGATAATGGGAATGTCCTAAGAGATGGGAATTACCTAGTGCAAAATGAGAATGAGTTTCCCTTCCTGGTGTATGGTCAAATTGGATTGGATTGTTGACCTTACATAGACTTATGATCATCAGAAGATGAGATCCTTGTCAGTGTAAGCCAACCTTTGGATCAAGATGATGAGGCCTACAAAGACAAGTACAAGCTACCCTAGACAATGCTTAGCCAAAGGGTGGAGCTCTAAGATGGGTTTGATTAAGGATAAGGATTCAAGAAACTCAAAAAGGATATAGCATTAGGCAGAGATTTGGAAGGTTGATTGATATTTTGGATTTGGATTCTCTATTTTTTTGGGGATTTTGGATTAGGGATGATGGCTTTGATTTAAATGGGACTATCTAAGGAGATCATGTAAATGAACCTAAATGATAATCTATGATGCAAGAATGAAAGGATGCTGAGATATTTTTGTGGGATTCAAAAGGATGTGGTATGCGATAAGCCAACTAGTCCTCTCTTTTGAGGGAAACAAAATGATGGTTTATTTGGAAACATGCTCTAAACTGCATGATCTTTGCATTGTAGGTTTCTGTATCAAGTTTGTCTTGATACATGGTTTCTTCCTTGATTGCAGTTAGGATAGGTTGATGATTCTTGAGTTCCCATTGTGCAAATTTCTTCTCTTGATAAAAACATGCAATAGGTAGCTTTTCTTTCTTGTGCTTCACAAAATTGGTCATCTCTTGAATGTATGGTGTGTTAGAATTTAAAACTACAAATGATCAAAACTAATTAGAAAACTTCTGATACTTAACTCTTGTTGTCCCAATAAATACATTTGCCAATAATAAACACTAAGGTATTAAGGATCTAGATCCTTCTTCACTTTGAGCTCTCAGGTACAAGTGGGTATACCTATCAGATTTACATATCTAAAAATCACAATAGTTATTAGTATGCTTGATACAGATATAAATATATAACTTTGTTTAAACAAAACTTTAAAATAGATTGTTATTCATTTTGATTGATGGTGAAAAATATGTAACTTAAGCAATGACCAGTGCCAAATCCCAGGACATCAGAGTCAACTGAAACACACATCTACATAAAACCTTCAAATCAAATAACACCAAAACCCAGATAAAATGCCTTAAAAATTGCCCTCTCATGTATACATACTATCATCAAGTTCTTGCATGGATTATGAATTCTCTAAGACCTTACTTAAGATTTACCCTTCCCTTGAAAGAAACTTAATATTTAACCCCACTATCTACCTTGCAGATGATGTATCAAAAATGCCTTACATATTTGACACATAAAGAAATCTAAATTCACACATGAAGACAAAAAAACATATACAAGGAATTTCAATATATTTTCATTGATAGATCTTCTATATAAGTACATTCAAAGACTAAGATTTCTTAGAATCAAAACACTTGATGCAAAAACTCCTATTATAATAAGTATTCCGCCACCTCTTACAATCATCTAGAACTAACTATATATACACTATCCATCTTGGAATCCTCAAGAAAATGATGAAACAAGCTTTGAATGGCTAGGATAGTGACTTGCACTAAAATACAAAACACATTTTAAATATAACAGAAAAAGGGAGAAAGGACGCCAAAAATTTATTTCTTCTCATGGTGAATTATTCAGGTGACACCTTTGTCTACAGGTATTCATAGTAACTGCTGCAAGTTGTTTTTTGAATGATGACCACCTATCAGCTAACATACATCATCCTCTTTATGATAATTACCCTTCCTATGCTCAAAGATCAGGTGCCATATCATAGTTCACTCTTCATCCATCTCTTCTAGGTCAACAACAACTGGCTTCTTCTTCTTAGGCTTGGTGATTTTTTCCCATGCAACAACCTCTTCCTCTGAAGGCCATGCATATTTTTTTAGGCTTTACAAAATTTTAACCTGTTTGTCCCATCTCAAGTCATTGATTGCCTCTATTTCAACAAAAAATATGGTACACTCATTTTTCATTTTTGAACATGTCATCTAGAGTATTATTGAACCTATCTATGTCTAAGGAGCCATCATTATTCAAAAAGGCCTCTTGCCTAGTCACCAACTGACTCATGCTTGACTTCCATTCCTCAACTCCTATGATGTTACCTTCATCTTTGCAAATTGGAGGGAGGTACTTGCTAAAATATGGGCCAAACATATCCATTTTGGCTCTCACTTGATTTGCCTTGCCTTTTTAAAATCCCCAAGTAGCACCAATTTGTTCTATCTTCATTCTAACCTCAATCACTGATTCTAGAATGTCTTCCCTATGTGGTTTCAGTACTTCAAGTTTCTCAAACAAAGCCCCTTTGCTAGATGAGATATTGAAAAGTGGCTCTAAAAAAGCCATAGCATCTTTGATGTTGTCATTTATTTTCTGCAAAATAGAGTATGAATTATGGACTGAGTCCATTTCCCCTTTAATCTCATCATACCTATGTTGCAAGACATTAGTGAGTACTTTGAGAGATACATCTAACTTGTCCTTTTTTGAATCCCCTACTACCTCAATGGGAATTTCGGCCACTGACTAGAGTGCAGCTTCAATCTGTAGGACTGGATAAGGAGTTTCTTTAGAAACCTCTTCAAGCTTAACTTTTAACTCTTCCAACTCATCTTCTAGGAATTTTATTTTCATTATCCCTTTATCTCTTTCCTTTTCTATGGTCATCATATTTTCAAATAAATTTTCATACCTATTTAATAGTTGAGCTATCTTAGCTTCATTTAGATGTGCAAAATGGGGACTTCTTTAGAGACCTCTAGATCACTGGTGTTTTGGACAGTCTAGATGATCTGATTCCCCTCCATTTTCTCTTCTACACTGACTAGGGAAGGTTTTTGAGTTCTTGGTGCAAGGGACCACATTGCTAGAGCCTGTGATTTGGGGTTGTACCCACATCCTTTGATCATATCTCCAACCTGGGTTTCATGGGAAAGATTTCCCTCAGGTTGCCTTTTAATTTGATCAATTATGAAGGCTGATGTTAGATCCCATCCTGGCACTAGGAGCATCTTGCTGGATTTGACCAGTTTCCTGGCATCTTCAATAGAGATAGCCTTTGAATCTGGATCATAAGTAGCTAAAGCCTTCAATGTCTTATCATCTAGGTCAGTTCCCTTAGGTAGTGTTTTTTCAATTTCTTGTTGCTTCCTCCATATCAGGAAGTTCTTAAATTCTTCACTTTTGATGAACTGATCATCATTGCCTGAAATTCTTCTTGGTATATTTCCCTTTCATCCTTACCAAGAAGTAAGGGAAACTCCACCTCTTCCTATGTAACAAATTTCTTCCCTTCTCTAATATTCTTTCTCATATGGTGATAGTATGCTTTATCACCAGGCACTAAAGCTACAATTTTTTCCTTTTCTTTCTTATTTTTCTTCCCCTTTGATGACTCCCCTTTGTCTAGTATTTTTTTCTTTTGAGGAGGCTCAGTGACATCCTTTGCGTCAGGGGCATCATGACTTAAGTCAACAACATGAGGCTCTCCTTCTTGGGGTGGGCTATTTCCTTCTTGTGAATCATCAGTGTATTCTTCATAATTTGAGGAAGAATAGTCCCTTTGTACCTCTTGTTTTTCTTCAAGCTGAGTCTCCAATTGGTTGGAGAGAGTGTCATACATTTCCACCATTCTTTCAATTCTTTTCAAATAGGGGAGGTTAGGGAAAAATCCTCCAAAGGCAATTTTAGCCTTTTTTAACTGAGCTACCAAATTCAACAAGTCACATAATTTGGTAATTTTCCTTTTTATTTCACCCTCATCTAACATGTTTCTTGTCACATGTTCTTCATCACACCCCTCATGCTCCTTGATAGTACCAATGTTGGGGATAACTGTCTTCATGGAATACTTGATAAAATCCTCTAAATCTACATACCTATACACACTAAAGGCCATTCTAAAATGATTTAATCATATGCTAAGCTGAGGTAATGCTCTTTTTACAATCAGGAAACTTGATACTCTAAACTACATAGGAGTGAAAGTCTCTTTCTTGTGAGGTGTCAGGTGCTCTTTTTCAGTCCAAAACAATTGCTATATGAATTCTAAAAGGGAAAATCTTTTTGGTACATACTTAGGAAGTATGTGTGGGGGTTTTGGGCATCCGTATACTCTAATCATTGTGTAATTATGGCCCAAGTAGAAGTCACCCCAATTATGGTCCATTGGCCACTTATCAACAAATTTCTTAGGCCTAAGAAGCTTCAACATCCTAACTAGTAGCCTTGTTATGTTTGTCCCTAATAAGTTCAAAATTGGTAAGACTACCCAATTTTGGAATGCACATAAGTCATTGTCATTTGATGTGTAATTCCACAACCTTAACCAAAACTATACATGATTGGGATGTCCCTCAAACATTATCCTTGGTCTCAGCATATGTAATTCCAAACTATTAACATTGAAATACAAAATTAAGTGCATTAAGAGAGAATAATGCATGAAACTTATTGGCCTCTTGTCCTCCTTAATATTCATCAAGCCTTCATGCATTCTATCAATTATATATTGAATATAATCATAATCTATATTTGCATGTGAATTTTGGATATCTAGGATCATCATTAGTATGTCTAATGGCATTAGTTTTGCATCTCCATATATCCATGAAACCCTACATAACCCATAGGCCAGGCATTTCATTTAGAAGTGGAGGGGTTTATACTCATAAGGAGCGTGCATGTGTGCTGGGAGAGGGGCTACATACTTGCAAGTTTTAGGCATATGCCGGGCAATCTGGGTTCTTACAAGTCCTAATTGGCTTGCATATTTTTCCTTTTCCTTTTTGAGGTCTATTTTTGTAGAAGATGAGGAAAAAAAATTGAAATACTTCATAAAGTATCCCCTATCCACAGACACTAAGGATGACTGATCATTCTTCCTAATTATTTTGGATATAGGGTCATAAAGTCTAGCTAATTCATGCATTAGGTCAACATCTAAGAAGACATCATGAACAATTAGTTTGGCCATTCCTAGGGTCCATGCATTGCAGAAAAGGATGGATCTACCATGGTTATTATAAAATTAACTGAATAGGATAAAACTAGAACATGATGGAGTAATTGGGTCTCTGCAATCTGTCATGTAGTCAAGGAAGACTTCATCACTAACCTTTTTATTTTGGTTTGATCCAGGGAGTAAATGGATGAGTTCTTATGAGAAATTGGGCTTTCCTTTTTCCTCTCCTCCTTTCTCCTTAGCTTCCTCACTGGATGAGGCTCAACTTGATTCCAGTTGACTCATGTTCACCTTCTGATAAAAGCTTAACTCTACAAATTTGAATTGCGAATTGCACACTATGATTGCTCAAAGCTCTCAATTGCTCTTTAAAAAATTATTAAGTGTAAATGCAAGAATGTCTTGTCTATATATCATTGATCATTTAATGCATATGAATTATCAAGATCACTGTAAATCTTCCATGTGTCATCTCACCATTCAACTCTACGTAACACCAAATTTGAAACACAACTAGTTGTAATGTGAGATGTTGATAGTTTGCATTTAAAAAATTGCAAAGAAAGAAAAATGAATGATTACTGTGTCATCTTTCAAAAACCCTCGAGTATTGAAAAAACCCTCAATTATGATCTGATTGGCTGGCCTTCTCACTTTTTCCATCCTGATAGAGTACCTTTCCACGTAATAACAACTCATTTCTCTTTTCATTAATGATAACTTAACCCGAGACTTTTTGGAGATCAAGTGACTAAAGTATTCTCTTGATCTTGAAATTATTTACTTAACTGTGATTTGATTCAGAGATCAAGTGACTGAAGGAATTATCATGATCTCTAAAAAATTTCTTGGCCCATGGTTTTATTAAGAGATCTGGTGACCAGTGTTCGATCTTATTTGCATCCATGACCCTCATACAATCTTCAAATCCTTATCTTTAACTCATACATGACTGTGCAATCCAATGATTGAAGGCATTCTCTAAATATCATAAAATTTAACGTAACCTTAGTCTTTCTCTAAGATTCAGTGACTGAAGGCATTCTTGTGATCTTCAGATTATTTCCTTAACTTTAGTTATATCATGAGATCAAGCAACTGAAAGCATTCTCGCGGTCTCTAAATGATTATTTTAACTCAAGTTTAATCTCAAGATCTAGTGACAACTTCATTCTCATGATCTCTAAATGTCTTGACTAACCTTGGTTATATTGTGAGACTCAACAAACACCATTATCTCTGAATTGCTAGATAAATACCTTAACCTTGGTCCAATCGTGAGATTGAACGTCATTCATTGATCTCTTATATTATCTATGGTTCTTGTTGAATTTCTTAATGCTTTTGTACTTAACCATTTAATTACAAGATTATGAGAGAATAATTACCTTTCCTTATGTTGCTAAATCTCAGAATGCAAAGTCACTAACTATCAATTTTATGACATTAAGTAAACACTGTGTTTTCTAAGTTGCTAAATACCTTGTCTTAACTATTAAATGATATCTAGAGATTACATGACTGAAGAAAATAACACCCTTCTTATAAGCTTCTCGCTAAATCATTGAATGTTCCATACTTAGCTGCCAGGTCTTGGAGATCAAGTGAGCACTTCATTCGCTCAATCATTGAAGTTTTCTTTACTAATCGCCAAGAATTGGAGATTATGAAATAATAGCCTCATTGAATCTTTGAATCCATTAATAACTGAAAAGTTGAAGCCAAGATAGAATAAGCATTGATCAAGATTTTGATCAATGGCCTGCACTTGATCTCTAGATACTTCACAATTTCACAGCCACATTAAGAGAATGCAAGAGAGCCATTGCGCTGGGTCGCCAAGTGTTTCAAGAAAACCATCGGGATGTTAGAATAATTGAGAGGGAGGGGAATCAGTTATCCACAGTCCCAAATACAAAATATTTTTAAAACTTCAAAACAAATTCAGCTTATTCTACAGCTCGATAAACAATAATACTAAATTGTCCATGCTTTTACCAGTTATCAGTTAATTGTTCATAGTGATTACCGACTAAATCAGATATGAAATATCTAAAGTATGACAATCAAACAATCACCACAATAAACACATAACATAAAAGATTTAACGTGGAAACCCTATTAAGGGAAAAACCATCGGGGACCGATAACCCAAAATATTTTCACTCTTCTTGATCTTGGTGAGGAGCCAACCCTGTTAAAGGTTACAAAACACACTGTAAGGTGTGACCTTGTTAGAGGATTTAACACTAACAATTATCATCCAACCAACATTCACTATGGGGTTGATAGGATAATAATGTACATTCTATGAATGACATATAAGACTTACAAGTCTACTCGGTTAAGAGATTTATCTATTTACAATGGTTAAACTATAACAACAGGTGATCTGAATATAATACAACTTGATTTGTAGATGTTTAGATCTATTCTTAAGCTCATAAAAACCTCTAATCAATATTTCTATTCAGTTCATCAACATTCAATAACTTACTGTCCCTCGGTAAATACTCTATGATGCTCGGTTAACTCTGTAGTTTGGTTCTCCTTTAACCAGTTTGATCAGGAATGCATGAAGCTTGTTCACATGATATCTCTACTTTTTCCTTCCTCCAACATTAGTTTCACTATGAAACCCTAGTCTCTTAAATAGACAAGTAAACCATTTTCTTTTCATCCATCAGATTTTGCCGCTTGATCTCCTTCATTGATTTTTTCGCTTAAACCTTCCTCGACAGATGTGTTTCAATTCCATCCTTTAGATCTTCCTTGAATTTCACTAGCCATTGATCTCGTAACAAAATTTATCTTTCCACCTCGTAATCATACACTTTACAACTCATCAATTTCTATCGGTTGAACTAATCATTTAGTTCTTTTGTCCATACTCAGTTAGCAAAGAAATGCATCGGTGAACACAAGCTCGGTTGGTACTATCACTCGATATACACTATAATGGCTCAGTGTATACTGGAATGCTTCATTAACTGACCACACTGCTTTGTAACATTTTTCTTCTATCTCCATAACAGATTAATGCAACATAATCAAGTCAAAAATATGAAGTCATAGACTCATCAGTAAGTTACCAAGAGTATTCCTTATCCTCATATGTCATATCCATCCTCAATGTAGATATCTCAGTTCTTCATATTTATCTTCTCTTCTACAGATGTTTAGATATTTGCAACTACCATGATAAGTACTGTCAAAACTAGTTGACATCAATGACAACATAAAAACTGATTCAATTATATTACATAACACTTTAGTGCTCGGCGATCTCTAATCACTTGTAGTTCTTCAATCAGGTTCTCAATCAGTTGTAGTTCATCAATCTCTCCCTTTGGCATTGATGGCAACTCAAGCAATATGAAGTGTACCATACACATACCAAACATGTATTAGATACAACTCTGTAAGAAAATGTTGTAGCTCGGTAAGCTCTCCCTAGCTTAATATGTTTAATCACTACGTTACATGACAACATTTCTAGTGCATACTTTCCTCTGCAGATATAGTATTTCCAGTTCTCAGATTCCTTATGTTCTCAGCAACAAATCTTCAAAACTCTCCTCAATTTTCTCAAATTGTCTCTCCCTTAGATAGATGTTCCAGTAATCTCCTCAATTATCATATTGTTTATTTCTCCCTTTGAAAAAAATTCCAAAGAAACACATAAACATACAACTCTTTATTAGCTATGTAACTCTCTATTTTTCCAGTGCATACACTATATTTCAGTATACTGATTATGCCATTTTTTGCTCATATTTTACAACCTTAGACAAAATTCAAAGTGTGAACTTATGCTGCATCAACATGAATGATCTTTTGATAAGATTAGGCTGATGCAACCTCCAAATCACATTAGTGACTAGTAGACAGGGGATAGACCCCAAGTCTAGTCCTCAAGTATTCAAATGTATCCTTCGGTAGAGGCTTAGTAAAGATGTTTGCAAGTTTCTCTTTAGATGTAACAAATTCTAGCTTTAATTGCTTCTCCTGTACTTGTTCTCTTAATTAGTGATACTTGATAGATATGTGTTTTGTTTTAGAATGCATCACTAGATTCTTTGAAATGTTTATTGCACTCATGTTGTCACAATATATAATCACTAGCTTGGTGATTACCTCATTCATCCCTTCCAACACTTGCTTAATATATGCAATATTTGAACAATTTGTAGCAGCGGAAACATACTCTGCTTCAACTGTAGACTGAGAAATACAAGACTTCTTTTGACTTGTCCAGGTAACAATTCTTTCACCAAAGAAAAATGCTCCTTTGGTTGTGCTTTTTCTGTCATCTACATTTCCAGCCCAATCAGCGTCGATGTAGACTCTGAGTTCAAATTTTCCATCCTTAGGATACCATAATCCATAGTCCTCTATTTTCTTCAGGTATCTTAAGATTCTCTTTGTTGAATAATCTTTGCTCTTAAAACTAGATCTTGTCATCTTACCTTTCTGACATTGATGACACATTACATGATCCGACTTTGTTATGCTAGGCAAACCTCTAACCCTTTTCTTTC
Source organism: Chamaecyparis obtusa (assembly GCA_027943335.1). Lineage (NCBI taxonomy): Eukaryota > Viridiplantae > Streptophyta > Pinopsida > Cupressales > Cupressaceae > Chamaecyparis > Chamaecyparis obtusa. The sequence continues at coordinate 972,120 of BSBK01005497.1, read as the reverse complement.
TACTGATTTTGATCATGTTATCAAAGTTTACATGACATAACCTTTTATGCCATAAGCATGCATCCTAATTTTTCATCATTAAACATGAATACTTTTCATTGTCAAGATAAAATAAGTTACCTTTCATTTGTGCTCCTATTCCAACAAGTTTTCCTCCATCATCAAATATCTTTACCTTCTTGCTCTCAAAAGCTACTCGGTGACCTGAATTGTTAAGTTGTGCCACACTTAGAAAATTATAATTTAGTCCTTCTACCCAATAAGCATTATCACATTTGATTTTATCATTTATCAGTAAGGATCCTTTTCCTCTAACCATACAAGGTGTATCATTGCCCATTTTTACAGATCCTCCATTATATTGCTCAAGATGATCAAATTTTTCTTCATCACCAACCATGTGATGTGTACAGCCACTATCAATGATCCATGTATCATTTTTATTAACGTTAGAGATAAGTTTTGTCTCTACATACCTTTCTTCTTCCTCAGAATCATCCTTCATCGCAACAAAAACTACTTCCACATCATCATCTATGTCGGTCTCGGTATCATTCTCTTCACCAATGTAACATACCTTTTTTCCTTTGTCATTGTTGTCTTGGTTGTCTCTGTTGTAGTATCGGTAAATCTTGTTTATTATCCCATAGCTTCCTTCACCAGATCAATCCTTGTTTCTATCATCTTCTTTCTTGTTTGGGCATCTAGCAGCAATATGACCAACTTCTTTGTAGTTAAAACATGCTAAAGGTAATTTACCCCTATATCTACCTTTACCTTTAGGTAATCTCCTAGCCATAAGAGCTTCAAGCTTATCAAGCTCATTATCAGTATTACTATCATTATCATCATTACTTCTACTACTAGACTTACTGATCTTCACAGAAGTCATGAAAATAGACTCAACAGATGGTACAACACTATTATCAAATTTATCCAATTCAAAAGTTGTAAGCTTACCGATCAGACTATCAAGAGTGAGAGTACTATTGGGTGCAGACCTCATTTCATGTATTGCACATATTTTGATAGCATAAATAGGCAATAAGGTTCTCATAATTTTGCTTACCACATTTTCTTCAGAAATGACACCGCCAGATCCTCTGATAGCATTAACCACTTCCTTTACTTAGTTTGTGTAATGCACTATGTTTTCTCCTTCTTTTATTTTCATATCATCGAATCTCCCTCTTAAACTTTCAGCTATGGCTCTTCTTACATTTGCATCACCACTGTAAAATAGAGTAAGTCTATCCACATTTCCTTTGAGGTAGCACAATCCTTGACATCTTCAAATTCGACATCTGTTAGAGCAACAGAAATCTCCATCATACTAACATTGTGCTCATGTCTATCTCTTAACTGGTCAAGAGTCAAATTTCCTGTAGGCGGTGCTAAGTAGCCATCATCCAATAGAGTGAGGGCATAATTCCCAATCCCAAATATATGAAGTCTCATTCGGCTTTTCCATATTGTAAAGTTGTCCTTGTTCAGCTTTGGCACTTCCCTCTTATACATTTTGTGATCTTTCTACTGAATTCCTTAAAATTCTATTCCAAGCAACCAAGATGCTCTGATACCAATTGTTAGAATAACTGAGAGGGGGGGTGGAATTAGTTATCCACAATCCCAAATACAAAATGTAAAATGTCAAAACAAATTCAGCTTATTCTGCAGCTTGGTAAACAATAATACTAAACTGTCTCTACTTTTGTCCATTATCAGCTAATTGTTCATAGTGATTACCAACCAAATCAGATATGCAATATGTAAAGTATGACAATCAACCAATCAATACAATAAACACATAACACAAAAGATTTAACGTAGAAACTCTATTAAGGGAAAAACCACTTGGGACCGGTAACCCAAAATATTTTCACTCTTCTAAAGTGAGCTCGGTGAGGAGCCAACCTTGTTAAAGGTTACAAAACATAGTTTAAGGTGTGACCTTGTTAGAGGATTTAACACTAACAGTTATCGTCCAACTTGCATTCACTATGGGGTTGATAGGATAACAATGTACATTCTATAAATGACATATAAGACTTACAAGTCTACTCAATTAAGAGATTTATCTATTTACAATGGTTAAACTATAATAACATGTGATCTAAATACAATACAACTTGATTTGCAGATGTTCAGATCTATTCTTAAGCTCATAAAATCCTCTAATCAATATTTCTATTCAGTTCATCAACATTGAATAACTTATTGTCCCTCGGTAAATACTCTATAACACTCAGTTAACTCTGTAGTTTGGTTCTCCTTTAACCAATTTGATTAGGCATGTATGAAGCTTGTTCACATGATATCTCTACAGTTTCCTTCCTCTGGCATTAGTTTCACTGTGAAACCCTAGTCTCTTAAATAGACAAGTAAACCATTTTCTTTTCATCCATTAGATTTTTCTGCTTAATCTCCTTCATTGATTTTGCCGCTTAAACCTTCCTCGACAGATGTGTTTTAATTCCTTCCTTTAGACCATTCTTTAATTTTGCTAGTTGTTAATCTCATAACAAACTTTATCTTTCCACCTCGTAATCATACACTTTACAGGTCATCAATTTCTATCGGCTGAACTAATCATTTAGTTCTTTTGTCCATACTTGGTTAGCAAAGAAATGTGTCAATGACCACAAGCTTGGTTGATACTGTCACTTGGTATACACCATACTGGCTCAGTGTATACTGGAATGCTTCATTAACTGGTCACACTGCTTTGTAACATTTTTCTTCTATCTCCATAACAAATTAATGCAACATAATCAAGTCAACAATATGAAGTCATAGACTCATCATTAAATTACCAAGAGTATTCCTTATCCTCATCTATCATATCCATCTTCCTCAATGTAGATATCTCGGTTCTTCATCTTTCTCTTCTCTTTTACAGATGTTTAGATATTGTCAACTACCATGATAAGTACTGTCAAAAATCATTGACATCAATGACAACATAAAAACTGATTCAATTATATTACATAACACTTCAGTGCTCGGTGATCTCTAATCACTTGTAGTTCTTCAATCAGGTTCTCAATCAATTGTAGTTCATCATAGGAATCATGAGATTTGTAGATAGTATTATCTCTGAATCTCCAGATGGATTCATTAATTGCCATGACTTGACTGGAGATTACGTGACTGAAAGAAACAAAACAAAATCCATATCTTATCGCTCGTTCACTGAAAGAAAGGTTACTTAATAAACTTATCATGAGACTCAACAAACACTTAGGAAGATGTAAAGACCACGTGCATATGTGAAAACCTTAAGTGCCTCAAAAAGTAACGTGAAAACATAAAGATCTAGGGCACATTTCAGATATTTTCTAAGATAAAAAAACCTTTCAAAAAAAACCATGACCTAGGGAAAGGGTATGTAGGCAAATTTTGCACACAGTGATCTTAAGAAATAATTTTCTGTTGGACATTGTTTGCTGACATAAGCATGTTTCTAGTGTTTGAAAAGATAAAAATGTATGTCTCAAAAAAACTCTAAAAATACTCCAACATGGTGATTGTGACAAATGATCTTAAGAGATTTGGGGAACCAAATTTTGGATGTTCTTGTTGGGTTGATCTCTTCAATGAAAGAGTATTTCTTTCAAGCATTCAAATCAAAAGACAACAGACACATGTTTGAAAGAAATTCCAGTAAGAGACAAAGCAACCTTGCAGGAGACAAGCAATTGTGGTAATGAAGTTGAAAACATTTTTGAAGTGCGTGTAATTTTGGGAAAGATTTGATGTTGCAAATAGTCAAGCACAATTTCTACCCTAAGGAGTTGGTCATCACCAAGCATGCAATGGCTCCAGTCGTGGTGTCATATTATCCGACTCCAAACACTCAAGAAGGAATGATATGGTGAGTGTCTTGGGGAGGTTACCATCCTCCTTGCACTTGGATTATCAAACTCTTAGGGGTGAATCAGGTAGCTTCTATTTAATAGATTTTAGCAAGGGTCTCTGTTCAAACACACTCTTTGTGTCCACACAAGCATGATTTAGTCATATAGCTGGCCACAAAGAACCTTGACATAGGTATTAACATAAACATGATTTAGATCATGATGCCCTAATGATGTGTTAGGTGAGAGCCAAGTATAAGCTCAAATGCTATCTATCTTTCAAGGCTTTAACCCCATAAAGAATATTTGATTAACATGAGTTGGAGTAGTGGGCTTACAGCTCATTCTCACGTGGGTCACTCCCGAGAGCTTTTTACCTCAACTAGTAGGCCCATCTAAAGGATGAAATTGAAAGCATGGATTGGAATTGAGAGGAGTTTAGATTTCTTATTTTTCCTCAAGGGGAAAAGAGAATACTCTCCTAGCCAATGTTGTTTTCTCCCAAACCTGTCAAACACACGTGTTCATTCCAAAAGTCCCTATTAAAGTATAGTGCCAAATGAGTCTAGGTTTCTGATTGTCAAGAAGACAAGAGAATACTCCCCTATCACTTAAAAAAATACTACAAGTGGAATTTTATTAAGATGCCTAGAAAAAGATTAATAAAGACACAATGTTTATTCGTATCTCCTAGGAAACCTGCAAGATAGATAGATTTAGTAGTTTTTCAAGTGATTCTTTGGCAAGCATCGTACAAAAAAAGAATTAGTAGTTTGAGGAGTTGATGAATTTGGAAAGAATTATTTTTGTGAAATGACCTAGAAAAATATGTTAGAACCTACAAAATAGATGGTCAAGGACAATATGCAGCCAAAATAATTACCAAAATCCAATAACATAAAGATTTAAGCCCTCAAAATTGCTCTTTGTTTGCAATAAAAGAAAGTAGAATAGGAGATTTTGTGTGCATACTCATATGAGTATACACACAGAAAAATATGAGCAAACACCTAATGCAAAGTTCCAGTACAAATATACCATGTTCAGTATGAGAATACAAGGGTTGCAGTATGAGAAAACATGGCCAAAAAGAATACAAACAGAAAGAAAATAGAATACAAAAGAGGCCAATATGAGTATTCTCCACATGTAGTATGAGTATACTCAACATGTAGCATGAGTAAACAGGGCTAGAATGAGTTTACTCGTACTAGTATTCTCATAGGCTAGTAAGAGGATTGCCAGAGTTTCAAAAATAGGTGATGGAAACCCTCAAATGAGGAGGAAAATTATGTGGTGGGTGTCCCATTGGGAGTGCCAAAATTTAGATGCAATGATCTTAACTTTTTGGGAGCATGGATAGAAAAGAAAAATTTAGCCTAAACATGCATCCAATCATACAACCATAAATTCAAACACGCCACCTCCGATTGAACCAAAATGGGAGCACCCGTGCCCTATTTGATTTTCTCATTTTGGAGAATGTGGATGTGCTCTCCAAACACAATGAGAGAATCCCCAATGAAATGCTAAGATGATTGAATCCTAAAATTCAAGCCAAAGGAGATCCCAAAATGGCACAAAAACTAGTATGGAAAACTAGTTTTGCCCCAAGGATTCCAAGAGAGGCAAATGATAAAGATGAAGATTTAAACTACAAATGATATGCAAGATTCATTTACCATTTAAGCATGATATTGTGATTTAGATTGAAAAGGAACTACAATGCCATGAAAACAACTAAGATTCATTAACCATTTAGCATTGATATTGTGATTCAGAATTGAAAGCAAGAACAAGAGCTAACATGCTAAAATGCTATAAAAATATAGAGCTAAAATAACATAATAAAAATGCATAAAAATGAAATATTGAGAGACCATTTTCTCTTCGAGAAGCCTCTATTTATATATTTTTGGAGGGAGAGAGAGGGCTTGGATGAGGTGGCACCTATGTGGCATCCACATGGGAGCCACATAGGAGACACATAGGCTAGAGGAGATGGCCATTTTGAAAGGTCAATTTGAGAGAAGATGGGCATTTAAGGTTTGAGTGGCTCAAGGTTTCTCACACGTGTGATAAAATTTGGGGTAGAGTGTGGGGGAAAAAGTTGTAAGAGAGAGTCAGAGCATTTAAGGAAGTTGGGTGGCTTCCTTGTGAAGAGTTTCTCTCACATGTGTGAGCAACGCATTAGCTCTAATGAGGTTAGGAATTAATTTCTAAGTGAGATTAGAGGAGTGATTAGGTGGGAGAGTAGGTTTATCAAGTGAGGTGATGGGTGTAGGCTATGCTTTAGGTAGGGATTTAGATTAATTTAAATTGGTTTTAGATTAATCCAAGCTTAGAAGAATATTAGGATGTGGGGGATTTAAATAAATAGAAATTTATTCAAAAGGGGATTTATGAGAGGATGTGTATAAAAACTAAGTTAAATACATTAGAGAGGGGAGTATTTAAATTAAATTTAAATACTGTAGGTAATAAACCCAACTTAATTAAATATTTATAATTAAATGGGTAGGGGAATATGACAAAAAATATTAATTAATTAAAAATAATTATGATGTCATGGGGATTATTAATTAAATAGATTTAATTAATATGAATGATTTTTAGCTGTCTACAAAATGTAATTATCTGTTCTAGGTTTTAGTAGTGAAGTTAGCAAGAACAAGAAAGATAGGAAGCTGGAGATCATAGATCTCACATGCATGAGGATTTTCATGTCTCTATAATTGATTTCTATTTGTATTGGCTGCAACTGAGGAGGCCTCACAACCCGACATGTATGAAGTTTGAATGAATAAATGAATATGATTTGCTTTCCTTCTCTCATTTTTTGTGTTATTGCTTTCGTGTTGTGATTCTCCAAGGGGTTCTGGTGATTGGGTGAGCCTTTGGCCCCACTTATCTTACCCTCTCCTGTGTTAGCTGGTATCAGAGTGAGGATTAATCTAGGTTTGCGTATTTAGGTCTTCAATCGACACTCCTTGTAAACCCTAGCTGGTTATTTATTGTGGGGTAGCAAATTGCAATAAAACTTACAATTGAATAGAGTTTCAAGATGGTTCGAGGAAGGAAAGATGAAGATCCAGGTTTAGCTAATATGATAAGACAAATTGTTTCTATATTGGAAGTTGTTGAGACAACCCAACATCATGGAAGACATCTTGACGATGTTTGTGATGATGAAGTTGAGGAAGAGCAGGAGGTAGCAACTTACTTTTATGAAGGAGACAAAAGATTCCTAAAAGCATTGACAAGTTTGAAGGCCACCCAACAGTTCAACCCTCCTAAGTATAGTGAAAAGATGGATTCAGATGAATTGATGGACTGGATCATCAAGATGGAGAAATATTGAGTATGAGAACATATTGGATGAGAAGAAGGTGAAAATTGCAAGCACAAAATTGAAAGCTGATGTATCCTTGTGGTGGGATCATTTGCAATTAGATTGAAAGAAGAAAGGTAAAACCAAAATCAAGGTATGGGATAAGATGGTAAATAAGTTGAAGGACAAGTGTCTACCTTATGATTATCAGATTAACCTAGTTAGGAGAATGCAAAGTTTCAAGAATAAAGATAGCTTTGTGAAGGATTACATCTAGGAATTTTACAAGTTAGATATCGATCTGGACATATTGAAGATGAGGTGGAAAGGATTGCAAGGTACCTAAATGGGTTTAGGACTTCTATTCAAGAAGATATCAGTTTTCTCAAAATGGAGAGTATTGAGGAGGCTTATCAGTTTGACCTAAAATATGAGGAGAAATTGAATAAAAATATTAAGCATAGACACAAAGGAAGAGGTGGTAGATTCCCTGTAGGAAGAGGTAGATCATATGGTGAAAATAGTAGATTCTATCAAGACAAGACAAATCAAGAAAAAGGCAAGACTGAGTGGAAAGATGAAAGATCATCTCGAGGAAGAGGTAGCTAATCTTGGGGTGGATATGGAAGAGGAGGATTCCGAGGAACTTGTCACAATTGTGGAGAAGAGGGACATAGATCATTTGAGTGTATACATACAAGAAATAAGGTCAGTAGCAATAGAAATACTTTGGTCAAAAGAGAACTATGGAGTGAAAATACTAAGGAAGATCCGGTAAGAAAGAGTTTGTTCAAGACCAAATGAAGAGTTGTAGAATTTTTTGGAAAGTGATCATTGACAATGGAAGTTCAGAGAATCTGGTATCAGAGGAAATGGTTACAAAGTTATAGTTGGAAAGAGTGAAGCACCCAAAGCCCTATCATGTTTCATGGATCAAGGATGAACATACACTTATGGTAAGTGAACAAAGTTTTGTAAATCTGAAAATTGGAAAGTATTATGATAAGGTGTATTGTGATATTATGCCTACGGACTGTTGTCATATTTTGTTGGGTAGACCTTGGCAATATGACATATATGTTGTATATGATGAAATATTGCACAAATATACTATTTGGGCCAATGGAAAGAGACAAATATTGTTACCTTTGATTGAAGAATCTATTGGTGAGATATGTACATATGTGAAAGTTTGTTTGATGGGAGATAGATAGTTTGTTAAGGATTTGAAGGAAAATGATGTTTGTTATGTTGTGATTCCTAAAAAACTGAGTAAGAAAATAGAAGATAAAGTTCCTGGAGAGGTTAAGAAGTTTCTCATTGAGTAGAAGGAGATCATTTTAGATAATGTACCTAATGGTTTTCCACCGATAAGAAGTATTAGTTATTGTATGGATCTGATTCCTAAAGCTAGTTTGCCAAATAAGGCACCACACTGATTGACACCAACTAAGAATGTTGAACTCAACTGAAAAGTTCAAGGGTTGTTGTAGAAAGGTTCGATTAGAGAAATTTTGATTCCATGTGCAGTACTAGCTATTTTGGCACCTAAGAAGAATGGATAATGGAGAATGTGTATTGTTTCAAGAGCTCTCAACAAGATAATAGTTAAGTATTAGTTTCCTATACTGAGAATGGATGATATAATGGATTGTTTGAGTGGAGGAAAATAATTTACCAAGATTTATTTGAAGAGTGGATATCATCATATCAGAATCAAAGAAGGTAATGAATTTAAGACTTCTTTCAAGACAAAAGATGGTTTGTATGAATGGTTGGTTATGCCTTTTGGTTTTAACTAATGGTTACGCCTTTTAGTTAACTAATACACCAAGTACTTTTATGAGGTTAATGAATGAGGTTTTGAAGAAATTATTAGGTAAATTTTTTATTGTGTACTTGGATGACATTATGATATTTAGTAAAACTGGAGAAGATCATGTTTTTCACATTAGACATGTATTGCAGAGATTGAAAGAGGAAAAGTTGTTGGTTAATCTGAAAAAGTGTTCCTTCATGAAAGAGGAGATTATATATTTGGGATTTGTGATTTCAGCTAATGGTTTGAAGATGGATGGTGAGAAGGTTAAAGCTATTCTTGAGTGGTCTACACTTGAGAATGTGGGTGAGGTAAAGATCATTCCATGGTTTAGCAAGTTTTTACTGAAAGTTCATAAAAAATTTTAGTTAAATTTGCAATTCTATGACTGAGACTATAAGAGGAGATAAAAGAGAATTCAAGTGGACACATGGAGTTGATAAGAGTTTTGATACTTTAAAATAGAAGGTTGTTGAATTTCTTGTGTTAGCTTTACCTGATTTCAATAAGATATTCCAAGTTGAATGTGATGCAAGCAACATTGTAATAGGAACTGTGTTGAGTCAAGAAAGTAAACCTGTTGCTTTCTTTAATGAGAAGTTGAATGATGCTAAAAGGAAATATTATGTGCATGATCAAGAATTATATGCTATTGTTCAATCCTTGAAGAAATAGAGACATTATTTGATGCCGAAGGAATTTGTGTTGTATATTGATCATAAGGTTTTATAGTATTAGGGTAGTCAAAATAAGTTGAATTAGAGACATATGAAATGGGTTGAGTATTTGCAGAATTTTACATTTGTGATAAAACATAAGAGTGGAGTATCTAACTGAGTTTTTGATACATTAAGTAGAAGATCTTTGTTGACTGAAATGAAAGTTGAGGTTATTGGTTTTGATGATATGAAGAATTTTTATGAAACTGACCCTAATTTTTTTGAGCCATGGAGAATGTGTAGAGAACCTATTCTAGATCAACTGAGTAAGTGGGAAGACTATTTCATTCAAGAAGGTATGTTGTTCAAAGGAATTTAGTTATGTATACTGAGAGGATCAATAAGAACTAATTTGATAAAGGAGAAGCATAGTAGTGGTTTGGATGAACAATTTAGCATTGATAAGACATTGAGTTTGCTTAAGGAAAGGTACTTTTGGCCGTAGTTGTATAAGGATGTTAAAAAATTTGTGAAGAGTTGTGGAGTTTATCAAGTCGCAAAAGGAGTAAGTCAGAATAATACATTGTATACACCAATTTCTATTCTTGAGAAACCATGGAGCGATATAAACATGGATTTTGTTCTTGGCTTACTGGGGACAACACAAGGTAATGATTCCATATTTTTTGTTGTGGAAAAATTTACCAAGATAGCACATTTCATACTATTACACATAATTAAATTAAGTATCTCCATTAGTATCATACATATAGTCGGTAAGGAGAGAAAATAGACTAGTTGGTCAAAACACCTAAGTATAGTAACTGAGTAGAGCCCAATGAGAATGATAAGTTAACTGAGAACAGTCTTGAATGAGTACACATCGAGCCAGATGATTACTGAGTATAATTATAACTAAGCATACATGTTTACCGAATATCAGCATTTTATTGAGACATAAATGTAGTATTTACCGAGTGATACAAGATCGACATAGAATTATGGAATGACACTGAAAATAAGGGAAATGGTTTATACCAAGATAGAAAATGGTTTACATAAATTGAGGTAAATATTTATTAAAGCTATCAAATTGATTGGTGATGATCCCTATGTAGTTTTGATTTTGGTCATTCATATGGATTGTTGATCAAGTATTTTCTAAAAGTTTCCACAACCCTAATTAGGTCAAATCATTATGATATAAGAATTTTTAAGATGTTAGATCAATACACACATGAGAAATAGTTGCCTATAGGAGACACCTAAAGATCAGATAGGGTTATGATATTAAGTTTTTGATAGAGTATTCTATATTAAATTAGAAGTAGACCAGAAGCTATCGAGCAATATTTGAAGAAGATATCTATCATAGAAAGGTGATATCAGTTAAGGACTAAGATGATATGATATTCAACAAAGTAAGTTGCTACATCTAGATCAATATACTATTACTTTCTAACAATTATGGAAACAAATATATCTTAATAGAGTAGAATTAACCGTATTTTGTAAATCTCTTAACCGAGTGCACACTTAACAATGTTGCTAAAATCCTCTAACAAGGTAGATCTTAACATGTCTTAAATGTTAATCCTAATAGGGTAAGATCATCATAAGTGATCAAAATTGTATACCCTAACATGAAAATTTATTATTGTAGTAGTGAAGCTTTGTTGGTGTCATCCCAATCATAGTTTTTACCTTCTAACAAGGGTTTCTGCGATACCAAAATATATGTGTCAAGTGTATAAAGTTTTATAAATGCCACTTGTTAGATTAGAAGAATTTCATATTTCAGTTATGCTATGAATGAATGAAAATTTTAAATATGAAAGTCCGTTAATGAAGGATGTTATTTTAAGGATTGAGTACAAAATTTTTTTAGGGTTACTAATTCACCCCTCCCCTCTCACTAACTCACCTTTCCATAATCCCAATAATTGGTATGAGAGATAGTTCTCTTGTTAAAAAATTGTTTAATTACTAAAGAGGAAAGATCCTTAGAGATGGAAATGTATAATCTTGACAAGATAATTGAAAATAAAAAATTGGAGATGTAGATTCTCTTAGAATAGCTTAAGGACATCAAGGAAAAGTTGAGAGTCATTGAACAAAAGAAAGGAATTAGCATTTTGGCACCATTAGACTTAGTATTAGGAATAAGAGATTGATGAATTTTTAGAAGGATCTAGGAGTGTATCTGATGCATATGAAGCTACAATATCAGATATGTCTAAAAATAATCAAAACTTCATCGAGAAACTAAAAGCACTACAAATTGGACAAGAATTTCAAATGGTAAGAATGATTGAAGTTATAAATAATACAAGACAAGATGAACAAGAGAGGAACATGGCTATTGAAGACAAAAGACAAATGACTAAAAATCTAGAAGAGAAAGAATAAAAAATATTAAGATTGACCGAGCATCACTTTGAAATTGTAAATTAGATGGTTGTCATGAGTCAAGAAGTCAAGAAGTCAACCAGATAAACAATGAGCTTGCTAGGAAATTGGAAGACATTAGTGAAATAAGGGAAGAAAATGAAAGACTACAAAATAAATTGAAAATGCAACAACACAATGAATTTATAAAGAAAACTGAGGAAAGAACCAAAAGGATGGATATATTCTTAATGAGTCATAGAAGACTAGACAACACCATTGGATTAGGTTATACCGAGAAAGTAGAGTTGTCAAATCAAGAAAAGAAAAGGAATGCCTATGAAAATCCAAAACCAAAGAAGCTCTCATGCTACCACTGTGGAAAACTAGGTCATACAACAAATGTTTGTTGAAGTAAAGCTAAAGGTACTCCTAGCACTATTCCTAAATTTGATGGTTATTGCTAAAATTAAAAGTATAGACATCAAGCATATGAATTTAGATCAAAGATCAACAAGTCACCTAAGAGGAACTACATGGAAAAGAATTTTTTGTACTTGCAACAAGCATGGTCATATATCACAAGAATGCAAAGCACAGATGAAGCAAGTTTGGAAACTGAAAAGACAAAACAATACCTATCAACTGAGAAGAAAAGGTAATTATTACACTTGGGATTAGAACACTTGGGTTAATTGTACAACATGTGGAAGATATGGTCATAATGTTGTAAATTGTATGAGAATACACTAGAGAGGAAGATCGAGAAATTGGACAAATTCAGGAATGACATGTCTACACTATCACAAGGTTGGTCACTTAAGTAAAGATTGTAGAGACCAAGCACCATAACCAAATGTTGATATGAATGAGAATACCATTGATGGAATCAAAAGGCAGATGGCTCAAATGTGGATAAGATCAACATAAGACAATGGGGGAACAAGAAAAGCAGTCGGTGAAACTTCATCCTTTGGATCAAGTAAGTATCAAAATTGAATTTTAATTAGTTATATCTTACAATAGTTCCTTATATCTATTGCATGAATACCATATCAACATGAATTAAGATGCACTAGATTGTTATATGTTATGAATTTAAAATGAGAATAGTTGGTAAAGATAAAATGAGTAAGAAATTGTTAGTTGGTGAAAATGGTAAAGGGAACTGAGTTGTGTAGTCAACCGAGTGCTGGTAGTGTTAACTGAGATGAAGTTTCTAATAGAGATAACCAAGTGTTTGATCACTAACAGAGTAGTGATTGGTGAAGAATTCAATGCAACATATTTATGTCGAAAAGGATTTTTGGGTATAAATATACGATGAACAAACTCATTAATTATATTGCATTCAAAGACCAAACTAGAGATAAAAAGAATGAAGATTTGAGTAACCAAATTCTGAGATATTACAGTGATTTGTGATTTCTATGGAGTGTTTAAAATTTATTCAGGAAATTTTGAAGCATAACCAAGTTATTTGAATGAAGTCTTATCAAAGCCCTAATTTATTTTTAGCAATGGCTTCTACTTTGAAAACCATTCAATCAAAGGTTGATAAGGAGAAGAAAGTGACATTAATCAAGAGCACAACATATGAAGAACCAATCTACAAGTTACATCTAGAGATCGTTACATAGATCGATAAAAAAGGTGTGCATTTTCATCTATACCACCTAGGGTTTTGTTGGTGAAGGATACTAGATCACATATTCACTGCAAGATCAGTGAGATAGGTGATTTTGAGCTTCAATCTACCTATCAGGAGCTATGCAAGGATGGAATAAATCTAAAACCCTAAGACACCCACCAAAGAGATAAATTGAGAAGTTGACTGGACCTGAGTTGGATGAAAAATGAATGAAGATAAACAGCATTGATGCCCCAGAGACTAGATTATGTGTGTATATAATTGCATATAAGATATTTCAATCTAGCAGACCGAACAATATTCCATGCAATGTTGTTGACAATGCTTACAAGATCGTGAAGATGGGTCTTGACCTAGCTGAATTAATGTTGAGGCAACATGAGGAGAACATGAGAGCTATCTGAGTTGCGAAATTTAACACCCACAAGTTTGGATCTCTATTGGTATGTATATTCTTCTACTTGCATAAATCATTTCCCTCAATTAGTAATGTAGAGTAGGATGTGATTTAAGACAGTTATTATTCAAAATGGTGAGTTTATAAATAGTTTGGTTAATAATTTTGAGCCAGTAATGGATGATTACATTAGTAAATTGAAGGACATAATGCACAAGAGAAGTAGAATTCCTGCACAATTATTTGATACGTACAAAGATGATATTTTCTTCTTAGTGGACACTGACACCACACTAATAAATGCAATTGAACTGAAAACTGCATGGCTTCCATCGATGGACTATGAACTGGACATTGACCAAGCCACTAGGTCAATAAAGGAATTACTAGCAGAGCTTAAGGACCAAGATGGAACAAGGTTTGGCACTTATGAAGAGGCAAAAACAAGAATGAAAATAGACTTAGTTGGAGTAAAAATTGGAAGGAAAACAAAGAAAATGATCTAGACATTAGAAAAAAAATTGGAGATGTTGAGGAAGAAGGAGAAAAGTCGATTGAAGAGGCAATCAAGGAGAAAAAATTGGTTGGTAAAAGTGAAGATGAAGAGGAGACCGATTCAGAAAAGGAAATATAGGAAAAGCCACCAAAGGTTATGAAAATAAAAGAGGTACACAAGCTTCCACCAAGATACCTAAACCTAAAAAGAGGAGAATATTCATAAGAAATAAAGATGATTTAGATACAGAGGAAGAAGACACAAGTCAATTCAAAGTTGTAATTAATAAAGTACTACAGATAATTGATGAGATTGCATATGGAATAAAAGAAAGAGGAGGACTATTTCATCCTAAACTAAAAAGATATCCTAATATGAATAAAGAAGACCAAGACAAATTGGAAGAGACTATCATCAGCATGATGATTAATTTCAAATGAGTGCCAATTGAATTTTCAAGTAGTATTCCTAAAGAATTGTATGAAAAAGTTTCAACCCGATGGTCTTATGCATTGAACACATAAAAGAAGATGAGAGAAAGATCCATGATTATAGAAATGCCAAATCTATCTATTCAAGAGATTGAAGATGTAATGAAACAATATGAAAATATTTTTTTATGAAAGGAAGGGCATTAAATATTTTACAAGGAAAACTATAAGAAGTTGATGAGGAAAGTACATAGATTTGGACTAGTATTCTTAGTTCAAAGGAGGAAATAGAGAAAACTTCATCTGTAGTTAATACCAAAAAAATTGTACAAGTCAGAGGAAAATGTGTACAATTAGATGTTGATGTTGATACAACACAAGATTCCATACACATCTTCGACACCGACCAGCCAGAAGACCACACTTATGATGAAGATTTCTATCCTGATGTAGAAAATGTAATGGAAGAAATTTTAGAGATGTTGAAGATAACCAAGGAAGAAGAAGTATTAATTAAAGATATTATTGAAGGAGACCCTGATGATGAAGCTAAGGAAGATGAATATGTAACTACCGCTACCAAGAACAAAGAAGAAGACCAAACTAATGAGGTAGATAGAGCACTTATACCAGGTAACCCACCTATTTTAGTTCAAGAAATTGATATATCTTTCGAGAAAAAAACAAGGATATTCCACCCAAGAAAGAAATGGATACTATTGAAGATAAGGGTGAGGAAATAGAAAAAGAGATCAATGAGATTAAAAAAATAGAGGTAAATGATCAAGGAGCCCAAGATGAAAACAAAGTAGATGATTCTACTAAAGGCACAAGGCCACAAGCCCTAGGACCTCAAACTGAGGGAATTGCTAAGGAGTAGGAAAAAGAAGAAAGTGTATCTATCAAGAAACCAAAGCCAAATACAAAGCAAAAGGATCTAGTTCCATACAGTCAGTCACCTACTTCAAGCAAGCGGGAGAAGAAGAAAAAGAAGAAACATGGAAAAGGTTCGATGACACTTAATGAAGTTATAGAAATACCTACTTGTGACCCAAGACAATTGGACCCAAAATATCTAAGGAAGTATGGAGAGATATGCACCTGAAAATAATCTCAGGAAAAGCTGAGGCAATAAAGTAAAAATAAATAGGTGCTAGAGGATCTGAAAGAAATTCTGATGCAAGTTGTTCCAGATGTCAATGTTGATGAGACTAATGTTTATCCCTAAAGTTTTTGTTTTCTATTAGTGTCTTACACTTAGTCATTTTCTGGGAAATGTTGGTCGGTCATCATTGTGACCGAGTCATCATATATAGGCCGAGTCATGTATAATGTGCATTCACCGAGTAGTAGTCACTGTTGAGTAAAAAAGTGGTCACCGAGTACTTCAGTATTAGCTGAGTTAGATTTTGTCAAGTTATGTAAAGAAGAAAATTCTGAGCACCAAGGTATAAATAATAGTGAACGCCGAGTGCCAGAGATATCAAATGTCGAGCAAGCCAGAAATGACATATGTTTTTTTTATGGCACACACACTTAGGTAAACCATTTTGGCTGAGATTCATATTTCATTTATTATTTGTTGAGGAAATCACAGAGGTGATTAAGCTCTTGTATTATAATCATTAATCCCTATGTAACACATGGAACCAATCAAAATTAGGGAAAGGTTAAGCGGCTAAAAGAGACAATCTAGATTGTAGATCTTAAATCTTGGAGAAAATTAATTGTCTATATAAGATGTGATCAAAACCCTAAAATAGTGTGTGTGTGAGAATAGTAATTATCATGAAAAGAAGAGTATGAAGGAGATCTCATACTTTTAGAACAAAGAAGTATTTTGATGATCAGAGATAGAGTTCAGTGACCGAGTAGAATACAGAAAAGAAATGAAGGACATAATAGAGACATAATTGATAAAAGAGATCAAATCTATACTTTAAGGAGGAGATTTGTAATCAACATCACAGTGCAAACTGAAGGATCGGGTACTGAGACATTTTAACAAGTGTATCAAGGTAAATCTCTTAACATAGTGGTTTTGACAAACCTTAGTAAATCTCTTAACTGAGTGCTTACTTATTTGTAAGTCTTAAATCCTTTTGCAAGGTAGATTCTATAAGTCTCAAAGCTCTTAACAGGTCACACCTCATGCAAGACCATCTCAGGTCCTTGGCAATCCTGTCTCACCAAAAACATATTTGAGTTTTCTCTGTGTTTCCCGATTCCTTCTTTAACTAAGTTGGTTTGTTGTTGCTCGGGTTCCTTTGTTTACCAGTGTTGGTAAGTTATCTCTCTAGCGCTTGGTGAATTTTCTTGGTGCTCGGTGATGCTTGTTTGGTGCTCAGTTATCCTTGCTTACCGAGTTATTTATTTTGGTTTCCTGTTGAGGCTAACTTGTGCAATTAATTTGGGTCATAGATTTAATGTTGGTATCTATCATTGGGAAGCATGTGGACCTAGATCTGGTCATTCCTTTTGTTGATGGTGGATCTGAAGGCCGACTTGTTCGGTAGCCTCTTGTATAAATGTAGTTCTTTGGTTGTAGTTTAGAGAGTCATTTTTTGGATGAAAGATAAAAGATAGAAGATTAGAGATTGTTTGCATATCCTCACATGTTGGAGGACTTCTGTACTTGATTGTAATATCTAGCCTAAACAAGGAAGGCCTTACAGCTCGGTATGTATGAATCAATTAAAGATAATATATGAAAGTTTCTGCATTCTCTCTCACTCACTTTTGTGTGTTGTTTCTTCTGCGTGTGTTATTCAGCAAGGTGGATTTGGTTAGGGTGTGCTTTTATCCCCTCTCTATATCCTCCCTTGTGTCAGGTGGTATCAGAGCCGAGGTGAGATCTGGATCTAGGTTTGCAAATCTAGATTTGAGGGTTCCTTCTTGTCAAACCCTAGTTGATTTGTTGTGGGGTAGAAGATTGTGATCTAACCTATAATTGTAGATAGTTTCAAGATGGTTCGTGGGAGGTGAGATGTGGATCAAGGATTGGCATACATGTTGAGATAACTTGATGCTAGATTAGAAGATGTTGAAACAACCTAGAGAAGAGGAAGACATCTTGAATATGTTAGTGATGATGAAATTGAGGTAGAACAAGTTGATGTAGAACCTGCACCTCTGATGGATCAAGGTGAGGAAAGATTTTTGAAGGCTTTGAAAAATATGAAGTCTAAACCACACTTTAATCCTCCTACATATAGTAGAAAATTGGATTCTAATGAGTTGGTGGATTGGATCACTGAGATGAAAAAGTACTTTGAATATGAAAATAAGGTGAAAATTGCAAGCACAAAGTTGAAAAGTCATGCATCATTATGGTGGGAACATCTATAGTTGGAAAGAATGAGGAAAGGAAAAGACAAAATCAAGGTATGGAATAAAATGGTGAATAAATTGAAAGGAAAGTTCTTACCTTGTGATTATCAGATTAACCTAGTTAGGTGAATGCAAAGTTTGAGGCAAAAAGATAGCTCAGTAAAAGAATATATTGAGGAATTCTATAGATTAGATATCAGATCTGGACATGATGAAGATGATGTGGAAAGAATTGCTAGATACCTGAATGGTTTGAGAGTTTCCATCCAAGAAGAAATCATTTTGGTCAAATTGGAGAACATTGAAGAGGCTTATCAATTTGCATTGAAAGTTGAGGAGAAATTGAACAAGAGACATGAGAAAAGACAAAGAGGTAGAGGTGGTAGATTCCCTAGAGGAATAGGTAGATCTTATGGTGAAAAAAATAGATCTGAACCAGAAAAGACCAATCTAGATAAAGGCAAGACCGAGTGGAAAGGTGAAAGTTCATCTAGAGGTAGAGGTAGTCACTACCGAGGTGGTTATAACATAGGTGGTTTCCGAGGAACTTGTTACAATTATGGAGAAGGACATAGATCTTTTGAGTGTACACATGCAAGTAAGAAGGTCGGTAGAAATATAAATGCTTTGGTGTAAGAAGAGTCACCGAATGAACTTGAGAAGAAAATAACTTGATGGTAAGGAGAACACTTTGGAGTGAAAGTAATAAGGAAGATCCGGTAAGGAAAAGTTTGTTCAAGACTAGATGTAGAGTTTCTAAAATTTTTTGGAAGGTAATCATTAACAGTGGTAGCTCGAAGAATTTGACATCTGAGGAAACAGTTACAAAATTATAGTTGAAAAGGTTGGAACATCTGAAGCCCTATTAGATTTTATGGATCAAAGATGAGCATACACTCTTGGTAAGTGAACAATGTTATGTGAATTAGAAAATTGGAAAGTAGTATGATAAGGTGTTATGTGATATCATGCCTATGGATTGTTGTCATATTTTGTTGGGTAGACCTTGTCAATATGATAGGCATGCTATATATGATGGGAGATTGCATAAATATACTATTTGGATAGATGGAAGAAGAAAAATTTTGTTACCTTTGATGGAAGAACATTTTAGTAATGTTTGCACATCTATGAAAGTTTTCTTGATGGAAGGAAGAAAGTTTGTTAAGGATTTGAAGAAGAATGTTGTATGTTTTGTTGTGAATCCTAACAAACTGAGTAAGAAAATAGAGGATAGTGTCCCTAAAGAGATTGATAAGTTACTCACCGAGTACAAAGATATCATTTTTGATAATGTACCTAATGGTTTTCCATTGGAGATAAGCATTGATCATTGCATGGATCTAATCCCTGGAGCTAGTTTACCGAATAAGGCACCACATTGGTTGACACCTACCAAGAATCAGGAATTGAACTGACAGATTCAAGAATTGTTGCAGAAAGGTTTGATCAGAGAAAGTTTGAGTCCTTGTGCAGTACTTGTGGTATTGGCACCTAAGAAGAATGGAGAATGGAGAATGTGTACTGATTCCAGATAAATCAACAAGATAATAGTAAAATATAGGTTTCCTATATCGAGAATGGATGATATAATGGACGGTTTGATTGGAGAAAAGTATTTTACCAAAGTTGATTTGAAAAGTGGGTATCATCATATCAGAATCAGATAAGGTAATGAGTGGAAGACTACTTTCAAGACAAAAGAAGGTTTGTATGAGTGGTTGGTTATCCCTTTTGGTTTAACTAATGCACCGAGTACTTTTATGAGGTTAATGAATGAATCTTTGAAGAAATTTTTGGGTAAGTTTGTGATTGTATATCTTGATGATATTCTGATATTTAGTAAGACCAAAGAAGAACATTTGTTGCATGTTAAACAAGTAGTATTGCAGAGGTTGAAAGAAGAAAAGTTGTTGATAAATCTAAAAAAGTGTTCATTCATGAAAGAGGAGATTGTGTATTTGGGATTTGTGATTTCAGCTGATGGTTTGAAAATGGATCTTGAAAAGGTTGAAGCTATTTTGAATTGGCCTACACCTGAGAATGCTAGTGAGGTAAGATCATTTCATGGTTTGGCAAGTTTTTACCAAAAGTTCATTAGGAATTTCAGTTCAATTTGTAATGCTATGATTGAGACTATGAGAGGAGATAAAAGAGAATTTAAGTGGACACATGGAGCTGATAAACATTTTGAGACTTTGAAGTAGAAGGTTGTTGAATTTCCTATTTTGGCATTACCTGATTTCAATAAGGTATTTCAAGTAGAATGTGATGCAAGTGGAAGTGCAATTGGAGCTGTGTTGAGTCAAGAAGGTAAACCTGTTGCTTTCTTTAGTGAAAAATTCAATGATGTAAAAAGGAAATATTTTGTGTATGATCAAGAATTCTATGCTATTGTTCAAGCACTAAAGAAATGGAGACATTATTTGATACCGAGTGAATTTGTGTTGTATATCGATCATAAGGATTTATAGTATTTGGGTAGTCAGAATAAGTTGAATCAGAGACATATGAAATGGATTGAGTATTTGCAGAGTTACACATTTGTGATAAAACATAAGTGTGGAGTCACTAATCGAGTTGTTGATGCATTGAGTAGAAGGAGATCTTTGATGAGCGAGATGAAAATTGAAGTTCTTGGATTTTATGACATGAGAGATTCTTATGAAATTGATCCTAATTTTTCTGAGCCATGGAGAAAGTGTAGAGCACTTATTCAAGATCAACCGAGTACTGAATGGGAAGAATATTTTATTCAAGAAGGTGTGTTGTTTAAAGGTATTCCGTTGTGTATGCCGAGAGGACCAATGAGAACTAATTTGATAAAGGAGAAACATAGTAGTGGTTTGGCTGGACATTTTGGTGTTGATAAGACATTGAACTTTTCAAAAATTTGTGAAAAGTTGTGGAGTTTGTCAAGTTGCAAAAGGAGTAAGTCAGTATACTAGATTGTATACACCAATTTCTATTCCTGAGAAACCTTGGATTGACATCAGTATGGATTTTGTTCTTGGCTTACCGAAGATAGTAAGAGGTAATGATTCTATATTTGTTGTTGTGGATAGATTTTCTAAAATGGCACATTTTATACCTTGTAGAAAGACATCAGATGCAGTACATATATCAGATCTTTTCTTTAAGGAAATTGTTAGATTACATGGATTACCGAGGAGTATTATCTCTAACCGAGACAATAAATTTTTTGGATACTTTTGGAAGACCCTTTGGAGAAAGTTTGGCACCGAGTTGAAATATAGTTCTACATTTCACCCACAGGCCGATGGATAGACAAAAGTTGTGAATAGAAGTTTGGGAAATCTTTTGAGATTTTTAGTTGGAGACACACCAAGTAATTGGGATTATGTGTTGGCACCAATAGAGTTTGCATACAATAATTCAGTGAAGAGGAGTACTGGAAAAACACCTTTTGAAATTATAAATGGCATACAACTGAGAGGTATATTAGATTTGAGGGATATTGTTGATGAAAGAAAGAGAAGTGTTGAAGGAGTAAATTTTGCTGAGTACATGAAGACATTGCATGAGGATATGAAATATAAGCTAGAAAAGAGTAGTCAGAAATACAAAGACAGAGCTGGTAGATCAAGAAGACATAAGACTTTTGTAGTCAATGATGAAGTGATGGTTCATTTGAAGAAAGGCAGATTCCCTATTGGAACTTATGGGAAGCTGAAAATGAAGAAGTTTGGACCTTGCAAGATTTTGAGAAAATTTGACAGTGAAAATGCATATGAGATTGAGTTACCTGTTGACATGGATATATCACATATTTTCAACATTACTGATTTGTATGAGTATCATGAACCTAATGAAGACATGACAATACTGATGGATTATCCTAAGAAATAGATGGAAGAAGCTGAGAATATTTTGGAGCAAAGAATTGGGAGAAGTACAAGAGGAAAAAAGTATATGGAATATCTGGTAAAGTGGAAGAATAGACTGATTGAAGAGAGCTCATGGATTTCACAATCTGAGTTGGATGCAGCTTGGATTGTACTTGTTTCATGATTTGGAGAATCATTTTCAAATAACCCCAAGTGTCTGATGCAGGAGCATCTTGGGTCCTTGTAAATCTTGTGTCACCAAAAACATATTTGAGTTTTTTCTATGGTTGTCAGTTCCTTCTTTAACTGAGTCAGTTCGGTGTTGCTCGGTTTCCTTTATTTACTGGTGTTGGTTGGTTATCTCTCGAGTGCTCAGTGATGCTTTTCTGGCACTCGGTTATCCTTTCTTACTGAGTTGTTTATTTTGGTTTCCTGTTGAGGCCGAATTGTGTAATTAATTTGGGTCATGGATTTAATGTTGGTATCTATCATTGGGAAGCATGTGGACCTAGATCTGGTCATTCCTTCCGTTGATGGTGGATCTGAAGGCCGACTTGTTCGGTAGCCTCTTGTATAAATGTAGTTCTTTGGTTGTAGTTTAGACAGTCAATTTTTGGATGAAAGATAGAAGATAGAAGATAGAAGATTAGAGATTGTTGGCAGATCCTCACATGTTGGAGGACTTCTATACTTGATTGTAATATCTAGCCTAAACTAGGAAGGCCGTATAGTCCGACATGTATGAATCAATTGAAGATAATATATGAAATTGTATACATTCTCTCTCTCACTTTTGTGTGTTTTTTCTTCCACATGTGTTGTTCAGCAAGGTGGATTTGGTTAGGGTGTGCCTTTGGCCCCTCTCTATATCCTCCCTTGTGTCAAGATCCCTCACAGGGTAGATCATATTTTGTAATCAAACTTTTATCCCTAACAGGATAACTTTATAGTGCAGTAGTGAAGATTTTTGGGTGTCATCCCCACCCCAGTTTTACCTTTCAAGGGTTTCTGGGTAACCAAACTCATTGTGTTATATTTATTTTCATAGGTGATGTTTAGCTTATTAGATATGTTACACTATTGAGTTTTATGCTAATGCTATGCAAGTTTTATTTATGTCAAAATGGATAAATCAATGATATCTGATTCACCCCCCCTCTCACTATCACACTTTCCCAATAGAATTCCAACAAATACTCCCATCATTGACCAACTTGCAACACTTACCAAGAACATCAATCCTCCTACAACCAATGTAGAGAAGAAGATTGAAGAAAGAGATGATAAAAGGATTTATTACAAGGTATTTGAGAAGATATGCCAAGAAATGACAATTCATAAGGTAAAACTATTCGAAACAATAACTGAGATAGAAGGTATTATTTGAAAGATCCTTACTGTTTTGAAGAAGCTTTGCACTTTAGATTCAATTACCGCAGAGATTACTACTAAGTTGAAGAAATTATATGAAGATCTATAGAAGATTTCAAAAAGCTTAGTAACCAAACCCCATGCATTGAAATTGCATTATTCAAAGGTTAAACATATTCATGGGTTAAGAAATGAATTATGGAAAGAAGACAATAAAATAAAGGATCAGATAACTAAGCTCCAGACTGAGTTATTACTGCACATAGAGGTGATGTAGTGACATGTAAAGAAGGAAAATGAATTAGTTTCCACCCCTGAGCTATCATTTATTGATCATATTTTTGACATGCATGCCTAGGTAGGCCTAGAAAAAATTGTTCTAGAGAGTCTGAAAGGGGAATGAGAAAACCCATTGGCCAACCTTTAGAAAACCCATAAGAACATTTTTGACAAGCTGTAAATACATATTTTCTGGCATTATTATCAAAAAAGGGGAAAAACTATATGTATATAGTATGTACTTTACCGAGAGCATATTGATAGGGGGAGTCTACAAAATTTTGGAGTTTACAAGTTTTGAAATTTTGGAAAATATTTTGGATATGGCATACATATGTATTTTTGTCACTAATTCCAAAAGGGGTGAATGCTACACATAATTACATTAAGTGTTGTCATTAGTGTCACACATAAAGTCGGTAAGGAAATCAAATAGACTAGTCAGTCAAACACCAAGTATAGTAACCGAGCATAGCACAAGGAGAATGACAAGTTATCTGAGCATAGTCTTGACTGAGCATGTACACCAAGCCACATGATTACCAAGAACACCGAGTAGAGTTATAACTAAGCATACATGTTTACCAAACACCATCATTTTACTGAGACAAAATGTAGTATTTACTGAGTGATACGTGATCGACATAGAAGTATGGAATGATACTGAAAACAAGACAAACAGTTTATACTGAGCTAGAAAATGGTTTACATAAATCAAGGCAAAGATTTTTTAAAGATATCAAATTGATTAGTGATGATCCCTATGCAGTTTTGATTTACGTCATTCATATGGATCATTGATCAAGTGTTTTCTAGAAGTTTCCAAAACCCTAATTAGTTTGAATCATTATGATATAAGAATTGTTAAGATGTCAGATGGATACACACATGAGAAGTAGCCGCCTACAGGAGACACTTGAAGATCTGAAAAGGTTATGATGTTAAGTTTTTGATAGATTGTTCAATATTGAATTAGAAGTAGACCAAATTCTATCGAGAAATATTTGAAGATATCTATCATAGAAAGGTGATATTAGTTAAGGACTAAGCAATCTAATATTTAGCAAAGTAAGTTGCTACATCGAGATCAATATGTACTATTAATTTCTAACAATGGTGGCTAACAAAATCTCTTAACAGAGTAGACTTAATCATCTTTTGCAAATCTCTAAACCGAGTGCACACTTAACAATGTTGCTAAAATCCTCTAACAAGGTATATTTTAACAGGTCTTAAATGTTACTCCTAACAGGGTAAGATCATCAAAAGTGATCAAAATTGCATGCCCTAATAGGAAAATTTATTATTGTAGTAGTGAAGCTTTGTGGGTGTCATCCTCGCTGCATTTTTTACCTTCTGACAAGGGTTTATGTGATACCAAAATATGTGTCAAATGTATGAAGTTTCATGAATATTTACTTGTTAGATTAGAAGCATTTCATATTTAAGTTATGTTATGAATGAATGGAAATGTTAAATATGACATTCAATTAATGAAGGATGTTATTTTACGGATTGAGAATTCTTTTTTTTTAGGGTTAGTGATTCAACCCTCCCCTCTCAGTAACTCACCTTTCCATAATCCCAAAACATACAATGTAGGAAAATATCATATTTCGTGCATATTGTGGATCTTTTCTTTAATGAGATTGTCATATTGCATGAATTACTGAGGAATATCATCTTTGACTGAGATAGTAAGTTTGTTGGTTATTTTTGGAAGACTCTATGGAAGAAGATGGACACCGAGTTGAAGTGTAGTTTGACATTTCATCCATAGACTGATGGAAAAACAAAAGTTCTAAATAGAAGTTTGGGTAACGTGTTGAGATGCTTAGTTGGAGATAAACTTATTAATTAGGATTTAATGTTAGCACAAGAAAACTTTTCATACAATAATTTAGTGAATAAGAGTACTGGAAAGACATCTTTTCAGATTGTTAATGGCATACAACCAAGGAGTATATCAGACTTGAAAGATATTTCTGGAGAAGAGAAGAGGAATGTTGAAGGGGAAGAATTTTCTGAATTTATGAATTCATTTCATGAGGAAGTGAAACATGTGTTGGATCAGAGTAATAAAAAATACAAGGATAGTGCATGTAGGTCAAGAAGACAAAAGATTTTTGAGGCAGGTGATGAGGTAATGGTTCATTTGAAGAATGGAATATTTCCTATTGGGATCTATAGTAAGTTGTGTTAGAAATAGACCCAAGAGATAACTGAGAGGGGGGGGGGGGGGGGTGAATACGTTATCTACAAGATTAAATTGTTTATCCAATTAAGTATAGAAGAACATTAAGCATAAACACAAAAAGACACTAGTACAAAAACAACAATATATGACCAAATAAACTACCAAAAACTGTAGATAAATGACCAAATTTGGTCACATGACCAGTGGTAGTTTATTGCCGGTCATTTATCTCGTGACAAAATTTATGACTAAACTATTTTAGTCATTTATTTGGTCATATATTTAGTCATTTATTTGGTCATTTGGTGGTTTATTTGGTCATTTGGTCATTTATTTGATCATTTATTTAGTCATTTATTTGGTCATTTATTTGGTCATATATTTAGTCATTAATTTAGTCATATATTTAGTCATATTAGGGCACGATGGAATCAAACCATCATCCTCCTACTTGTGAAGTAGGTGCTCTTCCATTGAGCTAGTACCCTTTAAAGAATAATCATACCATGTATACTAGTACTTTCCACTAAACATGATTTCAAGTTTTTTCATCTATAGTTCAAGGGTTATGATAGTAAATGGTTATGAGAATCATTGAAAAAAAAGTATGTCAAAGGCTGTTATGAGGCAAATTTTGTGATTGTCATGTAAAGAGGAAGAATCGCAAGGTCCATCATAGTGAAAAGCACATTCTATATATGAAAGAAAATGTAAATTTCTTGATCTAAGGGGAAACAAAATGGCAAAAAACTAGAGTAGCAACCTCCATGAAATTTCATGAATAAAGGAGAAAAATTTAGAGACTAAAACTCTTCCTAATGACTGTAACTGGACTAAGTACCTAGTTTTAGACTAATCCAATCCTTAATCCACAAATTCACTTTCTAGACCATTGCCATGCACCTAGAGCCTCCAACTTGTCCAATCTTCAAGAAAAGCTTCCACCCTTGTTCTAGCACCTTAGAACATCATAGCATGGCCAATGTACCATGTTCCACCAGCCTTCCAAATCTGGTTGAGAGATCTGCAATGCAACTCACTCCAAGAGCATAATCTGCTTGTAGCCCTGTCCAGTCAGTAATCTGCCTTTAACTCACAAACTTTCCAAACAACTAGGGAAGCCCTAGATAGTTCCATACACCCTTTACAATGCTACTAAACATATCCCAAACCCAAGGTATGTTACTTTGGACCAACCACTAGATCCACTACCTTTGCAACAACCAAATAGGCCTAAATTGCACCCATTTACAAAGAAACTTATACAAGGACTTGCTCCCTTGACTCCTAACCTTGAAACAATATTTACCCAAGCCATCCTGGAATCTTTCCCTGAAAATTCAACGTATGCCTCATCCAACACAACTAAGATAGGTAGACGAAGAATTTCCAAAAGGTCTTCATCATTAATAATGCTGGTAGACAGTCAAAAAGTAAAGTGATTGGCAAGATAATTTATAAACCACAATGTTTTAGTTGTCAACAATTTTTAACAAACCTTACATTTTTAATGTTACAGTATGAAATATACTAAGAGGACTAACATAGAAACTGAAAGTAGAATCGTTAGAGGAGAGGTGAGGCAGCAAAGAAAATTCACAAGGATTCTGTTATGAATAAATTTCTATGAAAACAACCTACCATCTGGATTGTTTGGTGAAGTTAAGAAGATGCACTTTGGATTCTGTTTCTTCACAACTTCAATAATACCAGAAATGTCCAAACTGAAATCAGGTAGTCTAGGAACTACAAAAACAATAGAGTGTCAAGCGAGGGAATGTATAGCTACCAAGTAAACCAGATTTTTTCCACCCAATATTGTGTTAGAAGATACAAATGGTTTGCATGCAAGCTTTAAATGAAAGTCCCATAATTCTCATTCGGTCCACCTTGAACTTCCAATAGCATTCTGAAAACTAAAAGAAAAGATGCCAGAGAAACAAAAGTACAAGGCTTCCATAACTGCTTCTACTTGGTTACCCTTTATCACAGTAGCCCCATTCACACTAGCATCAAACTCATACATGGTAAATGTAGGTGGGCAATCCACTATCTTGTCACCAGGATCTGATTCACATCTACAAGATTTACAGTTAAAGTTAAGTGTAATGTTCCAAAATTAGCAAACAAAGAGTAATTCAGTGTGCAAGGAGAACACAAAACATAGAGAAATTGTTGAGAGGAATCCAAAGGTTTCAATTTCAAACATCACAATATACTCAATATAAGAGAATACACATAGTGAGTCAAATACAATTATATGTGACTATTGGGTGGGCTTGGCCTCTTAAAAATACCAGCATATTAACATCCTTCAGATTTGAGCATTCAGGGACAATATACATCCCAATGTAATCCATCAATTAAGGATCATACAAAGGACCCAACCAGAAGCATTTATATCCACACAAATATTAAAGAGAATTTCTAATTAATTTTCAAAGTTGAATATAGAATGTAACAGTAGAGCAAAAAGAATTGAGAGATGAACACAAAGCTAATTACCGCATGATAAGATCACTAAGTTTATGTGCTCCACATCCAGCAAGCAAATAACCTGCATCAAGCCCTGAATCATCAGCAAGTGCTGCTTGTAAACACCGACTCTCTGGATCAGGATATATGTAAGGAAATTCCATTTTTCTCCTTCCCAATGAACTGATGAAAGACTCTGTAAATGGGTGAGGGAGAAGGTAGGAGAATGTATTTTGAGAGTCCTATGATTTTACAATGGGAGAATGCAGTTTGGAGAAGTGGTAAATGCATCATCTATGGATTTGAAAAGCATACCAACTTGGGACTCTGACCTCTTCAAACAGACTAGTTTCATCTACAACATATCAAGCCTAGTTGATTAGCTACTAGGAAGATTATTATCAAATATTCCAAATTCGGAGCATATCTTTAAAGTAAGACAATCGATGCATATGTGTTGTACTTTTGATCCATTTTGTCAGTATTTTTCTGCCTCAGTGGAGTCAATAGTTCTATTCTCCATCTGTTTTCTGTTTAAAATAGTTGGGATGTTTTTTGGAGAATATGAAGTTTTTGTAGAGCAATTGTAACATACTTATGACTGATTCTTAAATTAAAAGTGTTAAATAATCAAAATTGACTGTAACATACTGATGTACTGTCAATGCAGCATAAATTTGGCTGCATCTGAATTGGGCATGAATGCCAACACCCACAGGGCCGAAACCTCAACATGTCAACAATCATTGGAACCTTCAAGGAAAGCTTGCAGTCTTTTGCAAAAAATGGCCAAGAATTATAATAAGTGTCTCCTTAAATCATTAGAACCCAAATGGACCTACATTTTATCATTATCAATATTTCTAGCAAACAGTTGCAAGATGATGATGAAGATATTTAGTTTGGTATGAAATTTGGTATGGAACCAGAATAATTTGCATATATGTCAAATCTATACCAAATCAACAAAATTTAGAGAATTGGAAAAATTTGTCCTCGAGATCCCACACTGGAACTGATCGTTATTCAAGAAGGGTATGACCGGCAGAAAATTGACTCAATAATAATTATGTTTAGGCATCAAAAATTTGGAAGAATTAAATTTGAAGTTTTTGCAGATTTATTCTTCACTTACTCTGAGAGAACTCAACATGGATGTTATAGAAAAAGAGTTCAAATCTCTTCAAAAGAACTTTTCCTCTGAGCTTTCATAAGAGCATAATAATTAATTGTCTTATCACTAGTGGGTGCTGCTATTAGGTGCAAAGTTTTGCATTTGAATTAGCAGGACTCTTTTGAATCTTGCCTTGGGGAAACTGGATATAACATCTCCAAGGCTAGCGCAAAGAGAATGATATCTAGTGATCAAGGGTTTAGAGCGGAGGACCTTCAATTGATGTGCCAGGAGTTTGTGCCAGCATTACAGGAAGCTTCTACTGCAACAGATCATAGTGCAAGTTTATGCGCCAATGCAATCCTAATATTGCTTCTATCCTTGTTGATAAGTTTAGTTGAGATTTATATTTATATGTGAGGGCCGGAAGGGAAATCTCATATTTCTTCCTACAGAAGTATTTGTACTACTACTCACTTATGGATGTAAGTGTTGCAGCTGGAATTTGGCTAGCATATAAGAGTGACAAAAATCGTAATCATACCATTCATCCTAGCATCTTCGCAAGTTTTTCAAGGTAGTCAATGTCTTTCCCTTCAGAACAGCAGAATCCTGTATCCCAACTCGTCTACTACACAAAGATTTGATAAAGAAAGAGGGAATGGTATTGAACACAAATATTGCACAAGATTGGCACCGAAAGAAGAAAAATATGATTCCCAATCAACTCTCTATGTAGAAAATTCTTGAATGTGTACACTGAAGACTTGCATGTTTTCTGACAGAAATGGATACATGCAGGATGCACAAAACATAAAAGGGCATCTCCGAAAACATACAAGGATGACAATAAAACTAGGCAGTTATAAACCTAATGGAGCACACGCTAAGAAATCTCTCCAGCCATTCAAATCAGCTGAAACGGATAGCAACATACCTCATGGGGAATGGAGGAGATGGTCTTTGCTAGTGACACTTGTCCAACAGGCTGTCGGCGAAATCGTGGAAGCCAGTAATTTTGCTAAGGGCATTGTCGGCATTTTTTCTGATGCTACTTTTGATAAATTAGTAAAGGATCTGAAAACACCACAAAGTGCCTTAAATGATGTCAATTTGGTGGAAAAGCTGTAGAAAAATGAGGTCCTTTCAGTGTGTAGAAATAATGGTAGGCAACTCAATCATACTGAACATTGGAACTTCAACGCTACACTGTCGACTCCACCAACAAAATGTCAATTTGTGCCCTTGTGTTTTTAGAATGATGGCTTCTTTAATGGTATAGATGGGTTAGATCCAGGGAGTACAGACAAGAAGCCTTCAACTAGGAAAGGTCACAAGGTTGCTTATGTAAGTGTTAAGGGTATTAGTAACCTATTGACTAATTTTCTTAACTCTCTATGTAGAGTCTAGAGCAGTCAAGTGTAGATGACTTGGATCACTGTTTTTCCTAACTCTTTATGTAGAGCAGCAATCCCTTGACTCTTACACCCTGCATCAAAACCAATCAACATCTCCTACACTCATCCCTTATGGACCTATGAGTAATAAACAGTAAGGAGCATTGTTATTAAGGAATGGACTATTTGGATCATGGGTGATCAAAATAAATGACAGGAACTTCCATCTTTAATGAAGGTCTCTAACTGTGAAAGGAAAATCCAAATGGTTTTATCCCAACACCACAGAAAACAGGGTTCGGTATTGCATAACATTAGTGAATTGGTTTAGACCAGACTGGTAGCCCTGTACAACATTACCAGTGAATTAAGCCATTAAAATTCTGACAGACCTCACAACCAATAATAGTGGATGAACTCAAACTTCCACACTACTCACGGAGGATGCTAATCATATGAAGGGTTAACAGGATTCTATTCAACACCCGGCCAAACTAATGTGGTCTCGGGATGAATTCAGAAACTAGACCACACAAATGCTACCAGTCCTGTGCTATAGCACCAGTCTAATTCGCTTAACAAACTATCAACAATTGGGTTCCATACCTGATTACTCCCTTTGAGGGCCCATCGAATTCGGGAGCACCAAGACTCGAGACACTTACAAGGCTGAATTTGAATGCTTGTCGACTGTGCAGAGAAGCCGATTAGGGCACACACAAAAGGGGAACGCTTGGAAGAAATGGTGTCTTCCTGAGATCAAATAGAACATCTAAGGGATGTCCACACGGTGCCAAACCCGCAATTTGAGATCTTGATGCTTGGTCGATGGTGAGTTATGCACTGCTGTGCATTCTACAGTTTGGCACACACCCAATGGTATCCGCCTAGAGCTCGGTCACTCTTCCATTTTCCTGCCCGAACACACAAACTACTTGCAGAGTCTTTAAGAACATGCTGAAACAAAACTTTCCACCAGAGATCAACCGATTCTCATGGTGGAATTGTTTCGAGTAAGCCAACCCGAGCGGCAGGCTTTGAAGGGGAGCCCACAAATGGTTTGCAGAATTAGAAACTTGATACTTATGTTTATGAGAAGTCTCTTCTCCTTGAATTCAAAGCATACCCAAACTAATCCATAGAGTCTTCAAACTAAGTAGCTTTCATTCAATTCTAGGGTCGTGAGAGACCACACAAATCACTGGTGTCACCGAGGTTGCAGGAAAAAATGGATTCTTATTATTGATTGAGCAAAATATTTCAATGTCTTCTTTCTTCCAGTCACCTGTGGGGCTTAAGAAAACCTTCCCCCAATAGCTTTACAACAGTTTTGAACTACTTAGCCGTTTGGGGGGTGTAAACGATTACAAATAGTTTAACAGTATTATTTGTTAAACTGAACATAGTTGCTATATGCAATATTTTCAATTATGCAACAAAATGAGCAAAGAGATTCAACAGAGAACTTTAGTCCCTAAAGGAACTAACTTATTAAGAACCATCCTAGGACACTAACTAACCTAGAACAGTCATTTACTGATCCCAGTGACCATAGTGTATCAAGTGGCTTATAAATGGCCAAACTTGTACCCAGGTCTTACATTTGGATTGAGAGGATGAACAAACTCTAAATATCTACACTAAAAGATTCCTTGGACTCCTTGGGGTTAAGGGTACATTGAATGTATGAAGAGTTGTTCATGAGGTGGAGGGTGCTCTTGCACCAGTTGCCCACAAGTTTAGAATGATAACTCCTGAGAACAAAGTGAATGCTTTGTCCTCTCGAGCTACTTCATCTTCATTAGAATTCCATCGGAGAGCAGAGAAACAACAGCTACGGGAAAGAGCAAGAGCTGAATTGTTGCAGGTAGGTACAAGAGTTCAAACACAAATGAAATTTCATACTTCTAACTATGCTGATAAGTATAGGAAGAATGTAAAGGCTGTAGCATCAGCACTGGCTTCTTGCTACAATTTTCCTGCAAGGTCAATTGGGGAACAGAAAACTCTACTGAAAGTTGATCAGATTACTCCCCGACGAAAGCCATGGATTTCTCATCCTAAGCCCGTCAAGGCCATCATTTTTCCCAATCCAGCTTTCATTCCCTCACCTTCTGATTCTCGAAATAGTTTGGGGAAGCTTTCAAAGAAGGGATTTGACACTCCAAAGCTGAAAGTGTTTTCTAGAAGTGGAAAGGAAAATGTACCACTTACTCGAAAAATGGGTACTTCATCCACTTTAAGTACTTCAAAAATAAAATAAAATTCTTCTCTGCTGAAAGTACCCATGCAGACACCTAGTAGGATGATTAAGCAAGCTTCTACAGCATCTCGTCTTGCTAGAAATGCTCATCCCTCTATTACAAATCAGAAAAATCCCTTCAAAGTTTCCAAGTTGTTATCTCCCTCAAAAAGCAAGATTCCCAAGCACTTCTCATCGTCAAAGAAACCAATTTGGTTCCATAGAAGCCGTATTGCATTACATTCGTCTTTGACTCCTGCCACTCGCACCATAAGTCTACTTTCAAGAGAGAGGATTCATTCGCCAGTGCAGCCTTTACCTTCTCTCATATCTAAATTACCTTCTAGGAGGAAGAGGAACTCTAGTCCCGTGCCCAATACTCATGTTGATCTGAATAAAAAATTTGAATCATGTTCCATGGAAGATGAAGCTCCCAGTGAAATTGGTGAATCCAAGGAATCAATTGCAACAAGGTTATTCCCTTGCCTCCTGCTCGGGTGAAAACATTGCCAATGGATTTTATCAAAAAATAAATTTGAAATTATTTACTTTAAATCATCATTGATGATTAGCAATGCACAACACACTGCAATTGTTTTTGTGCTACATCAGATTTATCTTTCACCAATATTCCTAAACTTAAGTGCTTAATCTCTCTAATGTACCTTTCAAAATAATATGCTCAATTTATCATTCTTCACTAAATTATATCTATTTAATCTAAATTTATTTATTTAATTAGTCTAAAATAACTCGAGGAAATGACATTTTCTTCACAAACATTTAAATATATTACAAAAATGAAACAATAAAATATATATGATGAATTTAAAATTAAAATAAATCAATATATTCGATTAAAAAGTTAAAAACTAAAGGAAAAAATGTTGTAGATCAATGGTCACTACAGTTAGGGATTCGTAGTGGTACTAAGTTGTCATATGTAACCATTGGGGACCTGTAGTGGTACTAAGTTGTCATATGTAACCATTACATCTCCGTTATTAAGAAATGTAAAATGAACACTTAACTATTTACAGCTAAAAATTGAAGATGTGATTTATCATACAACTAGTCAAAATAGCACTAACATGTATATAACTAATAAGTCGGCTTTTAAGTTATATTCAAATTTCAAAAAACATTCCCATATAAATAACCATAGGGCTTCAATTTTGAATCCTCTCATCTGCTCTGTAACTGACTGATTTCAAATTTGGTGGTTGCAGGCTTGTGCTAAACTAAGACTCGGGGGCTGTATTCTGTTGCTCGTCAATTTCCTCACTAACATACAGCAAACTGATAACAAATAGACTTCTTGTGTACTGTAATTTATCTTGATTATTTTGCATATCTTTGGGCTTTGGTTTTATTTTGGGTTGTTTTGTGTTTTTTGTTGTTGTTGTGAATTACAGGTTTTATTTCAATTAGAAACAATGAAGGTGGCTTTTAGGTCACCTCAAACAGCAAGCATCAAGAATCTCCCGAGAAGGGCCCCTAAGATCACCCGTCCTCTGCGAAAGCAATTGGCAACTCCGATACAAAATGTGTGTATTGCATTTCTCTTTTATTTCTTATAGAAATACATCACATTTTAGTTTTTCTTTTTATTAGTTTTGAGATCATCATTGATTTGTCATTGCAGGGGGACAGGTTTATTGCTAACAGAAGTTCCATGGATTTTGACTGGGCTCGGTATTTGGTAAATAAAAGAGATATCATTGGAAATACACTCTTCATGGAAGAATATGACAGTGAGCAAACAACAAGTCTGTTGATGGATTCTTCTAAGATGTCAAGAGTTTTGAGCTTTAGTAGAAAGCCATCTGCACAAGGATTGCAATCCATCTATTATGAATCTCTTTCTGATGATACTGGGGCCAGAATTAGCAGATCACAGAGGCGCTATATACCTCAAGTAAGGGTTTTAACTTTTTTTTTCTGTAGGTTATGATTGGCTTTAGGGTTCCACGGGAATTCCCACAATGGTAGTAAACTAGTTTTTGTCACTGATTTTGTTGTCTTGTGATAGAATTTTAGGATTGTTTGAAGATGTGATAAATTCCATTGGTCAGTCCAAGAAGATTTGTATAGACTTTGGGTTTTATATATCTGTCAATCCATAATATCTTGATTTCAGATTGACATTATTAATCCTGAACAATCGATTAGGATTGATCACTTTAATGTGTTTGAAGATCATATAGCTCATCAAGCAGAATGAGGCTTAGGTGCCAAGATTTAGGAATAAAACTGTAACTATGTTAGATTTGGGTATAGTAGCAAGGAGATAGGAGCAGGAGACGAAACCTATCCTAAAAAGCCAAGCTTCCTGACGACTATGAACATGATGAACATTGATATTATGGTTTGTTGTTACAATTGCGAGAATTCGGTTTATGTGCTTGATTTTATGAATATTTTGTCTTTTGGAAAAAAAGGGCTGAGCTTTTGGATCTTGTAAATTCAGTTGAGGTTTCAAATTTGGTACTCTTATATTCCAAGGACCGGGCAAATTCTTTAGTGTGATAAGATGTTTCATAAGTTGCCAGAGATTCATTAGCAGTACTTGATATACTTGTGCAGGGAATCAGCTATCTGACTAACTAGCTTATTGAGAATTGTGGGTTTTTATCTTAATTGCGAATTTTGACTTTGTTATGCCGTTGTTTGCAGCATGCAGAGAGAACTTTGGATGCCCCAAATATTGTTGATGATAGTAATTTGAATCTGCTGGATTGGAGTGGCAGCAATATTTTATCGATAGCACTTGGCAATGCAGTTTACTTATGGGATGCAAACAGGAGCATTTCTTCTGAGCTATTGACAGTAGATGATGATGATGGTCCAGTAAGCAGTGTTAATTGGGCACCTGATGGAAAACACATTGCCATTGGATTGACTAGCTCTACTGTACAGATATGGGACCCTGCATGTAATCGACAGGTAAAGAATGAAGTCTTTGATGTCTTACTTTTGATTATTTGTATTCAAGTGCAACCTTATAAACATGGTACTGTCATCACATTGAATGCAGTTGAGATCTTTGAAAGGTCATCATGGCCGTGTAGGATCACTTTCCTGGAATGACAGTATTCTCGCAACTGGTGGGGAGGACAGTTCAATAATTATTCATGATGTTCGTATCCGTAGATCCAATGTTAAGACACACACAGGCCATGAGCAGGAAGTTTGTGGATTGAAATGGTCCTTATCTGGCCAGCAACTTGCGAGTGGAGGCAGTGATAGCTTGCTTCATATTTGGGACAAGAGCATGTCGTCCTCTAATGTTAGAAATCAGTATCTTCACAGGATGGATAAACATTCTGATGCAGTTACAGCCTTGGCATGGTGCCCTTTCCAGCACAATCTTTTGGCATCTGGTGGAGGTCTTGCAGACCAATCTATTAAGTTCTGGAATAGTCTTACTGGGGCATGTCTAAATACCATTGACACCAACTCTTCAGTTTCTGCATTGTTGTGGAATAAGCATGAGCGTGAGCTGTTGAGTGCACATGGGTATAGCGAGAACCAGTTGACCTTATGGAAATACCCATCTATGGCTAAGATTGCAGAGCTTACTGGCCATACTTCTAGGGTACTGCATCTGGCACAGGTATGCATGCTATTGGTATATGGATACGTTTGCATGTCTGCGTTGTCTGAATCAATTAATATTAACCCTCATTGTATTTTGTATTCTAGAGCCCGGATGGGTATACTGTTGCATCAGCTGGAGCAGACGAGACACTGAAGCTTTGGCAAGTCTTTGGAGCCCCTGATACCTCAAAGAGTACCAAATCTAAAGAGTCAGAGGGTCTTTTCAACAATTATCATACGCATATTCGCTAGGAGTCAATTGATCTCGTGGAACAAGAAAATTTACACTTTCCTGATACATATCATGGCATACAGTCGACCATAATTGGACTGACAGAGAGATTCTATGACCCTCTCACAGTCTATGGAATGGGCATCAAAAGTTTGATCTTGAGATGTTTGAGAACGCATATAACATTTTGTATGGAAGGCCCAGGGCAACTGAAGCTGAGATTATTCAAGCTGCTGCAGCTACCAATGCAATTGCACACCACTTCATATCGTAAGTTCACAAATAACTGTTCAGCTTAAAAATAATGTGTACAATGTTCATAACTAATTTTGTATATACATTGCAGGAACTTGAAAGATTGGTATGAGACCAAGTGTGGCTCGGTGAGGCGACAAGTGCATTGGATGGGGAGAGTGAGTGAGAAGGCGGTGCACAATGGATTTTTGTAGCTGAACAGATCATGGTTTTGAATTGTCTATATCTTTTTGTTGGGCGTTTATAAACGCCGCCTGTGTCAAGGAAGTCCAAAAACTCCGAAGTTTTTTTGCCCTTAAACTGGTTATATTATTACATATTCTCTTTGACTTGCTTAATCTCAAGTTGAAATTCCCACCTCATTCATATTGATTGCTGGACTAGTTTCAAACATGTTATCATTGACTTGTAAATTTCCACTGCATTTATATACTTCATAATTTTGCCAATAGGACATTATTAATTTAACCCAAGCATTAGAGAGCGTGGGTAAGAAGTAAATTTCATGTAAGAAGAATGAAAAGTTACAGTTTCAAAGTTTATTTGATGCATTGGAGAAATTCAAATCTTCCAATTTCTTTATTTGGTTGTTCTTATCATTTTAGCACTGTTTAGCTGGAATGAACTTATATTATTGTATTTTAACAGAATTAGTGGCATTGTTAGGGTTGATGGAATGAATATTAACTATTATAATTATCTCAAGACTTAAATTTAAAATAACATAGATTCACATATATATAATATAATAGACATGAATGGAAATTATTTTATTTATTTTAAAATTAGTTTATTTTATTTTAAATTATATTTGTTTTATATAAAGATATTTATTAAGTTTTATTATATCTATAATTTTTATTTAAAATTTTAAAATTTGGTTATTCATATTTAATTTTTTAAATTTATTTATTTCAAAAAATATTTTTTTAAATATGTTTATTTTTAATCATAGTTATACATTTCTTTAAAACTTATAATTTTTATGAGGATATATCTTTGTTTTATTTATTTATTTTGGAGATATTAGATTTATAATAATATTACTATTTTGGCATGTAAATGATTGACAAAGTATGTAAAATTTGTGTTAGCATTTTTACTCCTTGTTGCCATTGTAGAATGCCTACTAGCATTATATTATTGATAATTAAATAATTATTTGACTTAAATATATTATTTGGGCTCTTGATAATATAAAAGAATACGAGATATGAACTACTTAAAGAGCTAGAATTCTTTTTGGAATACATTGTGTAAAAGAGAGGTGAAACATCTTTTCCTTGGAAAAGTCATGCTAAAATAAACAAGTGCCACATAGTGGCTAGTACTCGTGTTTAGTTTTATAATTAATTATAGTTTATATTTATATTTAAAATAATTTTTTAAAAATAAAAATAAAATATAGGTTATAAATAAATTGTTGTGTAGATAAATAAATTGTTTTCTTTTCTTTAAAATTTGGTTAATATATATTTGAAAACAAGAAAGTATAATAATAATAATTTATTTGTTATATGTTGAATACTTAATAATGTAATAATAAATATGGTGTACAATATTAATTTTTTATAATATATATAATAATAATATTAATAAACATAATATTATATATTAAATAAATTGTAATAGAATTATCATTACATGTCATTTAGTTTTTCAATTTTTATTATGTTTCCAATCTCAACAATTTAAAATTTACCTTAAATTATTTGTCATAATTGTTAAAATTGAAAATATAATTATAGAATATATATTTTTATAATTTTATAATCTCAATTTTTTTATGCACTAATTTTGCCTACAATAAAGAAATATGGAAGAGGAACATAATTGAATTCCAAAAATTTCGTATATAAGGGCTCAAATGATTTAGCCACTCAAATTGCCAAAAAATAATTTTTACCTGTTAGAAACTTTTTTTTTGTATTCAAGAAATATATAAAATATGAAATATATAAACTTTTTTTTATGTTAGAAACTTTAAAAAAAATTAGTTTAATTATATTAATTATGAAATATATATAACAAAATAACAAATATCTTAATTTCTAATTGGTCCATACACATTGATTTAATCACTAGTTAAACCGAGAAATTCAAAAATCATTACATAGTACTTGCTTCCCCTACTCTAAACTTTAGATAGTTGTTTAAATCAAGTATTGTTGGGTTGTTGAAATATATATTGATTGATTACTTGGGATCCTTTGTGATTGATTGTTTGGGATCCTTTGTAAGTGTTTGTAAGAATTTTGCTTGTGTGCGAATTGATGATGTTCATAGTAATATATCAGAGATGTGGTTAATGCATATTGTATGGATATGTGATGCACTTGGAAACATAATGTTTATGTCATGTCTTTTTTTTTTTTAAATTTGTTTAATTCATATTTAACCCTTGTTTCCAAGGGTTCCTTGGCAAGGCATTACATGTGCTATATTGGACCAATATGCGATCTCGTTTCTACCCACGAAGAAAGGAATTCCCGGATAAGTGCAAGGTAGATCTACACTTCGAACGCCTGGGATCTAAATAACATTCCCCCTAACTGCCACCTTTTCTTTGAAGACATAACTTGGACTTCGTAGAGTTGATCTTCTATCTGGAAACCTGCGAGTACAAATCTAGCACTTTCTTTATCTTCTGAGCTTCTTAAATTGTTTCTTTCCCAAACAAGAGGGTGTCATACACAAATAGTGAATTTGTTATGAAATGTTAGTGTGGGAAATATTTACCCCTTTTCATTGCTCCTAAGAATGCTTAGTACTAATTTATCTACTCAGTGCCTCTGCCATTAAAAAGAAAAGAATAGAAGAGAGGGGATCTCCTTTCCTAACACCTTGAGTTGCATTAAAGAGACTCACTGGTGAGCCATTAACTATAATTGAAAATTTGGCTTCTTTCAAGCATGATAGTACCTACTTACACTATTTTTTGGAGAATTCAAACCCTCTAAGTAGCTTCATCAAGAAATCCATGTTGACCTTATCATAGGTCTTCATCATGTCCAATTTTACTACACAAGTGGAGAGACATTGAACTCCTTGATAGAATTTTTAGTCCTAGAGAACATTAATGGTTGTCGTTAGTATCATTAAGTCATGTAGTCGGTAAAGGAGACAAGACATGATAGTCGGTCAATACACAAAGCCTAGACACCGAGTAGAACAAAAGGCATTTCACTAAGTTAGCCGAACATAGCTTTGACCGAGCACTCTTACCAAGCCAGATGATCACCGCATACCAAGCATAGTAGTCACCAAGAATTCATATGAACCGAGCACCAGTTAATTACCAAACGATGAATGCAGTATACACCGAGTGAAACAGGAAATGACATAGTAGTTTGGAATGACACAAACTACAAGGCAACTGGTTTACCAAGATCAAGATAAAATTTGATATGGATATAATCATTAAATTATTGATGATTACTATGTAATGTTGATCTAGGTTATTCATTTCTACCATTGATCTTAGGTTTTCTAAAATAGAGGTTAAACCCTAATTAGGTCAAGATTAGTTTGATATAAATTTGTAAGGATTTCATTTTGACATGTATCACACATGTAGTAGCTTCCGCAGTGGAAGACATTTGATGATCGGACATGGTTATGATTGACAAAGCATTGAAGGAACATTCAATTTATCAGGAACAAAAGGCTACCGAGAAGTATTTATTGAGGAGATCAATCACATTAAGGTGATATAACTGTAGATAAGTACATTA
Organism: Chamaecyparis obtusa; assembly: GCA_027943335.1. Classification (NCBI taxonomy): domain Eukaryota; kingdom Viridiplantae; phylum Streptophyta; class Pinopsida; order Cupressales; family Cupressaceae; genus Chamaecyparis; species Chamaecyparis obtusa. The sequence goes on along the minus strand of BSBK01005497.1, from coordinate 931,017 downwards.
TAGATCTAAATCAGGAAAGATTAAGTTGCTATTTACATATCAATCCCACTATTACTCTTTAACTATTGTAGCAGAGTTTAAATCTCTTAATAGAGTGAACTTAACAGTTCTATTGTAAATCTCTTCACCGAGTGCACACATGTATTGTGTTGCTAAAATCCTCTAACCAAGTAGATCTAGCTGATCTCATTGTTACTCCTAATAGGGTAAGATCACCAGAAGTGATCACAAAATTTGTAGCCTTAACTAGAAAACTTTGTTACTGTAGTAGTGAAGCTTTGTGGGTGTCATCCCCACCATAGTTTTTACCTTCTAACAAGGGTTTCTGCATTACCAAAATACTTGAGTTAGGTGTATGAATTTTCATGAATGGTTTATTGATTAGATTACATACATTTGCATTTTAGTTATGTTATGGATGTATGTTACATGCAATTGATATAGTCAGTTAGTGATATTCATGTTTACAAAGATTCAATTTGAAAAGTTTTAAGGGTAGTAATTCACCCCTCCCCTCTTAGTACACATCTTTCCATTATCCTAACAATTGGTATCACATCGAGTTCTCTTGTTTAAGAAGTTTAACCACTGAAGAGAAAAGATTTGAAGGATGGAAAGGTATAAGCTTGATAAGACTATTGAGAATAAAAAATTGTAGTTGTAGATCTACATTGAACAATTCAAGGAAGCCAAAGAAAAAATGAGAGAGTTACTGATCAAAAGGAAGGATATGGCATTTCAGTATAATGAGACTGATTATCATGAAGAAGAGATAGATGATCTATTTGAGGCATCTAGATTTGGATCTGGTAGCATATCTGATGCATTTGAAGGAACCAAATCAGGTCTATTTGAAAAGAATCAACATTGTAAGAATTTTCCTAAGGCAAAGAATAAAAGCCAAGATCTAGAAGCTCAAGAGATAGCACAAGAGAGATAGGCAAAATGATCAAATAATTGATTATAGCCAATTGAATTGAATACAAAGTAGGAGTGCTTGAATATATAGGCAATGCAATAAGAATACATGATAAGGAGATGATAAGATACCAACTAGACATGGTGGAATCCAGGGTAATCTTTAAGAATTCCCCCCTTTAAGAAAGGTGTAAAAAAGTGGTGAAAGTGAGAAGGGAAATTTATTTTTTTTGGCGAAATTATTTTCTTTTCAAAGAAAAAAAAATAATCTGAATTGGCGAATCATTGATGCTCCCTGAAAGTAGGTGGGACTATCTTGGCGAATATATAATAGTATTTATAACTAAAAAAATATAAATTGGCGAATATAAAACATTATTTATATTATAAAAAAAAATACATTGGCGAATAGAAAATAGTATTTATATTATAATAAATATAAATTTGCGAATATAAAAGAGTATTTATATTATAAAAAATATAAATTGGTGAATAGTTGTTGTGACTGGTAACGGTGTGGTTTGTTCGTAGCTTCGGCAGGCTAAAATGAGGGTCGATGCTGACAGTTATGAAGATACGTAATGGTCAAGTTGACGGCGTGCGTGACTTCAGCGGTTATGCTGGTAGGTTGTAGTTGAAGGCCACGAAGATACGCAAAGGATAGGTTGACAGTGTAGGTGACTTTGAAAGTTATGATCGTAGGTAAGATATGGGGTTTCCAAGGCCACATTGGCAGTCTGCGTAACTTAGCTGCAAAGTTGCAGTGACATTGATCACTGAAGTACAATTAATGAGACTTAACAATGACAAGATTTTGATTAAAATTGTAAACATTCATTATCTTTCTTTTCAGAGCCAAGTGACATTATGCGAAAGTTTAATGCAGCTGCCAAGTTGTCAGTTCAAAATTTAAAATCGCAGCTAGGATATGGTGGTTCCGAGGCAACGCCGACAGTTTGCGTAACTTGAGTGGTATGATTATCCATTATCCAGGCCAAGATTTTGATTAGACATTAAAAAGGATAATTTTAGGAGATATGAGTTGTGATTCAACATTTATTATTCTACTTTTTGACTTCGGAGCCAAGTTACGCAAGACATTACAATGTCTGCAATTTTTCTTTACCGATATTCATTAATTTCATCTTGAATTACCACCTAACGTGAAACATTCCTTCAAAATTTATTACGGCTGGCAAGTTGGTGATTATTTTCTTTATATACTCCTCAGTAGTGGAATTGCAGACCATAGGAGCTTTCTAAATTTCTAAATTTGGATGACAAGTTGGTGATTATTTGTATTTTCTTGGCGCTTTCACAGAATGGGTCTTCCAGTAGTTGAGGGATCATCAAATGAGAACCCAGAACCTATTATCCAACCAACTTTGGATATGGAGGAGGAGATTCAACAGGATGTCCTCAGTCATCTAATGTCTACAGCAAGGGATCATCATCATGCTACCAGTTACGCCAGTTACCTGAGTGACATGTTCGAACTTGAAGTAGAACATGACAAGGCGGAGATGCGCGCCATTTTTGACGATCATGGCTTTGACCAGGAGGTGTTCTAGGAGGAGATGAATCAGATGATCTTGTTATTTTCTGCTCTGCACATCGACTAATCTGACTAATCTTTTTTTCTTTGTGCAATGTGGATCTTACGGCTTACCGTTACGAAATTTTTTGTTAATTGTTACTTGTAAGTTGTAATTTGTAAATATGAAATAATCGAATGTAGTTTTCATTTTGGTTTTGAAAATGGTTGGTCCATAGCCGTTCAGAACTTCAGTGAAATGTTGAATTAGTGAATCAGTTTAAGTTACCAGTATTATGTATATAATATATTGTATACCAGTTTTTGAATTAAATAGTAATACTGTAGTCTGTAAATTTGTAATACTGTATAGTAGTATACAAATGAAACAATGAGAAGTCAGACGACTCTTTTTCAAATAGTGTTACTGGTTCTGAAGTTACGCCTAGCTATTTCATAGCTTCTCAATGTTTAAAACTTTAATTTATTATGATGGTTCTGAAGTTACGCCTGGCTGTTTCATAGCTTCTCAATGTTTAAACCTTTAATTTATTATGATGGTTCCGAAGTTACGCCTGGCTATTTTGTAACTTCTCAACAGTTAATTTATGATGGTTAGGGGTTTCGAAGTAATGCTTGGTTGTTTCGTAACTTCTCAACGTTTAATTTAATATGATGATGATGTGTTATGAAGTTACGCCTGGCTGTTTCGTAGCTTCTCAACGTTTAAAATTTTAATTTATTATGATGGTTCTGTAGTTACGCCTGGCTGTTTTGTAGCTTCTTAACGTTTAAAACTTTAATTTATTATGATGGTTCTGAAGTTACACCTGGCTATTTTGTAACTTCTCAACGGTTAATTTATTATGATGGTTAGGGGTTCCGAAGTAACGCTTGGCTGTTTCGTAGCTTCTCAATATTTAATTTAATATGGTGATGTGTTTCGAAGTTACACCTGGTTGTTTCGTAGCTTCTCAACGTTTAAAACTTTAATTTATTATGATGGTTCCGAAGTTACGCCTGGCTATTTTGTAGCTTCTCAACGGTTAATTTATTATGATGGTTAGGGATTCTGAAGTAACGCATGGCTATTGCGTAACTTTGTAAGGGGTTGAAAAGTGAGAGACGGTCTGACGGAGACTAAGTTGCATGCTGATGCCACGGCCCATGTGGAAAGTGGGAACTTTCAACTTGGGAAGTACAAGTGTCATCATTCACGCGGCATGCTAGGCTGTGTTGTAACATCTCAAGGTTTCATTTTTCTGGTCAGTTTAATGGCTAAGGGCCAAGGCCCCTGATTTGCAGTTAGCAATTTAGCATAGTTGAGATAGGGTATTAGGGACCTAGGGTTAGAAACTTAGAAACTTAGATGTACCATTGACAATGACACTTATCTAAATTTTGAAAAAGGTAATTACTAATTTCATGCGTGTGTGACTGTGCTTGATGAGACATTGAGATTTTAATTTTTAATATAGTAGGTGGCCTAGTGGCTGGTACCCTGGTTGTACTTGTGAGTTTCTTGTTACTTGTTAGTTATTAAATAAAGTTCACACTTCAGAGCATCCATAATTTCCAGAGTTGAAGAGAAACCAAAGAGTTTAGTACTTAAAAGAATGGCAGCACAAGGATCTTCTGATGTTGTTGCAGTACCGGAAAAGAGTGCCATTATGCATTCAAGAACAAAGAGGCCAAACATATACACTAAAGAATGGATGAAACTATTGCCTGGATCCTCAAATTTGCAATCAGATAATGCTTATGAATGGAGGGACCCTTATGCATTCTGCAGGGATGTTGAATGCCCAAACACAACTGGGTATGAGCTCTTCATGTTTTTCTATAACAATAGAATTAGAGGCCCTCCTGTTTCAAACCCATGGGAGAGGAACTTGGCAAATTTGATAGTACCTGAGGTATTTTTGGATGTAGACCTCATGAAAGTGCTAATTCAAGCATACAATCTAGTGACACAAGCTTTCCACAAGCATGACAAGTCTATACTCTGCATGTTAGATAGAGCGTCTTTTACTCAAGCTTTCGACCTTCAGGGACCTATGAGTGTGGATATTGACCTAGCAAGAGAGGAGGCCCTATTTAATAGACATAGAAATTACTACCATGGAAAGGTTATGAGGAGGCATATTCATAGAGGAATCAAAGAGGCAGGGTTGTTACCCAAGAAGCTTGCAGATTCATTTGATATTGAGCTTTTCTTTACCTATTTCCAGAATACCATCTATGGTCTACACAAAGTTATTGGACTAGATGGAGGTTTGATAGTGACTGCTGACATTTTTTTCATGGCTACAGATGTTCAGGATCAGTACACCAACAAGGAGTTTGATTATGTGGGGCACATAATCAATGTAATGCACTCTGAGTTGATGAATGCGAAGATTGATTTGAAAAGCTTCAAGTTCAATCACTACTCCATGCTGATGCACCTGATCCTCTATTTCAATATTGGCTACATCAACCCAGGGTTCATCGATGAGACCGAGAGTGAGGGAGGAACTGTTCCAGTTCAGCTGTGGACCAGGGTATGGGATAGAACTTACCCTTTCTCTAATTCCATTGCTTTTTTTAGTGATTTTGTGAATCTAGTAATGAACATGTTAGGTATTGTGAGGGATAGATTTCCTTTACTTGTTAGAAAATTGCTTAGACCCTTAGCATTTAATATGGACAATGACAATTATGAGAATGACATCAAGCACAATTGGGGTGATATGTTTTTTTTTGAGAATTTTACTCTTATAAGAGTGTATGCTTGCCCTCAACCTCCATACATACTGCTAACATTTGTCCTAGAAAGATTGGCAATAGTAGAATTCTTGTGGCAGCTTAGGATCATGATGGATAGAGAGCACTTAGGCCCTAAAAGACATAAGGGAACCTTTCTAGCAAGGAGGTTCCAAATATGGGATTTCTCTATAGGTAAAGATGCTGTGGACCAAATCCATGAATTTCTCAAACAATTCAGATTGCCCTATAGTTAAGCAAGGATGTATGACCCTGAAGACTTCGTTAGAGGAGCATTGAGAGAAATGAGGAATCACAATTTGGCTCTAAATCAGCCTATGGCAGAGGAGGATGTTATTAGAAATATTTTTAGCAAAGTTACCTATCAAGAGAGAACCTTTAAATGGGAAAATATTGTAAGGGTAGAGGAACAATTGAAAAAGGCAAACCCTACCTTCCCCGATTTCTTTCTTGATCTGAAATACATGAATAAAATTGAAATGTGTTTAGAGAATTACAAAGATATTATGTCTAAATTGCCAGACATCCCTTAGGAGAAGGAGGAGGACAGAATAAACCCTGAAGAAGTTGAACCCGATGTAGATTTTATGGGAGAAATAGAACAAGCTGAGCCATCCACATCTGAGCAGGGGCCATCAAAGAAACAAAAGTTGATGAATGTACCCGAAAAGGCAAGGCAAAAGGCACTACAAATCCTACTAGGTAATAACCATTACTTTGCTGACTTAAGACAAAAAATTTTCACATTAATGGTAGATGAGGGAGAAAAGGTCGTAGATGAGTTAGAATTGGCTGCAACTAGATTGGATGATAGGGTCATCCAGGCTAAAGAGTTTATAGATGATGATGAATTCATCAAGTCCATTGAGTTTAAAAGTTTTCTCTTTAGAGCTAAACAGAATGAATTAACACTATCTTTGAAACCAGGGGAATCAGAGGAAAAAATTATTCAAATGATTGAAAAATTATAGGCCTATGATCCCAACAGTGAAACATTAAGTGTGGAGGAGGCAAGAGATCTAGTAAAGAGAAGTGGCATGTTGCTGATCCCTGGATGGGACTTGGAGTCCTCATTCCTAATTGACCAAATCAAGAGGCAAGATAAAGCTGTAGCTTATGAAGCTTTTGGCCCTGATGGACTCACGAGGGGTTTTGGATTCAATATGGACACTAAGACACTAGCAGTATGATGTGTGGCCCCAGAATCTAGTAAGCCCAGATTGGTTGACATCCAAGACACCGCATAGGGTAGCCAATTAATATGGAGGTTGCAGGCTACTATAGGATCAGAGATAGAAAATCTCTTACACTATGCATCCTCCATGAATAAAGTAGTGGTTGAGGACTTGGAGAACAAGCTAGCCAAGACATTCAGAGATTATGTGGCAACTAGAAAAAAGTTTGAAGAGGAACTGAAGAAGAATTATTTGCTGGATAAGACTGTGAAGGAGCTAAAAGATGAAATAAATACTCTAAAAAATCATTCCAGGGTATTTACAGAGGTCTATGATGCAGGGGTCCAAACTGAGCATGAGGGGGGCTTAGCTATAGAACTTGCAATAGAAAATATAAATGAGGAGAAGAATGAGGCCATCTTACAGGCCCTGTTAGATATTCTGCAGCACAAAATAAATTAATTAAAGATAAATTTGATCTTGTTTTTAATGCTTATGGCAAGTTGCCAGAATTACAGAAAGAAGTGGATAGCTATGTAAAAATTTTAAGTGGGCATCATGCAACTTGGTCTACCAGAACACCACTTTTTGATAGATTGGCATTTGCTCAATCTTTGAGAAGTGATATTCTAGAGATAGTTGTGAGGGTTGGTGAGGAGATAGACAGAATTAAAGCCATATTACCACTTTTTAAGGGTAAGGAAAATTTGATAGAGGCTAAGATAGCCATGCTTAACTCCTGTTCCAACAAGTTTATCCCTTCCATTAAGAATGGGGATGGAGCCATAAAGAGCCTTGATCAGTGGAGGTCAGATGCTGATCTTTTATTGCCTAGGAAGGAGGCATTTTTAGGTGAGGGGAATAATGTTGATTTGGAGAGCTTTAATAAAACCCTGGATGAAGCTATTAAGGCAGAGACAGATCTCACCAGGTTTGTAATAGATGTCAAAGCAATTATAGATGCTAGGTGGGGAAGACAAAAAGCACAACTACAGCTCATCCAGGACTTCAATTGGCCGTCAGAGGAAGAAGTAACTGCATGTGATGAGCTAACAAAGGCCAAGAAAGTTAAATCCACTGCAGTTGACTTGGACATTTTGGATGATGAGTAAGGAGGACATCTGGAGCACCTGACACCTAAGCTTAGAATACGGGGATGATAAGCTATCATTTAAGAATGGTGTAAGTTAGTCGGAATGGAAGTCACCATATCTTGTTATAACAACAGCTATCATGAATACTCATAGACAAAGGTGTCAGTTATCAGTGATCCAGGATGCAGAACAGGCCGAAACAATTTTGTCTTTCCACCACCTGAGGGCTCATTGTATTTTGTCTTTTATTTCTTTATTTCTTATGCTTTTTAAGTTTAGGGTTTTCAACCATCCAAAGCTTGTTGCATTCCCATTCATGAGGGAATTCCAAGATGGTTGAAACGAGGTATAAATAGAGTTGAAGACTCATTTTTGGGATAGAGTTGAAAGATAATAGAAAAATTTGAACAGAATTGCTTTGAAGCAGACTTCTAAGTTATGTGTCTGACCTTCTGAGTAATTGAATTTTGAATGTAATTAGCGAGTTGATTTTAATACAAATACACTACAACTTTTTCCATATATTGTTGTTGTCTCTTTACTTTTATCAGTAATCATTAGAAGGTAATACGGTAATTCTTGCCTAAGTATGTGGAGCTCAAAAATGAAGGACTATCCTATCCAATCCTCAGAGTCAGCAATTAGGTGTTTCTCTTGTTTGAATTAGTCTCAAGAAGCATAGTCTAAAGTAACCTTTCAAAAATTTGATTCATGCAAGAAAAATCCCTAACAGAGCTCATTCATTGGCTCAAGTCAAGAATCTCAATTCTAATTAAGTAAATGTTTAGTATTAGGAAATTAAGTAATTGACAAATAATAAATTGACCATGTTGGTAGTATTTTTTAGTTTTCACAATTGTTTTGAGAATTTCCTGCAATTTTCCTCCCGAAGGCCTGAATTTCAATCAAAATGTTAAAACCCTAAGTGCTAGGTTGAGATATGCTCTAAAAATCGATTAAACCCTAGAAAGGTGTTGGCACTTCAATTTTTCAGTATGTCAATCTTCTGAAATTTTTATAAAATTGAAGTGTGCATAAGTGTTAAAAGATTGTGATATTTTTGCTACAGAAAACCCACAAAAAATCCTGCAAATTTATCAAGATTTTCCCCCATATCCAGCTAGCCCTAGTTAAAGTTCAAGTTTGAGGAAAGCCCTAAATATTTGCCACTTTCATAAAAAACCTAGGTTGCTCTTTTCATTTCTATTTGAGTGTTACTTTTTGAGTCACTTAGGTTCATAGAAGAGCACGTGTGTTTATTTTATCATCACGTAGGGGTCATATCTTTATTTTCCCTAAGTCCAAAGGCCCGGTGATATAAATAATATGTCCTAAGTCCCGAATACCTCATATTCTAATGTTTCGGATGTCATTCAGCTTTGAATCTTTAATGAAGATCTAACGATGGTTGTGGAATCTTTTTATTTGAGACGGTGGGGCCAGTGTCAGAAGGATCTTCAGAGGTGAAAGTAACAAAGGAAAGATCAGATGGCTGTCGTATAATCTCATAGGATCTTAGAGGCCTATGCAATCATGCGACCAACCGTCGATCTTGCATAAAGACAAGCGCGATTCTCAAGTGGGACCGTCGATTGCTCTCTTCACAAGTAGTGATTTTTCATTGGCTAAAAGCAGTGGGGCCAGAAACTCAAAAGGATGTTGACAGTGGTTGCATGGTAGCGGTTTTTCATATGATCGTATAGGCTATTTTTAAGTTATAAGATCATGCGACTAATTGTTGTTCTAACAATAAAGGTTGTAGGGATTGCCACTAGTGAAAAGACTGCTATGACTATTTTTGGTATGATCGCATAGGCCTTTTTCACGCTATGAGATCATGCGAACAAATCGTTAGATGATATACTAGTAAGAATTGATGGTCCTAATTCAAACTGGAGATAAAGTGACGCAAATTTCAAGTTTCCCGTTGAGAAGTGACAGTTCATTTTTTTAGAGGAGTAATGGTTGAATCATGCCGAATAAATTGCTGAGGTGAGTGTTTTAATTGTTTGTATATCAGAATTTTGCGCACTCTCAGAAGCACAAAGAGATCAAAAAATTGTAGAGACCCGAGCGTGAAGAATTGCAAGGACTGGCTGTTGTCTCTCAGTGATTTCCTAGAAAAAAGGTCGGTAAAATACTTATATGATTTGCTTCCCTACTAAAAGAATCATAGTCCCATAGTCTGTATATCTTGCAAAGGTTTTTTAGCATAAACCCTAAAATGGCACCAAGGAAAGAATTGTCTGGTAAAATTGAGTACAGTGAAAGAGGTTTGCATGAGGATTTATTGTAGTTACTTCCCGGCTCTACTACTAACCTAGTGAAAACCAAGAGTCTGATTCCCAAAGACCCTAGGGTAAAGGTAGCGGATGGTCTATATGACATAGCACATTTTATTAGGGAGGCCAAAATCAGTACAATCAATGCAAATGGTGACCTTGATATCACTGGATTAGAGTTATTCAAAGTGGGTTTTAGTCAGAGAAATACCCCTCACCTTGCAAGCAATATATGGCAGTCTGACCTGGAAAAACTTGTGGTACCCAACGTCTTTTTAGATGTTGATTTGATGACCCAGGTTGCAAAGAGTTATGACCCAATCACTAGGGAGGTTAGGGATGCAAAAGGAATGTTATTGATCAAAATTTCTGCTGAAGAGATTAGGAAGGTGTTCAGGTTAAGTGAACCCTCAGACAGTCTAGAGAATATTGATCTTGAAGAACTAAAGCAAGTGTATGATGCACAAAGAAACTATTTCAGAGGCAAATTATTGAAGGACTTTTGCACCAAAATTGGGAAAATGGTTATCATGGGACAGAACACATAGGAGCCTTTTATGATAGAATATTTTGACTTCAGGCCTAAGGGAGCATATTGGATGCCAATACATTTGATGTGCATGGTGATTCAAATTCTGCACCCACACTTGTCTATTACCTTTGATTTTTCTCCATTTATTGCTGAATTAATCCATAATGGATTAGTGAAGATTCAAAAGAATGAAGATGATAGGATTTTCTACTGGTATTCTTTCATAATGTGCATGTTTTTGTTTAAAGGAGAAAACTATTTTGAGCAAGAAATGGAGTTGATAAGACACAAGGATGATGAAGATATGCCAGTCCAATTGTGGAGCCTCACAATGACCTATGATAAAAGGGATCACAGTTTCACAAATTTTGATAAATGTTTTGCAGCCAGACTCAGGAAGTTGTTTGTCCAAGACAACCCAAGAATCCCAGTAGCATTGGCACAGCTCATTAGGCCAAACTAGTTTGCTAAAAATTTGAATATTATACATAATTGGGGTGATGTCATTTTCTACAATGTATCAACTGTCATCAGGTTGTATGGTTTCAAGGGAACCCCTTTTGTATTGCCTTATCATGTACCCCTTAGGATTGGAATCACATAATTTATTAGGCAATTAGGAGATATTGAAGAGTGTGCCCTCACTAGAAAAGGCAAGGGAACTCTATTCCCAAATGTTACCATTGCCCACCAGTTCATAATTACCAAGGGTGGATGGGTTCACATAGATAAAATCATAGCTCCATACCATATGGCTATTCCAATTGCTAGGACAATAGACCCTGAGGGGTTTTATAATGAGATGTTTAAGAAGAGAGCCAAATGTGCCATGGTTAACCACATTTTTAACTTTCCTGAAGATATTGTCAGAAATACCCCATAGTTACAGGAATAGGAGGTTAGGAAGAAAAATGGCTAGTGTACAAAAAGACATTGGATTTCATCCGACATTTTGATTCTAGATGGGACCCCCTGAAGAGCATAACTCCAATGGGCAAGAAAATAGATACTCTCATGAATTGTTTCTAGGATATCTTTCAGACCCTGAGTGAAAAGAAGGAAAAGGTGATGAAGGATGACCTAGAAAGGGCTAAACAGTTGCTGAGCAAACCTGTATTTGCAAAAGGATTACCCCCAGGGAGGTACATGGTACAAAAGAAGACTGGTTACAATGTTGTAGTACCAGAGCAAAGCCAACAAAAGGAAGATAGATAAAAGGGATGTCCCATCAACTTCACAACAGGTTGAGAAATAAATGGAGGTTATAGAGGTCCCTGACTCTCCTCATCTTCAAGCCTCTAAGGATGTAACTGATTCTCCACCCCCATTGAAGAAACAAAGAGTGGAAGAAAGACCTGTTCATGTTGAAGAATATTAATCTCCATCATAGTCACCTCTAAACATTTTGGATGACCAGGGAGTTGTAGAACAGGTACAACAAGTAGATGCTCTAGGTCAAATCTTTATGACCTATGAAGAAATAAATGAGGGAGTGCTAGAGGCACCAGAAAAACCCAAGTTGGATTTAACAATAGGGGAATTGGTAGGTACAGAATTAGACCTTGTAATCAAGCAAGCCTGTTAGGAGTCTTTGGCTGATGATGCTTTTGTTAAAACTAGGGCTTTCGTGCAATTTCTTTGGAAATTGAACATCAACCAGTTTCAAGAAATTTGTGAGAAGAGACATGAAGAGAATCCAGAGAAGTATTTACAAATCATAGAGGAGGAAGTGAAAATACAGATGACTACAAAATTTAAGCAAATTACTCCAGAACAGGGAAGAGATATGGTGAAAGTATAAGGAGTACTAATCCTTCCAGAGTGGGATATAGCTGATGCGGTGGTTTTTGATGAAGTCAAAAAATAGACCACTCCTTTCCACAAGACTAAAGAGGAAGTAGAACAGGCTATCAAAGGGGTCACTTTCAGTGACAATCACCAGGCTTTGGTAATGTGGTCACTAAGAAAGAATGAAAATAACAAGGGAAAACAAATTGTCAGAGATGACCTTTCAGGGAGTCTAATTGTAAGAAGGGTTATTGATACTTCTTTGGTTGAAGCATCAGGTGTGGTAATGGCCACAACACAATTAACATCAAAGGTGGCAAAAAAGGAAGCCAAAGAGAAGGAAGAACTCACTGCCAAGTTGGAAGCAATTTTGAAGGTTTATGGTGAGTTGAAACAGGGGATTCTTGAAAGAGATACTTTAATTGCAGATTTGAAGAAGAGATTGGGGGAGCATGGTCCAATGCAATTATCAGAGTAGATGCAGATTGCTTCCTCCCCTGTTGGGCCTTCCTCTTGAAGCCCTATTATTGAATTTCCTCCTTCTCCTCTTCCTCCTTCCACTGATGAGAAAGACATTGATCAAAAGGTAAAGGAGAAATATGAAAAGAAAATAAAGGATGTTGTTTCACACTTTGTTGCAAAGGTAAGACCTAAGGAAGTATATAAAACTGCAAATCAATTGGCAAATGTCTTAACATCTTTTCAGAAAGAAGTAGCTACTGTGGACAGGATTTTGGAAAAGTGGGTTACAAGGAAAGATAATTTGAAATCATTTTTTGATCAAATTAAGGACAAATATATTGTGGATATAGAGCTAACAAACACTTACAGGTTTGTTAAGGATCTTTTTGATTTTAAGGTAAATAGGGCAAGTATAAGAAGAAGATCAGAAATCTTAAGGGTAAGATACTTCCAGGATGATTTTCAAATTTTTCCTAGTCTCATTAAGGCAGATGGGGTAATTAAAGATAAGGATCAATGGATGGAGTAGATAGATAGACAAGTATTATCTAAAATAGACTCCATTTTAGATACAGATGATAATATCCCATTCATACAACTTGTCGAGCTACTTCAAGATGCTAGGATGCATTTTGCTAATGACAGAATAAAGGTTCGCAAGTTGGTTGCTGAATGGAACAAACTATTACCAAAGAAGGATGAAGTCCTTGCCTTTCATTGGCCGATTGAGGAGACCTATATGACTTGGAAATCAACATATCCCTCAGAGAGTTCAAAAGAAGAAGCATCAAATGAGGAGGCAGCAGGTGGCAGTGTTCCAAACCCTCAAGATCAAAGCCAACAAGGATAAAGTCATCAAGCAGTTATCATGAGCATGGCTATTACACCTGGCAGAAGTTGAACTGCCCTTGGGAGTTACTACAGGATTTTTGGCACTCATTTTAATGATCCATTGTAAAGTTTTGTAACGAGAATTAGAAAGTTTTATTTTCATTTTTTGTCCTATATGAACGCTCCTTTCTTGTCTTTTCTAAAATGATCTGAAGCTTGTTTGCAATCCTTATTTTCTATAAATGAATTACTAGGATCAATGAAAAAGGACCGAGAACTTGATCAATTTGACTGATAAGTTTCTTGAGTCTAGGATATCATAGACTGTAATAGGCATATTTTCTATAGAAGACAGTATCTACTGGTTCAAGTTATTTTCAGAAGGTTACATTGTAAAGCATTTTGTGAGCAAGATATAATATAGCATTTGAATATAATCCAAGATTTATATCTCTCCTTGAGTATCTCTCTTTGAATTATGAATTGTTCTGATTCATTGCATGAATAATCTTTGTGTGTATGTTCATATTTCTCAGCTCTGATCCAGGATCAGATTAAATAAGCTTTGAATATAACATAAATTCTCTAAAGTTTTTCTTAAGGATATACTTGTAAGTAGTGTGAATCTAGGAGCCTTTGATAAAATCCAGGATATACTAGTAAGCATGTGTGCGTTACTAACAGACCACCGGCAATGTTCCGAAGTAACCCTGGGTTGTTTCTTAACTTCTCCACGGTTAAGTGGTTAGGATGCTAATGGGTTCCAAACTTCTGAAGGACTCCCGACTAATGGCGTGCGTAACTTCGGAACACTTTGTCAAGAATAGTTGGTTTACGGAGCTTCGCGAGGGTTTGTTGGCCATTAGTGTTGGCAGTTACGAAGCTGTGATGAAGCATCTGGTAGAAAGGTGTAACTTTAGAAAGGTTATTCAGTTACAAGATTAAATAGCTGAGAGGTTACGAAAGGTTTTGTGCGGGACTTCGCAAGGTTATATCAAATTACAAATTTCTTGAACATTCTACAATTACAAAAATCATATATATCCCTGGCACCTACTATTGTGGACAAAGAGGGACATTCTTGTTCATACAATCTACATTACAAAAATCATGAATTCAAAATTTCAAATTACAAATTACAAAAATCAAAATTGAAATTACAAAAATCATGAACAATACTTATTACTTGTACTTGTAGGCTTGTAGCTAAATATGAGTCAATTAATAAATTATCAATAAATTAATAAATGTTTAGAATCAAGTCCAATTCCATTATCAATTTATCCAACAAGTATAGTAATAAGTATACAGTGTATAAAATTATAAATACCTATTAACAGAATGCTAATTCTAAATCACTTCACAGTTCACTCTTCACTCAGTGTCAGTGAGCAATCTGCCTTGCCCTCTTCTATATCCCACATGGAATCTAGCTCTTCAAATTGACTACTACTACTAGCAAGAGGTTCTTCTTCATTCTGAGTTGGGTATTCAAAATCAAAAAACTCTTCATCTTCATTCTGAGTCTGGGACCAAAATCCATCGTTTGTCTCTGAACCACCATGTTTTGAAGTAGTGTTCAAAAGCCCTCGTCTTTCATGTAGGGAATTCCAAATTGCCAATGCCCTATCATAAGGAAAGTCTGTAACATTGTACTGAGTTACAAACAACCTCAAGCAAGTTTCCAAAATTTTGTCTAGTTTGTTTCTGATCTTTGATTTCAAAAACCCCAATGCACTGAAAACTCTTTCATCTTCCACCGACCCCAATATCATTGTTTGACATAAATCAACAAGTTTGAAATATTTTGATATTGAATCACGCAGTACTTCACTCTTCTCTATCCTTTTCCAAAGCCTGGTTATTGCACCAGGTTGAAATGGATTCTCCAAGTTTTTTAACTGCAATTTCATAAATGATGCAAATTGTCTACATTGTTTTTTAAGAATAGCTGAATCTATAATTCCATCGATTGGTTGTCCATTGCAATCTGCATGTTTTGAAAACTCTCTGATCAATTCATCAATTTTTTTATGAAACATATGAGCATCATGTTGTCTATCTCCGATGTTTTTCCAAAAATGAAGAAACACACAACCCATGGCTTCAAGAATTTCTTCTCTAGGGAATCTTTCACGAATCTCACTTGAAAGTTGGTAGGAAATTGACTTCAAATTCTCACTAACAGATTTAACAAACATGTCAAAATTAGCCCTTTTAACTGGAAGTAGTCTGCCTCGCTTTCCCGTCTTAGATTGGTGCATTGGTATTTCATATCCTTTCACAAACACACATAAATCATTTTTTGCATTGAATTGAAAAAAATTCTTAGCATGATTCAAATCTGTAATTATTTGCCACTTGAAAAAATTTGGGCTTTGAATTGTTATCATATCTGAGTATAAATTATCCAGGGCAACGTATGTCATTTTACGTAAATCTGAGTACTCGTGGATATACATAGTCCTGTCTTGGGCTTTCTTAACAAGCTTTTTCATTAAATCCAGCATGGGGAGAAGACTGGCTAAAGTTAATAGAGTCTCTATATCACTTAACTTATGTAACAAATTAGGAGCTTTGTCTATTGTGAGGCGTTGCTCATATATTACTCCGATCAAGGATTGATATTCTGTTAGAACTCTTTCTACTGGTCCATGCAAAGAGATCCATCTGGTCTCGACATCCTTGAGAAGCTTGTTTCCTGGTGTTACTCCCTATGAGAAAATCTTAAATTTTGCAAAATGTTTAGGACTTCTGTAGAAGTAAGAGTATATGTCGTGAACTAGATCTTCAACTTTTGACACTGTAGGAAAATCGCTTACAATTTTATATGCTAAATTCATTTGATGGGCCATGCAATGTATGCCAAGCATGTAAGGTGCAATACTAGTTTGTAATCTTGCACAGAGACCATTCCTTTGGCCTTGCATTACTGCAGCTCCATCAGCAGCAACACACACTAACTTCTTTCCAATTGTCAAATCATCCATACCAGCAACTTCATGCAAAGCATTCTTCACTTCAGAATATAAGTTTTCTGCTGTTGAATTGCCCCTCATTTTATGAACGCAGAGTAGATGAGCTTGGCGGACATGTTCTTTTACTATATACACATGCATACAAATCCGAGCAGTGTTATCTACTGCAGTAACTTCATCTATGGATAATGAAATGAATCTGGACTGTTTTACTTTCTCCTGTAAATTTTGCTTTTCCACCTCGAAAAGACAGTTTGACATTTCCCATCCAACATTTGTTGACCAATGTGACATGGGTTAGTGAGGAACTTTCAAAAAAGATAATAAATTACCATATTCTGAGAAGTCTCTCATAGGATGCCCTCTGGACATAATATGAAAAACAACACTCATCTGAACGGTCTTTGCGAGGTTTTCTTTATTGGCTGCATGTTTAAACCCAGCCTTGATTGGATTTTCACTACTAGCAATTACTACCATTCTCTTGTTATGCTCTTCATATTCTATGGCATAGTTAACATGAAGACATTCTTCCTTTGATTTCCATCTCACTACTGATATTTCTTGTCCGTCTATGGTCTCTTTTTCATAAACCTTACCAATATGCTTTTCTATAGTGTCAAGCTTTAGCTGCAACTTCTTCTCTCTTTTAAGTTTCCAGGTACAAATCTTACACCTGCATTCTATTGGTTGTTCATCATTGCTTAGGACTGGTTCAATGAACCAGTACTTTGCTACCCAATCAACCTTAAAATTTCTTACCATTTCCCACTCCCGCCCCATTTTTACTTCCCTTTTTCTTTTCTTCCTACCAACATTATTATTATCTTCATTGCTACCATTTTCTTCCAACTAGTTCTGCGTATCCCTTATAACATCTTTCTTCATGCCACCATTGTTATCCTCATTTGATGCATTTTGATTTTTATTTAACTCAGTGACAACCCCGGCTTGTGGTACTGGTACTGGTGAGCTACTGTGAATGGATTTTGCACTCGCAATTGCAGATGTTGATGGAGCAAAAACATTGCCAACTCCAAAGAAAGCCTTTATGGTAGTATCTTTAAGTTTTGGTCATTTTGATGGCCTCCCAGGCCCTTCACTGCCCCGAGGAGTCTTACCCTTGTCTAGCTTTCCAATCTCTTCACTACCCTGAGTCTCAACCTCCCCTGATATCTGAATCCCTTTAGCAGTAGTAGCTTGAGGATACTCAATCTCAGCCTCAGGATAGTCACCCTTGTCCGACATCTTTACCCAATGACCTCTCACTAGTCACTAGGATTCTAGCCTCTACGAATTAAAATTAATAACAATACTGTGAATTGTGAAATGTGAAGTTGAACAAATAATTGTTTACCTTTGTCCTGCTTCCTCTGATTTCTGACTCTCTGAAATGCTGAATCCTCTATTTACTATTGTAAGATTGTTATTTGTAAATCTGGCCCTCCAGGTTCCGGCTCCAAAAATTTGTAATGATGCACGATAAGACTACTTCTAAGTTTTCTAAATTTGATTTGAATTTATATCAATCCATGATACCAAATTCCAAATTTCCAATTTTTAAAATCCCGGGCTTTTGGCAATAATGTGTCGAGTGCCGACCTGATCAATGTTATGTTTGGTGAAAAATTAAATATACGTGGTGAATAATTAATTAACAGGTTGGCGAAATACGTTGTGGACCAATAAAATAATTAATTAATGGGTTGGCGAAATATGTCATAGACCAATAAAATAATTAATTAACGAGTGGCGAAATAGGTCATGGTTAAGATAACAATATAAACCATTTGGCTATTTCAAATTTTATATGCAATTCATAATTAATATCGCTGGTGAATAAGAGACCGTTAAAAGAACCACGTCACATTAATTATAGGCAAATATTATGGTCAACAACATCAAACAACAAATCTGATTGGCGATTCCAATTATTATTCAGCAGTTACCGTGTCAAGATTGGGCGAATATTTGCCAGTGTATACCTACACGATTCACCAATTCCACGAGACATTATACCCAGAATTCACCAAAAGGTGAATATTCACCACTAAAAATTACCCTGGTGGAATCACATGTCCACCAAAGGTAGATCATCCTCCATTGTACATCAAAGTATGTGAAACATGTGCAACAATGAGAGGATGATAATGTGATAAGAGTGTTAAAGGTGGATCTCACACAAAAAGAGGTATGTGATGACAACTATCACACCTAAAGTGGAAATTCTCCAAACCATGTGCTAAAATGAAATGCAAACTCGTAAGTGTCACAATGACAACTAATATGCAAATGCAATATCCTAAGTAGACTTAAGTAAAGCGTAATTAGTAATATTTAATTACATCAACAAATATCTTACTGAACAAGTGAAAGCACTGCAGATCAGTCAAGAGTCACAAATGGTCAGAATGATTGATGTGATGAACAATGCAAGGCAGGCTGAACAAGAATGAAATTTAGCTATTGAAGGTAGGAGGGGAATGAATAAAAAGGTGGAAGAAAATGAATTTGAGATAACGAGACTCACCAAGCATCATTTTGAAATCTCCAAATAGATAGTTGTCATGAGTCGGGAAGTCAACTGAGTAAACATTGAACTTATTAGGAAATTGGAAGACATCGATGAATAGAGAGAAGAAAATGAAAGATTGAAGAGTGAAGGAAAGGTTCAACAACAAAAAAATGATATGATTAAGAAATCTGAAGAAAGTACAAAAAGGATGGATGAATTCCTAATCAATCAAAAAAGACTTGACATCACTACTGGTCTAGGCTATACTGAGCAGGGAGATTCATCAAGGCAAGCTGAATAGAAGAGTGCCTATGCTAATCCAAGGCCAAAGAAGTTCTCATGTTATCATTGTGGAAAACTAGGCCACACATCTAATATTTGCAGAGGCAAAGAAAAAGGTATTCCTAAATCTACTCCTAAATTTAATGGTTATTGCTATAACTATAATAAATATGGACATCAAGCACATGAGTGTAGATCAAAGTTGCATAGGTCACCTAAGAAGCACTACATGGAAAAGCACTTCCGCACTTGCAACATGCATGGACACATATCAAAGGAATCCAGGACAAAGATGAGCAAGTCTGGAAACTGAAAGGAAAAAATAAGATATATCAACCGAGAAGACAAGGTAATGCATATACTTGGGTTAATTCCATTGCATGTGGCAGATATGGACATATTGCAGAAAATTGCATCAGGAAGAACTGGAGAGGAAGATCCTGAAATTAGACAAATTCTAAAATGGCATGTTTGCATTGTCACAAAGTCGGTCACTTGAGAAAATATTGTAGAGACCGAGAACCAGAGGTAAATGATAATGCAAATGGTAACACAATCGAGGAAATCATGAGAATAAGAAATCAAATGTAGATAAAATCAACAAATAGCAATAATGGATAAAGCACTGTAGTCAGTGACACCTCATCTTTTGGATAAGTTAATTTCACCACCTCCAGCTAAGCAATTCAGGTATGTATGGAACTGAATTTCAATCAGTTATATATTACAACAGTTTCTTATATCTATTGAATGAACACAAAATCAACATGAAAATAAGATGCACTAGGGTATTGTATGTTTTGAGCTTAACATATGTATAGTTGGTAAAAGAATGACCGAGTAAAAGATTGTTACTCGCTGAAAATGGAAAGGTTAACCGAGTTGAAGTATCAACGGAGTAATATCTAGTGTTAACCGGGTGGAAGTTTCAAGAGTGATAACCGATAGTCACTATGTTTACCAAGTTGTGATAGGTAAAGAATTTAATGCAAAAGTTTGAGCAAGAAAATAAAGACTTGAAGATCTTCAGTGGGTGCTTGCCTTCAAATATTGAATCTAAATCCTCAATTTCACAACTTGAACTTCTTGACTTGCTTGCACTTGATGAACTGATTTCTTACACATAATTTGTATTGCATCATAATAGATAATCATGGATGTCAAAATGAGAGGTCGTGATGTCCTTTTCTACTCATTTCAAGATTCACAATTGTCAAGCCAAACACAACTAAGATCGGGAAATAAAACACCCTCAGATTGGTCCCAGAGCCCACTTGATTACAATACCCAAAGACAATTTTGATTTAGATCAGCCTAGTCCAAGGATTGTTAATTTCGAAGTAATTATTGGGCTTGTGTAGTGTACAAAGTCTCAGGGGAAGAAAATGACATAAGCGAGAAATAAAGAATAAATACAATTAGATCTAGAAATCACTAAAATGGGTCTAATAGGTCCTAACCACCAATTTTTCGGTGCTAACTTTCAAGATGGTACTCTATATATATATATATATATATATATATATATATATATATATATATATATATATATATATAATGGCCCCTATGTAGCTTGATATTCCTTTGATATACATTGCAAAATTATCAAAAAGGTACCTAAAGAAATCATCAACCATATGAACTAACAATAAACATTAACCTATCTCGTTGCATACCAAAAATTGACTACAATAACTATTGCATCCTTTATTCCTCCATGTTTTCTTCCTGCACTACGTTTTCCCCCTTTTCATCCTGTGAATTGACCCGAGTTTGAACATGTTGCCGCACATTGTTCTGGGTGCAAATAGGTTGCTCACAGAACTAGGAGTCCAACTAGCAGCATCTAGAACCATAGGCCTTGACTGATTTTCTTGACCTAGCCGCACATTATCCTCTGGATCAAGCTATTGTGGTGGTCCATGTTCATGCTCCAACAACACCAATAGAGCCTTTACCTTGTCCCAAATTTTCTCAAGCATCTCATCCCCGCCTTGCCCTTGAGCCAAGATCTCATCCCCAATAATCACCTTGGCATTCTCCTTGAACTAGAGACAATGCATCTGAAACATTGTCCCGATATAATCATCTTTGATTTTTCCTGAGAAGGGGTGCTCCTAGGCATTGACAATAAAAAAGACTTTGGAATTACGCTGAAGGTACTCCACATGTGCATGCTTGCAACTACTACAGAGAGATTGCCCATGATTTCTCCCTTGTCCTCTGAAGATAACATAATGTAGAGCACAGAGGATGAAATGTGAGAAATATTCCTCTAAACAAACATATTTAAATGCCTCATCGTACACGGTGTGATCGTACCAAATCCGCAACATTAATGAAAAGAGACTCAAAATGATTCCTCTTGCATTGTTAAAAATATGGTATTTGTGCCAACACGAGCTTCGTAAATCCTGCAAACAAAGCAAAAAACATTAGTAGAAAACATCTATCCTTCTCACCTCAAGTGAGTCTTCTCCCATAATTACAATGTCTTTTTGCATGTGTAATATAAAGTGGACACATTGTGCATATGACATTGGAGATTTAATTCATCATTGCCACATTTAGTGCAATCATTAAAATGTTTGGCAACTCTATTTTGGAAAATCATAAAATTAAATGAACTTTAAACTCAAATTATTGTACAATTACTTTAATTTATGACCTACAACATACCACCTCGTCAGCATGATGAATTCCCCCCAATTATTCCTATTTTATGACTCACCGAAAACTTCATGAGATATATTTCCACTATCCTTGTTTACAAGCTCTGCAATTACCAGA
Source organism: Chamaecyparis obtusa (assembly GCA_027943335.1). Taxonomy (NCBI): domain Eukaryota; kingdom Viridiplantae; phylum Streptophyta; class Pinopsida; order Cupressales; family Cupressaceae; genus Chamaecyparis; species Chamaecyparis obtusa. Next base: position 909,070 of record BSBK01005497.1, on the reverse strand, counting down.
TATTGAACTAACTAGTCCTTTACAATTAGAATCTCACCTCACCCATATCGCATCCCATGTTTGCAAGATGATCTGCAATTTGTTTCCCTCCCTATATGTGTGTGAAATATAAAAAGCTTCAAATATATCCAGTAACACCCAAGCTTATTGAAGAACATACTGGATTTTCTAGTTCTGACATATTCTCTTCTTGCATGCATCAATAATGATGAGAGTCTCCCTCAACATGAATTCATTTAACACCAAAATAATTTTCTAGATTTAGACCATGTAGTAGGGCCAAAGCTTCAACCATATTATTTGTTCTAGGTGTTATGTGCATTGATTTTACTGCAACTAAGTTTCTAGCTAAATATTGTATGCAAACTCCTGCACCTAACACCCATGGATTTCCTTTAGAGGATCTATTAAAATTCAATTTAATAAATGGTGAAGTCAGGGGAAGCCACCTAAGATCACTTCTACTGACTATAGTCTTAGGGATTCTCATTAGGGAAACTTTAAAAGGAAAAACAATATCTTTCCATGTTTTGAGAATGTGATCATCCCAAGAAGAAACAAATGATGAGCAAGTCTTATTATTTTGGACATGATCCATTATAGATTCAGAGACTTCTTTTTCAATCCTTTCTTGTACATTTTTAATGGGGGAATAAAATCCCTTGAATATATGTGCTTATCATGTTCCCACCATAAGGACCAAATTACCATAGCTGGTATAACCTACAAAATACCTATAAAAAAAGAATCATTATATAATAATGGCTGTTTGACAGAGATCCCATACTATAAAAGGTAGAGGAAAAGACAAATCATGTTTTTGATAACATATACAACCAACATTTTTGTGTAAATGAAAATTGGAGAAATAGATGATCTGTATCCTCCGGATTAGCCCAACACAAGACACAAGTGAATTGATTGGAAATTTGAAACCTAGCAAGTATCTCACCTATAAAGACTTAAATTTTAAGAACCAATCAGTTGAAACTCCTTATCTTGGGAGGAACCATGTTGTTCCAAGAAAAAGAATAAGGTCTATGTGATAGTTCCTGAGAGTCCCTTTTCTCAATTGCTTCATAGCTAATCTTAACTGAATATTTCCCTGTTGTTGAAGGAGCCCAAATGATTCTATCTCATTCTTTTATGATGAACGCTACTCTCTCATTCATAATCTTTCTCAATAATTTCTTTTGATCTATGGTAATCTGCAAGTGATAAACATCTTTCCAAATCTCCTTGCCTATTTTTAAATCTACTGCATCTACATAATCAATTAACTTTTCACCCCAAAATTGAGAAATTAATGGAATAACCATCTGAAGCTCATTTACTTGTGAAAGAGGTGTAAATAAATTCTAGGAATAAGTCCATAATTTCACCTCTTCACGAGTATGCACGTCCTAGGAAATATATGTTGTAACTATGTCTCTTGAAGCTGTAAGAAAATTGCACATTGCCAACCCCTATGGAGGATTTTCTATTGTAAATATTCTTGTGGGATCTAAAGTGTCCATATGATTTTCTTGCATAAGTACTTTACACCAGTTGGTATTTTATTTAGAATACATGTGCCAAATTATCTTTCTCTAAATGCTAAATTTCTTTTAGCAATATCATGCATCCCATCTCCCCCTAACCTCTTATCATCCGCCAAACTTTGTAAGGAAATGAATGGTATTTTTTTAGCCTCATTCATTTTCCTCTCCATAGAAAGTCTCTAATAATATATTCAATTTTTTTCACTATTGTCGTTGGATGTGCTGAAGCTGGAGTTGGTGAAGTTGTGGAAGAGATCTTGCATGATCTTGCAGATCAGATTGTTATCTGATAGTTTATAGTTGTAGAGCTAGTGGTTGCACACTTGGAGGCAAGGAGATTTCTTGGATGCTTGCGAGCTCAAGTTTAGACCCTCCTTAGGGTTTCCATCAGTTGCTGATAGTCTTTAGAACTGGACTAGCTAGATTGTATTGGATCTTTTTGATCTTGCAGAATTGTTTCTGATTGTAATTGGCCCTAACCCGGAAGGCCTTACAGTTGGGCATGTTAATGAAAATTTGTTGAAATAATTGTTGTGTTGTGTTATTCCGCTGTGAAATTCTGAAGCTGCAAGGTTTGGACTGTCCTTAATTGGATCCTCCCTGCCTTGGTTTGCGTCAGTATTTCTATCCTAGATTTTGTTTGTTTAGGGTTTTTGTTTTAAGACATTTGTATAGGGTTTGTATTGTAGGTTGCTCATTCATTTTATTTTTTAATTTTATATTGTTTGATCACTTTGTGTATAGGGTTTTGACATTTTCACAAAGAAAACAAAATAATAACCCAATAAAAAATAATTATATATGTATGAAATACATGAAAAATTAAAATAATAACGTAAATTTTGTTTACATTTAAACAATAAAAGTAAATATAATTCACATATACAACCTATTTTCTTAATAAAAACCAATAAAAATTACTATAAAAAAAGAAAAAAAATAATGAAAATGAAAAAAATCCAAAAAGAGGCCTAGCTGGAGTTTGTTGGGGCCAAAAAGGGAGCGGTATCACACTTGGATGTGGGGCCATGTTTTGTGAAAATGACTTGCACAATGGAAAAAAAAATTAAATACTTTTACGGAATGCTATCCAATTCCGAATGGGGTAGCGTTCTCTCAGGGTCTTGTGTGCTATGGGACCTTGAAGCAAAATGCTACCCCGTTTTATTTTTGCAAGACCCCATTTTGTAGAGCCAACTTTCATGAAAATGACTAAGATTAAAACTTCCCCCATAAGCTGAGCCAACTTCTTTCACTTACCCAATGCCTCCGAGCATAATGGCCCAACATGGGTTTGAACCTTGGTGGTCGCTTCACTAACAAGGTGTTTTAACTACTATGCTACATGTCTGAAGGCATAGATAGTTATGTGTTACAAGAAAGACAAATAATTTCACTCATAAAGATGAGACATGATTTTAGAAAGTTTCAAAATAAAATAGCTGGAAATTATTGAACTTCATTTATCTAATTACAAAATCCTATTTTATTTTAATTTGATTATTTAGTTTAATGTTTAAATTCTCTCAAATTTAATTCACATTTTTTCAACATAAAATTATATTTTCAAAATTATTTATAGTTTTACAAATATTCCTCAAAATTTCCTAAAGATTGCATGTGTGTTGTAATAAAAAATAAATTTGAAATTATTTACTTTAAATCATCATTGATGATTAGCAAGTACCAATGCACAACACATTGCAATTGTTTTTTGTGCTACATCAGATTTATCTTTCACCAATATTCCTAAACCTAAGTGCTTAATCTTTCTAATGTACCTTTCAAAATAATATGCTCAATTTATCATTCTTCACTAAATTATATCTATTTAATCTAAATTTATTTATTTAATTAGTTTAAAATAACTGGAGGAAATGACATTTTCTTCACAAACATTTAAATATATTATAAAAATGAAACAATAAAATATATATGATGAATTTAAAATTAAAATAAATCAATATATTCAATTAAAAAGTTAAAAACTAAAGGAAAAAATGTTGTAGATCAATGGTCACTACAGTTGGGGATTCGTAGTGGTACTAAGTTGTCATATGTAACCGTTGGGGACCTGTAGTGGTACTAAGTTGTCATATGTAACCATTACATCTCCGTTCTTAAGAAATGTAAAATGAACACTTAACTATTTACAGCTAAAAATTGAAGATGTGATTTATCATACAACTAATCAAAATAGCACTAACATGTATATAACTAATAAGTCGGCTTTTAAGTTATATTCAAATTTCAAAAAACATTCCCATATAAATAACCATAGGGCTTCAATTTTCAATCGTCTCATCTGCTCTGTAACTGACTGATTTCAAATTTGGTGGTTGCAGGCTTGTGCTAAACTAAGACTTGGGGGCTGTATTCTGTTGCTCGTCAATTTCCTCACTAACATACAGCAAACTGATAACAAATAGACTTCTTGTGTACTGTAATTTATCTTGATTATTTTGCATATCTTTGGGCTTTGGTTTGTATTTTGGGTTGTTTTGTGTTTTTCCTTGTTGTTGTGAATTACAGGTTTTATTTCAATTAGAAACAATGAAGGCAGCTTTTAGGTCACCTCAAACAGCAAGCATCAAGAATCTCCCGAGAAGGGCTCCTATGATCACCCGTCCTCTGCGAAAGCAATTGGCAACTCCGATACAAAATGTGTGTATTGCATTTCTCTTTTATTTCTTATAGAAATACATCACATTTTAGTTTTTCTTTTTATTGGTTTTCAAATCATCATTGATTTGTCATTGCAGGGGGACAGGTTTATTGCTAACAGAAGTTCCATGGATTTTGACTGGGCTCGGTATTTGGTAAATAAAAGAGATATCATTGGAAATACACTCTTCATGGAAGAATATGACAGTGAGCAAACAGCAAGTCTGTTGATGGATTCTTCTAAGATGTCAAGAGTTTTGAGCTTTAGTAGAAAGCCATCTGCACAAGGATTGCAATCCATCTATTCTGAATCTCTTTCTGATGATACTGGGGCCAGAATTAGCAGATCACAAAGGCGCTATATACCTCAAGTAAGGGTTTTTACATTTTTTTTCTGTAGGTTATGATTGGCTTTAGGGTTCCACGGGAATTCCCACAATGGTAGTAAACTTGTTTTTGTCATTGATTTTGTTGTCTTGTGATAGAAGATTAGGATTGTTTGAAGATGTGATAAATTCCATTGGTCAGTCCAAGAAGATTTGTATAGACTTTGGGTTTTATATATCTGTCAATCCATAATATCTTGATTTCAGATTGACATTATTAATCGTGAACAATCGATTAGGATTGATCAATTTAATGTGTTTGAAGATCATATAGCTCATCAAGCAGAATGAGGCTTAGGTGCCAAGATTTAGGAATAAAACTGTAACTATGTTAGATTTGGGTATAGTAGCAAGGAGATAGGAGCAGGGGACGAGACCTGTCCTAAAAAGCCAAGCTTCCTGACGACTATGAAAATGATCAACATTGATATTCAGCTTTCAGATTAGGGTTTGTTGTTACAATTGCGAGAATTCGATTTATGTGCTTGATTTTATGAATATTTTGTCTTTTGGAAAAAAAGGGATGAGCTTTTGGATCTTGTAAATTCAGTTGAGATTTCAAATTTGGTACTCTTATATTCCAAAGTCCGGGCAAATTCTTTAGTGTGATAAGATGTTTCATAAGTTGCCAGAGATTCATTAGCAGTACTTGATATACTTGTGCAGGGAATCAGCTATCTGACTAACTAGCTTATTGAGAATTGTGGGTTTTTATCTTAATTGCGAATTTTGACTTTGTTATGCCGTTGTTTGCAGCATGCAGAGAGAACTTTGGATGCCCCAAATATTGTTGATGATAGTAATTTGAATCTGCTGGATTGGAGTGGCAGCAATATTTTATCGATAGCACTTGGCAATGCAGTTTACTTATGGGATGCAAACAGGAGCATTTCTTCTGAGCTATTGACAGTAGATGATGATGATGGTCCAGTAAGCAGTGTTAATTGGGCACCTGATGGAAAACACATTGCCATTGGATTGACTAGCTCTACTGTACAGATATGGGACCCTGCATGTAATCGACAGGTAAAGAATGAAGTCTTTGATGTCTTACTTTTGATTATTTGTATTCAAGTGCAACCTTATAAACATGGTACTGTCATCACATTGAATGCAGTTGAGATCTTTGAAAGGTCATCATGGCCGTGTAGGATCACTTTCCTGGAATGACAGTATTCTCGCAACTGGTGGGGAGGACAGTTCAATAATTATTCATGATGTTCGTATCCGTAGATCCAATGTTAAGACACACACAGGCCATGAGCAGGAAGTTTGTGGATTGAAATGGTCCTTATCTGGCCAGCAACTTGCGAGTGGAGGCAGTGATAGCTTGCTTCATATTTGGGACAAGAGCATGTCGTCCTCTTATGTTAGAAATCAGTATCTTCACAGGATGGATGAACATTCTGATGCAGTTACAGCCTTGGCATGGTGCCCTTTCCAGCACAATCTTTTGGCATCTGGTGGAGGTCTTGCAGACCAATCTATTAAGTTCTGGAATAGTCTTACTGGGGCATGTCTAAATACCATTGACACCAACTCTTCAGTTTCTGCATTGTTGTGGAATAAGCATGAGCGTGAGCTGTTGAGTGCACATGGGTATAGCGAGAACCAGTTGACCTTATGGAAATACCCATCTATGGCTAAGATTGCAGAGCTTACTGGCCATACTTCTAGGGTACTGCATCTGGCACAGGTATGCATGCTATTGGTATATGGATACGTTTGCATGTCTGCGTTGTCTGAATCAATTAATATTAACCCTCATTGTATTTTGTATTTTAGAGCCCGGATGGGTATACTGTTGCATCAGCTGGAGCAGACGAGACACTGAAGCTTTGGCAAGTCTTTGGAGCCCCTGATACCTCAAAGAGTACCAAATCTAAAGAGTCAGAGGGTCTTTTCAACAATTATCATACGCATATTCGCTAGGAGTCAATTGATCTCGTGGAACAAGAAAATTTACACTTTCCTGATACATATCATGGCATACAGTCGACCATAATTGGACTGACAGAGAGATTCTATGACCCTCTCACAGTCTATGGAATGGGCATCAAAAGTTTGATCTTGAGATGTTTGAGAACGCATATAACATTTTGTATGGAAGGCCCAGGGCAACTGAAGCTGAGATTATTCAAGCTGCTGCAGCTACCAATGCAATTGCACACCACTTCATATCGTAAGTTCACAAATAACTGTTCAGCTTAAAAATAATGTGTACAATGTTCATAACTAATTTTGTATATACATTGCAGGAACTTGAAAGATTGGTATGAGACCAAGTGTGGCTCGGTGAGGCGACAAGTGCATTGGATGGGGAGAGTGAGTGAGAAGGCGGTGCACAATGGATTTTTGTAGCTGAACAGATCATGGTTTTGAATTGTCTATATCTTTTTGTTGGGCGTTTATAAACGCCGCCTGTGTCAAGGAAGTCCAAAAACTCCGAAGTTTTTTGCCCTTAAACTGGTTATATTATTACATATTCTCTTTGACTTGCTTAATCTCAAGTTGAAATTCCCACCTCATTCATATTGATTGCTGGACTAGTTTCAAACATGTTATCATTGACTTGTAAATTTCCACTGCATTTATATACTTCATAATTTTGCCAATAGGACATTATTAATTTAACCCAAGCATTAGAGAGCGTGGGTAAGAAGTAAATTTCATGTAAGAAGAATGAAAAGTTACAGTTTCAAAGTTTATTCGATGCATTGGAGAAATTCAAACCTTCCAATTTCTTTATTTGGTTGTTCTTATCATTTTAGCACTGTTTAGCTGGAATGAACTTATATTATTGTATTTTAACAGAATTAGTGGCATTGTTAGGGTTGATGGAATGAATATTAACTATTATAATTATCTCAAGACTTAAATTTAAAATAACATAGATTCACATATATATAATATAATAGATATGAATGGAAATTATTTTATTTATTTTAAAATTAGTTTATTTTATTTTAAATTATATTTGTTTTATATAAAGATATTTATTAAGTTTTATTATATCTATAATTTTTATTTAAAATTTTAAAATTTGGTTATTCATATTTAATTTTTAAATTTATTTATTTCAAAAAATATTTTTTTAAATATGTTTATTTTTAATCATAGTTATACATTTCTTTAAAACTTATAATTTTTATGAGGATATATCTTTGTTTTATTTATTTATTTTGGAGATATTAGATTTATAATTAATATTACTATTTTGGCATGTAAATGATTGACAAAGTATGTAAAATTTGTGTTAGCATTTTTACTCCTTGTTGCCATTGTAGAATGCCTACTAGCATTATATTATTGATAATTAAATAATTATTTGACTTAAATATATTATTTGGGCTCTTGATAATATAAAAGAATACGAGATATGAACTACTTAAAGAGCTAGAATTCTTTTTGGAATACATTGTGTAAAAGAGAGGTGAAACATCTTTTCCTTGGAAAAGTCATGCTAAAATAAACAAGTGCCACATAGTGGCTAGTACTCGTGTTTAGTTTTATAATTAATTATAGTTTATATTTATATTTAAAATAATTTTTTAAAAATAAAATTAAAATATAGGTTATAAATAAATTGTTGTGTAGATAAATAAATTGTTTTCTTTTCTTTAAAATTTGGTTAATATATATTTGAAAAAAAGAAAGTATAATAATAATAATTTATTTGTTATATGTTGAATACTTAATAATGTAATAATAAATATGGTGTACAATATTAATATTTTATAATATATATAATAATAATATTAATAAACATAATATTATATATTAAATAAATTGTAATAGAATAATCATTACATGTCATTTAGTTTTTCAATTTTTATTATGTTTCCAATCTCAACAATTTAAAATTTACCTTAAATTATTTGTCATAATTGTTAAAATTGAAAATATAATTATAGAATATATATTTTTATAATTTTATAATCTCAATTTTTTTATGCACTAATTTTGCCTACAATAAAGCAATATGGAAGAGGAACATAATTGAATTCCAAAAATTTCGTATATAAGGGCTCAAATGATTTAGCCACTCAAATTGCCAAAAAATAATTTTTACCTATTAGAAACTTTTTTTTTGTATTCAAGAAATATATAAAATATGAAATATATAAACTTTTTTTTATGTTAGAAACTTTAAAAAAAATTAGTTTAATTATATTAATTATGAAATATATATAACAAAATAACAATTATCTTAATTTTCTAATTGGTCCATACACATTGATTTAATCACTAGTTAAACCGAGAAATTCAAAAATCATTACATAGTACTTGCTTCCCCTACTCTAAACTTTAGATAGTTGTTTAAATCAAGTATTGTTGGGTTGTTGAAATATATATTGATTGATTACTTGGGATCCTTTGTGATTGATTGTTTGGGATCCTTTGTAAGTGTTTGTAAGAATTTTGCTTGTGTGCGAATTGATGATGTTCATAGTAATATATCAGAGATGTGGTTAATGCATATTGTATGGATATGTGATGCACTTGGAAACATAATGTTTATGTCATGTCTTATTTTTTTTTTAAATTTGTTTAATTCATATTTAAGCCTTGTTTCCAAGGGTTCCTTGGCAAGGCATTACATGTGCTATATTGGACCAATATGCAATCTCATTTCTACACACGAAGAAAGGAATTCCCAGATAAGTGCAAGGTAGATCTACACTTCGAACGCTTGGGATCTAAATAACATTCCCCCTAACTGCCACCTTTTCTTTAAAGACATAACTTGGACTTCGTAGAGTTGATCTTCTATCTGGAAACCTGCGAGTACAAATCTAGCGCTTTCTTTATCTTCTGAGCTTCTTAAATTGTTTCTTTCCCAAACAAGAGGGTGTCATACGCAAATAGTGAATTTGTTATGAAATGTTAGTGTGGGAAATATTTACCCCTTTTCATTGCTCCTAAGAATGCTTAGTACTAATTTATCTACTCAGTGCCTCTGCCATTAAAAAGAAAACAATAGAAGAGAGGGGATCTCCTTTCCTAACACCTTGAGTTGCATTAAAGAGACTCACTGGTGAGCCATTAACTATAATTGAAAATTTGGCTTCTTTCAAGCATGATAGTACCTACTTACACTATTTTTTGGAGAATTCAAACCCTCTAAGTAGCTTCATCAAGAAATCCATGTTGACCTTATCATAGGTCTTCATCATGTCCAATTTTACTACACAAGTGGAGAGACGTTGAACTCCTTGATAGAATTTTTAGTCCTAGAGAACATTAATGGTTGTCGTTAGTATCATTAAGTCATGCAGTCAGTAGAGGAGACAAGACATGACAGTCGGTCAATACACAAAGCCTAGACACCGAGTAGAACAAAAGGCATTTCACTAAGTTAGCCGAACATAGCTTTGACCGAGCACTCTTACCAAGCCAGATGATCACCGCATACCAAGCATAGTAGTCACCAAGAATTCATATGAACCGAGCACCAGTTAATTACCAAATGATGAATGCAGTATACACCGAGTGAAACAGGAAATGACATAGTAGTTTGGAATGACACAAACTACAAGGCAACTGGTTTACCAAGATCAAGATAAAATTTGATATGGATATAATCATTAAATTATTGATGATTACTATGTAATGTTGATCTAGGTTATTCATTTCTACCATTGATCTTAGGTTTTCTAAGATAGAGGTTAAACCCTAATTAGGTCAAGATTAGTTTGATATAAATTTGTAAGGATTTCATTTTGACATGTATCACACATGTAGTAGCTTCCGCAGTGGAAGACATTTGATGATCGGACATGGTTATGATTGACAAAGCATTGAAGGAACATTCAATTTATCAGGAACAAAAGGCTACCGAGAAGTATTTATTGAGGAGATCAATCACATTAAGGTGATATAACTGTAGATAAGTACATTATAGATCTAAATCAGGAAAGATTAAGTTGCTATTTACATATCAATCCCACTATTACTCTTTAACTATTGTAGCAGACTTTAAATCTCTTAACAGAGTGAACTTAACAGTTCTATTGTAAATCTCTTCACCGAGTGCACACATGTATTGTGTTGCTAAAATCCTCTAACCAAGTAGATCTAGCTGATCTCATTGTTACTCCTAATAGGGTAAGATCACCAAAAGTGATCACAAAATTTGTAGCCTTAACTGGAAAACTTTGTTACTGCAGTAGTGAAGCTTTGTGGGTGTCATCCCCACCGTAGTTTTTACCTTCTAACAAGGGTTTTTGCATTACCAAAATACTTGAGTTATGTGTATGAATTTTCATGAATGGTTTATTGATTAGATTACATACATTTGCATTTTAGTTATGTTATGGATGTATGTTACATGCAATTGATATAGTCAGTTAGTGATATTCATGTTTACAAAGATTCAATTTGAAAAGTTTTAAGGGTAGTAATTCACCCCTCCCCTCTTAGTACACATCTTTCCATTATCCTAACAATTGGTATCACATCGAGTTCTCTTGTTTAAGAAGTTTAACCACTGAAGAGAAAAGATTTGAAGGATGGAAAGGTATAAGCTTGATAAGACTATTGAGAATAAAAAATTGTAGTTGTAGATCTACATTGAACAATTCAAGGAAGCCAAAGAAAAAATGAGAGAGTTACTGATCAAAAGGAAGGATATGGCATTTCAGTATAATGAGACTGATTATCATGAAGAAGAGATAGATGATCTATTTGAGGCATCTAGATTTGGATCTGGTAGCATATCTGATGCATTTGAAGGAACCAAATCAGGTCTATTTGAAAAGAATCAACATTTTAAGAATTTTCCTAAGGCAAAGAATAAAAGCCAAGATCTAGAAGCTCAAGAGATAGCACAAGAGAGATAGGCAAAATGATCAAATAATTGATTATAGCCAATTGAATTGAATACAAAGTAGGAGTGCTTGAATATATAGGCAATGCAATAAGAATACATGATAAGGAGATGATAAGCTACCAACTAGACATGGTGGAATCCAGGGTAATCTTTAAGAATTCCCCCCTTTAAGAAAGGTGTAAAAAAGTGGTGAAAGTGAGAAGGGAAATTTATTTTTTTTGGTGAAATTATTTTCTTTTCAAAGAAAAAAAAATAATCTGAATTGGCGAATCATTGATGCTCCCTGAAAGTAGGTGGGACTATCTTGGCGAATATATAATAGTATTTATAACTAAAAAAATATAAATTGGCGAATATAAAATAGTATTTATATTATAAAAAAAAATACATTGGCGAATAGAAAATAGTATTTATATTATAATAAATATAAATTGGCGAATATAAAAGAGTATTTATATTATAAAAAATATAAATTGGTGAATAGTTGTGGTGACTGGTAACAATGTGGTTTGTTCGTAGCTTCGGCAAGCTAAACTGAGGGTCGATGCTGACAGTTATGAAGATACGTAATGGTCAAGTTGACGGCGTGCGTGACTTCAGCGGTTATGCTGGTAGGTTGCAGTTGAAGGCCACGAAGATACGCAAAGGATAGGTTGACAGTGTAGGTGACTTCGAAAGTTATGATCGTAGGTAAGATATGGGGTTTCCAAGGCCACATTGGCAGTCTGCGTAACTTAGCCGCAAAGTTGCAGTGACATTGATCACTGAAGTACAATTAATGAGACTTAACAATGACAAGGTTTTGATTAAAATTGTAAACATTCATTATCTTTCTTTTTAAAGCCAAGTGACATTACGCGAAAGTTTAATGCAGCTGCCAAGTTGTTAGTTCAAAATTTAAAATCGCAGCTATGATATGGTGGTTCCGAGGCAACACCGACAGTTTGCGTAACTTGAGTGGTATGATTATCCATTATCCAGGCCAAGATTTTGATTAGACATTAAAAAGGATAATTTTAGGAGATATGAGTTGTGTTTCAACATTTATTATTCTACTTTTTGACTTCGGAGCCAAGTTATGCAAGACATTACAATGTCTGCAATTTTTCTTTACCGATATTCATTAATTTCATCTTGAATTACCACCTGACGTGAAACATTCCTTCAAAATTTATTACGGCTGGCAAGTTGGTGATTATTTTCTTTATATACTCCTCAGTAGTGGAATTGCAGACCATAGGAGCTTTCTAAATTTCTAAATTTGGATGACAAGTTGGTGATTATTTGTATTTTCTTGGTGCTTTCACAGAATGGGTCTTCCAGTAGTTGAGGGATCATCAAATGAGAACCCAGAACCTATTATCCAACCAACTTTGGATATGGAGGAGGAGATTCAACAGGATGTCCTCAGTCATCTAATGTCTACAGCAAGGGATCATCATCATGCTACCAGTTACGCCAGTTACCTGAGTGACATGTTCGAACTTGAAGTAGAACATGACAAGGCGGAGATGCCCGCCATTTTTGACGATCATGGCTTCGACCAGGAGGTGTTCTAGGAGGAGATGAATCAGATGATCTTGTTATTTTCTGCTCTACACATCGACTAATCTGACTAATTTTTTTTTCTTTGTGCAATGTGGATCTTACGGCTTACCGTTACGAAATTTTTTGTTAATTGTTACTTGTAAGTTGTAATTTGTAAATATGAAATAATCGAATGTAGTTTTCATTTTGGTTTTGAAAATGGTTGGTCCATAGCCGTTCAGAACTTCAGTGAAATGTTGAATTAGTGAATCAGTTTAAGTTACCAGTATTATGTATATAATATATTGTATACCAGTTTTTGAATTAAATAGTAATACTGTAGTTTGTAAATTTGTAATATTGTATAGTAGTATACAAATGAAACAATGAGAAGTCAGACGACTCTTTTTCAAATAGTGTTATTGGTTCCGAAGTTACGCCTAGCTATTTCGTAGCTTCTCAACATTTAAAACTTTAATTTATTATGATGGTTCTAAAGTTACGCCTAGCTGTTTCATAGCTTCTCAACGTTTAAACCTTTAATTTATTATGATGGTTCCGAAGTTACGCCTGGCTATTTTGTAACTTCTCAACGGTTAATTTATGATGGTTAGGGGTTTCAAAGTAATGCTTGGCTATTTCGTAACTTCTCAACGTTTAATTTAATATGATGATGATGTGTTATGAAGTTACGCCTGGCTGTTTCGTAGCTTCTCAACGTTTAAAATTTTAATTTATTATGATGGTTCCGTAGTTACGCTTGGCTGTTTCGTAGCTTCTCAACGTTTAAAACTTTAATTTATTATGATGGTTCTGAAGTTACACCTAGCTGTTTTGTAACTTCTCAATGGTTAATTTATTATGATGGTTAGGGGTTCCGAAGTAACGCTTGGTTGTTTCGTAGCTTCTCAATATTTAATTTAATATGGTGATGTGTTCCGAAGTTACACCTGGTTGTTTCGTAGCTTCTCAACATTTAAAACTTTAATTTATTATGATGGTTCCGAAGTTAGGCCTGGCTATTTTGTAGCTTCTCAACGGTTAATTTATTATGATGGTTAGGGGTTCTGAAGTAACGCATGGCTGTTGCGTAACTTTGTAAGGGGTTGAAAAGTGAGAGACGGTCTGACGGAGACTAAGTTGCATGCTGATGCCACGACCCATGTGGAAAGTGGGAACTTTCAACTTGGGAAGTACAAGTGTCATCATTCACGCGGCATGCTAGGCTGTGTTGTAACATCTCAAGGTTTCATTTTTCTGGTCAGTTTAATGGCTAAGGGCCAAGGCCCCTGATTTGCAGTTAGCAATTTAGCATAGTTGAGATAGGGTATTAGGGACCTAGGGTTAGAAACTTAGAAACTTAGATGTACCATTGACAATGACACTTATCTAAATTTTGAAAAAGGTAATTACTAATTTCATGCGTGTGTGACTGTGCTTGATGAGACATTGAGATTTTAATTTTTAATATAGTAGGTGGCCTAGTGGCTGGTACCCTGGTTGTACTTGTGAGTTTCTTGTTACTTGTTAGTTATTAAATAAAGTTCACACTTCAGAGCATCCATAATTTCCAGAGTTGAAGAGAAACCAAAGAGTTTAGTACTTAAAAGAATGGCAGAACAAGGATCTTCTGATGTTGTTGCAGTACCGGAAAAGAGTGCCATTATGCATTCAACAACAAAGAGGCCAAACATATACACTAAAGAATGGATGAAACTGTTGCCTGGATCCTCAAATTTGCAATCAGCTAACGCTTATGAATGGAGGGACCCTTATGCATTCTGCAGGGATGTTGAATGCCCAAACACAACTGGGTATGAGCTCTTCATGTTTTTCTATAACAATAGAATTAGAGGCCCTCCTGTTTCAAATCCATGGGAGAGGAACTTGGCAAATTTGATAGTACCTGAGGTATTTTTGGATGTAGACCTCATGAAAGTGCTAATTCAAGCATACAATCTAGTGACACAAGCTTTCCACAAGCATGACAAGTCTATACTCTGCATGCTAGATAGAGCATCTTTTACTCAAGCTTTCAACCTTCAGGGACCTATGAGTGTGGATATTGACCTAGCAAGAGAGGAGGCCCTGTTTAATAGACATAGAAATTACTACCATGGAAAGGTTATGAGGAGGCATATTCATAGAGGAATCAAAGAGGCAGGGTTGTTACCCAAGAAGCTTGCAGATTCATTTGATATTGAGCTTTTCTTTACCTATTTCCAGAATACCATCTATGATCTACATAAAGTTATTGGACTAGATGGAGGTTTGATAGTGACTGCTGACATTTTTGTCATGGCTACAGATGTTCAGGATCAGTACACCAACAAGGAGTTTGATTATGTGGGGCACATAATCAATGTAATGCACTCTGAGTTGATGAATGCGAAGACTGATTTGAGAAGCTTCAAGTTCAATCACTACTCCATGCTGATGCACCTGATCCTCTATTTCAATATTGGCTACATCAACCCAGGGTTCATCGATGAGACCGAGAGTGAGGGAGGAACTGTTCTAGTTCAGCTGTGGGCCAGGGTATGGGATAGAACTTACCCTTTCTCTAATTCCATTGATTTTTTTAGTGATTTTGTGAATCTAGTAATGAACATGTTAGGTATTGTGAGGGATAGATTTCCTTTACTTGTTAGAAAATTTCTTAGACCCTTAGCATTTAATATGGACAATGACAATTATGAGAATGACATCAAGCACAATTGGGGTGATATGTTTTTTTTTGAGAATTTTACTCTTATAAGAGTGTATGCTTGCCCTCAACCTCCATACATACTACCAACATTTGTCCTAGAAAGATTGGCAATAGTAGAATTCTTGTGGCAGCTTATGATCATGATGGATAGAGAGCACTTAGGCCCTAAAAGACATAAGGGAACCTTTCTGGCAAGGAGGTTCCAAATATGGGATTTCTCTATAGGTAAAGATGCTGTGGACCAAATCCATGAATTTCTCAAACAATTCAGATTGCCCTATAGTTAAGCAAGGATGTATGACCCTGAAGACTTCGTTAGAGGAGCATTGAGAGAAATGAGGAATCACAATTTGGCTCTAAATCAGCCTATGGCAGAGGAGGATGTTATTAGAAATATTTTTAGCAAAGTTACCTATCAAGAGAGAACCTGTAAATGGGAAAATAATGTAAGGGTAGAGGAACAATTGAAAAAGGAAAACCCTACCTTCCCTGATTTCTTTCTTGATCTGAAATACATGAATAAGATTGAAATGTGTTTAGAGAATTACAAAGATATTATGTCTAAATTGCCAGACATCCCTGAGGAGAAGGAGGAGGACAGAATAAACCCTGAAGAAGTTGAACCCGATGTAGAGTTTATGGCAGAAATAGAACAAGCTGATCCATCCACATTTGAGCAGGGGCCATCAAAGAAACAAAAGTTGATGAATGTACCAGAAAAGGCAAGGCAAAAGGCACTACAAATCCTGCCAGGTAATAACCATTACTTTGCTGACTTAAGACAAAAATTTTTGACATTAATGGTAGATGAGGGAGAAAAGGTCGTAGATGAGTTAGAATTGGCTGCAACTAGATTGGATGATAGGGTCATCCAGGCTAAAGAGTTTATAGATGATGATGAATTCATCAAGTCCGTTGAGTTTAAAAGTTTTCTCTTTAGAGTTAAGCAGAATGAATTAACACTATCTTTGAAACCAGGGGAATCAGAGGAAAAAATTATTCAAATGATTGAAAAATTATAGGCCTATGATCCCAACAGTGAAACATTAAGTGTGGAGGAGGCAAGAGATCTAGTAAAGAGAAGTGGCATGTTGCTGATCCCTGGATGGGACTTGGAGTCCTCATTCCTAATTGACCAAATCAAGAGGCAAGATAAAGCTGTAGTTTATGAAGCTTTTGGCCCTGATGGACTCACGAGGGGTTTTGGATTCAATATGGACACTAAGACACTAGCAGTATGGTGTGTGGCCCCAGAATCTAGTAAGCCCATATTGGTTGACATCCAAGACACCGCATAGGGTAGCCAATTAATATGGAGGTTGCAGGCTACTATAGGATCAGAGATAGCAAATCTCTTACACCATGCATCCTCCATGAATAAAGTAGTGGTTGAGGACTTGGAGAACAAGCTAGCCAAGACATTCAGAGATTATGTGGCAACTAGAAAAAAGTTTGAAGAGGAACTGAAGAAGAATTATTTGCTGGATAAGACTGTGAAGGAGCTAAAAGATGAAATAAATACTCTAAAAAATCATTCCAGGGTATTTAGAGAGGTCTATGATGCAGGGGTCCAAACTAAGCATGAGGGGGGCTTAGCTATAGAACTTGCAACAGAAAATATAAATGAGGAGAAGAATGAGGCCATCTTACAGGCCCTGTTAGATATTCTACAACACAAAATAAATGTAATTAAAGTTATATTTGATCTTGTTTTTAATGCTTATGGCAAGTTGCCAGAATTACAGAAAGAAGTGGATAGCTATGTACAAATTTTAAGTGGGCATCATGCAACTTGGTCTACCAGAACACCACTTTTTGATAGATTGGCATTTGCTCAATCTTTGAGAAGTGATATTCTAGAGATAGTTGTGAGGGTTGGTGAGGAGATAGACAGAATTAAAGCCATATTACCACTTTTTAAGGGTAAGGCAAATTTGATAGAGGCTAAGATAGCCATGCTCAACTCCTGTTCCAACAAGTTTATCCCTTCCATTAAGAATGGGGATGGAGCCATAAAGAGCCTTGATCAGTGGAGGTCAGATGTTGATCTTTTATTGCCTAGGAAGGAGGCATTTTTAGGTGAGGGGAATAATGTTGATTTGGAGAGCTTTAATAAAACCCTGGATTAAGCTATTAAGGCAGAGACAGATCTCACCAGGTTTGTAATAGATGTCAAAGCAATTATAGATGCCAGGTGGGGAAGACAAAAAGCACAACTGCAGCTCATCCAGGACTTCAATTGGCCGTCAGAGGAAGAAGTAACTTTATGTGATGAGATAACAAAGGCCAAGAAAGTTAAATCCACTGCAGTTGACTTGGACATTTTGGATGATGAGTAAGGAGGACATCTGGAGCACCTGACACCTAAGCTTAGAATACAGGGATGATAAGCTATCATTTAAGAATGGTGTAAGTTAGTCGGAATGGCAGTCACCATATCTTGTTATAACAACATCTATCATGAATACTCACAGACAAAGGTGTTAGTTATCAGTGATCCAGGATGCAGAACAGCCCGAAAGAATTTTGCCTTTCCACCACCTGAGGGCTCATTGTATTATGTCTTTTATTTCTTTATTTCTTATGCTTTTTAGGTTTAGGGTTTTCAACCATCCAAAGCTTGTTGCATTCCCATTCATGAGGGAATTCCAAGATGGTTGAAACGAGGTATAAATAGAGTTGAAGACTCATTTTTGGGATAGAGTTGAAAGATAATAGAAAATTTTGAACATAATTGCTTTGAAGCAGACTTCTAAGTTATGTGTCTGACCTTCTGAGTAATTGAATTTTGAATGTAATTAGTGAGTTGATTTTAATACAAAGACACTGCAACTTTTTCCATATATTGTTGTTGTCTCTTTACTTTTATCAGTAATCATTAGAAGGTAATACAATAATTCTTGCCTAAGTATGTGGAGCTCAAAAATGAAGGACTATCCTATCCAATCCTCAGAGTCAGCAATTAGGTGTTTCTCTTGTTTGAATTAGTCTCAAGAAGCATAGTCTAAAGTAACCTTTCAAAAATTTGATTCATGCAAGAAAAATCTCTAACAGAGCTCATTCATTGGCTCAAGTCAAGAATCTCAATTCTAATTAAGTAAATGTTTAGTATTAGGAAATTAGGTAATTGACAAATAATAAATTGACCATGTTGGTAGTATTTTTCAGTTTTCACAATTATTTTGAGAATTTCATGCAATTTTCCTCCCGAAGGCCTGAATTTCGATCAAAATGTTAAAACCCTAAGTGCTAGGTTGAGATATGCTCTAAAAATCCATTAAACCCTATAAAGGTGTTGGCACTTCAATTTTTCAGTATGTTAATCTTGTGAAATTTTTATAAAATTGAAGTGTGCATAAGTGTTAAAAGATTGTGATATTTTTGCTACAGAAAACCCACAAAAAATCCTGCAAATTTATCAAGATTTTCCCCCATATCCAGCTAGCCCTAGTTAAAGTTCAAGTTTGAGGAAAGCCCTAAATATTTGCCACTTTCATAAAAAACCTAGGTCGCTCTTTTCATTTCTATTTGAGTGTTACTTTTTGAGTCACTTAGGTTCATAGAAGAGCACGTGCGTTTATTTTATCATCACGTAGGGGTCATATCTTTATTTTCCCTAAGTCCAAAGGCCCGGTGATATAAATAATATGTCCTAAGTCCCGAATACCTCATATTCTAATGTTTCGGATGTCATTCAGCTTTGAATCTTTAATGAAGATCTAACGATGGTTGTGTGTTCGCATGGAATCTTTCCAAGCCATGCGAACATAAGACTAACCGTCGATCTTACAATGAAGCTTAATGCGAGAATAAAGTGGGGCCGCTGATAGGTATCTCACAAGTGTCGGATTTTTATTTGAGACGGTGGGGCCAGTGTCAAAAGGATCTTCAGAGCTGAAAGTAACAAAGGAAAGATCAGATGGCTGTCGTATAATCTCATAGGATCTTAGAGGCCTATGAAATCATGCGACCAACCATCGATCTTGCATAAAGACAAGCGCGATTCTCAGGTGGGACCGCTGACTGCTCTCTTCACAAGTAGTGGTTTTTCATTGGCTAAAAGCAGTGGGGCCAGAAACTCAAAAGGATGTTGACAGTGGTTGCATGGTAGCAGTTTTTCATATGATCGTATAGGCTATTTTTAAGTTATAAGATCATGCGACTAATTGTTGTTCTAACAATAAAGGTTGTAGGGATTGCCACTAGTGAAAAGACTACTATGACTATTTTTGGTATGATCGCATAGGCCTTTTTCATCCTATGAGATCATGCGAACAAATCGTTAGATGATATACTAGTAAGAATCGATGGTCCTAATTCAAACTGGAGATAAAGTGACGCAAATTTCAAGTTTCCCGTTGAGAAGTGATAGTTCATTTTTTCAGAGGAGTAATGGTTGAATCATGCTGAATAAATTGCTGACGTGAGTGTTTTAACTGTTTGTATATCAGAATTTTGTGCACTCTCAGAAGCACAAAGAGATCAAAAAATTGTAGAGACCCGAGCGTGAAGAATTGCAAGGACTGGCTGTTGTCTCTCGGTGATTTCCTAGAAAAAAGGTTGGTAAAATACTTATATGATTTGCTTCCCTACTAAAAGAATCATAGTCCCATAGTCTGTATATCTTGCAAAGGTTTTTTAGCATAAACCCTAAAATGGCACCAAGGAAAGAATTGTTTGGTAAAATTGAGTACAGTGAAAGAGGTTTGCATGAGGATTTATTGTAGTTACTTCCTGGCTGTACTACTAACCTAGTGAAAACCAAGAGTCTGATTCCCAAATACCCTAGGGTAAAGGTAGCGGATGGTCTATATGACATAGCACATTTTATTAGGGAGGCCAAAATCAGTACAATCAATGCAAATGGTGACCCTGATATCACTGGATTAGAGTTATTCAAAGTGGGTTTTAGTCAGAGAAATACCCCTCACCTTGCAAGCAATATATGGCAGTCTGACCTGGGAAAAATTGTGGTACCCAATGTCTTTTTAGATGTTGATTTGATGACCCAGGTTGCAAAGAGTTATGACCCAATCACTAGGGAGGTTAGGATGCAAAAGGAATGTTATTGATCAAAATTTCTACTGAAGAGATTAGGAAGGTGTTCAAGTTAAGTGAACCCTCAGACAGTCTAGAGAATATTGATCTTGAAGAACTAAAGCAAGTGTATGATGCACAAAGAAACTATTTCAGAGGCAAATTATTGAAGGACTTTTGCACCAAAATTGGGAAAATGGTTATCATGGGACAGAACACATAGGAGCCTTTTATGATAGAATATTTTGACTTCAGGCCTAAGGGAGCATATTGGATGCCAATACATTTGATGTGCATGGTGATTCAAATTCTGCACCCACACTTGTCTATTACCTTTGATTTTTCTCCATTTATTGCTGAATTAATCCATAATGGATTAGTGAAGATTCAAAAGAATGAAGATGATAGGCTTTTCTACTGGTATTCTTTCATAATGTGCATGTTTTTGTTTAAAGGAGAAAACTATTTTAAGCAAGAAATGGAGTTGATAAGACACAAGGATGATGAAGATATGCCAGTCCAATTGTGGAGCCTCACAATGACCTATGATAAAAGGGATCACAGTTTCACAAATTTTGATAAATGTTTTGCAGCCAGACTCGGGAAGTTGTTTGTCCAAGACAACCCAAGAATCCCAGTAGCATTGGCACAGCTCATTAGGCCAAACTAGTTTGCTAAAAATTTGAATATTATACATAATAGGGGTGATGTCATTTTCTACAATGTATCAAGTGTCATCAGGTTGTATGGTTTCAGGGGAACCCCTTTTGTATTGCCTTATCATGTACCCCTTAGGATTGGAATCACATAATTTATTAGGCAATTAGGAGATATTGAAGAGTGTGCCCTCACTAGAAAAGGCAAGGGAACTCTATTCCCAAATGTTACCATTGCCCACCAGTTCATAATTACCAAGGGTGGATGGGTTCACATAGATAAAATCATAGCTCCATACCATATGGCTATTGCAATTGCTAGGACAACAGACCCTGAGGGGTTTTATAATGAGATGTTTAAGAAGAGAGCCAAATGTGCCATGGTTAACCACATTTTTAACTTTCCTGAAGATATTGTCAGAAATACCCCATAGTTAGAGGAATAGGAGGTTAGGAAAGAAAAATGGCTAGTGTACAAATGGACATTGGATTTCATCCGACATTTTGATTCTAGATGGGACCCCCTGAAGAGCATAACTCCAATGGGCAAGAAAATAGATACTCTCATGAATTGTTTCTAGGATATCTTTCAGACCCTGAGTGAAAAGAAGGAAAAGGTGATGAAGGATGACCTAGAAAGGGCTAAACAGTTGCTGAGCAAACCTGTATTTGCAAAAGGATTACCCCCAGGGAGGTACATGGTACGAAAGAAGACTGGTTACAATGTTGTAGTACTAGAGCAAAGCCAACAAAAGGAAGATGGATAAAAGGGATGTCCCATCAACTTCACAACAAGTTGAGAAATAAAAGGAGGTTATAGAGGTCCCTGACTCTCCTCATCTTCAAGCCTCTAAGGATGTAACTGATTCTCCACCCCCATTGAAGAAACAAAGAGTGGAAGAAAGACCTGTTCATGTTGAAGAATATTAATCTCCATCATAGTCACCTCTAAACATTTTGGATGACCAGGGAGTTATAGAACAGGTACAACAAGTAGATGCTCTAGGTCAAATCTTTATGACCTATGAAGAAATAAATCAGGGAGTGCTAGAGGCACCAGAAAAACCCAAGTTGGATTTAACAGTAGGGGAATTGGTAGGTATAGAATTAGACCTTGTAATCAAGCAAGCCTGTTAGGAGTCTTTGGCTGATGATGCTTTTGTTAAAACTAGGGCTTTCGTGCAATTTCTTTGGAAATTGAACATCAACCAGTTTCAAGAAATTTGTGAGAAGAGACATGAAGAGAATCCAGAGAAGTATTTAAAAATCATAGAGGAGGAAGTGAAAATAGAGATGACTGCAAAATTTAAGCAAATCACTCCAGAACAGGGAAGAGATATGGTGAAAGTATCAGGAGTACTAATCCTTCTAGAGTGGGATATAGCTGATGCGGTGGTTTTTGACGAAGTCAGAAAATAGACCACTCCTTTCCACAAGACTAAAGAGGAAGCAGAATAGGCTATCAAAGGGGTCACTTTCAGTGACAATCACCAGGCTTTGGTAATGTGGTCCCTAAGATAGAATGAAAATAACAAGGGAAAACAAATTGTCAGAGATGACCTTTCAGGGAGTCTAATTGTAAGAAGGGTTATTGATACTTCTTTGGTTGAAGCATCAGGTATGGTAATGGACACAACACAATTAACATCAAAGGTGGCAAAAAAGGAAGCCAAAGAGAAGGAAGAACTCACTGCCAAGTTGGAAGCAGTTTTGAAGGTTTATGGTGAGTTGAAACAGGGGATTCTTGAAAGAGATACTTTAATTGCAGATTTGAAGAAGAGATTGGGGGAGCATGGTCCAATGCAATTATCAGAGTAGATGCAGATTGCTTCCTCCCCTGCTGGGCCTTCCTCTTCAAGCCCTATTATTGAATTTCCTCCTTCTCCTCTTCCTCCTTCCACTGATGAGAAAGACATTGATCAAAAGGTAAAGGAGAAATATGAAAAGAAAATAAAGGATGTTGTTTCATACTTTTTTGCAAAGGTAAGACCTAAGGAAGTATATAAAACTGCAAATCAATTGGCAAATGTCTTAACATCTTTTCAGAAAGAAGCAGCTACTGTGGACAGGATTTTGGAAAAGTGGGTTACAAGGAAAGATAATTTGAAATCATTTTTTGATCAAATTAAGGACAAATATATTGTGGATATAGAGAGCTAACAAACACTTACAGGTTTGTTAAGGATCTTTTTGATTTTAAGGTAAATAGGGCAAGTATAAGAAGAAGATCAGAAATCTTAAGGGTAAGATACTTCCAGGATGATTTTCAAATTTTTCCTAGTCTCATTAAGGCAGATGGGGTAATTAAAGATAAGGATCAATGGATGGAGTAGATAGATAGACAAGTATTATCTAAAATAGACTCCATTTTAGATACAGATGATAATATCCCATTCATACAACTTGTCGAGTTACTTCAAGATGCTAGGATGCATTTTTCTAATGTCAGAATAAAGGTTCGCAAGTTGGTTGCTGAATGGAACAAACTATTACCAAAGAAGGATGAAGTCCTTGCCTTTCATTGGCCGAGTGAGGAGACCTATATGACTTGGAAATCAACATATCCCTCAGAGAGTTCAAAAGAAGAAGCATCAAATGAGGAGGCAGCAGGTGGCAGTGTTCCAAACCCTCAAGATCAAAGCCAACAAGGATAAAGTCATCAAGCAGTTATCATGAGCATGGCTATTACACCTGGCAGAAGTTGAACTGCCCTTGGGAGTTACTACAGGATTTTTGGCACTCATTTTAATGATCCATTGTAAAGTTTTGTAATGAGAATTAGAAAGTTTTATTTTCATTTTTTGTCCTATATGAACGCTCCTTTCTTGTCTTTTCTAAAATGATCTGAAGCTTGTTTGCAATCATTATTTTCTATAAATGAATTACTAGGATCAATGAAAAAGGACCGAGAACTTGATCAATTTGACTGATAAGTTTCTTGAGTCTGGGATATCATAGACTGTAATAGGCATATTTTCTATAGAAGACAGTATCTTCTGGTTCAAGTTATTTTCAGAAGGTTACATTGTAAAGCATTTTGTGAGCAAGATATAATATAGCATTTGAATATAATCCAAGATTTATATCTCTCCTTGAGTATCTCTCTTTGAATTATGAATTGTTCTGATTCATTGCATGAATAATCTTTGTGTGTATGTTCATATTTCTCAGCTCTGATCCAGGATCAAATTAAATAAGCTTTGAATATAACATAAATTCTCTGAAGTTTTTCTTAAGGATATACTAGTAAGTAGTGTGAATCTAAGAGCCTTTGATAAAATCCAGGATATAGTAGTAAGCATGTGCGCGTTACTAATAGACCACCGGTAATGTTCTAAAGTAACCCTGGGTTGTTTCTTAACTTCTCCATGGTTAAGTGGTTAGGATGCTAATGGGTTCCGAACTTTCGAAGGACTCTCGACTAATGGCGTGCGTAACTTCGGAACACTTTGTCAAGAATAGTTGGTTTACAGAGCTTCGCGAGGGTTTGTTGGCCATTAGTGTTGGCAGTTACGAAGCTACGATGAAGCATCTGGCACAAAGGTGTAACTTCATAAAGGTTATTCAGTTACAAGATTAAATAGCTGAGAGGTTATGAAAGGTTTTGTGCGGGACTTCGCAAGGTTATATCAAATTACAAATTTCTTGAACATTCTACAACTACAAAAATCATATATATCCCTGGCACCTGCTATTGTGGACAAAGAGGGACATTCTAGTTTATACAATCTACATTACAAAAATCATGAATTCAAAATTTCAAATTACAAATTACAAAAATCAAAATTGAAATTACAAAAATCATGAACAATACTTATTACTTGTACTTGTAGGCTTGTAGCTAAATATGAGTCAATTAATAAATTATCAATAAATTAATAAATATTTAGAATCAAGTCCAATTCCATTATCAATTTATCCAACAAGTACAGTAATAAGTATATAGTGTATAAAATTATAAATACCTATTAACAGAATGCTAATTCTAAATCACTTCACAGTTCACTCTTCACTCAGTGTCAGTGAGCAGTCTGCCTCGCCCTCTTCTATATCCCACATGGAATCCAGCTCTTCAAATTGAATACTACTACTAGCAAGAGGTTCTTCTTCATTCTGAGTTGGGTATTCAAAATCAAAAAACTCTTCATCTTCATTCTGAGTCTGGGACCAAAATCCATTGTTTGTCTCTGAACCACCATGTTTTGAAGTAGTGTTCAAAAGCCCTCATCTTTCATGTGGGGAATTCCAAATTGCCAATGCCCTATCATAAGGAAAGTTTGTAACATTGTACTGAGTTACAAACAACCTCAAGCAAGTTTCCAAAATTTTGTCTAGTTTGTTTCTGATCTTTGATTTCAAAAACCCCAATGCACTGAAAACTCTTTCATCTTCCACCGACCCCAATATCATTGTTTGACATAAATCAACAAGTTTGAAATATTCTGATATTGAATCATGCAGTACTTCACTCTTCTCTATCCTTTTCCAAAGCCTGGTTATTGCACTAGGTTGAAATGGATTCTCCAAGTTTTTTAACTGCAATTTCATACATGATGCAAATTGTCTACATTGTTTTTTAAGAATAGCTGAATCTATAATTCCATCGATTGGTTGTCCATTGCAATCTGCATGTTTTGAAAACTCTCTGATCAATTCATCAATTTTTTTATGAAACATATGAGCATCATGTTGTCTATCCCCAATGTTTTTCCAAAAATGAAGAAACACACAACCCATGGCCTCAAGAATTTCTTCTCTAGGGAATCTTTCACGAATCTCACTTGAAAGTTGGTAGGAAATTGACTTCAAATTCTCACTAATAGATTTAACAAACATGTCAAAATTAGCCCTTTTAACTAGAAGTAGTCTACCTCGCTTTCCCGTCTTAGATTGGTGCATTGGTATTTCATATCCTTTCACAAACACACATAAATCATTTTTTGCATTGAATTGAAAAAAATTCTTAGCATGATTCAAATCTGTAATTATTTGCCACTTGAAAAAATTTGGGCTTTGAATTGTTATCATATCTGAGTATAAATTATCCAGGGCAACGTATGTCATTTTACGTAAATCTGAGTACTTGTGGATATACATAGTCCTGTCTTGGGCTTTCTTAACAAGCTTGTTCATTAAATCCAGCATGGGGAGAAGACTGGCTAAAGTTAATAGAGTCTCTATATCACTTAACTTATGTAACAAATCAGGAGCTTTGTCTACTGTGAGGCATTGCTCATATATTACTCCGATCAAGGATTGATATACTGTTAGAACTCTTTCTACTGGTCCATGCAAGAGATCCATCTGGTCTCGACATCCTTGAGAAGCTTGTTTCCTGGTGTTACTCCCTATGAGAAAATCTTAAATTTTGCAAAATGTTTAGGACTTCTGCAGAAGTAAGAGTATATGTCGTGAACTAGATCTTCAACTTTTGACACTGTAGGAAAATCGCTTACAATTTTATATGCTAAATTCATTCAATGGGCCATGCAATGTATGCCAAGCATGTAAGGTGCAATACTAGTTTATAATCTTGCACACAGACCATTCCTTTGGCCTTGCATTACTACAGCTCCATCAGCTGCAACACACACTAACTTCTTTCCAATTGTCAAATCATCCATACCAGCAACTTCATGCAAAGCATTCTTCACTTCAGAATATAAGTTTTCTACTGTTGAATTGCCCCTCATTTTATGAACGCAGAGTAGATGAGCTTGGCGGACATGTTCTTTTACTGTATACACATGCATACAAATCCAAGCAGTGTTATCTACTGCAGTAACTTCATCTATGGATAATGAAATGAATCTGGACTGTTTTACTTTCTCCTGTAAATTTTGCTTTTCCACCTCGAAAAGACAGTTTGACATTTCCCATCCAACATTTGTTGACCAATGTGACATGGGTTAGTGAGGAACTTTCAAAAAAGATAATAAATTACCATATTCTAAGAAGTCTCTCATAGGATGCACTCTGGACATAATATGAAAAACAACACTCATCTGAACGGTCTTTGCCAGGTTTTCTTTATTGGCTGCATGTTTAAACCCAGCCTTGATTGGATTTTCACTACTAGCAATTACTGCCATTCTCTTGTTATGCTCTTCATATTCTATGGCATAGTTAACATGAAGACATTCTTCCTTTGATTTCCATCTCACTACTGATATTTCTTGTCCGTCTATGGTCTCTTTTTCATAAACCTTACCAATATGCTTTTCTATAGTGTCAAGCTTTAGCTGCAACTTCTTCTCTCTTTTAAGTTTCCAGGTACAAATGTTACACCTGCATTCTATTGGTTGTTCATCATTGCTTAGGACTGGTTCAATGAACCAGTACTTTGCTACCCAATCAACCTTAAAATTTCTTGCCATTTCCCACTCCCGCCCCATTTTTACTTCCCTTTTTCTTTTCTTCCTACCAACATTATTATTATCTTCATTGCTACCATTTTCTTCCAAAGAAAGCCTTTATGGTAGTATCTTTAAGTTTTGGTCATTTTGATGGCCTCCCAGGCCCTTCACTGCCCCGAGGAGTCTTACCCTTGTCTAGCTTTCCAATCTCTTCACTGCCTTGAGTCTCAACCTCCCCTGATATCTAAATCCCTTTAGCAGTAGTAGCCTGAGGATACTCAATCTCAGCCTCAGGATAGTCACCCTTGTCCGACATCTTTACCCAATGACCTCTCACTAGTCACTAGGATTCTAGCCTCTACGAATTAAAATTAATAACAATACTGTGAATTGTGAAATGTGAAGTTGAACAAATAATTGTTTACCTTTGTCCTGCGTCTTCTGATTTCTTACTCTCTGAAATGTTGAATCCTCTATTTACTATTGCAAGATTGTTATTTGTAAATCTGGCCCTCCAGGTTCCGACTCCAAAAATTTGTAATGATGCACGATAAGACTACTTCTAAGTTTTCTAAATTTGATTTGAATTTATATCAATCCATGATACCAAATTCCAAATTTCCAATTTTTAAAATCCCGGGCTTTTGGCAAAAATGTGTCGAGTGCCGACCTGATCAATGCTATGTTTGGTGAAAAATTAAATATACGTGGTGAATAATTAATTAACAGGTTGGTGAAATACGTTGTGGACCAATAAAATAATTAATTAATGGGTTGGTGAAATACGTCATGGACCAATAAAATAATTAATTAACGAGTGGCGAAATAGGTCATCGTTAAGATAACAATATAAACCATTTGGCTATTTCAAATTTTATATGCAATTCATAATTAATATCACTGGTGAATAAGAGACCGTTAAAAGAACCACGTCACATTAATTATAGGCGAGTATTATGGTCAACAACATCAAACAACAAATCTGATTGGCGATTCCAATTAATATTCAGCGGTTACCGTGTCAAGATTGGGCGAATATTTGCCAGCGTATACCTACGCGATTCACTAATTCCACGAGACATTATTCCCAGAATTCACCAAAAGGTGAATATTCACCACTAAAAATTACCCTGGTGGAATCACATGTCCACCAAAGGTAGATCATCCTCCATTGTACATCAAAGTATGTGAAACATGTGCAACAATGAGAGGATGATAATGTGATAAGAGTGTTAAAGGTGGATCTCACACAAAAAGAGGTATGTGATGACAACTATCACACCTAAAGTGGAAATTCTCCTAACCATGTGCTAAAATGAAATGCAAACTCGTAAGTGTCACAATGACAACTAATATGCAAATGCAATATCCTAAGTAGACTCAAGTAAAGTGTAATTAGTAATATTTAATTACATCAACAAATATCTTACTAAACAAGTGAAAGCACTGCAGATCAGTCAAGAGTCACAAATGGTCAGAATGATTGATGTGATGAACAATGCAAGGCAGGCTGAACAAGAATGAAATTTAGCTATTGAAGATAGGAGGGGAATGAATAAAAAGGTGGAAGAAAATGAATTTGAGATAACGAGACTCACCAAGCATCATTTTGAAATCTCCAAATAGATAGTTGTCATGAGTCGGGAAGTCAACTGAGTAAACATTGAACTTATTAGGAAATTGGAAGACATCGGTGAATAGAGAGAAGAAAATGAAAGATTGAAGAGTGAAGGAAAGGTTCAACAACAACAAAATGATATGATTAAGAAATCTGAAGAAAGTACAAAAAGGATGGATGAATTCCTAATCAATCAAAAAAGACTTGACATCACTACTGGTCTAGGCTATACTGAGCAGGGAGATTCATCAAGACAAGCTGAATAGAAGAGTGCCTATGCTAATCCAAGGCCAAAGAAGTTCTCATGTTATCATTGTGGAAAACTAGGCCACACATCTAATATTTGCAGAGGCAAAGAAAAAGGTATTCCTAAATCTACTCCTAAATTTAATGGTTATTGCTATAACTGTAATAAATATGGACATCAAGCACATGAGTGTAGATCAAAGTTGCATAGGTCACCTAAGAAGCACTACATGGAAAAGCACTTCCGCACTTGCAACATGCATGGACACATATCAAAGGAATCCAGGACAAAGATGAGCAAGTCTGGAAACTGAAAGGAAAAAATAAGATATATCAACCGAGAAGACAAGGTAATGCATATACTTGGGATTACAATATTTGGGTTAATTCCATTGCATGTGGCAGATATGGACATATTGCAGAAAATTGCATTAGGAAGAACTGGAGAGGAAGATCCTGAAATTAGACAAATTCTAAAATGGCATGTTTGCATTGTCACAAAGTCGGTCACTTGAGAAAATATTGTAGAGACCGAGAACCAGAGGTAAATGATAATGCAAATGGTAACACAATCGAGGAAATCATGAGAATAAGAAATCAAATGTAGATAAAATCAACAAATAGCAATAATGGATAAAGCACTGCAGTCAGTGACACCTCATCTTTTGGATAAGTTAATTTCACCACCTCCAGCTAAGCAATTCAGGTATGTATGGAACTGAATTTCAATCAGTTATATATTACAACAGTTCCTTATATCTATTGAATGAACACAAAATCAACATGAAAATAAGACGCACTAGGGTATTGTATGTTTTGAGCTTAACATATGTATAGTTGGTAAAAGAATGACTGAGTAAAAGATTGTTACTCGCTGAAAATGGAAAGGTTAACCGAGTTGAAGTATCAACGGAGTAATATCTAGTGTTAACCGGGTGGAAGTTTCAAGAGTGATAACCGATAGTCACTATGTTTACCAAGTTGTGATAGGTAAAGAATTTAATGCAAAAGTTTGAGCAAGAAAATAAAGACTTGAAGATCTTCAGTGGGTGCTTGCCTTCAAATATTGAATCTAAATCCTCAACTTCACAACTTGAACTTCTTGACTTGCTTGCACTTGATTAACTGATTTCTTACACATAATTTGTATTGCATCATAATAGATAATCATGGATGTCAAAATGAGAGGTCGTGATGTCCTTTTCTACTCATTTCAAGATTCACAATTGTCAAGCCAAACACAACTAAGATCGGGAAATAAAACACCCTCAGATTGGTCCCAGAGCCCACTTGATTACAATACCCAAAGACAATTTCGATTTAGATCAGCCTAGTCCAAGGATTGTTAATTTCAAAGTAATTATTGGGCTTGTGTAGTGTACAAAGTCTCAGGGGAAGAAAATGACATAAGCGAGAAATAAAGAATAAATACAATTAGATCTAGAAATCACTAAAATGGGTCTAATAGGTCCTAACCACCAATTTTTCGGTGCTAACTTTCAAGATGGTACTATATATATATATATATATATATATATATATATATATATATATATAATGGCCCCTATGTAGCTTGATATTCCTTTGATATACATTGCAAAATTATCAAAAAAGTACCTAAAGAAATCATCAACCATATGAACTAACAATAAACATTAACCTATCTCGTTGCATACCAAAAATTGACTACAATAACTATTGCATCCTTTATTCCTCCATGTTTTCTTCCTGCACTACTTTTTCCCCCTTTTCATCCTGTGAATTGACCCGAGTTTGAACATGTTGCCGCACATTGTTCTGGGTGCAAATAGGTTGCTCACAGAACTAGGAGTCCAACTAGCAGCATCTAGAACCATAGGCCTTGACTGATTTTCTTGACCTAGTCGCACATTATCCTCTGGATCAACCTATTGTGGTGGTCCATGTTCATGCTCCAACAACACCAATAGAGCCTTTACCTTGTCCCAAATTTTCTCAAGCATCTCATCCCCGCCTTGCCCTTGAGCCAAGATCTCATCCCCAATAATCACCTTGGCATTCTCCTTGAACTAGAGACAATGCATCTGAAACATTGTCCCGATATAATCATCTTTGATTTTTCCTGAGAAGGGGTGCTCCTAGGCATTGACAAGAAAAAAGACTTTGGAATTACGCTGAAGGTACTCCACATGTGCATGCTTGCAACTACTACAGAGAGATTGCCCATGATTTCTCCCTTGTCCTCTAAAGATAACATAATGTAGAGCACAGAGGATGAAATGTGAGAAATATTCCTGTAAACAAACATATTTCAATGCCTCATCGTACACGGTGTGATCGTACCAAATCCGCAACATTAATGAAAAGAGACTCAAAATGATTCCTCTTGCATTGTTAAAAATATGGTATTTGTGCCAACACGAGCTTCGTAAATCCTGCAAACAAAGCAAAAAACATTAGTAGAAAACATCTATCCTTCTCACCTCAAGTGAGTCTTCTCCCATAATTACAATGTCCTTTTGCATGTGTAATATAAAGTGAACACATTGTGCATATGACATTGGAGATTTAATTCATCATTGCCACATTTAGTGCAATCATTAAAATGTTTGGCAACTCTATTTTGGAAAATCATAAAATTAAATGAACTTTAAACTCAAATTATTGTACAATTACTTTAATTTATGACCTACAACATACCACCTCGTCAGCATGATGAATTCCCCCCAATTATTCCTATTTTATGACTCACCGAAAACTTCATGAGATATATTTCCACTATCCTTGTTTACAAGCTCTGCAATTACCAGATATTGAACTAACTAGTCCTTTACAATTAGAATCTCACCTCACCCATATCGCATCCCATGTTTGCAAGATGATCTGCAATTTGTTTCCCTCCCTATATGTGTGTGAAATATAAAAAGCTTCAAATATATCCAGTAACACCCAAGCTTATTGAAGAACATACTGGATTTTCTAGTTCTGACATATTCTCTTCTTGCACGCATCAATAATGATGAGAGTCTCCCTCAACATGAATTCATTTAACACCAAAATAATTTTCTAGATTTAGACCATGTAGTAGGGCCAAAGCTTCAACCATATTATTTGTTCTAGGTGTTATGTGCATTGATTTTACTGCAACTAAGTTTCTAGCTAAATATTGTATGCAAACTCCTGCACCTAACACCCATGGATTTCCTTTAGAGGATCTATTAAAATTCAATTTAATAAATGGTGAAGTCAGGGGAAGCCACCTAAGATCACTTCTACTGACTATAGTCTTAGGGATTCTCATTAGGGAAACTTTAAAAGGAAAAACAATATCTTTCCATGTTTTGAGAATGTGATCATCCCAAGAAGAAACAAATGATGAGCAAGTCTTATTATTTTGGACATGATCCATTATAGATTTGGAGACTTCTTTTTCAATCCTTTCTTGTACATTTTTAATGGGGGAATAAAATCCCTTGAATATATGTGCTTATCGTGTTCCCACCATAAGGACCAAATTACCATAGCTGGTATAACCTACCAAATACCTATAAAAAAAGAATCATTATATAATAATGGCTGTTTGACAGAGATCCCATACTATAAAAGGTAGAGGAAAAGACAAATCATGTTTTTGATAACATATACAACCAACATTTTTGTGTAAATGAAAATTGGAGAAATAGATGATTTGTATCCTCCGGATTAGCCCAACACAAGACACAAGTGAATTGATTGGAAATTTGAAACCTAGCAAGTATCTCACCTATAAAGACTTAAATTTTAAGAACCAATCAGTTGAAACTCCTTATCTTGGGAGGAACCATGTTGTTCCAAGAAAAAGAATAAGGTCTATGTGATAGTTCCTGAGAGTCCCTTTTCTCAATTGCTTCATAGCTAATCTTAACTGAATATTTCCCTGTTGTTGAAGGAGCCCAAATGATTCTATCTCATTCTTTTATGATGAACGCCACTCTCTCATTCATAATCTTTCTCAATAATTTCTTTTGATCTATGGTAATCTGCAAGTGATAAACATCTTTCCAAATCTCCTTGCCTATTTTTAAATCTACTGCATCTACATAATCAATTAACTTTTCACCCCAAAATTGAGAAATTAATGGAATAACCATCTGAAGCTCATTTACTTGTGAAAGAGATGTAAATAAATTCTAGGAATAAGTCCATAATTTCACCTCTTCACGAGTATGCACGTCCTAGGAAATATATGTTGTAACTATGTCTCTTGAAGCTGTAAGAAAATTGCACATTGCCAACCCCTATGGAGGATTTTCTATTGTAAATATTCTTGTGGGATCTAAAGTGTCCATATGATTTTCTTGCATAACTTTACACCAATTGGTATTTTATTTAGAATACATGTGCCAAATTATCTTTCTCTAAATGCTAAATTTCTTTTAGCAATATCATGCATCCCATCTCCCCCTAACCTCTTATCATCCGCCAAACTTTGTAAGGAAATGAATGGTATTTTTTTAGCCTCATTCATTTTCCTCTCCATAGAAAGTCTCTAATAATATATTCAATTTTTTTCACTATTGTCGTTGGATGTACTGAAGCTGGAGTTGGTGAAGTTGTGGAAAAGATCTTGCATGATCTTGCAGATCAGATTGTTATCTGATAGTTTATAGTTGTAGAGCTAGTGGTTGCACACTTAGAGGCAAGGAGATTTCTTGGATGCTTGCGAGCTCAAGTTTAGACCCTCCTTAGGGTTTCCATCAGTTGCTGATAGTCTTTAGAACTGGACTAGCTAGATTGTATTGGATCTTGTTGATCTTGCAGAATTGTTTCTGATTGTAATTGGCCCTAACCCGGAAGGCCTTATAGTTGGGCATGTTAATGAAAATCTGTTGAAATAATTGTTGTGTTGTGTTATTCCGCTGTGAAATTCTGAAGCTGCAAGGTTTGGACTGTCCTTAATTGGATCCTCCCTGCCTTGGTTTGCGTCAGTATTTCTATCCTAGATTTTGTTTGTTTAGGGTTTTTGTTTTAAGACATTTGTATAGGGTTTGTATTGTAGGTTGCTCATTCATTTTATTTTTTAATTTTATATTGTTTGATCACTTTGTGTATAGGGTTTCGACATTTTCACAAAGAAAACAAAATAATAACCCAATAAAAAATAATTATATATGTATGAAATACATGAAAAATTTAAATAATAACGTAAATTTTATTTACATTTAAACAATAAAAGTAAATATAATTCACATATACAACCTATTTTCTTAATAAAAACCAATAAAAATTACTATAAAAAAAATAATAATAATAACGAAAATGAAAAAAATCCAAAAAGAGGCCTAGCTAGAGTTTGTTGGGGCCAAAAAGGGAGCGGTATCACACTTGGATGTGGGGCCATGTTTTGTGAAAATGACTTGCACAATGGAAAAAAGAATTAAATACTTTTACGGAATGCTACCCAATTCCGAATGGGGTAGCGTTCTCTCAGGGTCTTGTGTGCTATGGGACCTTGATTGAAATTTAGGCTAGGGACCTTGAAGTAAAATGCTACCCCATTTTATTTTTGCAAGACCTCATTTTGTAGAGCCAACTTTCATGAAAATGACTAAGATTAAAACTTCCCCCATAAGCTGAGCCAACTTCTTTCACTTACCCAATGCCTCCGAGCATAATGGCCCAACATGGGTTTGAACCTTGGTGGTCGCTTCACTAACAAGGTGTTTTAACTACTATGCTACATGTCTGAAGGCATAGATAGTTATGTGTTACAAGAAAGACAAATAATTTCACTCATAAAGATGAGACATGATTTTAGAAAGTTTCAAAATAAAATAGCTTGAAATTATTGAACTTCATTTATCTAATTACAAAATCCTATTTTATTTTAATTTGATTATTTAGTTTAATGTTTAAATTCTCTCAAATTTAATTCACATTTTTTCAACATAAAATTATATTTTCAAAATTATTTATAGTTTTACAAATATTCCTCAAAATTTCCTAAAGATTGCATGTGTGTTGTAATAAAAAATAAATTTGAAATTATTTACTTTAAATCATCATTGATGATTAGCAAGTACCAATGCACAACACACTGCAATTGTTTTTTGTGCTACATCAGATTTATCTTTCACCAATATTCCTAAACCTAAGTGCTTAATCTTTCTAATGTACCTTTCAAAATAATATGCTCAATTTATCATTCTTCACTAAATTATATCTATTTAATCTAAATTTATTTATTTAATTAGTTTAAAATAACTGGAGGAAATGACATTTTCTTCACAAACATTTAAATATATTATAAAAATGAAACAATAAAATATATATGATGAATTTAAAATTAAAATAAATCAATATAATCAAAAAAATTAAAAAACTAAAGGAAAAAATGTTGTAGATCAATGGTCACTACAGTTGGGGATTCGTAGTGGTACTAAGTTGTCATATGTAACCGTTGGGGACCTGTAGTGGTACTAAGTTGTCATATGTAACCATTACATCTCCGTTCTTAAGAAATGTAAAATGAACACTTAACTATTTACAGCTAAAAATTGAAGATGTGATTTATCATACAACTAATCAAAATAGCACTAACATGTATATAACTAATAAGTCGGCTTTTAAGTTATATTCAAATTTCAAAAAACATTCCCATATAAATAACCATAGGGCTTCAATTTTCAATCGTCTCATCTGCTCTGTAACTGACTGATTTCAAATTTGGTGGTTGCAGGCTTGTGCTAAACTAAGACTTGGGGGCTGTATTCTGTTGCTCGTCAATTTCCTCACTAACATACAGCAAACTGATAACAAATAGACTTCTTGTGTACTGTAATTTATCTTGATTATTTTGCATATCTTTGGGCTTTGGTTTGTATTTTGGGTTGTTTTGTGTTTTTTCTTGTTGTTGTGAATTACAGGTTTTATTTCAATTAGAAACAATGAAGGCAGCTTTTAGGTCACCTCAAACAGCAAGCATCAAGAATCTCCCGAGAAGGGCTCCTATGATCACCCGTCCTCTGCGAAAGCAATTGGCAACTCCGATACAAAATGTGTATATTGCATTTCTCTTTTATTTCTTATAGAAATACATCACATTTTAGTTTTTCCTTTTATTGGTTTTCAAATCATCATTGATTTGTCATTGCAGGGGGACAGGTTTATTGCTAACAGAAGTTCCATGGATTTTGACTGGGCTCGGTATTTGGTAAATAAAAGAGATATCATTGGAAATACACTCTTCATGGAAGAATATGACAGTGAGCAAACAGCAAGTCTGTTGATGGATTCTTCTAAGATGTCAAGAGTTTTGAGCTTTAGTAGAAAGCCATCTGCACAAGGATTGCAATCCATCTATTCTGAATCTCTTTCTGATGATACTGGGGCCAGAATTAGCAGATCACAAAGGCGCTATATACCTCAAGTAAGGGTTTTTACTTTTCTTTTCTGTAGGTTATGATTGGCTTTAGGGTTCCACGGGAATTCCCACAATGGTAGTAAACTTGTTTTTGTCATTGATTTTGTTGTCTTGTGATAGAAGATTAGGATTGTTTGAAGATGTGATAAATTCCATTGGTCAGTCCAAGAAGATTTTTATAGACTTTGGGTTTTATATATCTGTCAATCCATAATATCTTGATTTCAGATTGACATTATTAATCGTGAACAATCGATTAGGATTGATCAATTTAATGTGTTTGAAGATCATATAGCTCATCAAGCAGAATGAGGCTTAGGTGCCAAGATTTAGGAATAAAACTGTAACTATGTTAGATTTGGGTATAGTAGCAAGGAGATAGGAGCAGGGGACGAGACCTCTCCTAAAAAGCCAAGCTTCCTGACGACTATGAAAATGATCAACATTGATATTCAGCTTTCAGATTAGGGTTTGTTGTTACAATTGCGAGAATTCGATTTATGTGCTTGATTTTATGAATATTTTGTCTTTTGGAAAAAAAGGGATGAGCTTTTGGATCTTTTAAATTCAGTTGAGGTTTCAAATTTGGTACTCTTATATTCCAAGGTCCGGGCAAATTCTTTAGTGTGATAAGATGTTTCATAAGTTGCCAGAGATTCATTAGCAGTACTTGATATACTTGTGCAGGGAATCAGCTATCTGACTAACTAGCTTATTGAGAATTGTGGGTTTTTATCTTAATTGCGAATTTTGACTTTGTTATGCCGTTGTTTGCAGCATGCAGAGAGAACTTTGGATGCCCCAAATATTGTTGATGATAGTAATTTGAATCTGCTGGATTGGAGTGGCAGCAATATTTTATCGATAGCACTTGGCAATGCAGTTTACTTATGGGATGCAAACAGGAGCATTTCTTCTGAGCTATTGACAGTAGATGATGATGATGGTCCAGTAAGCAGTGTTAATTGGGCACCTGATGGAAAACACATTGCCATTGGATTGACTAGCTCTACTGTACAGATATGGGACCCTGCATGTAATCGACAGGTAAAGAATGAAGTCTTTGATGTCTTACTTTTGATTATTTGTATTCAAGTGCAACTTTATAAACATGGTACTGTCATCACATTGAATGCAGTTGAGATCTTTGAAAGGTCATCATGGCCGTGTAGGATCACTTTCCTGGAATGACAGTATTCTCGCAACTGGTGGGGAGGACAGTTCAATAATTATTCATGATGTTCGTATCCGTAGATCCAATGTTAAGACACACACAGGCCATGAGCAGGAAGTTTGTGGATTGAAATGGTCCTTATCTGGCCAGCAACTTGCGAGTGGAGGCAGTGATAGCTTGCTTCATATTTGGGACAAGAGCATGTCGTCCTCTAATGTTAGAAATCAGTATCTTCACAGGATGGATGAACATTCTGATGCAGTTACAGCCTTGGCATGGTGCCCTTTCCAGCACAATCTTTTGGCATCTGGTGGAGGTCTTGCAGACCAATCTATTAAGTTCTGGAATAGTCTTACTGGGGCATGTCTAAATACCATTGACACCAACTCTTCAGTTTCTGCATTGTTGTGGAATAAGCATGAGCGTGAGCTGTTGAGTGCACATGGGTATAGCGAGAACCAGTTGACCTTATGGAAATACCCATCTATGGCTAAGATTGCAGAGCTTACTGGCCATACTTCTAGGGTACTGCATCTGGCACAGGTATGCATGCTATTGGTATATGGATACGTTTGCATGTCTGCGTTGTCTGAATCAGTTAATATTAACCCTCATTGTATTTTGTATTTTAGAGCCCGGATGGGTATACTGTTGCATCAGCTGGAGCAGACGAGACACTGAGGCTTTGGCAAGTCTTTGGAGCCCCTGATACATCAAAGAGTACCAAATCTAAAGAGTTAGAGGGTCTTTTCAACAATTATCATACGCATATTCGCTAGGAGTCAATTGATCTCATGGAACAAGAAAATTTACACTTTCCTGATACATATTATGGCATACAGTCGACCATAATTGGACTGACAGAGAGATTCTATGACCCTCTCACAGTCTATGGAATGGGCATCAAAAGTTTGATCTTGAGACATTTGAGAACGCATATAACATTTTGTATGGAAGGCCCAGGGCAACTGAAGCTGAGATTATTCAAGCTGCTGCAGCTACCAATGCAATTGCACACCACTTCATATCGTAAGCTCACAAATAACTGTTCAGCTTAAAAATAATGTATACAATGTTCATAACTAATTTTGTATATACATTGCAGGAACTTGAAAGATTGGTATGAGACCAAGTGTGGCTCGGTGAGGCGACAAGTGCATTGGATGGGGAGAGTGAGTGAGAAGGCGGTGCACAATGGATTTTTGTAGCTGAACAGATCATGGTTTTGAATTGTCTATATCTTTTTGTTGGGCGTTTATAAACGCCGCCTGTGTCAAGGAAGTCCAAAAACTCCGAAGCTTTTTGCCCTTATACTGGTTATATTATTACATATTCTCTTTGACTTGCTTAATCTCAAGTTGAAATTCCCACCTCATTCATATTGATTGCTGGACTAGTTTCAAACATGTTATCATTGACTTGTAAATTTCCACTGCATTTATATACTTCATAATTTTGCCAATAGGACATTATTAATTTAACTCAAGCATTAGAGAGCGTGGGTAAGAAGAAAATTTCATGTAATTCTTAATGAAAAGTTACAGTTTCAAAGTTTATTTGATGCATTGGAGAAATTCAAACCTTCCAATTTCTTTATTTGGTTGTTCTTATCATTTTAGCACTGTTTAGCTGGAATGAACTTATATTATTGTATTTTAACAGAATTAGTGGCATTGTTAGGATTGATGCAATGAATATTAACTATTATAATTATTTCAAGACCTAAATTTAAAATAACATAGATTCACATTTATATAATATAATAGATATGAATGGAAATTATTTTATTTATTTTAAAATTAGTTTATTTTATTTTAAATTATATTTGTTTTATATAAAGATATTTATTAAGTTTTATTATATCTATAATTTTTATTTAAAATTTTAAAATTTGGTTATTCATATTTAATTTTTAAATTTATTTATTTCAAAAAATATTTTTTTAAATATGTTTATTTTTAATCATAGCTATACATTTCTTTAAAACTTATAATTTTTATGGGGATATATCTTTGTTTTATTTATTTATTTTGGAGATATTAGATTTATAATTAATATTACTATTTTGGCATGTAAATGATTGACAAAGTATGTAAAATTTGTGTTAGCATTTTTACTCCTTGTTGCCATTGTAGAATGCCTACTAGCATTATATTATTGATAATTAAATAATTATTTGACTTAAATATATTATTTGGGCTCTTGATAATATAAAAGAATACTAGATATGAACTACTTAAAGAGCTAGAATTCTTTTTGGAATACATTGTGTAAAAGAGAGGTGAAACATCTTTTCCTTGAAAACGTCATGCTAAAATAAACAAGTGCCACGTAGTGGCTAGTACTTGTGTTTAGTTTTATAATTAATTATAGTTTATATTTATATTTAAAATATTTTTTTAAAAATAAAATTAAAGTATAGGTTATAAATAAAGTATAGGTAAATTAAAGTATGATACTAACGACAAGTGGAGAGACGTTGAACTCCTTGATAGAATTTTTAGTCCTAGAGAACATTAATGGTTGTCGTTAGTATCATTAAGTCATGCAGTTGATAAAGGAGACAAGACATG
This sequence comes from Chamaecyparis obtusa, assembly GCA_027943335.1. Lineage (NCBI taxonomy): Eukaryota > Viridiplantae > Streptophyta > Pinopsida > Cupressales > Cupressaceae > Chamaecyparis > Chamaecyparis obtusa. The sequence continues at coordinate 868,369 of BSBK01005497.1, read as the reverse complement.
ACAGTCGGTCAATACACAAAGCCTAGACACCGAGTAGAACAAAAGGCAGATCACTAAGTTAGCTGAACACAGCTTTGACCGAGCACTCTTACCAAGCCAGATGATCACCGCGTACCAAGCATAGTAGTCACCAAGAATTCATATGAATCGAGCACCAATTAATTACCAAACGATGAATGCAGTATACATTGAGTGAAACAGGAAATGACATAGCAGTTTGGAATGACACAAACTACAAGGCAACTGGTTTACCAAGATCGAGATAAAATTTGATATGGATATAATCATTAAATTATTGATGATTACTATGTAATGTTGATCTAGGTTATTCATTTCTACCATTGATCTTAGGTTTTATAAGATAGAGGTTAAACCCTAATTAGGTCAAGATTAGTTTGATATAAATTTGTAAGGATTTCATTTTGACATGTATCACACATGTAGTAGCTTCCGCAGTGGAAGACATCTGATGATCAGACATGGTTATGATTAACAAAGCATTGAAGGAACATTCAATTTATCAGGAACAAAAGGCTACCAAGAAGTATTTATTGAGGAGATCAATCACATTAAGGTGATATAACTGTAGATAAGTACTTTACAAATCTAAATTAGGAAAGATTAAGTTGCTATTTACATATCAATCCCACTATTACTCTTTAACTATTGTAGCAGACTTTAAATCTCTTAACAGAGTGAACTTAACAGTTCTATTGTAAATCTCTTAACCGAGTGCACACATGTATTGTGTTGCTAAAATCCTCTAACCAGGTAGATGTAGCTGATCTCATTGTTACTCCTAATAGGGTAAGATCACCAGAAGTGATCACAAAATTTGTAGCCTTAATTGGAAAACTTTGTTATTGCAGTAGTGAAGCTTTGTGGGTGTCATCCCCACTTTAGTTTTTACCTTCTAACAAGGGTTTTTGCATTACCAAAATACTTGAGTTATGTGTATGAATTTTCATGAATGGTTTATTGATTAGATTACATACATTTGCATTTTAGTTATGTTATGGATGTATTTTACATGCAATTGATACAGTCAGTTAGTGATGTTCATGTTTACAAAGATTCAATTGGAAAAGTTTTAACGGTAGTAATTCACCCCTCCCCTCTCAGTACACATCTTTCCATTATCCTAACAATTGGTATCACATCGAGTTCTCTTGTTTAAGAAGTTTAACCACTGAAGAGAAAAGATTTGAAGGATGGAAAGGTATAAGCTTGATAAGACTATTGAGAATAAAAAATTGTAGTTTTAGATCTACATTGAACAATTCAAGGAAGCCAAAGAAAAAATGAGAGAGTTACTGATCAAAAGGAAGGATATGGCATTTCAGTATAATGAGACTGATTATCATGAAGAAGAGATAGATGATCTATTTGAGGCATCTAGATTTGGATCTGGTAGCATTTCTGATGCATTTGAAGGAGCCAAATCAGGTCTATTTGAAAAGAATCAACATTGTAAGAATTTTCCTAAGGCAAAGAATAAAAGCCAAGATCTAGAAGCTCAAGAGATAGCACAAGAGAGATAGGCAAAATGATCAAATAATTGATTATAGCCAATTGAATTGAATACAAAGTAGGAGTGCTTGAATATATAGGCAATGCAATAAGACTGCATGATAAGGAGATGATAAGCTACCAACTAGACATGGTGGAATCCAGGGTAATCTTTAAGAATTCCCCCCTTTAAGAAAGGTGTAAAAAAGTGGTGAAAGTGAGAAGGGAAATTTATTTATTTTTGGCGAAATTATTTTTTTTTCAAAGAAAAAAAAAAATCTAAATTGGCGAATCATTGATGCTCCCTGAAAGTAGGTGGGACTATCTTGGCGAATATATAACAGTATTTATAACTACAAAAATATAAATTGGCGAATATAAAACAGTATTTATATTATAAAAAAAAATACATTGGCGAATAGAAAACAATATTTATATTATAATAAATATAAATTGGCGAATATAAAAGAGTATTTATATTATAAAAAATATAAATTGGTGAATAATTGTGGTGACTAGTAACAGTGTGGTGTGTTCATAGTTTCGGTAGGCTAAAATGAGGGTCGATGCTGACAGTTATGAAGATACGTAATGGTCAGGTTGACGGTGTGCGTGACTTCGGCGGTTATGTTGGTAGGTTGCAGTTGAAGGCCACGAAGATACGCAAAGGATAGGTTGACAGTGTACGTGACTTCGGAAGTTATGATCGTAGGTAAGATATGGGGTTTCCAAGGCCACATTGGCAGTCTACGTAACTTAGCCACAAAGTTGCAATGACATTGATAACTGAAGTACAATTAATGAGACTTAACAACGACAAGATTTTGATTAAAATTGTAAACATTCATTATCTTTCTTTTCAGAGCCAAGTGACATTATGTGAAAGTTTAATGCAGCTGCCAAGTTGTCAGTTCAAAATTTAAAATCGCAGCTAGGATATGGTGGTTCCGAGGCAATGCCGACAGTTTGCGTAACTTGAGTGGTACGATTATCCATTATCCAAGCCAAGATTTTGATTAGACATTAAAAAGGATAATTTTAGGAGATATGAGTTGTGATTCAACATTTATTATTCTACTTTTTGACTTCGGAGCCAAGTTACGCAAGACATTACAATGTTTGCAATTTTTCTTTACCGATATTCATTAATTTCATCTTGAATTACCACCTGACGTGAAACATTCCTTCAAAATTTATTACGACTAGCAAGTTGGTGATTATTTTCTTTATATACTCCTCGGTAGTGGAATTGCAGAGCATAGGAGCTTTCTAAATTTCTAAATTTAGATGACAAGTTGGTGATTATTTGTATTTTCTTGGCGCTTTCACAGAATGGGTCTTCCAGTAGTTGAGGGATCATCAAATGAGAACCTATAACCTATTATCCAACCAACTTTGGATATGGAGGAGGAGATTCAACAGGATGTCCTCAGTCATCTAATGTCTACAACAAGGGATCATCATCATGCTACCAGTTACACCAGTTACCTGAGTGACATGTTTGAACTTGAAGTAGAACATGACAAGGCAAAGATGCATGCCATTTTTGACGATCATGGCTTCGGCCAGGAGGCGTTCTAGGAGGAGATGAATCAGATGATCTCGTTATTTGCTGCTTTGTGCATCGACTAATCTGACTAATCTTTTTTTCTTTGTGCAATGTGGATCTTACGGCTTACCGTTACGAAATTTTTTGTTAATTGTTACTTGTAAGTTGTAATTTGTAAATATGAAATAATTGAATGTAGTTTTCATTTTGGTTTTGAAAATGGTTGGTCCATAGCCGTTCAGAACTTCAGTGAAATGTTGAGCCAGTGAATCAGTTTAAGTTACCAGTATTATGTATATAATATATTGTATACCAGTTTTTGAATTAAATAGTAATACTGTAGTTTGTAAATTTGTAATACTGTATAGTAGTATACAAATGAAACAATGAGAAGTCAGACGACTCTTTTTCGAATAGTGTTACTAGTTCCGAAGTTACACCTGGCTATTTCGTAGCTTCTCAACGTTTAAAACTTTAATTTATTATGATGGTTCTGAAGTTATGCCTGGCTGTTTCATAGCTTCTCAATGTTTAAACCTTTAATTTATTATGATGGTTCCAAAGTTACGCCTGGCTATTTTGTAACTTCTCAACAGTTAATTTATGATGGTTAGGGGTTTTGAAGTAACGCTTGGCTGTTTCTTAACTTCTCAACGTTTAATTTAATATGATGGCGATGTGTTCCGAAGTTACGCCTGGCTGTTTCATAGCTTCTCAACATTTAAAATTTTAATTTATTATGATGGTTCCAAAGTTATGCCTGGCTGTTTCGTAGCTTCTCAATGTTTAAAACTTTAATTTATTATGATGGTTCCGAAGTTACGCCTGGCTATTTCATAACTTCTCAACGGTTAATTTATTATGATGGTTAGGGGTTCCGAAGTAACGCTTGGCTGTTTCGTAACTTCTCAATGTTTAATTTAATATGGTGATGTGTTTTGAAGTTACGCCTGGCTGTTTTGTAGCTTCTCAACTTTTAAAAATTTAATTTATTATGATGGTTCCGAAGTTACGCCTAGCTGTTTTGTAGCTTCTCAACGGTTAATTTATTATGATGGTTAGGGGTTCCGAAGTAACGCATGGCTGTTGCGTAACTTTGTAAGGGGTTGAAAAGTGAGAGACGGTCTGACGGAGACTAAGTTGCATGCTGATGCCACGGCCCAGGTGGAAAGTGGGAACTTTCAACTTGGGAAGTACAAGTGTCATCATTCACGCAGCATGCTAGGCTGTGTCGTAACATCTCAAGGTTTCATTTTTCTGGTCAGTTTAACAGCTAAGGGCCAAGGCCCCTGATTTGCAGGTAGCAATTTAGCATAGTTGAGATAGGGTATTAGGGACCTAGGGTTAGAAACTTAGAAACTTAGATGTACCATTGACAGTGACACTTATCTAAATTCTGAAAAAGGTAATTACTAATTTCATGCGTGTGTGACTGTGCTTGATGAGACATTGAGATTTTAATTTTTAATATAGTAGGTGGCCTAGTGGCTGGTACCCTGGTTGTACTTGTGAGTTGCTTGTTACTGGTTAGTTATTAAATACAGTTCACACTTCAGAGCATCCATAATTTCCAGAGTTGAAGAGAAACCAGAGAGTTTAGTACTTAAAAGAATGGCAGAACAAGGATCTTTTGATGTTGTTGCAGTACCGAAAAAGAGTGCCATGATGCATTCAAGAACAAAGAGGCCAAACATATACACTGAAGAATGGATGAAACTATTGCCTGGATCCTCAAATTTGCAATCAGTTAACGCTTATGAATGGAGGGACCCTTATGCGTTCTGCAGGGATGTTGAATGCCCAAACACAACTGGGTATGAGCTCTTCATGTTTTTCTATAACAATAGAATTAGAGGCCCTCCTGTTTCAAACCCATGGGAGAGGAACTTGGCAAAGTTGATAGTACCTAAGGTATTTTTGGATGTAGACCTCATGAAAGTGCTAATTCAAGCATACAATCTAGTGACACAAGCTTTCCACAAGCATGACAAGTCTATACTCTGCATGTTAGATAGAGCATCTTTTACTCAAGCTTTCGACCTTCAGGGACCTATGAGCGTGGATATTGACCTAGCAAGACATGAGGCCCTGTTTAATAGACATAGAAATTACTACCATGGAAAGGTTATGAGGAGGCATATTCATAGAGGAATTAAAGAGGCAGGGTTGTTACCCAAGAAGCTTGCAGATTCATTTGATATTGAGCTTTTCTTTACCTATTTCCAGAATACCATCTATGGTCTACACAAAGTTATTGGACTAGATGGAGGTTTGACAGTGACTGCTGACATTTTTGTCATGGCTATAGATGTTCAGGATCAATACACCAACAAGGAGTTTGATTATGTGGGGCACATAATCAATGTAATGCACTTTGAGTTTATGAATGCGAAGACTAATTTGAAAAGCTTCAAGTTCAATCACTACTCCATGCTGATGCACCTGATCCTCTATTTCAATATTGGCTACATCAACCCAGGGTTCATCGATGAGACCGAGAATGAGGGATGAACTATTCTGGTTCAGCTATGGACCAGGGTATGGGATAGAACTTACCCTTTCTCTAATTCCATTGCTTTTTTTATTGATTTTTTGAATCCAGTAATGAACATGTTAGGTATTGTGAGGGATAGATATCCTTTACTTGTTAGAAAATTGCTTAGACCCTTAGCATTTAATATGGACAATGACATCAAGCACAATTGGGGTGATATGTTTTTTTTTGAGAATTTTACTCTTATAAGAGTGTATGCTTGCCCTCAACCTCCACACATACTACCAACATTTATCCCAGAAAGATTGGCAATAGTAGAATTCTTGTGGCAGCTTATGATCATGATGGATAGAGAGAACTTAGGCCCTAAAAGACATAACGGAACCTTTCTAGAAAGGAGGTTCCAAATAGGGGATTTCTCTATAGGTAAAGATGTTGTGGACCAAATCCATGAATTCCCCAAACAATTCAGATTGCCCTATAGTAAAGCAAGGATGTATGACCCTGAAGACTTCGTTAGAGGAGCATTGAGAGAAATGAGGAATCACAATTTGGCTCTAAATCAGCCTATGACAGAGGAGGATGTTATTAGAAATATTTTTAGCAAAGTTACCTGTCAAGAGAGAACTTGTAAATGGGAAAATATTGTAAGGGTAGAGGAACAATTGAAAAAGGCAAACCCTACCTTCCCCGGTTTCTTTCTTGATCTCAAATACATGAATAAGATTGAAATGTGTTTAGAGAATTACAAAGATATTATGTCTAAATTGCCAGACATCCCTGAGGAGAAGTAGGATGACAGAATAAACCCTGAAGAAGGTGAACCTGATGTGGAGTTTATGGGAGAAATAGAACAAGCTGAGCCATCCACATCTGAGCAGGGGCCATCAAAGAAACAAAAGTTGATGAATGTACCAGAAAAGGCAAGGCAAAAGGCACTACAAATCCTGCCAGGTAATAACCATTACTTTGCTGACTTAAGACAAATTTTTTTGACATCAATGGTAGATGAGGGAGAAAAGGCCATAGATGAGTTAGAATTGGCTGCAACTAGATTGGATGACATGGTCATCCAAGCTAAAGAGTTTATAGATGATGATGAATTCATCAAGTCCGTTGAGTTTAAAAGTTTTCTCTTTAGAGTTAAGCAGAATGAATTAACACTATCTTTGAAACCAGGGGAATCAAAGGAAAAAACTATTCAAATGATTGAAAAATTACAGGCCTATGATCCCAATAGTAAAACATTAAGTGTGGATGAGGCAAGAGATCTAGTAAAGAGAAGTGGCATGTTGCTGATCCTTGGATGGGACTTGGAGTCCTCATTCCTAATTGACCAAATCAAGAGGCAAGATAAAGTTGTAGCTTATGAATCTTTTGGCCCTAATGGACTCACGAGGGGTTCTAGATTCAATATGGACACTAAGACACTAGCAATATGGTGTGTGGCCCCAGAATCTAGTAAGCCTAGATTGGTTGACATCCAAGACACTGCACATGGTAGCCAATTAATATGGAGGTTGCAGGACACTACAAGATCAGAGATAGCAAATCTCTTACACCATGTATCCTCCATGAATAAAGCAGTGGTTGAGGACTTGGAGAACAGGCTAGCCAAGACATTCAAAGATTATGTGGCAACTAGAAAAAAGTTTGAAGAGGAACTGAAGAAGAATTATTTGCTGGATAAGACTGTGAAGGAGCTAAAAGATGAAATAAATACTCTAAAAAATCATTCCAGGGCATTTACAGAGGTCTGTGATGTAGGGGTCCAAACTGAGCATGAGGGGGGCTTAGCTATAGAACTTGCAACAGAAAAGATAAATGAGGAGAAGAATGAGGCCATCTTACAGGCCCTGTTAGATATTCTGCAGCACAGAATAAATGTAATTAAAGATAAATTTGATCTTGTTTTTAATGCTTATGGCAAGTTGCCAGAATTATAGAAAGAAGTGGATAGCTATGTACAAATTTTAAGTGGGCATCATGCAACTTGGTCTACCAAAACACCACTTTTTGATAGATTGGCATTTGCTCAATCTTTGAGAAGTGATATTCCAGAGATAGTTGTGAGGGTTGGTGAGGAGATAGAAAAAATTAAATCCATATTACCACTTTTTAAGGGTAAAGAAAATTTGATAGAGGCTAAGATAGCCATGCTCAGCTCCTGTTCCAACAAGTTTATCCCTTCCATTAAGAATGGGGATGGAGCCATAAAGAGCCTTGATCAGTGGAGCTCAGATGCTGATCTTTTATTGCCTAGGAAGGAGGCATTTTTAGGTGAGGGGAATAATGTTGATTTGGAGAGCTTCAATAAAACCTTGGATGAAGTTATTAAGGTAGAGACAGATCTCACCAGGTTTGTAACAGATGTCAAAGCAATTATAGATCCCAGGTGGGGAAGACAAAAAGCACAACTGCAGCTCATCCAGGACTTCAATTGGCCGTCAGAGGAAGAATTAACTGCATGTGATGAGCTAACAAAGGCCAAGAAAGTTAAATCCACTACAGTTGACTTGGACATTTTGGATGATGAGTAAGGAGGACATCTGGAGCACCTGACACCTGAGCTTTGAATACAGGGATGATAAGCTATCATTTAAGAATGGTGTAAGTTAGCCGAAATGGCAGTCACCATATCTTGTTATAACAACAGCTATCATGAATACTCACAGACAAAGGTGTTAGTTATTAGTGATCCAGGATGTAGAATAGGCCAAAACAATTTTGTCTTTCCACCACCTGAGGGCTCATTGTATTTTGTCTTTTATTTCTTTATTTCTTATGCTTTTTAGGTTTAGGGTTTTCAACCATCCGAAGCTTGTTGCATTCCCATTCATGAGGGAATTCCAAGATGGTTGAAACGAGGTATAAATAGAGTTGAAGACTCATTTTTGGGATAGAGTTGAAAGATAATAGAAAAATTTGAACAGAATTGCTTTGAAGCAGACTTCTAAGTTATGTGTCTAACCTTCTGAGCAATTGAATTTTGAATGTAATTAGCGAGTTGATTTTAATACAAATACACTACAACTTTTTCCATATATTGTTGTTGTCTCTTTACTTTTATCAGTAATCATTAGAAGGTAATACGGTAATACTTGCCTAAGTATGTGGAGCTCAAAAATGAAGGACTATCCTATCCAATCCTCAGAGTTAGCAATTAGGTCTTTCTCTTGTTTGAATTAGTCTCAAGAAGCATAGTCTGAAGTAACCTTTCAAAAATTTGATTCATGCAAGAAAAATCCCTAACAGAGCTCATTCATTGGCTCAAGTCAAGAATCTCAATTCTAATTAAGTAAATGCTTAGTATTAGGAAATTAGGTAATTGACAAATAATAAATTGACCATGTTGGTAGTATTTTCAGTTTTCACAATTGTTTTCAGAATTTCCTGCAATTTTCCTCCTAAAGGCCTGAATTTCGATCAAAATGTTAAAACCCTAAGTGCTAGGTTGAGATATGCTCTAAAAATCCATTAAACCCTATAAAGGTGTTGGCACTTCAATTTTCCAGTATGTCAATCTTGTGAAATTTTTATAGAATTGAAGTGTGCATAAGTGTTAAAAGATTGTGATATTTTTGCTACAGAAAACCCACAAAAAGTCCTACAAATTTATCAAGATTTTCCCCCATATCTAGCTAGCCCTAGTTAAAGTTCAAGTTTGAGGAAAGCCCTAAATATTTGCCACTTTCATAAAAAACCTAGGTCGCTCTTTTCATTTCTATTTGAGTGTTACTTTTTGAGTCACTTAGGTTCATAGAAGAGCACGTGCGTTTATTTTATCATCACGTGGGGGTCATATCTTTATTTTCCCTAAGTCCAAAGGCCTGGTGATATAAATAATATCTCCTAAGTCCCGAATACCTCATATTCTAATGTGTCGGATGTCATTCAGCTTTGAATCTTTAATGAAGATCTAACGACGGTCGTGTGTTCACATGGAATCTTTCCAAGCCATGCGAACATAAGACTAACCATCGATCTTACAATGAAGCTTAATGCGGGAACAAAGTGGGGCCGCTGATAGGTATCTCACAAGTGGCGGCTTTTTATTTGAGACGGTGGGGCCAGTGTCAGAAGGATCTTCAGAGCTGAAAGTAACAAAGGAAAGATCAAACGGCTGTCGTATAATCTCATAAGATCTTAGAGGCCTATGTGATCATGCGACCAACCGTCAATCTTGCATAAAGACAAGCGCAATTCTCAGGTGGGACCGCCGACTGCTCTCTTCACAAGTAGCGGTTTTTCATTGGCTAAAAGTAGTGGGGCCAGTAACTCAAAAGGATGCTGACAGTGGTTGCATGCTAGCGGTTTTTGGTATGATTGTATAGGCTATTTTTAAGTTATAAGATCATGCGACTAACCATTGTTCTAACAATAAAGGTTGCAAGGATTTCCGCCAGTGAAAAGACTGCTATGACTATTTTTCGTATGATCGCATAGGCCTTTTTCACGCTATGAGATCATGTGAACAAACCGTTAGATGATATGCTAGTAAGAATCGACGGTCCTAATTCAAACTGGAGATAAAGTGACGCAAATTTCAAGTTTCCCGTTGAGAAGTGACAGTTCATTTTTTCAAAGGAGTAATGGTTGAATCATGCCGAATAAATTACTGAGGTGAGTGTTTTAATTGTTCGTATATCAGAATTCTGTGCACTCTCAGAAGCACAAAGAGATCAAAAAATTATAGAGACCCGAGCGTGAAGAATTGCAAGGACTGGCTGTTGTCTCCTGGTGATTTCGTAGAAAAAAGGCTAGTAAAATACTTATATGATTTGCTTCCCTACTAAAAGAATCATAGTCCCATAGTCTGTATATCTTGCAAAGGTTTTTTAGCATAAACCCTAAAATGGCACCAAGGAAAGAATTGTCTGGTAAAATTGAGTACAGTGAAAGAGGTTTGCATGAGGATTTATTGCAGTTACTTCCCGGTTCTACTTCTAACCTAGTGAAAACCAAGAGTCTGATTCCCAAAGACCCTAGGGTAAAGGTAGCAGATGGTCTATATGACACAACACATTTTAGTAGGGAGGCCAAAATCAATACAATCAATGCAAATGGTGACCCTGATATCACTGGCTTAGAGTTATTCAAAGTGGGTTTTAGTTAGAGAAATACCCCTCACCTTGCAAGCAATATATGGCAGTCTGACTTGGGAAAACTTGTGGTACCCGACGTCTTTTTAGATGTTGATTTGATGACCCAAGTTGCAAAGAGTTATGACCCAATCACTAGGGAGGTTAGGGATGCAAAAGGAATGTTATTGATCAAAATTTCTACTGAAGAGATTAGGAAGGTGTTCAGTTTAAGTGAACCCTCAGACAGTCTAGAGAATATTGATCTTGAAGAACTAAAGCAAGTGTATGATGCACAAAGAAACTATTTTAGAGGCAAATTATTGAAGGACTTTTGCACCAAAATTGGGAAAATGGTTATCATGGGACAGAACACACATGAGCCTTTTATGATAGAATATTTTGACTTCGGGGCGAAGGGAGCATATTGGATGCCAATACATTTGATGTGCATGGTGATTCAAATTCTGCACCCACACTTGTCTATTACCTTTGATTTTTCTCCATTTATTGCTGAATTAATCCATAATGGATTAGTGAAGATTCAAAAGAATGAAGATGATGGGCTTTTCTGTTGGTATTCTTTCATAATGTACATGTTTTTGTTTAAAGGAGCAAACTATTTTGAGCAAGAAATGGAGTTGATAAGACACAAGGATGATGAAGATATGCCAGTCCAATTGTGGAGTCTCACAATGACCTAGGATAAAAGGGATCACAGTTTCACAAATTTTGATAAACATTTTGTAGCCAGACTCAGGAAGTTGTTTGTCCAAGACAACCCAAGAATCCCAGTAGCATTGGCACAGCTCATTAGGCCAAACCAGTTTGCTAAAAATTTGAATATTAAACATAATTGGGGTGATGTCATTTTCTAAAATGTATCAACTGCCATCAGGTTGTATGGTTTCAGGGGAACCCCTTTTGTATTGCCTTATCATGTACCCCTTAGGATTGGAATCACATAATTTATTAGGCAATTAGGAGATATTGAAGAGTGTGCACTCACTAGAAAAGGAAAGGGAACTCTATTCCCAAATGTTACCATTGCCCACCAGTTCATAACTACCAAGGGTGGATGGGTTCACATAGATAAAATCATAGCTCCATACCATATGGCTATTGCAATTTTGAGGGTCTTCGGTGCATTTCTGGGCAAATATGCCGACCGAAAACACGATAGAAATTGATGTTTCCAAAATTTGGTTCAAGATTATTTGAATACCTTTCCAACACATCAAACGGTTTGTAATTCAGAGCTAGGATGAGAAAGTTATGCCTTCTCCAAGTGGACCTAAATTTTATATTTAGTTTTTTGATAAATTTTGATAGTTTTAATAGTTTAATTGTAATAAACATTATGATGACTCTTCATTTAAATTCCAAGGGATTTGTGTGACCCTTGGGATCCATCCGACTTGTATAAACTCCAATTTTGAATAGAATGGAGACAGTTTTTGGTTTGCAATCTTGTTGTTCTCAATTTTCATGTTGAATTCTACAATACTGCAGGTATCACACCAGGTATTGTAATCTAGTTTTCATAAATCAGATCAGTGGTATCAAAGTGGGAATGCTCCTTTATGCCAATTTACACAAGGTCTTCCTACCAAAGATTAGGATTGGATACACAAGATTTGTCAAAATACCCACCTTTGAGACGCACATGATCGAAGATGTCAGACGATGATGTTAAGAAGTTGGTCAAGGAAGCTTTAAATAAGCAACGAGAGGAGATGATGAGTCAATTTTCATGCCTCCTACAGAAGCAAAAACCCTCTGAATCTGAAACATCATTTCGTGGAAATACCCCTTTCAAAGTGCAGGTGAATTTTGACATCCCGAATTTTGAAGGAAAGGTCGATTCTGAAGCTGTTGATAACTGGTTATCAAAGTTGGATAGGTACTTTTCTGTAAATAATTTCTCAAATGCTAAAAAGATAACATTTTCTCTCCTCAAAGCTGAAACCCATGTGAAATTAGCATGGGAAACCAAAGTAGCAAATAAAGAACAAGAATCAGTTGCTGAAGATGGTTTTATACTATCTCTTGATAAGAAGCCCACATGGGGAGAATTTGTGGAATACATAAAAGAAGCTTACCTCCCGAAGGATGTATATGATCAAAAATACATAGAATGGAAACTTCTTCAACAAAAGAGGGATCAGTCTGTGCAAGATTACACCAATACATTCCATTCACTTTCAGCAAAACTCGGTATTAATGATTCAGAGAAGCATCAAATTTTGAAATATCGGAGTGGACTTCACAGGTATATTCAAATAGAGATGGAATTTTTTAATATTGAGACATTGGCAACTGCCTATAAATATGCTACAAAAATTGAAGAAAAATCCAAGCAAAAAGGGAAGAGGGACTACTTTGCAAACAACAAGCCAAGGCTTGAAGGTGGTAATAAATTTGCAGGAAAACAGGTGACCAAGGAACTTCATTCAAATTCACCCAAGAACACATGGTGGTCTACTAAAAAGATAGACACAGGCATGTGGTGTGAGATGCATAAGTCCCCAACCCATAATACAAAGGATTGTCGAAGTATTAAAAATTTGATGACAAAAATACGAGGAGAGGAAGTTGAACCTGAATCGTCACCAATAGATAATTCTGAGAAAGAGGAGAATGATTCCATCATAGAAGCAAACCCATATGCCGTAGTTGGAATTGCTAAAGTATTGCCCCGTGAAGATGAAGAGAGACTTTTTCATTCACAAATGTGGATTGATGGAAAGCCTCTGCATTTTATTGTTGATAGTGGGAGTCAAAAGAATTTGATCTCTAGGGAGACAATCAAAAGATTAAATTTGAAAGTGACAAGACACCCACAACCGTACTCTATGGGATGGGTAAATGAGGGACAATATATTCAAATAAATCAACAATGTCATTTTCCATATTCAATCAAGACTTTCAAGGATGAAGTGATATGTGATGTAGCACCATTGGATGTATGCGATGTCTTGCTGGGGCAGCCATACATGTATCAGAGGCATGGGGTGTATGAGTCCAGGCCACGTAGTGTTACAATCAAGCTTGGTGGGAAGAGGTATTGAATACCAGAGGTATGTCCAACACAAACTGCTTCTTTAATTAGTGCTAAACAATGTAAACGCTTGATTGCTCAAACTGGAGCTTTTGCTGTACTCATGATTTGCCCTAAACAAACAAAGTTAGTTGTTCTTAATACACATGCTAAGGTAATAGAGAATCAACAAAATTAGATGGATAAAATTTTTAAAGAATATCACAGTGTGTTTACACCACCAGTGGGAGTACCAACACACTGTCAAGTCAAGCACTTTATTGATTTAATCCCAGGGACACTGCTACCACATGAGCCAATATATAGGAGGTCAGTTTTGGAAAATGATGAGATTAAGAGACAAATTCAGGAGTTGATTCAGAAAGGACACATTCATCCAAGTGCTTCACCTTGTGGAAGTCCAATTGTCCTTGCTAAAAAGAAAGATGGGACATGGAGGCTTTGTATTGATTATAGAGCATTAAACAAAATCTCTGTTAAAAATAGATATCCAATCCCTCGAATTGATGATTTGTTGGACCAACTTAGGGGGGCTAAATTCTTTACAAAAGTTGACTTGAAGTCTAGATACCACCAAGTACCAATTGATCCAGCAGATGTGTGGAAGACTGCATTTAAATCTAAGGAAGGTTTGTTTGAATGGTTGGTCATGCCTTTTGGCCTAACAAATGCCCCAGCCACATTTATGAGATTAATGAATGATGTGCTTAGACCATTCATTGATTCTTTTGTAGTTGTTTATTTGGATGACATACTCATCTTTAGCAGGACTTGGTTTGAGCATTTGCAACATGTTGAACAAGTTCTTTCAACTCTGCAAAAACACAAACTTTATGCCAACATTGAGAAGTGTTCTTTTTGTATGCAGAGTATTCAATACTTAGGGTATATCATTGACACTAAGGGTGTTCATGTTGATTCAGTAAAGATTCAAATAATCCAAGATTGGCCATCCCCTAAAAATTTCACAGAGCTTCGCAGCTTCTTGGGCTTAGCCAACTTCTATCGCAGATTTGTGTTTGGTTTCTCACACATCTCATGGCCTCTTAATCAATCACTAAGGGGTGGAGCACAAGCAAAATTTTAGTGGACAAAGGCAAAGCAACAAGCATTTGAGGAGTTAAAGAAAAGACTATGTTCAGCACCAGTATTGGTCCTTCCAGATCTACACCAAGCATTTGAGATAGAAACAGATGCATCAGATTATGCTCTTAATGCGGTACTCACACAACATGGGCATCCTGTTGCCTATCATAGTGAAACTTTTTCTGATACAGTACATAGGTATCCCACCTATGATAAGGAGTTGTATGCCATTGTTTAGGCTTGCAAACAATGGAAACACTATATACTAGGAAAGGAAACTGTTATACATATAGACCATAAACCACTCCAATTCTTGCAAACACAAGGGAAGCTATAGAATGATAGACATCAATGGTGTTCAGCCTATTTACAACAATTTCACCTCAACATTCATCATAAAAAAGGAAGCAGCAACAAGGTGGCAGATTGTTTGAGTAGGCCTCCAATTGCAGGTTTGACAATAGTGTTGGATTCATGTGGTCATCAATCATCCACTTGGGAACAACTATATAGTACTGACCCTGATTTTTCTAACATCTATAGTAATTTGGTAGAAGGAAAATCTGTCTCTGATTTTCACTTGCAGGATGGGTTTCTTTGCCATAATGGTCACATATGTGTACCCACCGAAGAACGGAAGAAAATGATATGGGAAGCTCACTATAGTCATGTTGTGGGACATTTTGGTATTGGTAAGACTACTGCTATCCTTCAAAAGTATTTCTATTGGTCAAAAATGAAGCAGGATATCATTTCACATATACGAGCTTGTGCAGCCTGTGCAATTGCAAAGCTAGCAAACCGTAAGTTGGGTCTATACTTACCATTACCTATTCCTGATAAGCAATGGCAGTCTATTTCAATGGATTTTATGTCTGGGCTTCCAACTACCAGGTGGGGGCATGATTGTGTATATGTTGTGGTAGATAGGTTTTCTAAAATGGCTATCATGGTGGCATGTAAAAAGATGATTTCTGCAGAAGATACTACCAAGCTATTTTTTGAACATGTGTGGGTTCATTTTGGTTTGCCAAAAACCATTATTTCTGATAGGGATAGCAGGTTCATCAACAAATTTTGGTCTGCACTATGGGCTAAAATGGACATGAAATTGACAAAGTCCACAGCATTCCATCCCCAAATAGATGGGCAGACAGAAGTGGTGAATCGAATGATTATTCATATTTTACGGATGTATCATTCAAAACATCCTCGCACATGGGATGAAAGCTTACCCTATGTGCAACACAGCTACAACCGTGCACTCCATAGTACTATAGGGCACAATCCATTTGAGGTTTCTCTTGGGTACTAGCCATTGGCACCTATGGATGTAGCAATACCATCTCTACACTCTAGTAGTCCATTGAATGGTGACAAGGAGGTAGATAAAGTAGAAAAATTTATTGATAACATTAGACACCTACAACAACAAGTTCATGAGATATTGGAGCAGAGTAATCAGAAGTATAAGGAAAGACATGATAAACATAGAACTCCTCATCAGTTTCAGGTTGGTGACAAGGTATGGTTACATCTTCAGAAAGAGCACCTGCATGGACCAAATAGGAAGCTTCGTCCTCTTCGTTATGGACCATACACTATTGTGAAACAAGTTGGTGAGAATGCTTTTGAACTTAATTTGCCATCCTTTTTGGGACTGCATCCAGTTTTCAATGTGGAATTGTTGAGACCCTATTTTTGTCCTTTATTGGATATCTCCCAAGCTACTGAACACATTCAAGCTGCAGAGTTAAATCCCTCTACTACTGCTCCAGTCCAGTGTGACCATGTTACTGAAGCCATTTTAAAGACTTTGAGAAATCAGAACATTCCTTTGTATCGGGTGGTTCGATCTGGTCAGCATTATCATCAAGGCAAGTGGTTTACTAAGGAACAAATTGAAGAACACTTTCCTCATCTGTTGCAGCAGATTAGTGCAATCGGGCCCATTGCCTCTTAAGGGGGGAGGAATGATCAGGATTAAAGTGGGAAAATACCGAAATCTAGTTTTTTCCAAAATTTCATATGTTTTAGTAAATTGCAATTTTGAGGGTCTTCGGTGCATTTCTGGGCAAATATGCTGGTGGGATGGAACATCAATGTTTCCAAAATTTGGTTCAATATCATTTGAATACCTTTCCAACGCATCAAACGGTTCGTAATTCGGAGCTAGGATGAGAAAGTTATGCCTTCTCCAAGTGGACCTAAATTTTATATTTAGTTTTTTGATAAATTTTGATAGTTTTAATAGTTTAATTGTAATAAACATTATGATGACTCTTAATTTCCATTCCAAGGGATTTTTGTGACCCTTGGGATCCATCCAACTTGTATAAACTCCAATTTTGAATAGAATGGAGACAGTTTTTGGTTTGCAATCTTCTTGTTCTCAATTTTCATGTTGAATTCTACAATACTGCAGGTATCACACCAGGTATTGTAATCTAGTTTTCATAAATCAGATCACAGAGAGTGGAAGAAAGACCTGTTCATGTTGAAGAATATTACTCTCCATCACAGTCACCTCTAAACATTTTGGATGACCAGGAAGTTATAGAATAGGTACAGCAAGTAGATGCTCTAGGTCAAATCTTTATGACCTATGAAGAAATAAATGAGGGAGTGCCAGAGGCACCAAAAGAGCCCAAGTTGGATTTAACAGCAGGGGAATTGGCAAGTACAGAATTAGACCTTGTAATCAAGCAAGCCTGTTAGGAATTTTTGGCTGATGATGCTTTTGTTAAAACTAGGGCTTTCATGCAATTTCTTTGGAAATTGAACATCAACCAGTTTCAAGAAATTTGTGAGAAGAGACATGAAGAGAATCCAGAGAAGTATTTACAAATCATAGAGGAGGAAGTGAAAACAGAGATGACTGCAAAATTTAAGCAAATCACTCTAGAACAGGGAAGAGATATGGTGAAAGTATCAGGAGTACTAATCCTTCCAGAGTGGGATATAGCTGATGCGGTGGTTTTTTCCGCAGTCAGAAAATAGACCACTCCTTTCCACAAGACTAAAGAGGAAGCAAAATAGGCTATCAAAGGGGTCACTTTCAATGACAATCACCAGGCTTTGGTAATGTGGTCCCTAAGAAAGAATGAAAATAATAAGGGAAAACAAATTGTCAGAGATGACCTTTCAGGGAGTCTAATTGTAAGAAGGGTTATTGATACTTCTTTGGTTGAAGCATCAGGTATGGTCATGGCCACAACACAATTAACATCAAAGGTGGCAAAAAAGGAAGCCAAAGAGAAGGAAGAACTCACTGCCAAGTTGGAAGCAGTTTTGAAGGTTTATGGTGAGTTGAAACAGGGGATTCTTGAAAGAGATACTTTAATTGCAGATTTGAAGAAGAGATTGGGGGAGCATGGCCCAATGCAATTATTAGAGTAGATGCATATTTCTTCCTCCCCTATTGGGCCTTCCTCTTCAAGCCCTATTATTGAATTTCCTCCTTCTCCTCTTCCTCCTTCCACTGATGAGAAAGACATTGATCAAAAGGTAAAGGAGAAATATGAAAAGAAAATAAAGGATGTTGTTTCACACTTTGTTGCAAAGGTAAGACCTAAGGAAGTATATAAAACTGCAAATCAATTGGCAGATGTCTTAACATCTTTTTAGAAAGAAGCAGCTACTGTGGACAAGATTTTGGAAAAGTGGGTTACAAGGAAAGATAATTTGAAATCAATTTTTGATCAAATTAAGGACAAATCTATTGTGGATATATAGCTAACAAACACTTACAGGTTTGTTAAGGATCTTTTTGATTTTGAGGTAAATAGGGCAAGTATAAGAAGAAGATCAAAAATCTTAAGGGTAAGATACTTCCAGGATGATTTTCAAATTTTTCTTGGTCTCATTAAGGCAGATGGGGTAATTAAAGATAAGGATCAATGGACGGAGTAGATAGATAGACAAGTATTATCTAAAACAGACTCCATTTTAGATACAGATGATAATATCCCATTCATACAACTTGTCAAGCTCCTTCAAGATGCTAGGATGCATTTTGCTAATGTCAGAATAAAGGTTCACCAGTTAGTTGCTGAGTGGAACAAACTATTACCAAAGAAGGATGAAGTCCTTGCCTTTCATTGGCCGAGTGAGGAGACCTATATGACTTGGAAATCAACATATCCCTTAGAGAGTTCAGAAGAAGAAGAAGCATCAAATGAGGAGGCAGCAGGTGGCAGTGTTCCAAACCCTCAAGATCAAAGCCAACAAGGATAAAGTCATCAAGCAGTTATCATGAGCACGGCTATTACACCTGGCAGAAGTTGAACTGCCCTTGGGAGTTACTACAGGATTTTTGGCACTCATTTTAATGATCCATTTTAAAGTTTTGTAACGAGAATTAGAAAGTTTTATTTTCATTTTTTGTCCTATATGAATGCTCCTTTCTTGTCTTTTCTAAAATGATCTGAAGCTTGTTTGAAATCCTTATTTTCTATAAATGGATTACCAGGATCAATGAAAAAGGACCGAGAACTTGATCAATTTGACTGATAAGTTTCTTGAGTCTAGGATATCATAGACTGTAATAGGCATATTTTCTATAGAAGAAAGTATCTTCTGGTTCAAGTTATTTTCAGAAGGTTACATTGTAAAGCATTTTGTGAGCATGATATAATATAGCATTTCAATATAATCCAAGATTTATATCTCTCCTTGAGTATCTCTCTTTGAATTATGAATTGTTCTGATTCATTGCATGAATAATCTGTGTGTGTATGTTCATATTTCTCAGCTCTGATCCAGGATCAAATTAAATAAGCTTTGAATATAACATAAATTCTCTGAAGTTTTTCTTAAGGATATACTAGTAAGTAGTATGAATCTAGGAACCTTTGATAAAATCCAGGATATACTAGTAAGCATGTGCGCGTTACTAACAGACCACCGGCAATGTTTCGAAGTAACGTTGGGTTGTTTCGTAACTTCTCCACGGTTAAGTGGTTAGGATGCTAATGGGTTCCAAACTTCCGAAGGACTCCCGACTAATGGCATGCGTAACTTTAGAACAGTTTGTCAAGAATAGTTGGTTTACAGAGCTTCGCAAGGGTTTGTTGGCCATTAGTGTTGGCGGTTACGAAGCTGTGATGAAGCATCTGGCAGAAAGGTGTAACTTCAGAAAGGTTAATCAGTTACAAGATTAAACAGCTGAGAGGTTACGAAAGGTTTTGTGCGGGACTTCGCAAGGTTATATCAAATTACAAATTTCTTAAACATTCTACAATTACAAAAATCATATATATCCCTGGCACCTGCTATTGTGGACAAAGAGGGACATTCTAGTTTATACAATCTACATTACAAAAATCATGAATTCAAAATTTCAAATTACAAATTACAAAAATCAAAATTGAAATTACAAAAATCATGAAGAATACTTATTACTTGTACCTGTAGGCTTGTAGCTGAATATGTGTCAATTAATAAATTGTCAATAAATTAATAAATATTTAGAATCAAGTCCAATTCCATTATCAATTTATCCAACAAGTACAGTAATAAGTATACAATGTATAAAATTATAAATACCTATTAACCGAATGCTAATTCTAAATCACTTCACAGTTCACTCTTCACTCAGTGTCAGTGAGCAGTTTGCCTCGTCCTCTTCTATATCCCACATGGAATCTAGCTCTTGAAATTGACTACTACTACTAGCAAGAGGTTCTTCTTCATTCTGAGTTGGGTATTCAAAATCAAAAAACTCTTCATCTTCATTCTGAGTCTGGGACCAAGATCCATCGTTTGTCTCTGAACCACCATGTTTTGAAGTAGTGTTCAAAAGCCCTCGTCTTTCATGTAGGGAATTCCAAATTGCCAATGCCCTATCATAAGGAAAGTCTATAACATTGTACTGAGTTACAAACAACCTCAAGCAAGTTTCCAAATTTTTGTCTAGTTTGTTTCTGATCTTTGATTTCAAAAACCCCAATGCACTGAAAACTCTTTCATCTTCCACCAACCCCAATATCATTGTTTGACATAAATCAACAAGTTTGAAATATTCTGATATTGAATCACGCAGTACTTCACTCTGCTCTATCCTTTTCCAAAGCCTGGTTATTGCACCAGGTTGAAATGGATTCTCCAAGTTTTTTAACTGCAATTTCATACATGATGCAAATTGTCTACATTGTTTTTTAAGAATAGTTGAATCTATAATTCCATCAATTGGTTGTCCATTGCAATCTGCATGTTTTGAAAACTCTCTGATCAATTCATCAATTTTTTTATGAAACATATGAGCATCATGTTGTCTATCTCCGATGTTTTTCCAAAAATGAGGAAACACACAACCCATGGCCTCAAGAATTTCTTCTCTAGGGAATCTTTCACGAATCTCACTTGAAAGTTGGTAGGAAATTGACTTCAAATTCTCACTAACAGATTTAACAAACATGTCAAAATTAGCCCTTTTAATTGGAAGTAGTCTGCCTCGCTTTCCCATCTTAGATTGGTGCATTGGTATTTCATATCCTTTCACAAACACACATAAATCATTTTTTGCATTGAATTGAAAAAAATTCTCAGCATGATTCAAATCTTTAATTATTTGCCACCTGAAAAAATTTGGGCTTTGAATTGTTATCATATCTGAGTATAAATTATCCAGGGCAACGCATGTCATTTTACGTAAATCTGAGTACTCATGGATATACATAGTCCTGTCTTGGGCTTTCTTAACAAGCTTATTCATTAAATCTAGCATGGGGAGAAGACTGGCTAAAGTTAATAGAGTCTCTATATCACTTAACTTATGTAACAAATCAGGAGCTTTGTCTACTGTGAGGTGTTGCTCATATATTACTCCAATCAAGGATTGATATTCTGTTAGAACTCTTTCTACTGGTCCATGCAAAGAGATCCATCTGGTCTCGACATCCTTGAGAAGCTTGTTTCCTAGTGTTACTCCCTGTGAGAAAATCTTAAATTTTGCAAAACGTTTAGGACTTCTGCAGAAGTAAGAGTATATGTCGTGAACTAGAACTTCAACTTTTGACACTATAGGAAAATCACTTACAATTTTATATGCTAAATTCATTCGATGGGCCATGCAATGTATGCCAAGCATGTAAGGTGCAATACTAGTTTGTAATCTTGCATAGAGACCATTCCTTTGGCCTTGCATTACTGCAGCTCCATCAGCTGCAACACACACTAACTTCTTTCCAATTGTCAAATCATCCATACCAAAAACTTCATGCAAAGCATTCTTCACTTCAGAATATAAGTTTTCTACTATTGAATTGCCCCTCATTTTATGAACGTAGAGTAGATGAGCTTGGCGGACATGTTCTTTTACTGTATACACATGCATACAAATCCAAGCAGTGTTATCTACTATAGTAACTTCATCTATGGATAATGAAATGAATCTGGACTGTTTTACTTTCTCCTGTAAATTTTGCTTTTCCACCTCGGAAAGATAGTTTGCCATTTCCCATCCAACATTTGTTGACCAATGTGACATGGGTTAGTGAGGAACTTTTAAAAAAGATAATAAATTACCATATTCTGAGAAGTCTCTCATAGGACGCCCTCTGGACATAATATGAAAAACAACACTCATCTAAACGATCTTTGCTAGGTTTTCTTTATTGGCTGCATGTTTAAACCCAGCCTTGATTGGATTTTCACTACTAGCAATTACTGCCATTCTCTTGTTATGCTCTTCATATTCTATGGCATACTTAACATGAAGACATTCTTCCTTTGATTTCCATCTCACTACTGATATTTCTTGTCCATCTATGGTCTGTTTTTCATAAACCTTACCAATATGCTTTTCTATAGTGTCAAGCTTTAGCTGCAACTTCTTCTATCTTTTAAGTTTCCAGGTACAAATCTTACACCTGCATTCTGTTGGTTGTTCATCATTGCTTAGGACTGGTTCAATGAACCAGTACTTTGCTACCCAATCAACCTTAAAATTTCTTGCCATTTCCCACTCCCGTCCCATTTTTACTTCCCTTTTTCTTTTCTTCCTACCAACATTATTATTATCTTCATTGCTACCATTTTCTTCCAACTAGTTCTGTGTATCCCTTATAACATCTTCTCTCGTGCCACCATTGTTATCCTCATTTGATGCATTTTGATTTTCATTTAACTCAATGACAACCCCGACTTGTGGTACTGGTACTGGTGAGCTACTGTGAATGGATTTTGCACTCGCAATTGCAGATGTTGATGGAGCAGAAACATTGCCAACTCCAAAGAAAGCCTTTATGGTAGTATCTTTAAGTTTTGGGCATTTTGATGGCCTCCCAGGCCCTTCACTGCCCCGAGGAGTCTTACCCTTGTCTAGCTTTCCAATCTCTTCACTGCCCTGAGTCTCAACCTCCCTTGATATCTAAATCCCTTTAGCAGTAGTAGCCTGAGGATACTCAATCTCAGCCTCAGGATAGTCACCCTTGTCCGACATCTTTACCCAATGACCTGTCACTAGTCACTAGGATTCTAGCCTCTACGAATTAACATTAATAGCAATACTGTGAATTGTGAAATGTGAAGTTGAACAAATAATTGTTTACCTTTGTCCTGCTTCCTCTGATTTCTGACTCTCTGAAA